>OU342746.1:187214616-187814616 GCA_910589775.1 Avena eriantha | reverse complement strand
TGGATCTTAATGGCGTCGCCACTCCGATGCAAACAAAATGTCACCTTGAACTTAACCCCCACGGTAAAGATGTGGACCAAAAGGTATATCGGTCCATGACCGTCTCTCTTCTTTACCTCTTGCATCTAGATCCGATATTGTGTTGAGTGTGGGGGTGTGTGCCAGGTATCAAGCATCTCCTAAAGAAATCCACTTAGTGGCGGTCAAGAGGATCTTCCGATATTTTGTTCATTCCCCTAACTTTGGTCTATGGTATCCCAAGGGATCCAATTTCTCTCTATGTGGTTATACTGATTCAGACTGGGCCGGTGATAAGGATGATTGGAAATCAACTTCTGGTGCTTGTCAGTTTTTGGGAAGATCTCTAGTTTGTTGGTCTTCTAAAAAGTAGAATTGTATTTCTCTCTCCACCGCCAAAGCTGAATATGTTGCTGCTGCTAGTGCATGCACTTAGTTATTATGGATGAGGAAAACTTTAAAGGAATACAGTGTCAATTGTGACAAAGTGCCTCTTTTATGCGATAATGAAAGTGCAATCAAAATTGCGTACAATCCGGTACAACACACAAGGACAAAGCATATTGAGATTCAGAATCATTTTATTCGGGACCATGTTGCTCGATGCGATATTGATCTATCTTTTGTGAGCACGAAGAACCAACTTGCTGATTTTTTCACGAAGCCACTTGATGAAGCAAGGTTTTGCTACTTGAGGAATGAGCTAAATATCGCTGATTCAAGGAGCTTGTCTTGATTACCCATGCACTCACTCGTACATCTCGGTCTTATTTGGTCTTGATGTGGGCATGGATATAGGGGAAGTGTGGTCCTAATTGATTGGGCTAACCCTCCCCCGATAATGCCGAAAGAAAGTCAAATCATTTCTCTTAATATCATTTTGTGATATGTGTGCTTATTGATGAGTATTGGTTATGAACCCAAGATATATCTCCGCAGTGTCATACCATACACTCCAACAAGGTGGATTCAGCCACCGCCCTCTTCCATGAGAAGAGTTGGATTTATTTGGATCTTCCTTGATCGTTTTTAGCTCCTCTCATGTATTTATGGGAAGCACACTCACTTTTGGCTTTTAGTTGTTTTGATTCTTGCAAATTTGACTACAGAGAGCTGGAGCGTCACTTGTTCCCTTCTGCGGCCACTGCTGATGATGAGAACGGTGACACCGAGGAGCTTGAGGATGAAGATGACGATGGGAATGAGGACGAGGACGAGGAGGACGACTACGAGTGATACCTTGGGGCGGTAGCATCGCTCTTCTTCCTTTTTGGCGTCTCGATGCCAAAGGGGAGAAGTAGTTCTATTAGGTCTCCGGGGATGTGCATGGGTCGGGCACAAGCATTTGCACTTTTTCTTTCGTCGTTTTCTTGCTTGTGCCCATTTAGTGTTGAACTTTAATTTGTGGTTTGTGTGAAACTTTGTGTCTGTGGAATTCTGGATTTATCTCGTGGATTACGCCTATGGATTCATATATCATATCCTATAATGTTGGGTATCTATCTCGAGGAAGGCGCTTATATTGGTTATCACATTGTTATTAGTGGCTATATCAAGGGCGCCTCTCCCTATCTCGGTGGTATGATTATGTTGTTCATATTTCAATGGAATAGACTCGCACCTATTTGTGTGCATTTGTATTCAAATACAAATTTCTAGTATGCACACATTGAGGGGGAGTCTCTTTCATGTATTCTTTGTTGTTGGTCTTGTTAACTTTCTTGCAAATCCTAGTATTGTCATCTAACACCAAAAAGGGGGAGATTGAAAGAACATTTCATGACTTCCTATGTTTTGTGTGTTAGGTAACAATACCATGGAAGTTATAATGTGTACTAAGTGTTGCAGGAAAGTTTTGTGCATTTGGGGGACCGGATTATCCGCCCCATCATGGGCTGGATAATTCGGCCAGACCGTTTTGGCCAGGACTGGCGCCGTGCGAGCTTCTGTCTAGGGGCGGATTTTCCCCCGGACAGTCCGGCTCTGGGGCGGTTTTTCTCCCTAGACCGGATAATCTGGCCTTCTTATTGGACCGGATAATTCGGCCCCAGGGGAATCGCCCAAGAGAGCGTCTGCACGAGCTTCTGTCTAGGGGCGGAATTTTCCCTGGATATTCCATGGCTAGGGCGGATTTTGTCCCCAGCCGGATAATCCGGCCCTCCCCTAGGGCCGGATAATCCGGTTCCCAGGAGAAGGTGTCAAGGGCCAGCCTGTGCGAGCTTCTGTCCATAGAGAGATTTTCTGCCGGATAATCTGAGTCTGGGGTAGAGTTTTCCCCAGGCCGGATAATCCGGCGCTCACTTGGGCCAGATAATCCGGACCCCAAAGGCTCCAACGGCTTGGTTTGGAAAGGGGGTATAAAATCCCCTTCATACCCATCATGCAGAACTCTTGATTCATTCGAAAATTTTCAGACCCTTTGCAAGAGCTCTCTCTAGATCTCCCACTTCAACCACCCGAAGGCTTCAATCTTTGGGGGAATTGAAGGGGGTGACTATCTTCATCGCCATCACGAATCAAGCGCATCAACTCCTCTCCATTCATTTGGAGAAATCCCCAATCTAGTATTCTTACTAATATCTAGATCTTGTATTTTGTTATTGATAACTTGTTCTTGTGGCAACTTGTTGTCATTACGGGAGCCTCCAATTTGGTTGTGGAGTTGCGCCCCGCTAGTTGTGTAAAGGTGCCGATACCCGCCTCGAATGGTTCCTATAGTGGAAAGGTGGATCAGGCCTTTGGTGGCGGGATCCATCGGAGAATAGGGTGAGGCCTATTGTGGCGTGGTGGTCTTACTACCTCCCACCTCTCCAACGTAGATGTACTTCCCTTAACAAGGAAGGAACTTCGGTAAAACAAATCATGTGTCTCCGCGTGCTTCACTATGGTTCACTCGTTCCTCTTTCCACTCGCGTCTTACTCGCCAGTAGATAGGTTTTCATATAGGGAAATTCTTCTAAATAGTTATCTAGAGAATTTACCTTTTGTGTTAAGCCTAAAATTGAAAAAGCATTAAAATTTGAAGTAGCACCTATTCACCCCCTCTAGGCGCCCATACAATCCATTTCAAGTGGGTACTTTTTCTTGATGGTGACATCATTCAGCTTCTGGTAATCTGTGCACAAACGGTTGCCTCCATCTTTCTTGTCGACAAACAACACGGGCGATCTCCATGGCGATGCACTTGGTTGAATCAAGCCTTTCTCCAGCATAGCATCCAGCTGCTTCTTCAGCTCCACTAACTCTGAGGGGTTCATGCTATAGGGTCTCTGAGCTATGGGTTCGGTTCCCGAAATTAGTTCAATGATGAACTCGATATCCTGATCCGGGGGCATACCGGGCAATTCATCTGGGAATACGTCGGGGTATTCACAGACTACTCTGACTTGATCTATGGTGGGTAGGGCTAGACTCTTGTTGCACTTGAATTGACGGGGCAAGGTTTTAGATATATGCTCTACTGATACTCCAGAGCTACTGGTCATGGTGATGGCTTTCTTGGCACAGTTAATCAATCCTTTATGCTTCGACATCCAATTCATTCCTAGTACTACTTCCAAACCTTTGGTTCCAAGTACTATTAGATTGGCATAAAAATCTATCCCATGTATTCTGATAGGTACATCTTTGCAATTTTTTCTAGGTTTTGTGGTTGAACCAGGTATTTAAACTATCATAACATGCTTTAAGTTGGTTGGGTGAATCTTACTAGTGCATGCAAATTCTTCGGTGACAAATGAGTGCGATGCTCCAGAATCAAACAACACTCTTGCTAAAACGGAGTTGATAGAAAACATACCCAACACAACATCTGGCGCTTCTTGGGCTTCTTCGGCGTTCATGTGGAAGAGACGGCCGTTGCGGTTGTGCGGGTTCCCTGGGGGAATCTTCTTCTAGGATGAACACGGCGCTGTTGCTGAGCTGGGGCATTCACATTGGCAGTGGCGGAAATCTTCTTGGGACACTCATTGGAGTAGTGACCGTTCACTCCACACTCGAAACAAGTAATCCGAGACTTGTCTTTGGCTGCAACTAGCACATCATTGCTTCCAGTCCTCGGGGCAGTGTTGTTGCTATTGTTGTTCTTGGACTTGGGCGGTGCACACTTGAAGTTGTTGGAGTTGCCGGGGTGGTTGTTGTTGTTCCCTCCGGACTTCACATTTCCTCTGCTACGGTTGGGGTAGCTTGGGCGAGACATTGGGGGTCTATTGTTACGCAGGCATATCCTACAGACGGGTTGGGGCAATACTTCTGGTGACTGTTGGATCCAGCTTGGTGCATCATCCGGCGTTTGCGGTTTTCATTTGTTTGATTGATCTTCCCTTCCATCTGGATGGAAGAGTCAACTAGCTCTCCGAGATCCTCAGAACAGATGTTGACTAGTACCGTCTACATCTCATCATGTAGTCCGTTCAGGAATCTCTCCTTCTTCTTGGCTTCAGTGTTGATCTCATCCGGTGCTTACCTGGCGAGGGACAAGAATCTATCACGGTACTCCACTACAGTCATTCTGCCTTGCTTTAGTTCTCCGAATTCATCTCTCATTCGGGTGACTAAACCCTGCGGCACATGGGTGCGGCTAAACTTGACTTTGAAGGCTTCCCACGTCATCACTTGACTGTGGTTCATTGTGCGGGTCCTGTTCCACCAAGCTCTTGCATCTGCTGCCAGATAGTGGGTGGCAAACAGAACTTTCTCGTTGGCATCCACTCCTGCGACTTCTAAGTTATTCTCCATGGTCTGTAACCAATCATCAGCATCCAGCGGGTCTTCAGACTTGCTAAAGATTGGGGGATTGGTATTCTGGAAGTTTTTTAGTTTGGATCCATGATGATACTGATTTCTATGGCCATGATTGTTGTGAGCCATCTGGGCGATCTACTACAGGGTGGCTAGATTTGCTTGGTGGTCTATCCTACTAGCTTCGTGGTCTGCAATTAGCATCTGCAGAATCTGCAACATTGGGTCCTGCGATGAGCTGCTCCCTCCTTGGTTTCCACGAGTCATCTGAAGATTGAGGTAGATAATGGGGTAAGAGGGAAAGTTCTAAGGTTCATGGTTTTGGTTTCAAAGCTAAAACTTTGATTTTGACTCTGGTTTGCAAACTAACTTCTTTTCATTCATTCAAGCAAAACACACGATACAAACACACACACCACAACAAAAGGAAAACAAATGGTTTTAAGAACCATTCTGTAAGCTAAGATACAATGGAACCGATACTTCTCACTCCTACGATAGTGCTCTAGTGCATCTACTCATCATCGATGAAGTCGGAGTCACCATCGTCGGTGTAGAAGTCCATGGCATCATCCTACAGATAGTCATCGTCATTGCTGAGGTACGAGTGAATATCCCCTGGATGTCTTCACCTTCTTCCTCTTCTTATTTTGCCGCAAGCTGAGCTTCTTGCTCCTTGATGGTCTTCTCGAGGTCGGCCACCTTCTTGCGAAGACGGTCGATGGTGCGATCATTCTTCTCGCGTTGCCGACGAAGTGACTGACGATCCTTGACGAGCAGTGAGAAAGTTTGGGCCTTCTGGGCGGCAATGGCAAGGTTGTGGTTGGCGTAGGCTCGAGCATTGTCTAATTCCTTCTGTCTGTCATACAGTAGGAAGTCGAGGTTCTCCACTTGGCGCTTCAACTCCGGGTGACTTGGCATCTCCAGAGGCATTCCCATAGAATCACGCCTTGCATAGTGAGCAAAGTGAGTTCCCTGGATCAAGTTGACATTCTGTGCGCAAAGACGAGCGAGAGCTTCATGCATAGCCCTGGATAATCCATCTAGCTAGTTGTTCTCCCTTACGGTGAATTGAATCTTCTCGGAAAGTGGTGCTTCCATCTTGCCTCGAAGATCAGCAACTACTAGCCATTGTAAATCTCCTCCTGGGTGGTCGTTGAGTTGAGCTCTGAAGAATTACGGATGCAGATGCTCAAGGTACTCAGACAGTGCATCAAGATCCCTCTCGAAGATCAGTTGGCCTCTGTTGCCCAACTGGTAGAACTTGCAGTACTGAACTTCCATCTATAAGAGTTTAGAATGAGAAAGTTAGTGAGGTTATCAAGTGTGTCAAATTTTATGGAGTAATGTAAGAATTTTGAGGAACATGAATCCTTTTGAAAGAATCTCAAGGGTAGGAGGGGAAATAGATTTTCACAAATACTCACTTCAGTTTTGAAACTAAGTTTTTGTTCAGACGTCCATTCTAACTAGGGTCTCCTATGGTCAGGATGGCTCTGATACCAACTTGTCAACACCCGGATTTTTAATCCCAGATGCCTGTTATGCCATACATTGCAATCCCAGGATTACCATTTTTGCGAGACATAACAGATTGGATATCATAGTACATCATCCAGTACAAACCATAATAAGGTCTCACACAAATAAAGGATCTCATGATCCAGTCTTAGTACAAACAAGTAGTGGAATAATAATAAGCGTAGCGGTGGGCTCCATCTTTAGTGTCACAGGCAATGCTGACGATGGGAGATGATCCTAGTTGTCATAGCCGTCCTGATGTCCTTCCTCCTGGTAGTCCTCCTCATAGTCTGGCCACGGGAATAGCCAGGGACAAATCCATGAGTACTCTTTAAGTACTCGCAAACTATCACTAACAAGTAAGGTAGTTCTAGTAGGAATGCTAAGCTCTAAGTTTATTTGTAAAGTTAAGTTTGAAACTAAAGCTGAGTTCAGAAACAAAGAAAGATAAAATAAAGTTCTAAAATCACCTAAGTGGGAACTTAGTTTTCATAGTCACAACCATGTTGTGGTCAAGTCATGTCACAATTCATTTCATAACTCATTTTGAAAACATCTGACAACGGAACAGTATGGCCACTCCAACTGTCCATAACCACGGACGCGGCTATTCGAATAGTTTGACACTCTACAGAGGTGGTACACTTTCAACACAAAATTCAATACATCCGTCAGTGATAACCCTGAATCATCATACTTAGTATGCGGATAATCAAACATAACCTTTCCTTTACACAATCTAGTATAAGCACCTCTCCTATGAGCTTGGCCTCCCAGCCATGGCCATCTGCCATCCTAGGCACTTCATAGGTGGACAACATCGAGAGGTAGCCTCAACTCAAACCTCTCCCGCGAGGGAACTAGTACTAATGCATATAAACTTCCGGCTAAGCCTTACCCAATTTAGGTATTGTGGTTGTACGGTAAAATTGGAATGGTATCGTATCCGAACCCAACCATCAGTTTTTAAAAAGGGCTAAGGCTCATGCCTCAACATTTTCATCATCCTCATAAACCATTTGTGATTCTCAACCCATGTCAAAACATCTCAATAGAATGACTCATCATTCCAAGGTTTTCATAAGCATTTTCACCAATTATTCCCATCTAGAGTGATCAAGTTTTTGGTTTAGCTCTAATCACCAAGTTAAGAGTGTTCACTAATGTGGGATACTAATCTCAATATCATGCCATAGAATGACATCTAAGTCTAACTAGATAGTCCAAGTTTTATACTCCTTATGATATTTATAAACAAGTAAAGAACTTTGGTAAAGTAAAAGAAAGTAAAGCTTGTAAGAAAACTTGGGATAGGTATAAATCAAAAGGTATAACCAAAGCATGCCTAATGCATATTGCTTGGGTTATATTGCATCTAGTGATGGCTTGCAAGTTTTAGCTTGCCAATAATTGAAGGAAATATGCCCTGAGAGGCAATAATAAAGTTGTTATTATATATTCCTTATATATGATAGATGTTTATTTTACATGCTAGAATTGTATTGATCGGAAACATCAATACATGTGTGTTTAATAAAAAAAGGGTTCCTAGTGAAGCCTCTCTTATAGACTAGCTTGTTGATTAACAAGATGATCAAGGTGTCCTGATCATGGACATTGGATGTTGTTAATAACAAGGTCACACCATTGGTGGAATGATGTGATGAAAATTCATCCGAAGTATAGCATTACGATCAAGTCATTATGTTTATATTGCTATAACAACATACGAAGTAATCTTTATCCTTAGACCATGAGATCATGTTAATTGCTAACACCGGAAGAGTATCTTGATAACATCAAACGTCACACCGTAACAGGGTGACTATAAAGATGGGTTTAGTACTACGAAGGTGTTATGTTGAGGCTCATGGATCAAGAGTGGAATTTGTCAATCCAGATGACGGATCGATATACTCTGGGCCCTCTCGGTGATATCACATTAAGATAGCATGCAAGCAAGTGATGTGATCACTAGAATTTTATATCACGGGAACGAGAAAAGAGTGCATGTCGGTAACGAGATCAAACTAGGTATGGAGATACCGATGATCGAATCTCGAACATGTAATATATCGAGAGACAAAGGGATTTAGTTACAAGCATTATAGGTTCTCATCATCATAGAAGTCATCGTTGAATGTGTAGGAGTCAGTACGGATCTCCAGGTCCCGCTGCTGATTATTGATCAGAGAAGGGTCTCGATCATGTATGCATTATTCGCGAACCGTAGGGTGGCACACTTAAGAGTAATCGGACACCATTTTGGAGCACATATGTTTCAGACGAAAGAATTGCAAAGCGCATGAATTGTTTCAATAGAAACCGGAAATTGTTTTGGGTGAAATTGCAGAAAGTGGTTCTGCATGTGATATTGAAATATTGCAAGGGGCTATATGTGAATGTTTGTTAATTAAAGTAATTAACAAAATTCTGAATAAATTTAATAAAAAGAGTTTTATTAAATGAGAGAGCATTAAATTTGGATAAATTTAATGCATTTAAAGTGGAGACTTTAAAAGGGAATGTGAAGAGGCATTTTAATGTGGAGGGGTTACCACCACATGAATGGGGGAGGTGAGGGGTCACCCCCCATGCGCCGGCCATGGAGAGAGGGGGCACCCCCTCCTCCTATAAAAGGCCACCCATTCCCTCCTTCATCCTCACACCTCCTTGTGAAGGATCTCTCTCCCCCTCTAGAATTATTCCCCCATGGTCTCGGATTAGCGAGATACATGTTCCAGGTGGCATTTCGTCTGGAAGGAGTTGCTGCTTCCGCTGGATCGCTGGAGCGAGGAGGTAGAGGTTGTCCGGTGGCTTGAACGTGTGTGCGAGTACGGATGCGCTGCTGAGTTGCGGCGCTCGGACTTCCTCACGATCTTGAGATCGGCAAGTGTACGACTACATCAACCACGAGTTCCTACTCGTTAACAAAACTCATTGTCTTCGAGGGTAAGTTCTCGTTGGATGTATGTCCACCCGTTGCTTTGTACCTAGTAGATAGATCTTGGCGTGTAGTTCACACCGTAGGAAATTTTTTGTTTTCTATGTTGCGAACCCAATAGTGGTATCAGAGCCTGATCTATGCATAGGTGCTTTGCACGGGTAGTACACATATGTTTATATGTGGGCGATGATGATCATGTTATTGCATCATCTATGTATTTTGGATATTGGTGGCATAGTGGGATGAAGCGGCCCGGACCAACCTTACATGTCATCGTACATGAGACCGGTTCCACGACTGACATGCAACTTGTTTTGCATAAGTGGCTGGCGTGTGTCTGTCTCTCCTACTATAGTCAATATCTGATTTACAACGAGTTGCTAATAACTTAGTTATCCTCGTTGTGGTTCATGTTCGTAGGTGAGAACGGTTCTATCTCCGAAAGCCTTAAGCCACGTAAAACTTGCAATTGATAAATTAGAGGCGTCTAGTTTAGATCGTTGCTGGGCTAGTGTATTGATATGGTATTGTTGTAAGTAGATGAATGATAGATACTCTTACAACACTCAACGTGTAAGTTCCATAGACCTTGGCCTTACACACAAAGGAATGATAGAGATCATACCACGATGCAAGTGATAGAGATCAAATACATGGACCATATCGTCTCACTCTACACATTAGATGTTAGCATCTTATACTGCTAGTTTGGCGCTTTTGGTAGCATTATAAAATGATCCCTCATTTAGATATCAAGATAAAAATGTGTTCTTCCTTAAGTATGCACCCTTCTGTGGGTCATGTTTCGAGACATTACGTGATGATCAGGTGTACTCGAATCTACGCTTTCATAGGAACGAGTGTAAGACAGTTTTACACACGCGAATACTAAGGTTCTTACTTGGCGAGCCTAGCATGTACAGACATGGCCTCGGAACACGGACCGAAAGGTTAAGCATGAGTCATATAGTTGATATGATGCCCATATAGATGCTCGCATTTGAAGCTACATCAACTCATGTGATGATCGAACTTGGTGTAGTGGATTTGGTTCATGTAATCACCAAAAGGACACGAGGGATGTCGTTTTTGCGTGGGAGTTCATTAGTAACTTGGATTAGTTGAACTCACTCTATCATAAACTTACTCTAAATAAACTTTACAAATTCTGTTATAGATGGCACCACCTGCTTTTAATTTCAATGTGTTCATGGAGAAAGAGAAACTTCTTGCGAATGGTAGCAACTTCACCAACTGGGCTATGAATTTGAGGATTCTCCTCACTGCTGCACAAAAGCAATATGTGCTAGATGCATCGCTAGGCCCCCCACCAGCTCCTGATGCCCCTCACGAAGAAAAGAATTTCTATATGACTCGTCAGGAGGACCACAACTTAGTTCATTGCGACATACTGTATGGGCTAGAGCCAGAACTTTGAAAGCGTTTCGAAAATGGCAATGCCTTTGATACCATGGGAGAATTCAAAATGATTTTCGATACCCATGCTGCCGTAGAGAGTTATAATGCTATTGAAAAGTTCTTTAGCTGCATGATGGAGGAGAACAGCTCGGTTAGTGAGCATGTACTCAAAATGTCTGGATACGCCGATAAGCTTGTGTCCTTGGGAATAACGATTCCCATTGACTTAGGCATACATCATCTTCTCCAATCTCTGCCACCTAGCTACAAGAGCATTGTGATGAACTATAATATGCAGGGCATGAAGAAGTCTCTTCCCGAGCTTCTGTCAATGCTTAAGACTGCAGAAGTGGAGATTAGGAAAGAACATCAAGTGTTGATGATCAATAGGACCACCGGTTTCAAGAAAGACAAGAAAGGCAAGCACAAGGGAAAGAAGGGTGGCAAGTCTGCTGCCACGCCTGAAAAGAAACCCCGAGCTGGCCATAAGTCTGACATCGAGTGCTACTATTGTAAGGGGACTGGCCATTTGAAGAGCAACTGCCCCAAGTATTTGGTGGACAAGAAGTCCGGCAAGGCAAACAAAGGTATATGTGATATACATGTTATTGATGTGTACTTGACTAGTACTCACAGTAGCACCTAGGTATTTGATACGGGATCGGTTGCTAATATATGTAACTCAGTTCAGAGGCTACGGAACAAGCGACAACTAGCAAGGGATGAGGTCAGAATGCGGGTCGGCAATGGATCAGAAGTTGATGTGATCGCCGTCAGGACGCTACCTCTCCATTTGCCATCGGGATTAGTTATAAACCTAAATAATTGTTATTTAGTGCCTGCACTGAGCATGAACATTGTATCTGGATCATGTTTGATGCAAAGTGGTCATTCCTTTAAATCAGAAAACAATGGTTGTTCGATTTATAAGAATGATATCTTTTATGGTCATGCACCTATGTTGAATGGTTTATTTCTATTGGATCTCGATAGTAATATTACACACATTCATAATGTTAATGCTAAAAAGATTAAACTTGATGATGATATGTCTACATATATGAGGCACTGCCGTCTAGGTCATATTGGTGTTAAACGCATGAAGAAACTCCATTCTGATGGACTTTTGGAATCACTTGATTTTGAATCATTTGATACATGTGAGCCATGCCTTATGGGCAAGATGACTAGAACACTATTTTCCGGTTCAATGGAACGGGCGACAGATCTATTGGAAATCATACATACTGATGTGTGTGGACCAATGAGTGTGTCGGCGCGAGGTGGATATCATTATTTTGTTACTTTCACGGATGATTTGAGTAGATATGGGTATATCTATTTGATGAAACACAAGTCTGAAACTTTTGAAAAGTTCAAGGAATTTCAGAATGAAGTGGAAAATCATCGTAATAGAAAGATCAAATTTCTACGGTCTGATCGTGGAGGAGAGTATCTAAGTTACGAGTTTAGCACACACATGAAAGAGTGTGGAATAGTTTCACAACTCACGCCTGCCGGAACACCACAACGTAATGGTGTGTTGGAACGTCGTAATCGTACCTTATTGGATATGGTTTGATCTATGATGTCTCTGACTGACTTGCCACTGTCATTTTGGGGTGATGCACTGGAAACAGCTGCATTCACTTTAAATTGGGCACCATCTAAATCCGTTGAAACGACACCGTATGAATTATGGTTTGGAAACAAACCTAAGCTGTCATTTCTTAAAGTTTGGGGATGCGATGTTTATGTGAAGAAACTTCAACCGGATAAACTCGAACCCAAAGCTGAAAAATGTGTCTTCATAGGATACCCTAAGGAAACAATTGGGTATACCTTCTATCACAGATCCGAGGGCAAGGTTTTTGTTGCCAAGAATGGATCCTTTCTTGAGAAGGAGTTTCTCGCGAAAGGTGTGAGTAGTCAGAAGGTAGAACTTGAAGAGGTTACTGAACCTTCTCTTCATGGAATGGCGAGTGGCGCAGCACCGGAAGTTGTTTCGGAGTTGACTTCACCTGATGAAGAGAGAGCTAATGATAATGTTCATGAAACTCCGAAAGAGGACACTACCAAACCTCGCAGGTCAAGCAGGACACGTGCAACTCCTGAACTGTACGGCAATCATGTTGTGAATTTCGTGGTTGATGAAATGGATGACCCTGCGACGTATGAAGATGCGATGATGAGCCCGGATTCCAACAAATGGCTAGAAGCCATGAAATCCGAGATGGAATCCATGTACGAGAACCAAGTTTGGAACTTGGTGGACTTACCTCATGACCGAAAGGCCGTTGAGAATAAATAGATTTTCAAAAGAAAAACTGATACTGAAGGTAATGTGACCATCTATAAGGCTCTACTTGTCACAAAGGGGTTTCGACAAATTCAAGGAGTTGACTACGATGAGACATTCTCTCCCGTAGCGATGCTTAAGTCGGTTAGGATTATGTTAGCAATTGCTACATATTTCGATTATGAAATATGGCAGATGGATGTCAAAACGGCGTTCCTCAATGGTAATATTGAAGAAGAGTTGTATATGATACAACCTAAGGGTTTTGTCGATCCTAAGGATGCTAATAAGGTATGCAAACTTCAGCGATCCATCTATGGACTAAAGCAAGCATCCCGGAATTGGAATCTCTGCTTTGATGAGGTGATCAAAGAGTTTGGATTAGTCCAAACTTATGGAGAGGCTTGTATTTACAAGAAAGTGAGTGGGAGCAATGTGGCATTTCTGATATTATATGTGGATGACATATTACTGATTGGAAATGATATAGATCTTTTAAACAGTGTTAAAAGTTATCTAAACAGCAAATTTTCGATGAAAGACCTTGGTGAAGCATCATTAAGGCATTAAAATCTATAGAGATAGATCAAGGCGCCTAATTGGGCTATCGCAGAGTACATACCTTGATAAGATATTAAAGAAGTTTAATATGGACAAAAGTAAGAAGGGGTTCTTACCTATGTTGCAAGGCAAGACATTGAGTAAGACTCAAAGTCCGGCTACGGCGGAAGAAAGAGAGATGATAGATAAGATCCCCTATGCCTCGGCCATAGTCTCTATTATGTATGCCATCCTATGTACAAGACCGGATGTGGCACATGCTATTAGTTTGACTAGTAGGTACCAATCTGATCCAGGTTCGGAACACTGGATAGCGGTAAAGAAAATCCTCAAGTACTTGAGAAGAACTAAGGATATGTTTCTTATATACGGAGGTGAAGAAGAGCTAGTCGCTAAGTGTTATGTCGATGATAGCTTTGACACCGATCCGGATGAATCTAAGTCTCAATCCGGATACGTATTTCTCTTGAACGGAGCAACAGTTAGTTGGAGGAGTTCCAAACAACCTGTGGTGGCTGGATCAACGACGGGGGTGGAATATGTTGTTGCTTCAGAAGCGGCGCAGGAGGCGGTTTGGATGAAAGAGTTCATTACGGAACTAAGTGTGGTTCCCAGTGTGTTGGACCCAATGGTGATCTATTGTGACAATAATGGAGCCATAGCCAACGCAAAGGAACCGAGGTCTCACAAGAATTCCAAGCATATTAAGCGCCGATTTCACTCCATCCGCGAGCATGTCAAGGATGGAGATATAAAGATTTGTAAAGTACACACAGACCTAAATGTAGCAGAACCGTTAACTAAAGTTCTCCCTAGGGCAAAACATGATCAACACTAGAAGTCCATGGGTGTTAGATTTATCACTATGTGAACTAGATTATTGTCTCTAGTGCAAGTGGGAGACTGAAGGAAATATGCCCTGAGAGGCAATAATAAAGTTGTTATTATATATTCCTTATATATGATAGATGTTTATTTTACATGCTAGAATTGTATTGATCAGAAACATCAATACATGTGTGTTTAATAAACAAAAAGGGTTCCTAGTTAAGCCTCTCTTATAGACTAGCTTGTTGATTAACAAGATGATCAAGGTTTCCTGATCATGGACATTGGATGTGGTTAATAACAAGGTCACACCATTGGTGGAATGGTGTGATGAACATTCATCCGAAGTATAGCATTACGATCAAGTCATTATGTTTATATTGCTATAACATCATACGAAGTAATCTTTATCCTTAGACCATGAGATCATGTTAATTGCTAACACCGGAAGAGTATCTTGATAACATCAAACGTCACACCGTAACAGGGTGACTATAAAGATGGGTTCAGTACTACGAAGGTGTTATGTTGAGGCTCATGGATCAAGAGTGGAATTTGTCAATCCAGATGACGGATAGATATACTCTGGGCCCTCTCGGTGATATCACATTAAGATAGCTTGCAAGCAAGTGATGTGATCACTAGAATTTTATATCATGGGAACGAGAAAAGAGTGCATGTCGGTAACGAGATCAAACTAGGTATGGAGATACCGATGACCGAATCTCGGACATGTAATATATCGAGAGACAAAGGGATTTAGTTACAAGCGCTAAAGGTTCTCACGATCACAGAATTCATCGTTGAATGTGTAGGAGTCAGTACGGATCTCCAGGTCCCGCTACTGATTATTGATCGGAGAAGGGTCTCGATCATGTCTGCATTATTCGCGAACCGTAGGGTGGCACACTTAAGAGTTACCAGACACCATTTTGGAGCACATATGTTTCATACGAAAGAATTGCAAAGCGCAGGAATTGTTTCAATAGAAACCAGAAATTGTTTCGGGTGAAATTGCAGAAAGTGGTTCTGCATGTGATATTGAAATATTGCAAGGGGCTATATGTGAATGTTTGTTAATTAAAGTAATTAACAAAATTCTGAATAAATTTAATAAAAAGAGTTTTATTAAATGAGAGAGCATTAAATTTGGATAAATTTAATGCATTTAAAGTGGAGACTTTAAAAGGGAATGTGAAGAGGCATTTTAATGTGGAGGGGTTACCACCACATGAATGGGGGAGGTGAGGGGTCACCCCGCATGCGCCGGCCATGGAGAGAGGGGGCACCCCCTCCTCCTATAAAAGGCCACCCATTCCATCCTTCATCCTCACACCTCCTTGTGAAGGATCTCTCTCCCCCTCTAGAATTATTCCCCCATGGTATCGGATTAGCGAGATACATGTTCCTAGTGGCATTTCGTCTGGAAGGAGTTGCTGCTTCCGCTGGATCGCTGGAGCGAGGAGGTGGAGGTTGTCCGGTGGCTTGAACGTGTGTGCGAGTACGGATGCGCTGCTGAGTTGCGGCGCTCGGACTTCCTCACGATCTTGAGATCGGCAAGTGTACGACTACATCAACCACGATTTCCTACTCGTTAACAAAACTCGTTGTCTTCGAGGGTAAGTTCTCCTTGGATGTATGTCCACCTGTTGCTTTGTACCTAGTAGATAGATCTTGGCGTGTAGTTCACACCGTAGGAATTTTTTTGTTTTCTATGTTGCGAACCCAACAGTGGTATCAGAGCCTGATCTATGCGTAGGTGCTTTGCACGGGTAGTACACATATGTTTATATGTGGGCGATGATGATCATGTTATTGCATCTTCTATGTATTTTGGATATTGGTGGCATAGTGGGATGAAGCGGCCTAGACCAACCTTACATGTCATCGTACATGAGACCGGTTCCACGACTGACATGCAACTTGTTTTGCATAAGTGGCTGGCGGGTGTCTGTCTCTCCTACTATAGTCAATATCTGATTTACAACGAGTTGCTAATAACTTAGTTATCCTTGTTGTTGTTCATGTTCGTAGGTGAGAACGGTTCTATCTCTGAAAGCCCTAAGCCACGTAAAACTTGCAATTGATAAATTAGAGGCGTCTAGTTTAGATCGTTGCTGGGCTAGTGTATTGATATGGTATTGTTGTAAGTAGATGTATGATAGATACTCTCACAACACACTCAACGTGTAAGTTCCATAGACCTTGGCCTTACACACAAAGGAATGATAGAGATCATACCACGATGCAAGTGATAGAGATCAAATGCATGGACCATATCGTCTCACTCTACACATTAGATGTTAGCATCTTATACTGCTAGTTTGGCGCTTTTGGTAGCATTATAAAATGATCCCTCATTTAGATATCAAGATAAAAATGTGTTCTTCCTTAAGTATGCACCGTTCTGTGGATCGTGTTTCGAGACATCACGTGATGATCGGGTGTACTCGAATCTACGCTTTCATAGGAACGGGTGTAAGACAGTTTTACACACGCGAATACTATGGTTCTTAGTTGGCGAGCCTAGCATGTACAGACATGGCCTCGGAACACGGACCGAAAGGTTAAGCATGAGTCATGTAGTTGATATGATGCCCATATAGATGCTCGCCTTTGAAGCTACATCAACTCACGTGATGATCGGACTTGGTGTAGTGGATTTGGTTCATGTAATCACCAAAAAGACACGAGGGATGTCGTTTTTGAGTGGGAGTTCATTAGTAATTTGGATTAGTTGAACTCAATCTATCATAAACTTAGTCTAAATAAACTTTACAAATTCTGTTGTAGATGGCACCACCTGCTTTTAATTTCAATGTGTTCATGGAGAAAGAGAAACTTGCTACGAATGGTAGCAACTTCACCAACTAGGCTATGAATTTGAGGATTCTCCTCACTGCTGCACAAAAGCAATATGTGCTAGATGCGCCGCTAGGCCCCCCACCAGCTCGTGATGCCCCTGACGAAGAAAAGAATGTTTATGTGACTCGTCAGGAGGACCACAACTTAGTTCATTGCGGCATACTGTATGGTCTAGAGCCAGAACTTCGAAAGCATTTTGAAAATGGCAATGCCTTTGATACCATGGGAGAACTGAAAATGATTTTCGATACCCATGCTACCGTAGAGAGTTATAATGGTACTGAAAAGTTCTTTAGCTGCATGATGGAGGAGAACAACTCCGTTAGTGAGCATGTACTCAAAATGTCTGGGTACGCCGATAAGCTTGTGTCCTTGGAATAATGATTCCCATTGACTTAGGCATACATCGTGTTCTCCAATCTCTGCCACCTAGCTACAAGAGCTTTGTGATGAACTATAATATGCAGGGCATGAAGAAGTCTCTTTCCGAGCTTCTGTCAGTGCTTAAGACTGCAGAAGTGGAGATTAGGAAAGAACATCAAGTGTTGATGATCAATAGGACCACCGGTTTCAAGAAAGACAAGAAAGGCAAGCACAAGGGAAATAAGGGTGGCAAGTCTGCTGCCACGCCTGAAAAGAAACCCCGAGCTGGCCATAAGTCTGACATCGAGTGCTACTATTGTAAGGGGACTAGCCATTGGAAGCGCAACTGCCCCAAGTATTTGGCGGACAAGAAGTCCGGCAAGGCAAACAAAGGTATATGTGATATACATGTTATTGATGTGTACTTGACTAGTACTCGAAGTAGCACCTGGGTATTTGATACGGGATCGGTTGCTAATATATGTAACTCGGTTCAGAGGCTACGGAACAAGCGACAACTAGCAAGGGATGAGGTCAGAATGCGGGTCGGCAATGGATCAAAAGTTGATGTGATCGCCGTCGAGACGCTACCTCTCCATTTGCCATCGGGATTAGTTATAAACCTAAATAATTGTTATTTAGTGCCTGCACTGAGCATGAACATTGTATCTGGATCGTGTTTGATGCAAAGTGGTCATTCCTTTAAATCTGAAAACAATGGTTGTTCGATTTATAAGAATGATATCTTTTATGGTCATGCACCTATGTTGAATGGTTTATTTCTGTTGGATCTCGATAGTAATATTACACACATTCATAATGTTAATGCTAAAAAGATTAAACTTGATGATGATATGTCTACATATATGTGGCACTGCCGTCTAGGTCATATTGGCGTTAAACGCATGAAGAAACTCCATTCTGATGGACTTTTGGAATCACTTGATTTTGAATCATTTGATACATGTGAGCCATGCCTTATAGGCAAGATGACTAGAACACCGTTTTCCGGTTCAATGGAACAGGCGACAGATCTATTGGAAATCATACATACTGATGTGTGTGGACCAATGAGTGTGTCGGCGCGAGGTGGATATCATTATTTTGTTACTTTCACGGATGATTTGAGTAGATATGGGTATATCTATTTGATGAAACACAAGTCTGAAACTTTTGAAAAGTTCAAGGAATTTCAGAATGAAGTGGAAAATCATCGTAATAGAAAGATCAAATTTCTACGGTCTGACCATGGAGGAGAGTATCTAAGTTACGAGTTTAGCACACACATGAAAGAGTGTGGATTAGTTTCACAACTCACGCCTGCCGGAAGACCACAACGTAATGGTGTGTCGGAACGTCGTAATCGTACCTTATTGGATATGGTTCGATCTATGATGTCTCTGACTGACTTGCCACTGTCATTTTGGGGTGATGCACTGGAAACAGCTGCATTCACTTTAAATTGGGCACCATCTAAATCCGTTGAAACGACACCGTATGAATTATGGTTTGGAAACAAACCTAAGCTGTCATTTCTTAAAGTTTGGGGATGCGATGTTTATGTGAAGAAACTTCAACCGGATAAACTCGAACCCAAAGCTGAAAAATGTGTCTTCATAGGATACCCTAAGGAAACAATTGGGTATACCTTCTATCACAGATCCGAGGGCAAGGTTTTTGTTGCCAAGAATGGATCCTTTCTTGAGAAGGAGTTTCTCGCGAAAGGTGTGAGTAGTCAGAAGGTAGAACTTGAAGAGGTTACTGAACCTTCTCTTCATGGAATGGCGAGTGGCGCAGCACCGGAAGTTGTTTCGGAGTTGACTTCACCTGATGAAGAGAGAGCTAATGATAATGTTCATGAAACTCCGAAAGAGGACACTACCAAACCTCGCAGGTCAAGCAGGACACGTGCAACTCCTGAACTGTACGGCAATCATGTTGTGAATTTCGTGGTTGATGAAATGGATGACCCTGCGACGTATGAAGATGCGATGATGAGCCCGGATTCCAACAAATGGCTAGAAGCCATGAAATCCGAGATGGAATCCATGTACGAGAACCAAGTTTGGAACTTGGTGGACTTACCTCATGACCGAAAGGCCGTTGAGAATAAATAGATTTTCAAAAGAAAAACTGATACTGAAGGTAATGTGACCATCTATAAGGCTCTACTTGTCACAAAGGGGTTTCGACAAATTCAAGGAGTTGACTACGATGAGACATTCTCTCCCGTAGCGATGCTTAAGTCGGTTAGGATTATGTTAGCAATTGCTGCATATTTCGATTATGAAATATGGCAGATGGATGTCAAAACGGTGTTCCTCAATGGTAATATTGAAGAAGAGTTGTATATGATACAACCTAAGGGTTTTGTCGATCCTAAGGATGCTAATAAGGTATGCAAACTTCAGCGATCCATCTATGGACTGAAGCAAGCATCCCGAAGTTGGAATCTCCGCTTTGATGAGGTGATCAAAGAGTTTGGATTAGTCCAAACTTATGGAGAGGCTTGTATTTACAAGAAAGTGAGTGGGACCAATGTGGCATTTCTGATATTATATGTGGATGCCATATTATTGATTGGAAATGATATAGATCTTTTAAACAGTGTTAAAAGTTATCTAAACAGCAAATTTTTGATGAAAGACCTTGGTGAAGCATCATATATATTAGGCATTAAAATCTATAGATATAGATCAAGGCGCCTAATTGGGCTATCGCAGAGTACATACCTTGATAAGATATTAAAGAAGTTTAATATGGACGAAAGTAAGAAGGGGTTCTTACCTATGTTGCAAGGCAAGACGTTGAGTAAGACTCAAAGTCCGGCTACGGTGGAAGAAAGAGAGATGGTAGATAAGATCCCCTATGCCTCGGCCATAGTCTCTATTATGTATGCCATCCTATGTACAAGACCGGATGTGGCACATGCTATTAGTTTGACTAGTAGGTACCAATCTGATCCAGGTTCGGAACACTGGATAGCGGTAAAGAAAATCCTCAAGTACTTGAGAAGAACTAAGGATATGTTTCTTATATACGGAGGTGAAGAAGAGCTAGTCGCTAAGTGTTATGTCGATGATAGCTTTGACACCGATCCGGATGAATCTAAGTCTCAATCCGGATACGTATTTCTCTTGAACGGGGCAACAGTTAGTTGGAGGAGTTCCAAACAACCTATGGTGGCTGGATCAACGACAGAGGTGGAATATGTTGCTGCTTCAGAAGCGGCGCAGGAGGCGGTTTGGATGAAAGAGTTCATTACGGAACTAAGTGTGGTTCCCAGTGCGTTCAACCCAATGGTGATCTATTGTGACAATAATGGAGCCATAGCCAACGCAAAGGAACCGAGGTCTCACAAGAATTCCAAGCATATTAAGCACCGGTTTCACTCCATCCGCGAGCATGTCAAGGATGGAGATATAAAGATTTGTAAAGTACACACGGACCTAAATGTAGCAGAACCGTTGACTAAAGTTCTCCCTAGGGAAAAACATGATCAACACCAGAAGTCCATGGGTGTTAGATTTATCACTATGTGAACTAGATTATTTTCTCTAGTGCAAGTGGGAGACTGAAGGAAATATGCCCTAAGAGGCAATAATAAAGTTGTTATTATATATTCCTTATATATGATAGATGTTTATTTTACATGCTAGAATTTTATTGATCGGAAACATCAATACATGTGTGTTTAATAAACAAAAAGGGTTCCTAGTTAAGCCTCTCTTATAGACTAGCTTGTTGATTAACAAGATGATCAAGGTTTCCTGATCATGGACATTGGATGTTGTTAATAACAAGGTCACACCATTGGTGGAATGATGTGATGAACATTCATCCGAAGTATAGCATTATGATCAAGTCATTATGTTTGTATTGCTATAACATCATACGAAGTAATCTTTATCCTTAGACCATGAGATCATGTTAATTGCTAACACCGGAAGAGTATCTTGATAACATCAAACATCACACCGTAACAGGGTGACTATAAAGATGGGTTCAGTACTACGAAGGTGTTATGTTGAGGCTCATGGATCAAGAGTGGAATTTGTCAATCCAGATGACGGATAGATATACTCTAGGCCCTATCGGTGATATCACATTAAGATAGCTTGCAAGCAAGTGATGTGATCACTAGAATGTTATATCACGGGAACGAGAAAAGAGTGCATGTCGGTAACGAGATCAAACTAGGTATGGAGATACCGATGATCGAATCTCGGACATGTAATATATCGAGAGACAAAGGGATTTAGTTACAAGAGTTAAAGGTTCTCACGATCACAGAAGTCATTGTTAAATGTGTAGGAGTCAGTACGGATCTCCAAGTCCCGCTGCTGATTATTGATCGGAGAAGGGTCTCGATCATGTCAGCATTATTCGCGAACCGTAGGGTGGCACACTTAAGCGTTACTGGACACCATTTTGGAGCACATATGTTTCATACGAAAGAATTGCAAAGCGCAGGAATTGTTTCAATAGAAACCGGAAATTGTTTCGGGTGAAATTGCAGAAAGTGGTTCTGCATGTGATATTGAAATATTGCAAGGGGCTATATGCGAATGTTTGTTAATTAAAGTAATTAACAAAATTCTGAATAAATTTAATAAAAAGAGTTTTATTAAATGAGAGAGCATTAAATTTGGAGAAATTTAATGCATTTAAAGTGGAGACTTTAAAAGGGAATGTGAAGAGGCATTTTAATGTGGAGGGGTTACCACCACATGAATGGGGGAGGTGAGGGGTCACCCCCTATGCGCCGGCCATGGAGAGAGGGGGCATCCCCCTCCTCCTATAAAAGGCCACCCATTCCCTCCTTCATCCTCACACCTCCTTGTGAAGGATCTCTCTCCCCCTCTAGAATTATTCCCCCATGGTCTCGGATTAGCGAGATACATGTTCCCGGTGGCATTTCGTTTGGAAGAAGTTGCTACTTCCGCTGGATCACTGGAGCGAGGAGGTGGAGGTTGTCTGGTGGCTTGAACGTGTGTGCGAGTACGGATGTGCTGCTGAGTTGCGGCGCTCGGACTTCCTCACGATCTTGAGATCGGCAAGTGTACGACTACATCAACCACGAGTTCCTACTCGTTAACAAAACTCGTTGTCTTCGAGAGTAAGTTCTCGTTGGTTGTATGTCCACCTGTTGCTTTGTACCTAGTAGATAGATCTTGGCGTGTAGTTCACACCGTAGGATTTTTTTTGTTTTCTATGCTGCGAACCCAACAATAATAGCTTGCCTTGATTGGTGCAGTCGTTGAAATTCTCCTCGTCTTCTTCGGGGTAGAACTCCTCCTCCTCGTAGATCACCAAACAATACTTAAGTAGTCTATTTAGCACACTAAGACACATATTTGATGATCTAGTATCATCACAAATATCACAAGATTTAATGAACTAGTTTCATTTATTTTATTTGAGAAAAGTAATTTCTACTCATTGAAATTAATTAAGATTAAATATTCTCTAGTTAAAATATGGGATCATGTGGACACATGTCATCACCACATATTCTAATACATGGGAATGTGATTTAAATGTTGGATCATATTTTAATAAGTTTAAGATTAATATATAAAGGATTTAAAGTGACTAGAAATGCCTATATAGCATTATTTTGGTACTAGTCCAAAGTCACTGCATGCAAACTTGAATATTATTACATATTCAGATAGGTATTATCAAATGTGATTTTTGAGAGTTGGAATCAACTCAAAAGCTATTATGGTTGATTTTTGAAAAATGTTTGAATGTAGAAAAGTCTCTTACTTGTTATTTTTTCTATATGTGATCTATCACTCTAATTGATTGAAATCCAACGGGCTTAGATAGAGATTTTAATTATCTTTTCAACAAAATTTGAATCATTTAATTTGGTTAAGCAGAACTCTCTAAATTAATTTTCAAACTATTGGACAGAAACTAGATTAAGTCTAAATAGAAAAATCTACATTTGAATTCTAGGGCCAGCGCGGGAATACTAACGGGCCGGCCCAGTCACACTCCACAGCACAGAGGGCAGCTGACAAGCGGGGTCCACATGGCAGCGGCACAACTCAAAGAAAAGCGGTACGGGGCGATGCGGACCACACAATTAGAACCTAGATCGACGGTGGTGGTTCATCATCGACGACGAACTGGTCGCCGGCGAGACGAAACCCTAGCGGCTCGGTGGGGGTGCAATGGGGGTTTACCAAGGCTCTAGCTAACGTGGCGATGGGGATGATCAAATGAGGAGACAAAGGCGGGCTTAGGCGAGGTCGCGGCAGCTCCTGGGGTGGACGAAATCGACGAGGCTCTTTCTCCTCTGCTGCGGCGGCTCCGGTAGAAATTCCGGCGAATGGCTGCTCAAGCGGCTCCAGGGTTGGTGTGAGGTGGTTCTGAGAGAGAGGGGAGTTGATTGGTGTGAGGAATTTGTGCTGGGGAGGGATCCTTATATAGGCTCGACGAGGAGACCGTGAGGGCGACGGTGAGCTCGTCGGTGACGGTGGTACATGGCGCTAGAGGCATGGGCGGTGTAGGCGGACGGTGGCTTGCCTCCTGGTGGTTAGCTACGACTAAATGCGAAGCTAGGGGCGGTGGCGTTTGGTCGGGAAAGGGCGACGTTTGCACGGCAGAGGCGGTGCTCGACGCGGCGTGTGGTGGCTGCTGGTCGCGCGGCGGGAAAAGGGCATGTCTGGTGGTGGGTAGGGTCAAGGCGAAGCGGCGCATGCAAGATGGGGTCGAGGCGTGGCTCGTGCGGGACTGTCGGGGACGGTGCTCTGGCGTGCTCCATGCACGGCGCAGAGGCTCGGTGCGCGGGCGCTCCTCGGTGGTCCAGGGGCTGGATGTCTCTGTGGGGTGGACAGTGGATCGCGGTAGGGTGCGGCGGAGCTAAGGGGCAAGCTGGATTGGCGCGGCGCTGCCCCTGGCGCGTTGCCCACGCTCGGCCGGCGGCGACCAAAAACGGGCGGCGCGTTACTGGCGTTGCGGGGTAGGAGGGGGTTTGTCTGGGGGTTAGTTAGGCTAAGAGGGGACAGAGGAGAGATGTGAGGGTTAAATGGGAGACAAGAAATCAATTGGCAACAATAATAGTTAGGCCAATATTTTTCTGCCTGCCAACTGTTCGACAAAATGGCCGCAAGAAAATTTTAATTGAATTTTGAAATGATTTTTGGTGGATGTGTTAGTCATATGCTTAAGCATCTGTGGTTGCTTGGGGTTGTCAAGGGGAACTCATTTGAGTGGTTTTTGAAAAAGTGTGATCTATGCATATGAAATGGATTCCATTTTCAAATGCCATTTAAAATTAGAGTTCAAATGTTTTTGTTAGATTTCAAAGTGGGCCTTGGTAGGTATTTACTTGTACTAGCAAGGGGTGTGTCGTGGTGGTGTCACGGCAGATGCCATGGATAGGCTAAAGGTGGGGACTAATACACGCTAGGGGAATCCAGGGAGGGATAGTGAAGTGATTCTCCACACAGAAGTTTATATTGATTTCCTTCCAAGGTTACAAGTGCTCCAAGAGCTGTATTGGCGAGAGGAGGAAGAAGGAACTCTCTTACTCTCACCCACAGATCACACCTGAAACCCTACCCCAAACGGAATAGAAGAGAGACCAACCCCCCCTACAGAAGCCCTAGCCCCCCTTTTATAGAGGAGGCTCGGTTCCTGCCTAGGGCATACGTGGAGGCATATTCCTAAGAATATGCCTCCTCCCAAAGTGGCAAGCCGACCGGGGTGCTTTTTCCCCCGCGTCACACATGCTTTAGCTACGTGAGCCTCTGCGGCGCCTGTGTCAGCCGACATGGGCATCGTCACCCTTGTCGGCCACGCCCCGGTGGTCCTGTCCTTGCTTGCTTCGCTCAGGTAGTGCGTACCGGGGCTCCTTTTTTGACCAGCAAGATTCCTTCCTTCTCCTAGAAGCCAATCATGACCCGGATCACAGCTGACCCGGGCACCCCTGTTCCTGCGTACATGTAAACATACACTTCCGACTTACTACGTAAGTCGGTTGAGACAATGTTAGGCGATCACCCCCGGTCCGGGTTACTTCGTGATCCAGCCTGCCTTGAGGTGACCCGGCCAGCATCCGCTTTGGCCTTGCCGAACCTCGGCTAACTCAGCCTTTATACCCCAGCGTGACCCTACCCGGGGGTATCCCCCCAACATTAGTCCCCGAAGCTGGTGCGGTCTTAGCTGCCTTGGCCGCTGAGGCCACATCAGGTTCAATCTTGTGCCCCGGTCGTTATTGCCGAGTTACCTCTTTACCTTGGATTGTATGGACTTACGTTCCCTTCGCACATTTCAAGTTTTCACTTGCTGGCCGGGTTACCACAGTTCCATCCAGGTCTTGCTTCCTTCTCTCGTACGCAAACCCATGTGATGGGTAATCATTATGTCGTCTTATTTTAAGGGCCTGCACAGTAACCGCCATAGTAATTGTCAGTTATCACTGTGCGCGGGTCACGTCATGCCTGCCTCCTCGTTTACCGCATCAACGCGTCGCGTCACAGGATTCTCTCCGCCCTGTGGTCCTCCGTGTGGCTCCCTACTGATTGGTCTGGACGGGTGATACACGGCCACTGCGTGTGGCCAGTCCACAGGACGCGATCCCACTCACCCCTGGTGGGAGTGGTTAAATAGTGGAGAGGTGCGTCCCTTAGGATTTTTCCCCCTCCGCACCTTTCTGCCCGTTGCTATTCTTCTCCGTCTTCCTCGCAACCGCGCCGCCACCAGCACTGCCAAATAGCAGCATCGCCATCGGGCTTCTCCGTCGCATCTCCGTGTCGCCACCACCGTGACGGAAATTTCTCGCTACGGGTCCGCGTCAATCTCGGCCTTTGTCCCCCGCCGCCTCTAGCGCCAGCGAGGGCCTCGAGGACCAGATGACGGAAGAAGAACTCATTGTCGCTGAACAAGAGATGGAGGAGGACGCCGCGGCGGCAGACCGTGGTGCATGGGCCGGCTCCTGGGTCTGCCAGGACGACCTGGACTGGCTCTACCGGACCAGACACATCCTCGCCGGCGTCGCCGCTCCCCTTCCTTCTAACGAACTGGCCCCCTCACCCAATCCGGGCGAGTTCGTCGTGTTCTTGTCCCATTTCCAACGGGGCTTCGGCTTGCCGATGAGTGATTTTTTTCGGGACTGGCTCGGTACGTACCAACTCCAGCCGCATCACCTTCCAGCGAACGCCGTCACCTCTCTCTGCCTTTGCTTCTACGATCGAAGGCTACGCCAGACTATGGCCCATGAAGGAGCTATGGATCCGGTTCTTCGGCCTCCGTCGCAATGTCATTCCCAACATCCACGCTGATCCGGAGGACAAGCGGCTCACTCAATTCGGGCCTCCATTTCACCCCGGAGGTTTTCTGTCTTTCCCCGGGTCACCGGGTTAGAGTCCTGCAAAGGGTGGGCCCGGACCTTCTTCTATGTCCGGAATACGGGCTCTTAAGACTTGATCCGGTTGCTTCCCTACACTCCGGGACCACCTAACCCGGATCTGTGGGATAAGATCCCCAAGAAGCCCACAGCCTTGGCCAACCGAGTGAACAAAAGGTTCGCGGAACTGAAGGAGCTCGGGCTACACAACGAGGATGCCATGATCACTTTTGTGTGTAACCGAATCTCACCCCTCTAGAAGCGTACCCACAAGGTGTGCCACATGAGTTTTGGCCGCGATCCTAACCGGACCTCCTCCTTCGAGCTGAGCAACACAGAGATTTACCGCCGGATTAAGGCTCTCTTCACCACTCACAAGGACTTCTCCACTGAGTGGACTTGGGGGATTGAGCATTTCTGCCGTGACCGGCTTCCTCCCATGTTGAGTTTCATGTTGCAAACTTACCCCGGACTAATTACATGTCAGTTATTGTCGCATTTTTGACTCTTTTGTTCGTTCTCTGCCTCAGCGATTCCTTCAGCAGACCCTCGAGGACGGCACCGATCCGACACTTAAGTGGGCGCCGGACCGGGAGACTCCGGATGAGGAAGAGCCGGACCAGGAGATGTTCCTCCCCATGACTGACGCCACGAAACGACCCACGGGTAAATCCTCTTCTATTAGAGATTGGCCCGATGATGAAGATGACTCGGATATCGAGGTGATTGAACCTTTTGAGGCTGTCCCCCTTTCTTTTACTTTTCCGCCATCAGCTCACCCCGGCGGTCATATCCACGAGGATCCCCCTCTCGCTACGGGCGAACCTGTTCCGCTGGCATCGAAGAAGAAACGCGGGGCTTCTTCAAGTTCTTCCTCCGGACCTTCCCAGCCCGTTAAAAGGCGAAAGAAGTCCGGGGACAAGACTGCCTCCAAACCAGCAGGCAAGGCCCCAGCATGAAGGGCTCGGAAACCTAAGGAGGCCGAAACCTCGGATGCGTAAGTCATTTTTCTTCTATAACTTGTTCTTCCTTACTTCGTCGTAATTTTTCTTCTGACTTTATTTGATTTTGCAGGGCTCCGGTGGAGGTCCCTCAAAGTGGATCTAGCATCTCTTCACCTCTCCGACCTAGCCCTTCTCCCCGTCGTGACGACGAGTCACGCCCGCTGAGCCCTATTCCAGAGAGTTCTGCGGCCGCTCCGGGTTCAGCTCCACCTCGGCAAGAAGAGGGTAACCTTGGAGCGGGGGAGACCGGCCCAGCCGGAGCAACAGAATCCATCGCCTCGACAACGCCTCAACCAGCAGCCACTGAGGCTACTTCGGCTCCAGCACCAGTTCCGGTACCAGCAACCAGACCAGCACCAACTCCAACCTCAGCATCAGCACCAACTCCGGCGGTGAAAGCTTCAGCGCCGGCACCAAGTCTAGCAGCACCAGCGCCTAGTTCCTTTGCATCCTCCGAGTCTTCTCAACCTCGGCAAGGAACTACCCCGGCAATTTCTAAGGGGAAAACTGCTGCTACGGCTTCCTCTGCCCAGCAAGCCAAGGGCAAGAAAACTCCAGACGCTGCCAAGCCCACTGCCGTCGAGTCTGGGCAGCGCACCCTTGTGTCAATGCTCCCCAAGAAAAGGCCAGCAGCAAAGGACGCGCTTGCCGAGCCAACCGATGCCCAGCAGTTGGTTCTGCACACTAGCCCCGCCCTTGCCTTGGTGGAGAGGAAAGAAGCGCATGCAAAGGGCTTGGTGACGCCCCATATGCCCACCGGTGAACGGTACCCTCCGAGCCTAATGGAATTTGTTATGAATTGGAACAAGGCCGAGATAGTTCAGGATTCTGATCTCCCAGAAAAGTTTGGCCCTGCCGAGTTTTCCGCTCAGATGAACACAGCGGCAAAGGCAATTAACCTCGTTGGGCGAATGATAGAGGTACGTCGCTTCCCCCTTACAAGTTGTAGATAATAACCATTAGTCCCCGAGCCTCCGGGGGGTAACTTGTTACTCGGCCGGATGCTCTTTTAGAAAGCTAACGTAGCTCCATGAGAACTTCGAACATGCACACACCTAGAGCCGGGTTAAGTTCCACTTGGCCCGGATTTTAGTACACTTCGAATATGCACACACCTAGAGCCGGGTTAAGTTCCACTTGGCCCGGATTTTAGTACACTTCGAATATGCACACACCTAGAGCCGGGTTAAGTTCCACTTGGCCCGGATTTTAGTACACTTCGAATATGCACACACCTAGAGCCGGGTTAAGTTCCACTTGGCCCGTATTTTAGTACACTTCGAATATGCACACACCTAGAGTTGGGTTAAGTTCCACTTGGCCCAGATTTTAGTACACTTCGAACATGCACACACCTAGAGCCGGGTTAAGTTCCACTTGGCCCAGATTTTAGTACACTTCGAACATGCACACACCTAGAGCCGGGTTAAGTTCCACTTGGCCCGGATTTTAGTACACTTCGAATATGCACACACCTAGAGCCGGGTTAATTTCCACTTGGCCTGGATTTTAGTACACTTCGAATATGCACACACCTAGAGCCGGGTTAAGTTCCACTTGGCCCGGATTTTAGTACACTTCGAATATGCACACACCTAGAGCCGGGTTAAGTTCCACTTGGCCCGGATTTTAGTACACTTCGAACATGCACACACCTAGAGCTGGGTTAAGTTCCACTTGGCTCGGATTTTAGTACACTTCGAATATGCACACACCTAGAGTCGGGTTAACTTCCACTTGGCCCAGATTTTAGT
Source organism: Avena eriantha (assembly GCA_910589775.1). Taxonomy (NCBI): domain Eukaryota; kingdom Viridiplantae; phylum Streptophyta; class Magnoliopsida; order Poales; family Poaceae; genus Avena; species Avena eriantha. Next base: position 187,784,933 of record OU342746.1, on the reverse strand, counting down.
ACACTTCGAACATGCACCCACCTAGAGCCGGGTTAAGTTCCACTTGGCCCGGATTTTAGTACACTTCGAACATGCATCAAGCTGACTTAAGTTTCTGTATCCCTTTTAGGTGACCACCAACCGCCGGAGTGCTGAATTCCAACGCTTGCTGGATACCCACAAGAATTTACGCGCAAAGCAGGCTGCACTTATTGCGGAATACGAGAAGAGGGGTAAATTTCTTCCTTAACGCTCCTTCGTTTTTCTTCATTTTCCTTTGCCGAACTAACCTGATTGCTTGGTTTCCGCAGCTGGGGTGGAGGCTGAGAACAAGATAATGCGGAAGAACTTGGAGCAGATCAAGGGTACGTACTTTTTGTCTATCTTTACCGTGCTTTCCATCGGCTTTTCCTCCTTGGCTCGGCAAACATTCATACCTCGGCACTGCCGGGCCGACACACTATTTCAGCATCGCTTGAAGACAGTGTGCCCTTGCCTGATATGATGCTGCATTTTCTCGAACAAGTAGGGCAACACCAAGCCGAGCTAAAGAAGAAAGATGATGAGCTCGCCCTCCTCCGGACCAAAGACGATGAGATAGCCAAGCTCAAGGCTGAGATGGCTAAGATGAAGGCGCAACACCAAACCGAGCTAAAAAAGGCTGGCCAGGACTACACCGAAGAACATGAGTGCCTCAAACTCCAAAATGCTAAGGACTGTGAGCTTCTTCAGGAAGCCGAGGTCAAACTTGAGTCGGCGAATGCTGAGCTTGAGCAGCTTCGGAAGAGGCGTGATGCTTGTACCAAGGAACTGACCCGGATTCACAACCACATCTCACGTAATTTCTTTTCCCTTATCCGCCTTACTTCCCTGGGTCACTTCATACTTCTTGTTTTCTCAACTTCGTCCTTTGCCTTGTTTCCCAGGCCACTTTCCAGAGGGTACTGCTATTGCAAGTGCTGCTGTTGCCAATTTCCGCCGAGAAAGGGGTACTCCCGTCGCTCCTGACGGTGAGGGCATTCCCTTTGACATGGAGGACCTATTGGTCTGCCTGTCGTCTCGCGTGGAAATCATTAAGAACTACGACAAAGATCTCCTTGATGTTTCAGTCCGAGTCTTCAACACTTTCTGGCCCGCTGATGACGCTCCGGAGAGAGTTACACATCTCGCTGAAAAGCTTTCGGAAATCAAGACCCAGCTCGACCTCTGGAGAGAGTCCGCTGGACGTGCCGCAGCTGATACCATCCTTCACCACATTCTGACGTGGTATGCGAAGATAGATCTCAGCCTCCTCACACGTCTGCGCACAGGATCCAAATGGACAGACGACTCGCAGTGGGTAGCTCGGTGCCAGGCTTGCGCCCATAGCCTCATCGAATATGCCCCCATTCATGAATGGACTGAGGGTCCGAGCTTCCTGGAAGTCGCTGGCGAGGAAGAAGTAGAGAATGTTGAAGATGATTCAGGTGAGGACGAAGAGGACACGGCCTCGGATATCGAAGAGGGCGACGATGATGCTGAACTTCCTCCCGCCACTCCTTAGTAAAAACACTTGAAAATTTATTAGATCCCCGGTATGCTGGGTGGAATTGTATTCCAAACACATGTTATATCTTGCTACTAAGTGCTTATGGCGGAGTAACTTGGGCGTAGCCCCGAGTTCCTTTTTCTTGTTCGTTCAATCTTTTGGCTCGGATTGTGTGTACCTTGATTTCGTTTTACAACTTACGAATCCGAGCTTCAAAAATTGTCTTAACAATACTGGGAAACATTTAGACTTAGCTCAAAAATAAAACTGCATAATAACTTGAAAATAAATACAGGGTTAGTCCGAAAAACAAATGTCGGCTCGAATAAATTCTTTTCCTTAGTCGTTTTTCATGTGCTACGCAATTCCAAACTTGTTCTCTTGCTTGCCATGAAGCCAATTCCTGTTGGATAGCAGCAAGTCGAAGAGTTGGATTCTTGGTGCTCACACATTACTGATCCGAGTTAAGTAGAATAATTTATTCCAGCTGACGCACAAAAACAACAAACATTATTAAGGCAGTCCCCGAGTTACTGCTCGAGGTGCCAACATTTCATTGATAAGCTCATTGCCGACATACATACCGACATATGAGATGACTCGGATACATACACTTCTTAGCTAAGTGTAGAAAGGACGAAGTAGAGCTATATTCCATGGTCGCTTAGATTCCTCTCCGGACCTGTCCGCCTTGTTCTTTTCCTTTGGCTTTGCATCTATAAGATAGTAAGAATCGTTGTGTAATGCTTTGCTCACGATGAATGGCCCTTCCCATGGGGGGATAATTTATGCATTCCAGTAGTACGTTGTACCAACCGGAGCACCAGATCGCCTTCCCGAAAGACTCGGGGGCACACTTTCCGGCTATGATAGCGTCGGAGATTTTGCTGATATATGGCGGATCTGGACAGTGCCAGTTCTCTCGCTTCTTCCAGCAGATCAACATCATTTTGCCGGGCTTCTTGCACTTCGGCTTCTGTGTATTGGGTGACCCTAGGCAAATCATGCTCTATGTCGGCTGGTAATACAGCTTCTACCCCATATACCAGAAAGAACGACGTATAGCCTGTTGATCGATTCGGAGTTGTTCTTAAGCTCCACAGAACCACTGGTAGTTCTTCTATCCAGCACCCCGCTGATCTTTGTAGCGGCTCAATGAGCCTGGGTTTTATCCCGGATAATACTAATCCATTGGATCTTTCCACTTGTCCGTTCGATGCGGGGTGGGCTACCGAGGCTACGTCTAGCCGGATCCTCTTATCCTGGCAGAAACGCGCAAATGCTCCTTCCGCAAAATTCGTGCCATTATCAGTTATGATACTGTGAGGGTAGCCGTATCTCAAGATGATATCTTTGAGAAACGTTACGGCCGTAGCCCCATCACATTTTCTTATAGGCTTTACCTCAATCCACTTCATAAATTTGTCCACCATTACCAGAATGTGAGTCATATTTCCCCTTGCTGGTTTGAACGGGCCAACCATATCCAAGCACCATACGGCAAATGGCCAAGTGATTGGGATAGTCTTGAGTTCCGACATTGGCATGTGTGTCTTGGTAGTGTACCTCTGACAACCATTACATTTTCTTACCAGATCTTCCGCTTGCTCTAAGGCATTTGGCCAGTAGAATCCGTACCGGAAAGCTTTTGCTACCAAGGCTCGGGATGAGGCATGATGCCCGCACTCCACCTGATGTATATCTCGGATGATTTCAAGCCCTTCTTCCGGGTCAACACACCGCTGGAGGACATTGGTCACACTTCTTTTGTATAGCTCGGAATTGATGATCGTGTAGGCCTTTGCCCTCCTCTGTGTTTGCCTGGACAGCACCTCCTTAGTGGGTAACGTTCCATTTTTCAGGAATTGAAATATAGGTAGTGCCCAAGCTGGTATTGGTCACACGGGGAACACATCCTTGTCTACCTCCATCTGATTCGCCGTGAAAACTTCAACCGGATCACGCTGAGCAGTCCCCGGGTTTTGCGTAACAGTCCCCGGGTCTGCCGAGGCAGTCCCCGGGTTTCACGCACCACTTCCTGTGTCAACGTCCATGGGCACAGCTCCGGATTCGGTGTCCTCCGGGACATAAATTGACTCGGATTCTGGGGATGGCCTGATCGATGGTTTCCTGAGGTGCTCTAACGCTACACCCGGTGGAATTGCTTGTCTGGTTGACCCGAGCTTCTAGCCTCATTTTCCACCCGGGGTACATGATGAAACTCGCATCCCTCAAGGTAACCAGATATCTTCTGCACATGAAATCTGTATAGTGCCATGTTTGGATCAAGGGCGTCCCACACTCCCGACACTTGCTGCACCACCAAATCCGAGTCGCCAAAGCATATGATCCGACGTATCCCAATTTCTTTTGCTACCTTGAGCCCATGCACAAGTGCTTCATACTCAGCGACATTGTTTGATGCCGTGAAATGGATCTGCAGCACATATTTCAACTGGTCCTTTTTTGGCGACGTGAGCACTACTCCAGCACCTAGCCCGGTTTTGGTTTTTGATCCGTCAAAGTGCATTCGCCAATAGTTCGGATCAGGAAGCGGTGGTTCGTACTGCACCTCGGCCCAGTCCACGAAAAAGTCCGCCACAGCTTGAGACTTGATTGCTTCTCGTCTGTCATATTGCGGTGCGTAAGGAGCTAGCTCAATTGCCCATTTTGCAATTCTGCCGCTCGCATCCTTGTTACTCATTATCTCGGATATGGGGGACTCACATATGACCCGGATGGGATGCTCCTCAAAGTAGTGCTTCAGTTTCTTGGCGGCCATGTACACGCCATATGCCACTTTTTGATAATGTGGGTAGTTCTGCTTTGAGGCTGACAACACTTCACTCAAATAATACACCGGCCTTTGCACCGACTTACCTTCCTCATCGCACTCCACCACTATCATTGCACTTACAACTCGGTTGGTTGCGGCTATATAGAGTAACATTGGCTCCTTTGATAGTGGTGAGGCTAGTACTGGTGCCGTGGCTAACATCTTCTTCAGGTGGGTAAAGGCTTCATCGGCCTGCGGTGTCCAAATGAACTTATCCGACTTTTTCATGAGTTGGTAAAGAGGCAAAGCCTTTTCTCCCAACCGACATACAAACAGACTTAACGAGGCCAGGCAACCTGTGAACTTCTGGACATCACTAAGAAACTTCGGCAGTTCCATTCGTTCGATGGCCCGGATTTTGGTTGGATTAACCTCGATACCTCGGCTGGAAACAAGAAAGCCGAGCAATTTTCCAGCCGGGACACCAAAGATGCATTTTTCCGGGTTAAGTTTCATCCGAAACCTTCTTAGGTTCGCAAACGTTTGCCTGATATTTTCAAGGAGCGTTTTGCTTTCCTTGGTCTTGATAACCACATCATCCACGTACACCTGTACATTTTGACCTATTTGGTCGTGCAAACATTTTTGCATACATCTCTGGTACGTTGCCCCTGCATTACGTAAACCAAACGGCATGGTGCGATAGCAATAAGCCCCATACAGGGTAATAAACGCAGTCTTTATTTGATCATCCCGATTCAGAGGTATCTGGTGGAAACCAGAATATGCATCAATGAATGACAACAGTTCACATCCAACAGTTGAGTCTATGACCTGATCTATTCTTGGCAGCGGAAATGGATCTTTCGAACACGCCTTGTTCAGGTTCGTGTAATCAATACACATGCGCCAAACCACTGCCACGTTCGGGTCATCCTTCTTCCTTTCCACCAGCACCGGATTAGACAGCCAATCCGGATAAAGAACTTCCATGATAAATCCTGCGGCTAGCAACCGGGCTATCTCATCCCCAATGACTTTCCTCCTATCTTCGACGAAGCGGCGGAGTGGTTACTTCACCGGCTTAGCTCCGGGTCTCACATTTAAAGAGTGCTCGGCCAACTCCCTCGGAACACCTTGTAAGTCCTGTGTGGACCAAGCAAAAATGTCCCGATTCTCACGGAGGAAGCTGACGAGCTCGCTTTCCTATTTATCACTTAGCCCGACACCAATTGTTACGGTGCGCTCTGGGAACATGTCATCGACAGGAACCTTCTTGGTATCTTTCGTGGCCTGGAAGGCAACAGATCCATGCGGGTTACTCAGCGCCGGCATATACTGCTGCGCGGACTGAGCCAAAGCTGCCACTTCTCGAATTTTCCTTTTTTCCTGCGCAATCACAAGCGACTCGGCTAAGTTTGATCCGGCCGACGCACACTCCATGGAACGTCAGAAGTCCCCAGCAATGGTAATCACTCCGTTTGGTCCGAGCAATTTCATCTTCAGGTAGCTAACGTGACAGCTCGCCATGAACTTGCTCAGGGCTGGCCTTCTGAGTAACGCATGATAGGCGCTTTCTAAGTTCACCACTTCGAACTCCAGATTTTCAGTTCGGTAGTTGTCTCTTGTGCCGAACAATACGTCAACCCGGACCTTGCCTATTGGCTCGGAAGAAATACCGGGCACAATACCATGGAAAGTTTTCCTCGTGGCCTGGAGCATGTTCTTCGAGATACCCAACTTGCGCATTGTGTCCGCATACATGATATTTATGCTACTGCCATTGTCGATCAACACCTTTGAGAATCTTACGTTAATGCTAGGTCCAATGAATGTAGGATCCAGCACCAACGCATACGTACCAGGGCTTGGCATGAGCTTGGGATGATCCCTGATACTCCAGGTGATTTCCTGATCGGACCAAGGCATGTACCTCATCACTGCATGCATTACTGCGTTCACCTCCATATGCCTACGCTGCAAGCTTTTTCTATCAGTTTCCTCTGTGGTGAATACACAGTAGCTCTGGTGATGCTCCCTGTACTCGTTTCTCCCCTCATTTCCGGATTGCCTCTGATCCGGCTGATGCTGATTTTCTACCTGATGCACTGCATCCCTCCTCTCATTGTTATCATACCTCGGTGGAGAGGGAGGCAACATTAGCTGTTGCGTGTTCGCTCTGGAGAGCAGTTGCTGCCGGGGTAACGCCTGCCGAGGCTGATCATTCCGGGGTGCTTGAGCATTCCCCGAACCACCTTGCTCGATATTGCGCATCCACTCACATTGCCTCGTCGTATGACCCGCTGGGTTGTTCGGATTTGGCGTGTGAAACTTACACGGCTGGTCCAACATCGACTCGTAAGTATACCTCGGACGGTCTTTCCTTTCTTGCCACTGCTTCTTTTGCTCCGGTGTCCAAGTTTTCTTGCCATCGTTTCTTGGGGTCCACTGCCTTCCAGTTTTCTGGCGCTGGCTACCCCCTGCTCCGGGTTGATCTTGATTCATAGCTGCAACTTGTTGCGAACCGTATCGATGGTCCGGTCTATCATCTCTCCTTTTTCCTCTATAGTCATTCCTCCGGGATGATCCGGATCCATCCCTCTGATAGTACTCATCGCTTGACTCGTTCGACGCGAGCCTTGGTTGGGTCGGATCACCCAACGCATACGAATCTGCAATCTGGATCATTTCTGCCAATGTAGCTGGCATTTTCCTTTGCAACTTCATCCACAGCTCGCTTCCATATCTGCACCCCTGTGCAAACCACGCTATGGCCTGCGATTCTATCACGCCCTCACATGAGTTTCTCAAGGTACACCACCGGGTCAAGAACTCCCGGTCTGTCTCATTAGGTCTTTGCTTGCACATAGCTAGGGTCTGTGGCCTATTTGGCCTCTGATACGTACTTGAGAAATTGCCGATGAACATTTCCTCAAAGTCTATCCAGCAGTTGATGCTTCCTGGTGGCAAATTGTTCAGCCATACCCTTGCCGGGCCTTCCAACATCTAGGGTACGTATCGTACTGCCCATCTCAAGTTGCCAGTGGCAATTTTCACGGCTGTAGCATAGTTTATCAGCCAATCCTCCGGCTTGGTACTACCGTCATACGTCTTTGTGCCCCTGGGCAGCTGAAAGTTCGGTACTGGTGGCTCTTTCATGATCCGGGGTCCAAAACATGCTGGACCCGGTGGACCTTGGCATTCAATCTATTCCGACCTATACAGTCGATCCAGTTTCAACCTTGCATCATCCGGCATCAAATCCCTGCTTCCCAATCTCGACCCTATCACATGATAATCCGGTCTTCGGTATCCCGCGTTAGCCATCTCTGAATCACCGTCGTTGTACCGGTTTTGCTCTTGTGGCGCACCTTTCTGTTGCATACCTCGGCCGGCACTGTGCTCTTGCCTTGGTACGTTCCCCTGCTGCGGTTGTCCTGCTGCAGCCGAATTTCGCTGTCCGGCATTGCCGTTGACAATGTTCCCTTGACTGGCATTGCCTTGGTCGCGGTTACCTCAGCCAGCTTCGCCTCGGCTCACACTCCGTCGATCATCATTTTTCTGCGCTTCTTTTCCTTTCCCTGCCTGCGTCGGGTCATACGGGACGATCTGTTTGTTCTGTCTGGCCGAGGTTACCACCTCTTCTCTCCTTGGACCGCCATGAGGGGACGATGCGGCTCCAATGGATTTCTCCGGGTTACCCACCGCCGAATGGACTATCTTGGAGGCTCTAGCTCTCTCTGGGTTAGCCCTGAGCAGTTCCTCGTTTTGCATATTCGCAATCCGAACCAGCTCATTAACCCTATCTTGCTGTCTTTGCCGGGCTTCACCCGTCAGTCCCTCTAACTCGAACGCAGCTGCATCCGCTGCTCTGAGGTTCTTGGCCGGGGTACTATACCTCGGCAGCCCCACGGACAAACAGTTTTTTGATTCCTCGATTCCAGCATCACCCTCTCTGTTCATCTCGCTCATGAGATTTCTCCCTTTCACTTTTACATTATCAACTTTGTTCGCCTTAGCGTACTCACGCAACATCATGTTCAACGACTGCTGGGCCGCGGCTATTTTCTTTGCGCCCTCTAGTATTTTCTGCCTAGTTTCTTCCAGCTCGGCCTGTGCACGAGCCGGATCTACTGCTGCTACTACAGGGTTTGCCAAGCTGTCCATCGCCTCTCTCAACACATTTTCCGGCCTCTCCAGCGGAGGACCTCTACCTTTCCTCGGTGCCTTGGGCGTTACCTCCGGATCTGGCGTCGGATCCTTGCTCGCGCCCGCACCTAGCGCAGTCATCATCACCTCTGCATGGTCCGGGGAACGAGCGATACACGCCCCGCGAGCCATAGTGAGGGGCGGTTCGCCTGCTTTGACGACGTGGCGCGGATGAATGCAAGACACTTCCACCGCAACATAGACCTTCTACGCGCCGAGCTTGACGAAGATGCCGTTGCGCGGAAGAGGGCGCGTGCCGAAGCAGCCTGCGTTGTCGCTGACGAAATCCCGCACTCCAAAGCACTGAACGAGCCCGGAGACGATGCGTTCGTCGGTGGCGATGAGGTTTCCCATCCGGATCTTGACCCCTGCTAGCGCCGCTAGCCCCACGGTGGGCGCCAACTGTCGTGGTGGTGTCACGGCAGATGCCATGGATAGGCTAAAGGTGGGGACTAATACACGCTAGGGGAATCCAGGGAGGGATAGTGAAGTGATTCTCCACACAGAAGTTTATATTGATTTCCTTCCAAGGTTACAAGTGCTCCAAGAGCTGTATTGGCGAGAGGAGGAGGAAGGAGCTCTCTTACTCTCACCCACAGATCACACCTGAAACCCTAACCCAAACGGAATAGAAGAGAGACCAACCCCCCCTACAAAAGCCCTAGCCCCCCTTTTACAGAGGAGGCTCGGTTCGTGCCTAGGGCATACGTGGAGGCATATTCCTAAGAATATGCCTCCTCCCAAAGTGGCAAGCCGACCGGGGTGCTTTTTCCCCCGCATCACACATGCTTTAGCTACGTGAGCCTCTGCGGCGCCCGCGTCAGCCGACATGGGCATCGTCACCCTTGTCAGCCACGCCCCGGTGGTCCTGTCCTTGCTTGCTTCGCTCAGGTAGTGCGTACCGAGGCTCCTTTTTTGACCAGCAAGATTCCTTCCTTCTCCTAGAAGCCAATCATGACCCGGATCACAGCTGACCCGGGCACCCCTATTCCTGCGTACATGTAAACATACACTTCCGACTTACTGCGTAAGTCGGTTGAGACAATGTTAGGCGATCACCCCCGGTCTGGGTTACTTCGTGATCCGACCTGCCTTGAGGTGACCCGGCCAGCATCCGCTTTGGCCTTGCCGAACCTCGGCTAACTCGGCCTTTATACCCCGGCGTGACCCTAACCGGGGGTATCCCCCAACATGGTGCAAAGAGTTAGAATTGTTTCTATTTGAATTTGACTTCTAGGAACACCTAAAGTGACCTAGTGGATTAAAATGGCACAAATGACCATTTGCATTTATTAATCTTATTTGATTTCTTTTTCTTTGGATTTTTCTTGGGAATGATCTAGATGATGTGGAATTCATATTTGGATCATTTTACAACCATTAGAACAAACAAACAGGGCAATTCAAAACAATTCTATATTAATGCAACACACATATGCATTCTTAATTATTTTAATGATAAAAAGTTTTTGTTAACCCTAAATTGGGTGATTTGGATCTTGATAACTTTGATTGACGTTTTGGGATGTTACAAAAAGAATGCTATATAGGAATTTCTAGTCACTTTAATTGTATTAAATAGTAATCTTAAACTTTATAAAATATGACCACCACTTTAAATCACTCTCCCAAGTATTAGAATATGTGGTGATGACATGTGTCAACATGATCCCATATTTTAATTGGAGAATATTAAATCTTAAGTATTTTTCAATGAGTAGAAATTACTTTTCTAAAATAAGAAAAATAAAACTAGGTCTTTATTTCATGTAATGATTGTGATGATACTAGATCATCAAGTATGAGCCTTAGTGTGCTAAATAGAAGTAGTTAAGTATTGTTTGGTGATTGTGTACCTCGTATTCATTTATAGACAATAGTACCGACCCGGGATACGAGGAGGAGGAGTACTACCAATAAGAAGAAGAGAACTTCAACCACTTCACTACTCAAGGCAAGCTGGAACTATGCAAGCTAACACTTGAAAACTTGATAACCTATGCAAGATGCATTATGCATGCTTTGGTTATGCCACCTTGATTATACCAATCCCAAGTTTTACTTGCAAGCTTTGTTCTTTTACTTTTACCAAATTTATTTACCTTTAGTTAGTGAATTGTGAGTATTGGAAAAATAGGATAGATACCATAAAGAGTGTAAAACTAGGCCTAAGTAGTTATACTTAGATGCCATCAAAAGCATAAAACTAGATTTGGATAGTTACACTGGATTAGCACCCTCATTAGTGAATACTCTCCACTTTAGTGGCTAGTGCTAAGCATAAAAGTTCATCACTTTAGATGGGAATACTTGGTGAAAATGATTATGAAAACCTTGGAATGATGATTCATTCTATATAAATGTTTTGACATATGTTATGAACAAAAAATGATTTGATGAGGAAACTTGTTGAGGCATGAGCCTTGGCCCTTTATAAAAACAGATGGTTGGGTTCGGATGCGATACCATTCCAATTTTACCGGACAACCACAATACCCGAATTGGGTAGGGCTTAACTGGAAGTTTATATGCCTTAGTATGGGTTCCCTCACAGAAAGAGGTTGAGCTGAGGCTACCTCGTGAATGTGAATGTCCACCTATGCAGTGCCCAGGATGGCAGATGGCCATGGCTGGGAGGCCAAGCTGATAGGGGAGGTGCCTATACTAGAGTGTGTAATTGAAAGGTTATGATTGATTATCCGCATACTAAGTATGATGATTCAGGGTTATCCCTGGCGGATGTAAGGAATTTTGTGGTGAAAGTGTACCACCTATACAGAGTGTCAAATTATTCAAATAGCCGCATTCGTGGTCATGGACAGTTGGAGTGGCCATACTGTTCCGTTGTCAGATGTTTTCAAAATGACTTGTGAATTGAACTATGACCTTGACTTGACCACAACAGGGTTGTGGATATGAAAACTAGGTTCCCACTTAAGTGATTAAATTAGATTCTTTACTATTGAAATCTTGTGAAATAAACCTGGCTTTTTGCAAATAAACCTAGAGCTTAAGATTCCTACTAGAACTACCTTACTTGTTAGTGATAGTTTGCGAGTACTTAAAGAGTACTCATGGCTTTTTCCCTGGCTATTCCCATGGCCAGACTATGAGGAAGACTACCAGGAAGATGGACAACAGGAGGTCTATGACAACTAGGATCATCTCCCATTGTCAGAATTGCCTATGACCCTGAAGATGGAGCCCTACTATGTTTACTTTTCGCTGCTTTGATTGTATTAAGACTAGATCATGAGATCCTTTATTTGTAAGACCTTTATTATCGTTTGTAATTGATAATGTACCGTGGTACCAATTCTGTTATGTCTCGCAAAAATGGTAATCCTAGGATTGCGATGTATGGCATAACAGGCATCTGGGATTAAAAATCCGGGTGTTGACAACTTGGTATCAGCGCCATCCTGACCATAGGAGACTCTAGTTAGAATGGACGCTTGACCTAAAAAACTTAGTTTCAAAACAAAATAAGTAAGTATTTATGAAAACCTATTCCCACTCTTATCCTTAAGATTCTTTCAAAAAAAATTATGTCCCTAAAAAATTCTTGCAATCCTACATAAAATTTGACACACTTGATCACCCCACTAACTTGCTCACCCTAAATTCTTATAGATGGAGGTCAAGTATAGCAAGTTCTACCAGCTGGGAAACGAAGGCCACCTGATCTTTGAGAGGGATCTAGATGCACTCACAGAGTATGTCGAGCGCTCGCACCCGGAGTTCTTCGGGGCACAACTCAACAATCACGTATGATGAGATCTACAGTGGCTGATAGTTGCAGATCTTAGAGGCAAGATGGAAGCACCCACCTTGGAGAAGATCCAATTCAGCTTGAGGGAGAATAACTGGCTAGATGGATTAGCCAGGGCTATGCATGAAGCTCTTGCCCGTCTATGTGGATAAAACATCAACCAGATCAGTGGAAATCGCTTTGTTCACTACGCAAGGTGTGATTCTATGGGAATGCCCTTGGAGATGCCAGGACACCCGAAGCTGAAGCACCAGGTGGATAATCTCGACTTCATGTTGTATGATAGACAACAGGAGTTGGACAACGCCCGTGCCTATGCCAACCACAACCATGCCATTGCAGTCAAGAAGGACCAGACCCTCGCCATCCTCGCCAAGGAGCGCCATTCACTTCATCGTTAGCATGACAAGAAGGATCGCATCATCGATCGTCTTTGCAATAAGGTGTCCACTCTCGAGAAGACCATCCGTGAATAGGAGATCCAACTTGAAGCGAAGGAGGAGGAAGGTGAAGATATCCGTGGAGATCTCTACTCTTACCTTAGTGATGATGACGACTACCTGGAGGACGATGCCATGGAGTTCCACACTGATGATGATTATTCCGCCTTAATTAATGATGATTAGAGCACTTGAGCAGTACCGTAGGAGTGAGTTGTACCTACTCCCACTGTATCGTAGTTTCACAGAATGGTTCTTAAAACCATCTGTTTTCTATTTGTGTGTGGTGTGTGTTTGTATTGTGTGCTTTGAATGAATGAATGAGAGGAAGTTGTTAGTTTGCAAAACCTGAGTTAGACTCCAAGTTTAAAGCTTTTGAAACAAAACCATGAACCTTAGAGATTTCCCCCTTGTCTCATTATCTATCTCAATCTTCAGATGACTCGCGGAAATCCCGGAGGAAGTAGTTCATCTTAGGACCCAATGCTGCAGATTCTGCAAATATTAGCTTCTGACCGTGAAGCTAGTAGAGCCGAACGTCAAGCCAATTTAGCCACTCTTCAATAGATAGCTCAGATGGCCCACAATAATCAAGGCCACGGAAACCAGGATAACCATGGATCCAAGCTCAAGAACTTTCAAAACACCAATCCCCATATATTTAATAAGTCTGAAGAGCCCTTAGATGCTGATGACTGGCTGCAAACAATGGAGAACAACTTAGAGGTCGCAAGAGTTGAGGCCAATGAAAAAGTATTGTTTTCCACCCATTATCTGGCAGGTGATGCAACAGCCTGGTGGAATAGCACTCGTACCATGAACGGAGGTCAGACGATGACTTGGGATGAGTTCAAAATCAAGTTCAGCCGGACCCATGTGCCCCTGGGTCTGATTAAGAGGATGAGGGATGAGTTTAGAGATTTGAAACAAGGAAGGATGACTGTGGTGGAATACCATGACAAATTCTTATCTGTAGCTAGATATGCCCATGATGAGATTGACACAGAAGCAAAGAAGAAAGAGAGATTCCTGAACGGACTACATGATGAGATGGAAACCGTGCTAGTCAACATTCCCTTTGATGATCTGGAAGCTTTAGTGACTCTGCTATCCAGATGGAAGGGAAGATAAACCAAGCCAATGAAAATCGCAAGCGCAGGATGATGCACCACCCTGGATCCCACAATACCCAGAAGTATCGCTCCAACCCGTCTACAGGATATGCCCCAAGAAACAATAGACCCCCTATGTCCCATCCAAACTATCCCAATCGTGGCGGAGGAAACTTGAGGTCTAGAGGAAACCACAACAATAACCCCGGCAACTCCAATAACTTCAACTATGCATCGCCTGAGTCCAACACCAACAACAACAATACTACCCCAAGGACTGGAAGCAATGCTATGCCTATTGCAGGAAAAGACAAGTCCCTGATTACTTGCTTTGAATGCGGAGTCAAGGGTCACTACTCCAACGAGTGCACCAAGAAGCTTGTAGCAACCACCAATGTGAATGCACCCGCTCAGGAGCAATGCCGTGTTCAGCCTGGAAAGAGATTTTCCCCAGGGAACTCGCTCAACCGCAACGGCCGTCTGTTCCACATGAATGCTAAAGAAGCTCAGGAAGCGCCAGATGTCATGCTGGGTATGTTTTCTGTTAACTCAGTACTTGCAAGAGTGTTGTTTGATTCTGGAGCATCACACTCGTTTGTTACAGAAGAATTTGCATGCACTAGTAAGATTCAACCAACAAAATTGAAGCATGTTATGATAGTTCAAATACCTGGTTCAACCACCAAAGCTACAAAAATTTGCAAGGCTGTACCTATCAGAATCCATGGAATAGATTTTTATGCTAATCTAATAGTACTTGGAACCAAAGGTTTGGAAGTAGTACTAGGAATGGATTGGATGCCAAAAACATAAAGGATTAATCGACTATGCCAAGAAAGCCATAACAATGACCAGTAGCACTAGAGTATCAGTAGAGCATGTATCTGAGATGTTGCCCTGTCAATTCAAATGCAACAAGAGTCTAGCCCAACCAACCCTATACCAAGTTAGAGTAGTCTGTGAATACCCTGACGTGTTCCCAGATGAATTGCCCGGTATGCCCCCAGATCGGGATATCGAGTTAATCATTGAACTAGTTCCTAGAACTGAACCCATAGCTTAGAGACCTTATAGCATGAACCCATCTGAATTAGTGGAGCTAAAGAAGCAACTTGATGCTATGCTGGAGAAAGGTCTGATTCAACCAAGTGCATCGCCATGGAGATCGCCTGTTTTCTTTGTGGATAAGAAAGATGGAGGTAACCATTTGTGTACGGATTATCGGAAGCTAAATGATGTCACCATCAAGAACAAGTACCCACTACCGAAGATAGAGGATCTGTTTGATCAGTTGACTGGTGCCAGAGTGTTTTCTAAGATTGATCTTAGAACTGGTTATCATCAACTCAAGATTCGTGCAACGGATATCCCAAAGACCGCCTTCACCACCAGATATGGATTGTATGAGTACACTGTCATGTCTTTTGGATTAACCAATACACCCTCTTATTTCATGAATCTCATGAATAAGATTTTTATGAACTTCCTGGATAAGTTTGTCATTGTTTTTATCGATGATATTATGATCTATTCCAAGTCAGAAGAAGACCATGAGCTACACCTGAGAACCATCCTTGAAACCCTTAGAAAACATCAGTTGTATGCCAAGTTTAACAAATGTGAGTTCTGGTTAAAGGAAGTAGGATTCCTAGGACATATCGTGTCGGCATGAGGAATTGCTGTCGATCCCACCAAGATTAAGGATGTTGAAGAATGGAAAGCCCCAACCACTCAAACCCAAGTCTGCACATTCCTTGGATTAGCGGGATATTATCGCAAGTTCGTAGAAGGATTATCGAGCATCGGAAGACCAATGACCCAGCTATTGAAGAAATATCAGAAGTTTGAATGGACGAACAAATGTGAAGCAAGTTTTCAAGAGCTTAAGAAGAGATTAATTTCAGCCCCAATTCTGATTATGCCGGATATCAAGAAGCCTTTTGATGTGTATTGTGATGCATCCAAGATTGGTCTCGAATGTGTGTTGATGCAAGAAGGCAAAGTCATATCCTATCTATCCAGGCAACTGAAGTAGCATGAGCAAAACTACCCTACCCATGACTTAGAACTAGCAGCCGTAGTTTTAGCATTGAAGACATGGCGCATTACCTTATGGGTAACCGCTGTGAGATTTATTCGGATCACAAGAGTCTGAAGTATATTTTCACCTAGAAGGAGCTGAATGTGAGGCAAAGGAGATGGATAGAGTTAATCAAGGATTATGACCATGACATTCACTATCACCTCGGCAAAGCAAATGTTGTAGCGGATGCTCTTAGCAGACTGCCGAGTAGATTAAACACCATGATTAAAAAAGCCTAGCCAAGTTTGCATGAAGAGCTGGAACAGTTTAGAACAGAACTAGTTAGCGAAGGATTTTTAGCTAGCATAGAACTTCAACCCACTTTGATCAGTCAGATCAAGGAAGCGCAGAAAGGAAATGCAAGTATCGACGGAATCAAGCGTTGTATCGGTATAGGGAAGGTACCCGGATTCACCGAAGATGAAGAAGGAGTTTTGTGGTACAAAGGACGTATCTGTGTACCGGTAGATTCCGAGTTGAAACAAGTCATCATGCAGGAAGCTCATGATACTCTTTATTCTATCCATCTCGGAGGAACGAAGATGTATCAGGATTTGAAGGAGCAATTTTGGTGGCACAGGATGAAGAGAGAAATCGGAAGCTACATAGCCAAGTGTGATATCTGTCAGAGAGTCAAAGCGGAACATCAACGACCTGCAGGACTTTTTGCAACCATTGCATATTCCAGAATGGAAATGGGATTCTGTCGGAATGGATTTCATCACCGGTTTGCCTACATCTAGTAGGGGAAATGACTCTATTTGGGTCATAGTGGATAGACTGTCTAAGGTAGTGCTAAGCCCAAAATATATCGAGCCCGTTGGGGAACCCCAAGAGGAAGGTATGATGAGCACATCAACAAGTTTTCCCTCAGTTATGAAACCAAGGTTATCAATCCAGTAGGAGCAAGGAAACACCTCAAAGGTTTTGCTAGCTGAACTTTGGCAGGGCGCACTACCGTTGCCAGCAGCAACGTGGAGACCTGCACAACACAACCATAGAACTTTGCCCCCAACTTGCGATGAGGTTGTCAATCTCACCGATTTTGCTGAAAACAAAGGATTAAACATATCGAGTGGAAGGAAGTAATAGTTTGCAGAAAGTAAACAGAAAACAGTAAACAGTTGATTGTAGATTGATAGTAAAAGAAAGGACCGGGGTCCATAGTTCACTAGTGGTGGCTCTCCTTAAGATAGATGACATGTTGGGTGAACAAATTATAGCGGGGCAATTGACAAACATCGAGAAAGCAATCATGCATATACTACTCATCTTGACTCCTTTGAGATTTGATTGGGCATTACAACATTGTACATAGACCATAATCCAACTGCATCTATGACTAATAATCCACCTTCAGGTTATCATCCGAACCCCATCCAGTATTAAGTTACAAGCAACAGATAATTTCATTACACATTGAGTGTAAACTAAACAATACCGTTGTTCTATGAACAAAGGATTGTTGTTTTCTCCCTAGTAGCAACAGCACATTTAGTACCATAGAGATTTCTGTCACTTACCTAGATTACTAGAGGCATGAACCCACTATCGAGCATAAATACTAACTCTTGGAGTTGTTAGCATCTACTTGGCCAAGATAGCTACAAACAATGGAAAGCATGCAAGATCACAAATAACAAAGACATGATAGAATCAATAATCAATCTCAAATAGCATCTCAATATCCATCGGATCCCCGCAAACACAACATGTAGAATTACAAATAGATGATCTTGATCATGAACGGAGCTCACAAGATCTAAAAATGATAGCACAAAGGAGGAGAACCAACCATCTAGCTACTACATGGACTCGTAGTCCAGATATGAACTACTCACGCATCACACCGGAGGCAGTCATGGTGATGAAGAAGGCCTCCAGGGTGAATTCTCCCCTCCAGCAGGGTGCTGGGAAGAGCTTCAGAAACCTCCCGATCTAGGGATGGAGATGACGGCGACTACAGACTCTTTCGTGGAATTTTGATCGGGTACTTAGGGTTTTTGTATCGGAGGCATCTTATAGGCGTAAGCGGAGGCCGGGGGTGCCTAGGGTGGCCAGACCACCCCCTGGCGCGGGCCAGGCTGGGTCGCGTGGCCAGGTGGTGTGGCAGCCCCTTGGCCCCTCTCCGTCTCGTATTCTGGCTCCGGGTGTCCCTCGGTGAACTGACTTTGGCTTTTGTCCCGTCCAATTCCGAGAATATTCATTTTCTGACTTTCCTAGAACCAAAAACAGCAGAAAACAGGCAGTTGGCACTGTGGCTCTTGTTAAGAGGTTAGTCCAAGAAAGTGTATAGAAAGTACTCCAAAGTGTGGACAAAACATAAGAAAGTAGATAAAACCAAACATGGAACATCAAAAATTATGGATACGTTAGCAATATATCAACATCCCCAAGCTTAACTCCTGCTCGTCCTCGAGTAGGTAAGTGATAAAAAGAAATAATAATTTTTGAGGTGACATGCACCATCATAAACTTGATCAAAGTATTTGTAAAACAATGATAGTTGGGATCATAGTAGTTCAATCATAACATGAAAGACAAAGTTCTAGCAATAAGACATAGCAACTATGTTGCAACATGAAAAGGCACAAACAAAAGATCATGAATAACAATGCATTGAAAGACGTTTGTTTGTTTCACATAAAGACAACATAGCATAGTGGCATTCAACTTGTCCCTCATAGAGTAGCAAACATAAATTCATAGGACACCTTCAAAGTTCATAAGAGTGACTAGATACAAATAGTTTAAAACAAGCAATATCAAAGCTATGCATCAATCAACAATTCTTGGGACAATGCACATAGAACTAAGAATGGCCACTATGCTCTCAAAGTAGGTGCATAAAGATAGAAGGTGGAGACTCAACATAAAAGTAAAAGAAAGGCCTTCATAGAAGGAAGTAGGGATTCAAGTCTCGTAAAGAGCTTCCAAAAATTATGGTACTTATTAGCTTTCAGCTCTCATTGCCCCTATCATAAGCATCTTGATGTGATTAAGGTTAAAGTGAACAACCTATGGAGTATATGCTTGATGAAGTATAAGTTGGAAATCTCATGTCCCTTAAATACGAGGGCCGCTCCTCATGCTACTCAAGTTTAGTTACCGGTAAGTTCTTATCCTAGTAAGTACATGTGTATCATAGAGAACCGACAACAGGTACCCCTTGCCCGATGATACGGAAGAATCCCCATATCAAAATGACAAGGCAAGCAGACAACAAGCATCTCAGCAATCTCCTTATTTACCATGGGAATATGGTGCTTTTTTCTCTCTTTCCTCTTTTCTCATATTTTTTTTCTTTTTCTCTTTTTTCTCAATATCTAACTCTTTTTTTATAAGAAGAATGCTTCATAGACAGCTCGTTATGGTTACACTGCAGGTTTCCACCATGACAACATGGATTAGACCAGTGGCCCAGGCATTTCTCTAACACACACACATAACTCCATGGACTTACAAGCTCCCCTTTCATTTCACACCGACGACATCCATAGACAAAAGAGCATGATATCAACTAGGTACAAAGTACAAGTGCAATGTTGAAAGCGTTCCCATGACAGCATGGTTCTGCTAATCCCAAACAAATAAGTGCAAGAATATACAACATAGACGACACAATGGTTCAAGTTTATTAAGGGCAAGAAACGTAAAGTGTGCCATCAAGTTCATGAGAGCTTTAGTCACTAGTTTTCTCATAACAAGTTTAATTCGGAAGGTAGATAAAAACATGAATATACTTGGAATAGCATATGCTAATAGGTAGGTATGGTGGACTATTTGGAATAACTTGGTTTCAATAGTTGGATGCATGAGTGAAACTCATACTTGGTTATGGAGGCTAGCAAAAGACTGGGAGCGACCAACTAAGAGAGCAATAATGACCATAATCATGCAGAGCGACAAAACATCATTAATCAAAGCATAAAGTGATAATACAAGTTGAAAACTAAAGGATCATAAAGGCTATGGTGACTTGGGATAGTCATAACATGGTGTGAGCATGTGCCAAGTCAACCCAAATAAAGCATCAAAGGAGAATACCACAATAGTATGCTTTAATATGCTAAAACAATGCATGATTATTCAAAGGCACATGAAGCAATCTCAATTGTTTATAACAAGTCATGCTACAACAAAGAATACTAAGCATAAAGCCAAATCAATATCAAGCATGGCATGACAAAGCATAGGCCACAGTCAAAAACAAGCTCTCTTTACCACTTAAGCATGAATTTTCCTACTCTTTTCCAATCCAAACCAAACTATTTGAAAACCAATGCATGAAAAAGAGGGGGTCCAACCAATTTATTCATAAAACTAAGGAAACCAAGAAAACGAAAAACCAAAACGAAAATGAAAAAAGAAGACGCTCCAAGAACAACACAACTGTGCATGAAACAATAAAAATGAGTTGTTTGGAAGAAACCTGGAATTTTTATTGATGAAGAAGGGGATGCCTTGGGCATCCCCAAGCTTTGACGCTTGTACTTCTTGGATATTTCTTGAGGTGACACGAGTGGCATCCCCAATCTTGAGATTTAGTCTATCCTTCATCTCATTACCCATTCCTTCCATACACCTGAAATTTTTCCTTCATACAAAACTTCACACAATCTTTATTAGCAACATTAGTGCACTCAAGATAATAGGTTTTAGGTTCAGTTACAACACCAATAAAACTTCCATTAAAACACAAGCTATTGTATCACTTCCCTCAAAAAGCTCAATTCCCCAAAAGAACTTAAAAGGGAACCAACAAGAAGCAAATGCAGAAAATGGCAGAAATCTGTCAAAACAGACCAGCAGGTAAAGACGAATTTTTCGAAGACCTTCTGTTGCTCAAATCGAAAAGTGCTAAACTACCGAAAGTTAGATAACAACCTGGGGCAGAAGCACAAAAATTCACGCCTCAAAAGGACGTACAGAGATTTTACACGAATTTTTACGGTGAGGCACAGAAATCTGTTTCGGGACAACAACTTTCCCAATCATTACTTCTCTCTCATTAGAGGTTACTCGTGGCACAAAAGTTAAATAAAAGGATAAGGAGCGGTTATTACAGAGGTAATAACTTCCAAGACTCATCTAAAACTTTTGGGTTATCTCCCAATAAGTACTTTTCTTTAACGCCTTTAAGTTAGGCTTGATAGTTTGAGAAGATGCTCACATAAGAAACATGAATTGAAGTAAAAGAGAGCATCAAGAAGCAAATTCAAAACACATTTAAGTCTAACCCACTTCCTATGCATAGGAATCTTGTAATAAAATAAATCAAAGAAGCACATAGTAACAAGAATGGGTAGATAAAACAAGAGCAACTTCAAAACTTTCAGCACATAGAGAGGTGTTTCACTACCATGAAAACTTCTACAACTATATTTTCCTCTCTCATAATAATTTTCAGTAGCCTTATGAATAAACTCAACAATATAACTATCACATAAAGTATGCTTTTCATGATCTACAAACACATAATTTTTATCAAGCTCAAAAATAGTGGGATTAAAACCAAACCCACTTTTAACAATTTTATAACAAGATGACTGATCAATCTCATTTTCAATAGTAGTACAATTATTATTATTAACCAATATAGGACCATCACCTAGAGCTTTATTATAAACATTTTCAAAAGAATCCATAGGAACATAACATTCATCCTCCTTTAGTAAGCATGGGGGACAATCAAATAATGTAAGGGGTAAACAGTTACTCTCATTAAAAGGTAGGAATGGGTAGATCCATTCTTCCTCCTCTTGATCATCATTATCCTCCTATTTTTCATCCAATGAGCTTCCAGTTTCAGAAATTTCTTCTTACATAGGCTCCTGCAAGGCATTAGTCACTTCCACTGGTGGAGAGCATCTATTAAGATATTCAAGAATATAGCCATTTTCTTCCTTGTAATTATCAAAGAAAAATTTAAGTATATCATAAACCTCATATTTATAAGGTGCATCATCAATATTTTCAAGAAAATAAGTTAGTTCGAATGCACCCTTCCAAGCAATAAATTCTTCATTTTGTTCCACATCATAAAAGTCATAATTTTCCTTAACATAAGATATGGTAACATCATCATTATACTCACATTGAAAAGGGAGGTGTTTATACCTCTTACAGCAACAAGATTTATCAAAGCAATAAGTAACATTATAAGTACAACACACACTTCTAGCAATGGTATACAATTTATCAATTTGTTCCCATAAGTGTTTCCCTTTTTGTGACAAGTGATGTTCCTTATAATAATATTTTTGTTCTTCCGTGAACCCACCTTGCCAATTAGATTCAGTTTCAAAGAAACCAACCATTGATAGAAAGCATGATAAAGCAAGACAATAACAAACCAACGAAAATAACAACTATAGTAGGAACTAATTTTTTTATATTTTTTATAAAAAGAACAAGCAAACAAAGCAGAAATAAACTAAGCAAAACAAAAAACAAAGTAAAGGGACTGGTTATGAGGGACTCCCCTTGTGAAGATGTCCTTGACTCCCGGCAACGGCGCCAGAAAATCGGTTGCTAAGCCCAAAATATATCGAGCCCGTTGGGGAACAACAAGAGGAAGGTATGATGAGAACAACAACAAGTTTTCCCTCAGTTATGAAACCAAGGTTATCAAATCCAGTAGGAGCAAGGAAACACCTCAAAGGTGTTGCTAGCTGAACTTTGGCAGGGCACACTACTGGTGCCAGCAACAACGTGGAGACCTGCACAACGCAACCACAGAACTTTGCTCCAACTTGCATTGAGGTTGTCAATCTCACCGGTTTTGCTGAAAACAAAGGATTAAACGTATCGAGTGGAAGGAAGTAATAGTTTGCAGAAAGTAAACAGAAAACAATAAACAATTGATTGTAGATTGATAGTAAAATAAAGGACCGGGGTCCATAGTTTACTAGTGGTGGCTCTCCTTAAGATAAATGACATGTTGGGTGAACAAATTACAGCGGGGCAATTGACAAACATCGAGAAATCAATCATGCATATACTACTCATCTTGACTCCTTTGAGATTTGATTGGGCATTACAACATTGTACATAGACCGTAATCCAACTGCATATATGACTAATAATCCACCTTCAGGTTATCATCCGAACCCCCTCCAGTATTAAGTTGCAAGCAACAGATAATTGCATTACGCATTGCGTGTAAAGTAAACAATACCATTGTTCTATGAATAAAGGATTGTTGTTTTATCCCTAGTAGCAACATCACATCTAGTACCTTAGAGATTTCTGTCACTTCCCCAGATTACTAGAGGCATGAACCCACTATCGAGCATAAATACTAACTCTTGGAGTTGCTAGCATCTACTTGGCCAAGATAGATACTAACAACAGAAAGCATGCAAGATCACAAATAACAAAGACATGATAGAATCAATAATCAATCTGAAATAGCATCTCAATATCCATCGGATCCCCACAAACACAACATGTAGAATTACAAATAGATGATCTTGATCATGAACGGAGCTCACAAGATATAAACATGATAGCACAAAGGAGGAGAACCAACCATCTAGCTACTACATGGACCCGTAGTCCCGAGATGAACTACTCACGCATCACACCGGAGGCTTGCATGGGGATGAAGAAGGCCTCCAGGGTGAATTCTCCCTTCCGGCAGGGTACCGGGAAGAGCTTCAGATCCCTCCCGATCTAGGGATGGAGATGACGGCGGCTATAGACTCTTTCGTGGAATTTTGATCGGGTACTTAGGGTTTCTGTATCGGAGGCATCTTATAGGCGGAAGCGGAGGTCGAGGGGGGTGCCTAGGGCGGCCAGACCACCCCTGGCATGGGCCAGGCTGGCCGCGCGGCCAGGTGGTGTGGCGGCCCCCTGGCCCCTCTCTGTCTCGTATTCTGGCTCCGGGTGTCCCTCGGTGAAAAACTAACTTTGGCTTTTGTCCCGTCCAATTCTGAGAATATTCATTTTCTGACTTTCCTAGAACCAAAAACAGCAGAAAACAGGTAGCTGACAAAAATTATGTGGCTCTTGTTAACAGGTTAGTCCAAGAAAGTGTATAGAAAGTACTCCAAGTGTGGACAAAACATAAGAAAGTAGATAAAACCAAGCATGGAACATCAAAAATTATGGATACGTTAGCAACGTATCAAGTAGACCATTTTATACTTATCAAGACCACCTACCAGAGTTTGAAGCTAGCAGAGCTGTACATTGCTAGAATTGTCAGTTTGCATGGAACCCCTAAGACCATAGTATCAGATCGAGGAACCCAGTTTACCTCAAGATTTTGGTAGAAAGTCCAAGAAGGATTAGGAACCAAGCTAAACTTCAGCACAACTTACCACCCACAAACCGATGGACAAACTAAAAGAGTCAACCAAATTTTAGAAGATATGTTGAGAGCTTGTGTGCTAGAATATGGATCAAAATGGGAAGATTGTCTGCCTTTTGCAGAATTCTCATACAACAATAGTTATCAAGCCAGTTTGCAAATGGCCCCATTTGAATTTCTATATGGAAGGAAGTGTCGTACCCCCCTGAATTGGTCACAAGTAGGAGAGAGTCAGATTTTCGGACCCGACATCCTACGAGAAGCTGAAGAGAAGGTTCACAAAGTCCGTGAACACCTCAAGACTGCCCAATCCAGACAAAAGAGTTATGCTAACAAAAGACGTCGAGACCTTACCTTCAATGTCGGAGATTTTGTGTATCTCAAAGTATCACCCTTGAAGGGAATGCAACGTTTTCGTCTAAAAGGAAAGTTAGCCCCTAGATATATTGGACCTTTCAAGATTTTGAATCGCAGAGGAGAAGTATCGTATCAATTGGAACTACCTGAGGAGATGTCATCCATACATGATGTGTTCCATATCTTGTTACTTCGCAAATGCCTAGAAGTTCCGGAGAAGACCGAAGTGTTCAAGAACATCGATCACCGAGCCATAGATATCAACAAGGATCTAACCTATCGTGAAGTACCCATTCGTATTTTGGAAAAAGCCTTCAGAACCACCAGGACCCGGAGTATCAAGTTTCTCAAGATCCAGTGGAGCAACCATACTGAAGAAGAAGCTAGTTGGGAGCGAGAAGATTACATTAGGACTGAGTTTCCAAATCTATCTAGTTCCTAGTTTTTCTTAAATATCGGGACGAGATTTTGTTTAAGGAGGGAAGGTTTGTAACACCCCAAAAATGTTAATCAAGTTTATCAAGTTCAAATCACCTAAGTTTAGGGTTAACAAAAACTTTTATTATTAAATTTAATATGAGTGTATGTGTGAATTGCATTAGTGTGTGAATGAGTGCAATTGCCATGTTTGATTGCCACAAATGATAAGGAATGGTTTAAAGATGAATACTACACCATCTAGGCCATTTACAAACAAAATCAAAAGAAAAGAAAATCAAATATGAATCATATAATTAAATGGTAATTTTGACCAAAATTATCCACTAGACCACTTTGAGTGTTTCTAGTCAAAGATTTCTAATAGAAACTTTCCCAATTCTTTTCACCCCTTGTTAGACGAAGTAAAATTGAACCCAAGCCTACTTTACAAATTAAGAGAAACAATTTCCAAATATATTTAAAGGACATTGCAAAATTGAATCAAGTTCATATGCATACAAAAACCACTCAAATCAATTCACCTTGACTTTTCCAAGCAACCATAGACTATCAAGCAAGTACTCAGAATACTCACCAAAATTCATCCAAAAATTCAAACTTTGAATTCATGCGGCCATTTGGTCGAGCACCTGGCAGACACAATTAAACACTGCCTAACTTCTACTGTTCTGAGGAGTGATCAATCGCCACTAGTGCCTTAAATCTCTCCCCTAGTCTCCCCAGCACCTAGCAGCGCAGTGGACACACTCCCCCTTTGCCGTTCGCACCAGTGTCGCGTCGCCCGAGCTCGCCACGCCGGTCGACCAAGCCCCATTCGCCATAGACCGCGCTGCCCTCTCCCATGATGTCTAGGAGACAGGCGCCACACCACCGCCACCCTCTGTCCACCCCTCGACCAGAGCCACCACAGACCGTGCCACCCTCTCCCATGATGTCCAGGAGACAGGCGCCACACCACCGCCACCCTCTGTCCACCCCTCGACCAGAGCCAAGCCGTGGACCAGCCGTGATCGCTGCGCCCACCTCTCTGTCTGCCATGCCGAGAGGGTGCTAGAGTGCCACAGCCGACACGCGCACACATGCCGCGCCTTACCCTCTCCGCGCATGCCCGCACTCACCGTGACCCCAGCTACCCCCCAGACACGCCTGTTCGCCGCCGCGTGGACCGTAGACATTGTGCGCCGTCTCGAACGCTGTCATTCCCACATAGAGCATGTACCGCTCCCGACCATTCTCGACCGCCCCTTGCCGCGCCATCACTCGCATGATGACCGCCCTGAAGCACCGCATCGACCCCTACCCTCAGCCATGCCGATAGCTCACTGCAACGACGTCGCCGGCGAGCCCGAACCATGCCGCTCTATGCCTCTCACCGGTGTATAAATAGAGGCCATCCTAGCCCTCATTCTCCACACCATCTCACTCCCCTCTCTCTCAGAAACCTCCCACACCTTTACCCGGAGCAAGGCGAGCACCAGCCCGCCGGAATTTCACCGGAGTCCGCCACTATAGAGGAGAAGAGGAACTGGAGCTAGGAGCCGCCCCAGGAGCCGCCACGACCACCATTCGAACCGCCGTCGATGACAACCTCATTCACCCCCATCGCCGACCTTTGATGGAGCCCAGGTGAGCACCCACGTACCCCCACTGTCGCGATTAGGGTTTAGTCTCGCTGGAGCTATGCGACGGAGACGATGATGCTCAGTCGTCGATCGCGCTCTAATCGCACGACCCAGATTAAAAAATACCGTTTCGGTTTAGATGAGTCGCTGACGAGTAGGACCCACCTGTCAGCAGCCCGCTGCGCGCGCCGCGTAGCTGGGCCAGCCCAGTTAGTTTCCCGCGCAGAGCCCGTTGATTCAAATAGACTTTTTCCATTTTAGTTAAAACTAGATTCTGTCAGTAGATTCAAAAATCAATTTAAAGAGATTTACTAAACCAAATTGCATGATTCCAATTTTTTTAGAAAGGTATTCAAAATATCTATCCAAGCCCGTTGGATATAAACCATTTGAAATTACAGATCACCTATAGTAAAAATAACAAGACAGATACTTTTCCATATTCAAACATTTTTCAAAAATCAATCATAAATGCTTTTGAGTTGATTCCAACTCTCAAAAATCACATTTGACAAGATCTATCTGAATATGTAAAAATATTTAGGTTTACATGCAGTGATCTTGGACTAGTACCAAAAGAATGCTATATAGGCATTTCTAGTCACTTTAATTGTATTAAATAGTAATCTTAAACTTTATAAAATATGACCACCACTTTAAATCACTCTCCCAAGTATTATAATATGTGGTGATGACATGTGTCAACATGATCCCATATTTTAATTGGAGAATATTAAATGTTAAGTATTTTTCAATGAGTAGAAATTATTTTTCTAAAATAAGAAAAATAAAACTAGGTCTTTATTTCATGTAATGATTGTGATGATGCTAGATCATCAAGTATGAGCCTTAGTGTGCTAAATAGAAGTAGTTAAGTATTGTTTGGTGATTGTGTACCTCGTATTCATTTATAGACGATAGTACCGACCCGGGATACGAGGAGGAGGAGTACTACCAAGAAGAAGAAGAAGAAGAAGAAGAAGAAGAAGAAGAAGAAGAAGAGAACTTCAACCACTACACTACTCAAGGCAAGCTAGAACTATGCAAGCTAACACTTGCAAACTTGATAACCTATGCAAGATGCATTATGCATGCTTTGGTTATGCCACCTTGATTATACCAATCCCAAGTTTTACTTGCAAGCTTTATTCTTTTACTTTACCAAATTTCTTTACCTTTAGTTAGTGAATTGTGAGTACTGGAAAATATGATAGATACCATAAAGAGTATAAAACTAGGCCTAAGTAGTTATAATTAGATGCCATCAAAAGCATAAAACTAGATTTGGATAGTTACACTAGATTAGCACCCTCATTAGTGAATACTCTCCACTTTAGTGGCTAGTGCTAAGCATAAAAGTTGATCACTTTAGATGGGAATACTTGGTGAAAATGATTATGAAAACCTTAGAATGATGATTCATTATATTGAAATGTTTTGACATGTGTTATGAACACAAAATGATTTGATGAGGAAACTTGTTGAGGCATGAGCCTTGGCTCTTTATAAAAACTGATGGTTGGGTTCGGATGCGATATCATTCCAATTTTACCGTACAACCACAATACCTGAATTGGGTAGGGCTTAACTGAAAGTTTATATGTCTTAGTATGGATTCCCTCGCGGGAAGAGGTTGAGCTGAGGCTACCTCGTGAATATGAATGTCCACCTATACTAGAGTGTGTAATTGAAAGGTTATGATTGATTATCCGCATACTAAGTATGATGATTCAGGGTTATCCCTAACGGATGTATCGAATTTTGTGGTGAAAGTGTACCACCTCTACAGAGTGTCAAACTATTCGAATAGCCGCGTCCGCGGTCATGGACAGTTGGAGTGGCCATACTATTCCGTTGTCAGATGTTTTCAAAATGACTTGTGAATTGAACTATGACCTTGACTTGACCACAATAGGATTGTGGATATGAAAACTAGGTTCCCACTTAGTGATTAAATTAGATTCTTTACTTTTGAACTCTTGTGAAATAAACCTGGCTTTTTGTAAATAAACCTAGAGCTTAAGATTCATACTAGAACTACCTTACTTGTTAGTGATAGTTTGCGAATACTTAAAGAGTACTAATGGCTTTGTCCCTGGCTATTCCCGTGGCCAGACTATGAGGAGGACTACTAGGAAGATGGACATCAGGAGGTCTATGACAACTAGGATCATCTCCCATCGTCAGCATTGCCTGTGGCCCTGAAGATGGAGCCCCTACTACGTTTACTTTCCGCTGCTTTGATTGTATTAAGACTGGATCATGAGATCCTTTATTTGTAAGACCTTTATTATGGTTTGTAATGGATGATGTACTGGGGTACCAATTCTGTTATGTCTCGCAAAAATGGTAATTTTAGGATTGCGATGTATGGCATAACAGGCATCTGTGATTAAAAATCGGGGTGTTCACACCCACTGTCAATGCTGACGTGGCCAATGCCATTAAATCTGCCATTAACTTCCCAAATATTTGATAAAACTCTGCCAGAAACCAATCTAGCTCGAGGCTTTATTATGTTCCATCTGAGAAATAACTTCAAGTACTTCATCAGAAGTTAATTGCGGTATATCATCTGTTTGGTTTTCCATCAAGGAAAAATTGTTGGGGTCAGGCGCCCCAAACAAAATTTTATAGTATTCAGTGATATAGACCTTTAAAATTTTGTAGTATTTAGTGTTTATTCACCTAATTTAGCAGCCAGACGTACTAGTAGCATGTCAGCATACTGATCTGATCTCCAACAGATTGCGTTGCGTCAGTGCTCACACCACAAGGTCGACAATCATCATTGTAAATTTGTAAAAGTGCACCGCGCAACACAAGTATAGCAAGCATTGACGATATGGACAGCAACGCCGGCCACTTGTGCGGCTGCTTCCTTTGACTTGCTCTTGTCCAGTACCCATCCAGGGCGGCTATCGGATTTATCATGTTGATACAGTATATTTTAACTGGTTGGCTTGTGAAGATAACTGACCAACACGAACAAAAACATCCTCCACTGAAGACTTTTCCATCTTGGCTATCATCACAAAGAAAAATCAGTGGTCACAATTCAGTTACCCACCCAGCAGCACAGGTCAAACAAACGACTACGGTTACACCCATTGTTCTATACACTGACAATAATAACACTACTAAGATCGATGCTGAAGGAGCTTAATCAAGGCCCCTGCGTGAGTCTCTGCAGCTGGCTTGGGTCACCCAGCGTCTCCATCAGGAGAGGGGGCGCATACTGCGCCTCCCCCGCGTGCTCCTCCGCGTCCTGGCAGAACGACATGATTATTGTCTCCACCGACGTCTCCACCACCCCGAAGAAAAGCTGAGCCACCACGTAACCAAGCGCCCAGCACAGCTGCGAATACACCGTTGTGGTTAGCCATGTTCAGATACTTATGTATGCATGCACCAAAGATCTTTCGATGAAGGGAACTTCTGTTAAACTGAAAAGATGGATGAATGAATGGATCCTTTTTTTTGACGGTGCTTCGAAAGGATACGCGCTTGCTTACCAGCACAGGGAAGAGTGGAGACGATATCTTGTTGTGAGCGGACCTGTACTTGTGGTTGTCCAGCATGAGGAATGCGAAGAGCGCGCTGAACAGGCTCACACACAGCTTTCCCAGGAAGAGGATCACGTCCCCTATCACGTTCACTTGTCCAATGCGCAGTATGTTGTTCATTATTAGCCCCGTCGCGAGCTCAGAGGCTTTGAAGAAGCCTTTCCCTGTAGTGGCAATCTGCACTAGCAAATTCGCAATGCTGAGAAACCCATTATTCGGATCAGCGCAACTGTCGCGGTTTACACAAGACAGCCCTAACAATGGAAACTGAAAAAGCACGTGCGCCATCAAGAAGATAACATGCATGTTAAGAAGGAAACATGTACTAGGATAACTTCTGATACTTACAATGATGTAAGCATTCCGGTTCACTGATTTGATGGTCCAGTCTATGCAGCCTAAACAGCAGTGAGATGAAGTTGACACCGTCTTGTGGAAGCTGCTTTCACCGGCTGTATCGACTGTTTTCAGCCTACGGCGGAGTGATTTAAGTATAGACTGCACCCACTCTACGATGGATACAATCAGTGAACCTAGGGCCACAGATCCAAGACTATAGCGCATCAAGCGCTTCAGGGAAGACACCACAGTATGGAACGGTATGTCATGCTGCATAACAACATTGTGTCGCTCAATCAGTCAAACGAAAAACAGTACTAGTACATTCTAATGATAAAACTGGGAACTTCGGATGTAAAATATTATTACAGTTGTTTGCCCGTGTAAGGTTTCGGTGGTGCTTACCGAGATTTCACCACGTGCCCAGTAGTACGAAGCAACTGATCCAGCAATTACAGCTGAAGAGCATGCGATGAAGAATTGTGTTGCCCAGTAACAGCCAAATAGGTGGAAAAAAATGGCAATTCCAATATGAGGGGTATAATGGACACTGTACCCACAGCAGTTGTCACAATTCACCTTTCCCAGCTTTAGATCAAATGTACAGCAGTCTGCTTTGCAATCATTTTGTAAAACTCGACCAGAGCTGAAAAGATATAGTGTGGCTGCAAACCAGACCATATAGACGATAGCAAGGATGAAGTATGGTACGACCGGAAAAATAATGAGCGCCTGGACTTCACCAATGACCTTTGCAGCTACCTACATCCAGATCATTCTGATGAGTTCTCAGAAACATTGAGGGAAGCAGTGTGTATGTGAATCCAGTGGATTCAAGCACCATACGCACCTTAAGGACGGATGTCGCTATCAGTATACGCCGAACAATAGCTATTGAAGTCAGGAAACAAATGATCATTACTACTGTCATCAATACAGCAGCAAAATGAAGATGGTTTATTTCCTGACGAAAAGATGAATCATGAGATAGCAAGAAGCTTAGTAGGATAGTATTAAAACTAATATCAATAGGAGATACAAGCATACCCGTCCACCTATGCTGACATATGGATCACTTGGGCCGATTACAACAGTTAAGGGATCATTGCCAATCCAGCCAGCTGAGCACATAAAATAGTCAGAATATATGAGAATATGCATAAAACAAGCTATGCTGATAAAGATCACTTGATGCCATTTTACCATCTATAATGGTATTAGTACTTATTAGTTATTACTTACGAGTCAGGTCGAGCATCCTACCTTTTATATAGAAGAACATCGTGACGGATATTACAAGGACATTGAAGAGGACCACTGTTATCCATGGCATCCCAGCAACAAAATAGCGGATCATCGCTAACCATACCAGCGATAGGAAAAGGGGGAGTAATCCCCCACAAACGATTAGCACAGGCCAGGATTTCCCAATATCTGCAACATATCTCTGCACAGTATAGGTATCAGTTCCAATAAGCTACATATAGGCATGCAAGCATGTGCAAGGCTCTCATTTTTTTATTTTTTTATTTGCAGGACCATAACTCTCAAACTGAATCTAATAAATGTACCCGAATAATATTAATCACATGTGGCTGTTGGTTTATTTTAGTAAGACATGTGGCTGCTAGTATTTACTTGTTGCGGGAACATTTAATGTGATGTAGCTTCTAGAAAATATTGTTCACCCAACGAACAAAACTAAGCATTTCCCATAGATGGGCATACATGTTGGATAGGAAGAATATATTTATTGTGAAACAGATAAATGGACTAACAGTGCAAGTAGTACCAAGACAAACCTTTAAGACAGAAGATTTATAGTTGATAGTATTGTGAATCGTCTTGTCTATTAGCATGTTTTCATCAATACTGGCCCCACCCATCCGCTGCCAATGCTTCAGAGAGACATTGGATGGCCGTGCAATAAACTGGCAGCTCCAGTAGACTGCAGTGGCAGAAAGAGATCAAATTAGCACATGTACTTGGCGTTCCTCAGAAATTGGAAGCATCTTGCTGAATATTCGAGGACTTGATATTCAACTATTCATGTCAGTCTTACCATTTATACTTGGAAATATGATGGGGTAACATGGACCCTGCAACTGAAGAGAAGTGTTCCTCATCTCTGGAGTGAGATACTCGAAGTAATCATAGTCCCTGTCAATCCAATCGTCGACAGAGAGCCGTATGTCACCTTCTGGGTAATCGCAGACAAAGTTCAGCCCATCCTCCGCAGGATAAGGACATTCCATCAGGCAGATGGACTTAGAATCAGCTAGGTCGATTTTGCTATCTTTTAGCCCACTTTGGTACACCTGGTTGGGGTTCATCCAGTACCGAACATCCAGCTCACTCAAATCTGGATCACCATGTTTGCTGCCACATATGTTCCCTCTGTAGTCCAGTCCATAAGTCAGCCTGCACGACCAGAGCAGAAAATGTCAAATATATATGGATGTCTTAGCCAACAAAGGTCGTTGTAAATTCTAAAAAAAATAAAAGCAGCAAAATGAGTAACACACGAAATGTTTGCAACAAAAGGAATCTTTCGTTGTGTGCAACTTTCACCCTGTACAATCACCGCTTTCACTGTGGGGACTTGATTTTGGTAAGAACAGACAAGTGCAGCAATAAATCTCTGTAGCTCCTTTAAATGAGTTGTGACAAAAAAGGGAACAGAGATACAGGAATGATGCAATGTGAGCAACAGACCATTTCAAGGACCACGGACTTACTATCTTAGTGTTTGGCTAAACCTCATTTCTACAATCAGTGAAACTAAGGGTGCATCCAGTGAAGAAAGCTCCACAATAAGCAACAATTTTTTCTTGCGTTTTCTACTGTCAGTTGGAAGTAGCAAACATCAAAAGGGGAGAAAAGGTATAATAGCGATGGATCGAACAACAAAAGTGGGGGGAAATGCAGGTTTTACTTGGAGCAAAGTGAGCATATATTGAGTGGTGTGGAGGCTCTATAATGGAGCAGAGAGTGACTGAAATTAAGTGTAGAAGCAAGGAGCAAAAAATGAGCGAGCAGGAACCATGTTTTGTCATGTTTTAGCCCCTAAGCTCTACTTGTCCTTGAAAGATCTACATGAAACAAGAACAAAATTGGCAAACATCACACGCATTCACCAAAGTTATCACCCTTAAAAGGCAAAAATTAACCGGAACTAAGCGCACCGACAGCGGGAATGCAAAAAAAAAAAGTGGGGAAAGGAGAGCGACCTGAGCGGGTTGCCCTGGTTGAACCCGAAGCTAGAGTTGACAATCATGGCGACCCAGAAGGCGGCGAAGAGGGCGAGGAATGGCAGGTCGCGGCACTTGCGGTCATGGCGAATGACGCCAGTTTGGACGTCGTCTCCTTCTCCTCCGGCGGCGCCGGAGGAGAAGTGGCGGCCAATGATGGCACCGAGGGGCCCTCGCATTGCGCCTTCCCCGAGCTCAGCTCAGCACGTACAGCTCGGACGCTCTGGATTGGAGCAGGCTGCTGCCTCCTTCTTCCTCCTCGGGCTCGGGCTAGGGGAGTGGGCGAGGGGGGAAAGTGCTGCTGCTGCCGCTTCCTCTTCACTGAGACTGAGAGAGTGATATCACAGCTAAAAGCGTATACAGCCTTTACGCAACCTGACTGGGGAAGACGGTGACATTATTGTTTACGTGAGTGAGGTGGGGAAAGCGGTGGGCCGTACGTTGCGTCACGTGAAGCGGCGACTCCTCTACCCCACCGGTGCAGACAGACCAGATCGCGCTGCCGCCGGGGAGCGATGGTGAAGGCGGTGGTCGCCGACGAGGCGCGTATCAAGGCCTTCGAGGAAGGCGTCGCCTCCTCCGGCGCCCCTCGATCCCAGGTAAACTTCCTTCATCCCTCCTTGCGCTCTACCTATCGCATCTTGGGCAGAGGCAGGCCGCTGTCGCCCTGGAGGTGGACGTTTGATTTGATCGGTTCTTCCTGCGTGCAGGTTGGGTTGGTTGTCGGTAAGCTCAGTGCCTCCTCCGACCGCGCCCTCGTCTACTCCCTGCTCCCCACGCCTCCCACCGATGCCGGCGAGCCTGCTTGCTCCCTCCGGGCCGCCGCCCCCTCAGCTGGCAAGGCCAAGTCCAAGGGGGGAGGGAAAGGGGGCGCCGCAGCTTCTGACGCGCCGCCGACGCTCCAGTTCGATGTCGACTGGGTCGCTGAGCACGCTCGACAGGTGCAGTCTCCAGTCATCACTTGTTACTCTGTACAAACCACTGAAAATAACAATATCTGCAGCTGTAGGATAACAGTAGCACTTAACACAATTTACAATTCTGATTCTATTTGTTTTTCGTAGATGCAAAGTCTCACTTCTATCATTAGTACACTCTCCTGTAAGTTTCTGACCTTAGTGTTGCAAACCAGCAATATGTGTCCAATGCGAGTCGCCTGGTCAGTTACACTCAAATTATAGCCATGTTTTGATTCTTTTGCTCAGCATCATACTACGGTAGCACAACAGTTTTGCCATTTGGACTCAGAATAACTATGCGTTTGAGAATGTTGCTCAAATCTTCTCCTTGTCTGCAGGTGTCAAGGATGCTCCTTGGAGGAATGGGTGTCATAGGTATCTATATATGGGCTTCTGAGGGCTCTTTCAAAGCGACTTCTCCTGCTGTTTTATCGCAGGTAACAATAATTTCCTAAATAACTGTACTACTGTACTGTTGTAGGGCCGCTAGTCCACTTTTAGTGTTGTAAACTTGCTCGTACATAGGTTTCCTATTTGGAATGAGATAGGCATATACTTATTATATGGTAGCAGGATTGGGTGAGAACATATAATGGAATTCAAGTCCCAGCTATTGCCTCATAGTACTAATAACGGAGAAGATTTTACAAATTAGGCTTGATGACTGCTTCACATTAGATGTTCCATGCTGTACTTTCTGATGACTACAAAATATACTTAGTATAAGGTGATGCTAGCAAAATGTGAAGCCTGTCAGATCGAATAGACATGCTCATATGTTGGTCTTATATCTCTTGTCTTTCAAATAAAGCTCGGCAATTAACCAACTTGATGTGCCAATCTAGGCCAACTATACTCCCCTACCTAGCCCACCTATCTTCCCTTACCTATCCCTTCTACTGCGTTCTGATCTTTGCTGTAAGAATGCTGGCCTAGTTTCAATTTGAATGTAAGAAGTAGGATACCTCAATCTTGTAATTCTAACAGCCTTTTACAATGGCATAGCGACCTTCTTTAGAACAGGTACCAATTTCTGGTTTCATTCATTTTATTAATTTATGGGTGGGTGTACATTCTGCTTGCATGTGTTTTAGATTGTTTTGCCAGTGCTTTTCTGATCTCTTAGGCATATACAGTGACTTAATATTTTTTCTGTTGCTCCTTGTACTAGGGCGTGCCATTGTACATATTATCAACTGATGGTTATTTTCCAGGTTATTAGAGTGGTTTCTCAGGCAGTTCCTTGGTACGGCAGTGACTTTGATGAGAGGCTGCTCCTTCATCTCTCTTACAGCCCAAGAAGGTGCTTTTGCTATCTTTCTTTTGGTTCCCTTCCCCCAATAAGTCAATGTGGCAGGCTGCCAGTATCTCTTTGAATTGATCAAGTTTTAGGGATCTGCCGAGCTTGAGTTTCAACAATTCTTATCTGGTTCCTTTTATCGTCATTGTCCTAGTTTGTTATGACTTATGTCAATAATTGTTATTTCCCATGGGAATTTGTCATTGCTTTGTAGCACTCTTATTTTGGTTCATTATGCAAGCAGCAAATATAGTTAATGCACACATAGGTCATAACATGAATTTTTATCTGTTACAGGTGGGCCTGTCGTATATGTGAGATGGCATCAGGAAGTTTAAGGCCATGTGACTTCAAATTTAGCAAACTGTTAACTTCACTTCAAACTTTCAGATGCACATACAATTTTGACACAAGGTACTACTTTTGGAATGCTGTCTAATACTTAGCTAAGCAATCCTGGTGTCATTTATGTCCCAAAGCTAGAAGGTGTCATTTTAAAGTGAACTGAATTTATTAAATATTAAAGTAACATAAACAAATAACTAGGCTTTCAGTTTATTGTTGCATTTGCTGTAGCAAATCTGTGAATTTGTCAATGTTACTTTTCCTTTTAGTGGGATTTCATCTTTCACATTCTGGACTGATTACTTACAATGCATATTGGCATAGATTGACAGTTACTCAAGCTGAGCCTTTCAAGAAAATTATTTCAAAGGCAATCAGTCATGTCACAAAGGAAGTGCAGAATGCCAAAGCTCTAATTGATGGAGTTCTGGTAAATTACCACTTCTTGGCCTTTATTTTATTTGGAGAAGCAATAAAGTTCATCACCCTAAAAGAATGGCAGTGAATTAAGCCCTTGTTTTTGCACCCAGTTAACTCTTGTAATGTTCTCTCTATGTTTTCATCTAGTTTTCGGATGATATGACCATCACTTCAGAGAGTTCACACAAAGTCGATTTTCTTGTACCTTTCAAGACCAATTTGCCTGCCGGAGGTGCCTCACCTAATGCTGTTTTCTATGGTTCATTTCTCTTGATATAATTATACGAGCCTAATAGTTTGTGATTGAACTAAAGAATGCAGTTCAGAGGGAGTTGCTGGGTTGCTTGTCTTTGCTGGATCTGTCGGTGCTTTGGCATACTTAGGCCCAAAAGAATCTATCACGGAAGCTATATCTGATCTGAAGGTATTATGAGATAAAATTCCACTGTTATCAGTATCGTGGACCAGCTTCTGATTTGCCACTTACCTATAACAGCTTCACACACAACTGTTTGAGCTTGAAACCATCAATTTTATGACCAAATATCAACTGAAAAAGAACTTATCATGGTGAAAATTAAGATACATTTCGGTTGGAATTTCCACACTGGATTGGGAATTTGAATAATCTGATTCTGCATTAGTTTACTGAAGTTTAGCAACAGGAGCCCTTTATTAACTATATATACTGCATAATCATTCGGTGTCTGGCTGTCTGCAATGTAGAACCGTAGCTATTTGTTTCCACTTCTTAGTGGTGCTTTTCATTGCTACTAAATTTATTTGCAAGTTACTTGCCACTGTAGTATTAATTGCTGTAGTTGAATTGAATCTCCAAAAAGATAATGTGGTAAATCTATCGTGCATTAGTTTATTTCTTGTCATCTTAATGTTTGTTTTATAAGATACTCATTTTAAATTAGATTTTTGCATTAAGCATTATCTTTTAATTGTTAGCAAACTAGTACGTAGTATTAACTGCTGCCTTTCTATCAATCCTCCTCCTTATTAAGGTGGACATCATCGCGAGCTTAAGAAGCAGATTGGATATCATCCTTGATGACGATGAGGCAGATGATGACTCGACCACTAATGATGTGGAGAATTCACCATCTCAGAAGGCCACACAAGTTATTTTTCACGAGTTGAGGTATTTGCTAACTTCTGGGCGACATTTCTGTTTTGAATAGAGCGAAAAGTACACCCACCATATTTGGCAGTTTTATGGAAGCTTTTTTCTAGGCAATTGATCACATACCTTTTCCTTTCGCAAACAGAGAACCTTATAGTTTCTCATTCCCTCGAAGGATTCTGATCCCTTATTTGGCTGGCTCCTATATTTGTGACTACTTGCAACAATCGGAGACAACAAAGGTACTTTTATTCTCTCCTAGCTGTAGTCTGAATGCACCAGGGATCTCGACTCTCAGGTCTACTAATGCTCTTCTAGAGTACTTCCTCTGTTCCTAAATATAAGATGTGACTTGCAAAAACGTCTTATATTTAGGAGCAGATGAAGCATGTGCATAGCATGCTTGTATCCTCTATATCTTGTTTGCTGCTTAGTCAATTGGCGTTTTGTCTTTGTTTCGCATACTGCTAGAATATATGATATGTTTGACACCCTTTGTCTGTGGGTCCCTTGTCTGTGCTACCTGCAGGATGCAATGGAACGCTGCAAGGAAGTGATATCACTGGAAACAGACGTGGATGACTCTTCAATCCTAGAACCAGAAGCCGCTGTGGGTTCCGCCACGCTAGAATCATTCTGGGATTTGGTGCCTGGAGCTCCTTCGTCACGTGCGCGTGTGGGTCCCAGTCCGGGAGATGGGCCCTCTGAGCAGGCCAAAGGTGCAAGGAAAACACAAGGCAGCAGTTTCAGCATTCTAGCCGCTTTGTTTGTGCTGCTGGTCGCTCTTTTGGTTGGATTTATGTTCACATTCTCTACCAACTCGAAAACGTGACCAACCGTGCTACATGAACCAAATCATGATGACATGTTTTGTGTATCTTACATTTTGTCCGAAATTCAACTCTGGAAGTGAGAAGTGTAGAGTTTGTTCTGGCATATACATGATCCATCCTTTTCTGTGAAACTGTTAGTATACACATGATCCATATCTTTCTACGAGAGGGACAAATAGTACTTATATGGGAATATTTTTGAGTGATGTAAGCTGTGGGGTCGTTCTCATTGTTTGCGCATTGAGATGTGTGAAGAATCCCCCCTCTCTTTCCAGTTTGCGCCCACCAAAAGAAGAGAAAAAGCATCTGGCATGTTAACAGATGGACGGCTCGTAATTAATCTTTCTCCTTGTTTGGCTGGCAAACATTAGCATCGAATGTGTTCTCTGTTGTTAATCATATGTTGAGTTGACGCTACCAGCGTGAGTGTTGGCCCTGGGAAGTAGGCATCTGCCTGATGATGAGAACCACCTGAAATGAAAGTCAACCAGCTGCCAGCCAATCTCTGCTTCTCAGGTTTGGCTTGATTTTGACATGTCGAAGATATCTCTGTCTGCAACTCTGTATCTCCTCCAAGATGAAACCGCCATTATCTAGAGCAAGCAACCAGTTTTTTTAACAAATCTGACATTTGTGACAAACTTAATGCTGTACACATATAGAGAAACTACTCCCTCTGTCCGAAAAGGATGTCACAAATTGTCCAAAATATGTATGTATCTAGATAGTACTTGCAAATCTAGACAAATTTACCACATCCTTTTTTAGGAAGGAAGAAGTAATTCAAAATCGGATGGCTGAGGTTGGCTCCATCCTAGTACTTGCAGTTGCAGACCCCATGCCTTAAAACCTCCCAAGCTCTTAGAAAAAAATTGTCAAAAAATACCACGCTGACAGACGCTGGCTTTGGCTGTCCTGCCTCTTGGTGTGCCAATGGGCCATCATCAATTACAGTTGTCTGTTCTCCTATATCCCCAATAAACGGACAGAGTACTCCTAGGTGACACTGGCACTCAGATGTATAGCCTAGAGCACAGTCAACTCATGTCTCACTATCTCAGACTCTATGCACTTGGATCTCTTCTTGTTTTATTTGCTACCAGTTCAATATACCATACATATACTAAACAAGAAGATATACACTATATCAAGTTTGTCAGCATGTAACGTACTACTACAACAGTTGCAAGCATATACCAAGTAGTACAACAAGTAGCACGGACGTCAGTCCTGCTCATGCCTATAAATCCTGCGCCCCGTTTGGCGCCTAAGTTAACAACCTCGGTCTCCACACAACAAGATGTCATCGGCACGGGCACCAGCCATCATGGCCACCACCGCCGACGACCCAGAGGCGCTCTCCGGCTTCCAGGCCAGCGCCAAGCACCCGGTCTCCCTGCTCGCCCGGGCGCGCGCCAACCTGACCTTCCGGTCCGTGTGGTCGGAGCTCAACGGCGCCATGGGCGACCTGGGCACCTACATCCCCATCGTGCTCTCCCTCGCGCTCTCCCGCCACCTCGACCTCGGCACCACCCTCGTCTTCACCGGCATCTACAACGCCGTCACGGGCCTCGTCTACGGCGTGCCCATGCCCGTCCAGCCCATGAAGTCCATCGCCGCCGCCGCGCTCTCCGACCCGTCCTTCGACATCCCCGAGATCATGGCCGCCGGCATCCTCACCGCGGCGTTCGTCCTCCTCCTTGGCGTCACCCGCCTCATGAGGCTCGTCTACTGGTTCGTCCCGCTCCCCGTCGTCCGCGGCATCCAGCTCGCGCAGGGACTCAACTTCGCCATGGCCGCCGTCAAGTACATTCGATACGAGCAGGACCTCGGCAAGGGCAAGTCCGCGGGGAGGCGCCCCTGGGCCGGGCTCGACGGCCTCGTGCTCGCCCTCGCCGCCGTCTGCTTCATCGTCCTCGTCAACGGCGCCGGCCAAGACCACGTCGTCCAAGTGGCGCCAGTCACCGTCGCCGCTGACCAAGAAGAGGAACAAGGACAAGGAAACGACAGCCCAAGGAGCTGGAGGCGGCGCTGGGCCTCGGCTATCCCGTCGGCGGTGATCGTGTTTGTGTTGGGCGTGGTCTTCGCCATCATCCGGCATCCGGCGGCGGTGAGGGAGCTCCGGCTGGGGCCGTCGAGGATGCGGGTGGTGCACATACCAAGGGAAGCATGGAAGCAAGGGTTCATCAAGGGCGCGGTGCCGCAGATCCCGCTCTCGGTGCTCAACTCGGTGGTGGCCGTGTGCAAGCTTACACGCGACCTGTTCCCGGAGAAGGAGGCGTCGGCGACGTCCGTGTCGGTGACCATGGGCGCCATGAACCTGGTGGGCTGCTGGTTCGGCGCCATGCCGTGCTGCCACGGCGCGGGCGGGCTGGCGGGGCAGTACAAGTTCGGTGGGCGCAGCGGCGCGTGCGTGGCCGCGCTGGGCGGGCTCAAGCTGGCGCTGGGGCTGCTCCTCGGCGGCTCCGTGCTGCGCGTGCTCACCAACTTCCCGGTCGGGCTGCTAGGCGTGCTGCTGCTGTTCGCCGGCGTGGAGCTCGCCATCGCAGCCAGGGACATGTCGACCAAGGCAGAGGCCTTTGTCATGCTCGTCTGCACTGCTGTCTCGCTCGTCGGCTCCAGCGCCGCGATGGGCTTCCTCTGCGGCATGGTCGCGCACGGCCTGTTGCTGCTCAGGACATGGACAGTTTCTTCCATGTAAAAATGCCAGATCTGCATACATGTATAGGCACCAATTAATTCAGGCT
Organism: Avena eriantha; assembly: GCA_910589775.1. Classification (NCBI taxonomy): domain Eukaryota; kingdom Viridiplantae; phylum Streptophyta; class Magnoliopsida; order Poales; family Poaceae; genus Avena; species Avena eriantha. The sequence continues at coordinate 187,743,405 of OU342746.1, read as the reverse complement.
ATATGCATCTATCGATGATGCATAGGCCAGGGGTAATGAAAGCTTCCAATTTCACAAAAAGAAAAGTATACACACCAGCAACTGGATCAGATAAACCAACATGATCAACTGTTCAGATATATTAGTATTACAGTTCATCTCTAATGCTCTTCAGAAACAATCTAAGCTCTCTCGCTTTCCTCTCATGATCATCATCATCAGGGGACTTAACACTACTCTCAGCTTCGATAATGTCTATTACATTCTTGTCATGCTTGCCCTTCATTCTCCTCCTGTCAACGACGGCCGGAGAAGGAGAACACAAATCAATGGCACCAGCTTCTGATTCTACTAACGAATTAATCTGTTCATTACTTCCGCTAGTGGACACCCAGGTCCCATGGACGACTGGCGGCGATGCTTCAACCGGCAAACAGCTGTCGCTTGCTCCAGCTTTATGCTTTCCATCTGAAGCACCCAGCATGCTGCCTTTCTCGGGGAAATTGCTTACATCTGTCAGAGCCCTCCGCTCAGCCTCATTATAGGGTGGCAAGTCTTGCAAGCTGCATGGCAAGACTTGCAAGCTGCAAGGTCTATCAGCAACCAGAGGCAGGGGCGAGGACAAATCGATCAGGTCGTCATCCAGGGTGAAATTCAGAGCATCACTGGACTGGGTGCTACTCTGCGACTCCAAATTCTCCGCATCGCTTGACTGGCTGCTACGTTGTGACTCCGTCATATCGGTCAGCAGATTTTGGGCCTGCAGATCAATCCCATTCATAGTAGCTGTGGTTGATCCGATGAACTTTTGGGACTTGCAAGCCCGGAGGGGCGGCGATGGAGAGGACAGATCAACTATATCCATGCTAGGCACCACGGGATGTACATCTGCTGTCTGAGGGCAATTGCTTGCAGGTGGAAACGTGGCACAGTCAGCCTCAATACCAAGCAACAATTCTTGGAGCCTAGCATCGACATCTTTTACTGCAGCTTGTTGTGCTGATTTCTTGGGCCTAGTTTTCCTCTTTTGCTTCTTCTCTTCACCCTTCTTTTCCAAAAATTCAGTTATCTTTTCTGGGCATGCGCTGTAATTGCACAGGTAGGGTACTTCAGAAGGTTAGCAAACTAAGTTCTCCTTATACTACAGTCGTGCATTAAGATACGTGTATGACTGCTGAACTTCTGCACTTGTAGTAGCCACAATATAGACTAGTTTATACTTCTGAACTTCTCTTACAGGATAAGAACATAAACAAATGCTTGGCTGTTGCAGTATAGTAGAGGAGGGACAAAATTAATACTACCTTCTAATGAGATCCCCTGGAACCACTGAAGCTTCGAGGCCATACATGTTTCTCCACGAAACCTCATAATATTCATTCCCATGAACTTTTCGCTGCTTCGTGATTGCCAATACAGGGCATGGTACTGGAATCTGCAAATTAGATGCTTAGACTTGATAAGTAGAACTAGAATGTTTACTTCAGAAATGCCCTGAGCACGTAAAACTACTACCTCGCTCAACAAAGGTTTCAATCCTAGAGCCGAAGACGTCGAGCGAAGATTTGAAAACCTTCGAAGTTCTCTTTCAGCTATCTTAGGAAGGATGTATTCATCTGCAGACATACTCAAGGACATAAGTAATAGTGTTAGTACATTCCTATGGTATATAGCTACTCAATCCAGGCATGACAGGTTAGGATTTAAAATACCAGTCTTCTCTGGGGTCCATTCAAAATATTTTTCACATATCTGTTGGAACTCTGACCGACGAAATGGGTGCTGGCAGCATACCCTATGAACACAAAATATCAATAATCAAGAGAAAACCGTAGGCCAGCCCCCTATATATGTTGTACACCATAGGGCTTAGGACATTTCCTCCCCCACAACCCAAAATAAGAGAAGAGGAGGCCTAACTGAAGAAGCTCGGCTTCTTCATATTTTACAAGCCTGAAACTAATAAACCAAACAAGGCAGTACATTTCTCCAATAATTAATTACCTCCGCACATTTTCGGAATCAGGTGAATGACATTTTGGCTCCAGAAATGCGTTTATTACCTCACGGAATTGACCACCAGAATCTTGGCTCACTCCAACCTCTGTAAGTAAGAAAATGCATTGCATTAAGTGTGTGGTAACGACGTAAGATGTAACTACATAGTTAAGGAAATACATATTACAAACTTGTTTACCAGAGGTATTTGTTTTTTTGCATACATCACCATCACCAGCCTTGTTTTGATTAATGCCAACTTTTTTCCCTTTACATTTTCTCGTGGCTTTTACTCCATCAGATAAAATCTGATCAAGGATGGAATCATCTCCCGCAGACTTTACAAAGCGACATGCTGCTTCCTGAAGCACTTAAGAGAACCATTACAGGCTATAGAGTACAGAATTTCAGATAGTTAAGTATAAGAACACTTCCAATACAATCACACTGTACTACGTCATAGAGTATTACAGAGTCAGCAGCCCAAAAATAGATAGTATGCATTCCGCACTTACCGGGCCAAAACCACGAACACCATTAGAATAATCACAACCAAGAAGCACCGCAAGTGATATCTGGAAAGTTTGGAAGAGTTAGAACCAGTACAAAGGAACCTATCAAATATGTGCATTCTAGGACTAGAAACTAGGAAGCACTTTAAAACTCCCGATGAAGCAGAAAGAAGTAAAATACTAAAAATGTGAGTCTTTTAATTGGTTCTTGGGGGCAGGTAGCATCATGTTATTGTTGTTGAACATTTACCAGACTGAGCAAACAATGGCATTAGTCAGCTTTATATTTTGTGCAACTTCCAATGACCTCTAGCTAACTATTGCATGCTAGCTCGCTCGAAAATTTTCCAATATCAAAGGTAATTTTATCTGGTACCTGTAAAACAACTATGTTTGGTAATTACCTACTTTTACTGTGCTAGTTGAAAAAAATAGAACCATTCCAAAAATAATTTGCCACATCTCTTCCAAGATGAAGTGATCTTAGGAGGTATTTATCAAATTTCTTGTTCTTTTTGGTCACATGGCGGTTGATGGAAGAGTCAAATTATCAGTTACAAGATATCCCATAAGGTCAATTCAAGCAGGATAGATCATGCAACCTACCAGTGATTTCCTGCCAAAACCAAGCTTTTTCTCTATGTCCTCCATTTCGTAGCAAAGGACATAACCACCCTCACCTAATTTGAGAGAGAATATGAGAAAATCATAAGAATTTAATCTACACAAATAGGACAGCTTTGCAATAAAAAGGAAACGAGCAGATAATGCAATATAAGGTTCTTTATAACTATAGTACTTTGAACAAACCAGCAGTTCATAGCGATCCTCTGTACCTATGAAAACGTCTCTGTAAACTGTCCTCGCTCCAAAAAGAAAAGCATCTGAATCTGATGTGAAACAGCCTTCCTGAAATAACATAAGCAATAAGTAACATACATGATATCAGGTGATTAGGAAAAGCATTGTACTTACACACACTGAGGTTATATTTAGCAATGCACACTGTGCTTCCGCTTCCTCCACGCTGTTAAAAGAAAGCAAAGAAATACAGTTACGGGCGTTTGTCAATTTTTGAGGTCTATTGTCAACAAATAGATTAACTGGAGCAGAGAGAAACCCATCCAAGCAAGGGATGCCCAGGGCCAACCCAAGATGCTTCGCCTCTTTAATCATACGCGAGAATTCTGATCCCTTATTCCGACGCAGTGAGGCCAATGGTTGTGAACTCGTCTCATCACAATTAGCCTAGAGTGAGTCAAGCAACTAGGTTTACAGAAATGAAATTGGCCGCATCATATTCCAGAAGTGTGGAGTTCGGTTTAATCATAACTGACCTCAGAATTGGATCCCAGCCTGCGTCTATAAGTAGCCAACTTGATTGAAGGTATTGCCCCATCTGAAGATAACCAAGAAAGACTTCCTTTTTAAACTGAATTTCATGACAAATCCTGCTCTGGCATTCCATTTCATTCCATCCTATCCTACTCTCTAAATTTCCCAGCCCCAGGTGGGGTTCCGTTAGTAGGGTAGGGAAAGAGAGTTCTGGGACTGACCTGTGACGAAGATGAGGCTGCAATTGAGGGCGAGGAGGGCACGGATGCGGTGGAAGAGGTTCTTGAGGTAGACCTTGTCCTTGACGAACGCCGGCGAGCGATTGGCAGTACAGAACTGCACGAGCCAGCAGGAGAGATCTACGCACACCTTCTTGTTCCTGCGCCGCCAACCATGGAGAGCACGGAATCAGCGGGGGCGGGCAAGGGAGGGAGGAACACGCACGCGGGCAAGCGAGCGAGGGTTTTGGGACTCACTGGAGGTGGTTGAGCGGCAGCTTCTGCTTGCAGGAGTCGAGAATGTCCCACAGGTTCTTGACCCCCATGGCCGCTACCGCAGCCCAACGCTGCCGGAGCCGGGGGAGACGCCGGCGACGACGACGGCGGAAAGGGGTTTGGTGGTGGTGGTGGTGGGGATTTGGATTTGCATTTGAGTTTCGAACTTGGAAACGGCTGTTTTCTGGGTAATAATTTTTCCGGAACGCGGTGATCCGTGGGATACGCCTCTTGCGCAAGTTTACGTACTCATGTGGAATGCACTCAGCTAGGTCCGGGTTTGGACAGTTGGGGGAGTAAAACATTCGGTAATTTCAAAATAAAATAAATTGTCCAAGCTGCGTAAAGATTTGGACCAGGTTCGGCTGAGTTCCATGGGCCGCGGCCCATCCAAACAAGAGAGAGAGAGATTTGATGGTGGAAATCCAAAAAGTTTTAGCTCAAAGAAGAGATTTGGTTGAAGCAAAGATCACGGGTTCAATGGTTGAAATTGGGGGACATAAATTCGGCATATTTTCACACCGAGATGGCTAAGAGGAAAAGGATGAATGATATTTTTTCCCGGAAAGACAAGATAATACTTTGTGTAAGGACTCGATTCACGAAAAAGATCAGAATTTTTATCAACAGTCGTACACATGGGGGCACCAAATATGGATGCTTTATTACATTACTCGTAGATCTGCGAGCCCCAGCGCCCGTTGGGCTGGGGCACCACGCCCTTGTACTTGGACGACGGCAGCTTCCCTCCCGGGCCCACGCCAAGACCGACACTCCCGGCGCCCGTGCCGCCAGAGTCCGCCTCGGCCCCCGACTCGGCCGTGTCCAGCACCGTGCCGCCAGAAGTGCTTATTTCAAATGCACCCATCTAAAGCTCCAGGTGTTGACGGCTGGTTTTTTTTTCAATGACACTAGGAGTTGGTTAAACCTGTAATTGTTCAGGCGGTCTTAGAATTTCTAAGCGGGAGAGATGCCTAATAAGCTTAATGATATAGTAATTGTGTTAATTCCAAAGGTGAGACACCCCCAGTCTATTAAACAATACCGACCAATTTCTTTGTGTACGGTTATGTACAAAATTTGCACGAAGACTATTGCTATGAGATCGAGATCGGTATTGGAAGAAACAATTAGCCAGGAACAAAGTGTCGCCTTTGTTCCAGGGCGCTTAATAACTGATAATGCATTAGTGACCTTTGAGTGTGTGCATACTTTGAAGAGAAGGAAAAAAACCAAGAAAGGTGTTTGTGCTGTGAAACTGGACATGATGAAGGCATATGTGAATGGCCTTTCCTTGAAACAATGATGAAGCCGTTGAGCTTTCTAGATCATATTATGCTTATTGTGAAGTGCGTTTCATTTGTCATATTTTCAATAAGGTGAATGGGGAATTCTTGCCTCATTTTCTACCATCAAGAGGTATTCGACAAGGTGATCTGGTGACCCCTTATCTCTTTTTGATGTGTTTAGAAGGTCTATCTGCTATTCTAAATAACTATACATGAGGTTTTGTGGCTCGGGGTATCGGGGTGTGTCACGGGTCGCCATGGATAACACATCTATTATTTGCAGATGCTAGTCTGATTTTTATTGATACATCGGTTCAAGGAGCAGCTCGACTTAATGCAATCCTAGCCATGTATAATGGGACATCTAGGCAGATGGTAAATAGGGAGAAAAACTCTATATTTTTTAGCGTAGGGATACCGGAGGAGACGGGGAATTTGGTTAAGCAAGAGCTAGAAATTATGGTTGAAGCATTCAGTGAGAAATATATTGGCTTACCTACTATTGTAGGAAAGATTATAAATTAGGATTTTGAGTATATATCATACCAAATAAGGAGTAAAATTACTGAATGGGACAAGTTGATGTTGTATGCGGTAAGAAAGTGATGATCAAAGATGTCCTTCAAGCCATACCCACCCTGAGTATGAGTTGCTTCCAATTATCAAAAGGAACTTGCCAAAAAATCATTTCCCTCATTGCAAGATTCTAATGGAGTGGAAATTTGGATAAGAAGTCCATGCATTGGTGGTCTCAGGACAAACTAGCAAGACCAAAGAGTTGTGGTGGTATGGGTTTTCGAGACTTAGAGCTATTTCATCTAGCGTTATTGGGTAAGAATAGGTTGGCAGCTGCTCACACAACCAAATTCTCTTTGTTCTTAAGTATTTCATAGTAGATATTATCCAAATAGTGATTTCATGACAGTTAACCCGCCAAAAACATCATAAAAACGTGGAGAGCTATTTTAGCATGAAGAAAAGCTCTCGATATGGGGTTAATCAAGCGCATTGGTGATGGTACTACAATGTCCATTTGGCATGATCAGTGGATACCTGGGTGGTATGCCAGCCGACCTATGGGAAGGTTGATATAGACTAACATTGAGCGAGTCGATGAAATAATTGATTCAGATCTGCATCAGGTAGAAAGGGGGTTCAAGAAATTTTTCTATGAATGGATACTCAGGCTATTCTGCAAATTCCATTACGGAGGAGTGTTGGAGAGGATTGGATAGCTTGGCATTTCGAAAACACCGGGATTTATTCCATTCGTTCAGCTTATCATGCCCTATTGTCAGTTAAAGAGAGTGCGGAGGCGATGGCTAACAAAGATGTTGGATAATCTGATTCTCATAATGGAGATAAATGGAAGAAACTTTGGAGAGTACGAGTTTTTTGGTGGTAAGTTCTCAAAGGCATTGTGCCTGATTTCACGACTCTCACCAGGCGGCATGTGAGAGTCGATAGTACTTGCTCGGTATGTAAAACAACATAAAAAATGCTATTCCATGCATTAATGGAGTGCAACCATGGTAGCCACTATTGGTTAGTTGCTAGTGATATCCTGCATTTGAAGGATCCATAGTTACATGAAGCGACGTGGGCAATGGACATTTTATGTGATCCTATTGAAGGAGATATGCCTATAGGCCAATAATAAAGATGTTTTTATTGACATATCTCATTAGTTCGTAATACTTTTGTATCATGATATAACTGTATTAAGTGGAAACATTAATACAGGTGTGATATATAAACAAACCAGGTCCCTGGTATCCTCTAGACTAGTTCGTTGGGCAGCTGATGATCAAGATTTCCCGATCATGGAATTTACCACATCAACTAATAGTGAGGTCACTTATGAAGTGATGGACAATACTCAACCCTAGTATTGCAGTGTGATCCAGTCACAAAGTTCAACATTACGATATCTAGCAAAGCATAGTGATTTAGTCTCGACCGTGAGATCATATTAATCACCGTCTCCCGAGGCTGCTTTGATCACATCAACGGTCATGTCCGTAATTGGGTGACCATAAAGGTGTGTGACATAGGTACGATTACTCGGATAACTATGATTTGCTGTCCTATATTGGGTAAAAGGCTTACAGCCCATGAAGATTTCAGATAAAGGCCTAAGGAAGCAACCGGCACAGACTTTGATTGTATCAGGAAAGAAACTATGAACCGACATTGTATTGGTATTGTAATTACGCGTGTATGAAACCTATCCGCATACAGCTTTGAGACCCGGCCTATTATATATAGGACGGGAGAAGCCCAAGTGAGGGTACCGAAAACTCCCAGACAACTTGTAATAGTGTGATTCCCAAATATTCAGGCGACTTTGACTTTATCATTTTTCTAACATCCGACGAAATCCCCAACGTTCTCTTTTCCGCGAAACCCTAAGTCCATCACCATGGACATTGCCGAGGTTACCCCTCGTCAATTGGTGCCGTCTGTGGGAAACCTGAGCGCTGGAACCATGGATTCGGCGGACCGCTTTCCACCAAGCATCAACCCGACAAAAGCAGTTCCACGCCCGTCCACCCCTATGTTGGTACCCGCCGATTTCAACAGCGGATCTGATCCATCGGAAGCTTCCACTTCCAAGTAGAAGACCCGCAAGAATCACACCCTTCGGCCCTGAACACATCAGAACCGTCGGTGGAATAACTTACGCCTACGATGGTATCAGCATCTTCCGTCGGGTCCTCCATGGACGCCACATCACAGATCGAAGCAGGCGAAGAAAACAAGCAAATCAAGATGGATCTGGGGGACCTTGATGGTCTTTACGACAATCTCTCCTTAGATCAGATCCACAGCTAACCCCACCACACGGAGCAAGCCCGGCAAATTCAGAACCCGAAGAAAGCAGCGAAAACATCGACTTCAGAATAAGGATGGCGAAGATTTACCCAAAACTACAATCTCAGAATACTAACGGCGCACCCTTCGGAGCAGAAGACAACATCACCAGCCCACGCATAACACGCCACCAAGTGTGCATGGTTAATGGGAACACCTCAACACCACGCGACTCTAACGGTAACCCTATCCTCGACCCCAATGATATTTTATCAGAGGACAATGCAGGAAATCACAGCAATAAAGGGGACCATGAGAACAGAGGAGAAATGGCAGATAACCGCATAGTCCAAGGAAGAGACAGAGAGTCACATGAAGGAGAGAGGCGAACTCTTCGGCTACCAGCAGTGGCATGGCAAAGGGGAAGGGAAGCAATTTCGGGAGCAGTCCTAATGACAACGGACACTTCACACGAGGATCTATTAGCATATAAATATCTGCTTCATCACAAGAAGAGAGATCTACTCGGGATGCAAAGGCAACTCGACTAAAGAAAGAGACTAGCCGACGAATCCAGCTTACGACGGGTACAGTTGAGCTCTACCCAAGGATCAGGGAGCGTAACAGGAGGAGAACCACCAGGAAGGAGAACATCTCGATTAGCAAATATCCCTGAAGTAGAGAGAGGCGGACTCATCCGTGATCTTGATCTATCGTTTATGTCGATCGATCAAGCAAGAAACATCAAGGCAAAAACGGCCCAAGCAGCCATCGTGGCCGCGCAAACATATCTACTCACAACTCAGCCCGCACTCGACGATCCCCGTGCAGCCCTCCACCGCTCCGCCCTGATGAATATCAGCATGGTAGGAGCCTCTCTCGCAGAAGCAGAGCAAGGAACCACGCGATAGCCCGATAGATCCCCACACCATCATAGAAGTCCTCGGCAAGTGGGACACCGATGATCTCGATCGCCACACCAGGCACATCTCGTAGCATCCGAGCCGTGAAGCAACACAAGAAACAACAACACACAACACAGGAAGGATGGATCAAGAGACGAAAACCGCAGCCGACGATACCACTATGGACACAACAAAGATGATTACGAGTTATGTGGGGCCAGCTGTTTCACTCAGCGGATTCGTAAAACCTCAGTACCCAAGGACTTCAAACTTCCGCACGACCGCCACAAGTATGACCGACTCTAGGAACCCGAAGCATGGTTAGCAGATTACTTGGCCATTGTCAAATTGCAAGGTGGCTCCACAGCTACCGCAATGCAAAGTTACAACTACACCTCACCGGCACCACAAGATCATGGCTCATATAGCTACCCGAAGATTCCATCGGCAGCTGGCATGACCTGGAAGATAAGTTCATCCGGAACTTCCAATCCATGTTTAAACGACCAGCATCCTTGGAGCAGTTGCGAGCATGCAAACAAAAATTTGGGGAATCAATAAGCGCATTCATCCAATGATGGAATATCATCAAAAACTTAGTTGAGTCCATATCCAATGAAAGGGCCATCGACGCCTTCAATGACGGCCTTCGTCACCAAGAATTCATAGAAGAACTGGGACGAGTTAAACCCCAAACAATCTCACAACTAATGGAAATAGAAAATTGCTAGGCTGATGGGGAGGACGCGCTGCATAATAAGCGTACGTGATCACCCAAAGAAGACAGGGATAAACACGACAACGATAGCAGAAGAAGGAACAACGATGGAAACATGGGACCAAGTTATGTCGCAGCCGGTTTCTCGGGTGAAGGTAACAACAGAAGCAACAACTACAACAGCGGATACCGCTAGAACAGGGACAACGTCGGAGGAAGCCAACCAACACGGTGGTATCAGCCAAGAGCACGAGACCCACCCATGTCCGCGATGCAAATGCTGGAAGGACCCTGTAATATGTATTTTTTACATCGACTCAGCAGGCAGACGACAATCTAACCACCTCATGAAAGATTGCCGAACATTCTTGAAGATGCAGGAGCTATGTAATGCAAAAGCAACCGAAGCGGAAAATCGAGGATATGCATCTATGCCTGGCACATTAGCCATCGGCGCACCACCACCACCATCACTAGCAGTGTTACCACAAAACACGGCTGATCAAAACAATGAATACCCCAGGTCAAAAGGAGCAATGTCCATGATTCAGAAGGGGCATCCATCCAATAGAACCTAGAAGCTCATCACAAGACAAATCAATATGGTGGAAGCAACAACATCAATCACACCCGAATATCTCCACTGGTTCGAGCAAGAAATCACATTTAGAAGAGCCGATCACCCGCTTGGGTCCCACGACCAGGTTACTCAGCCTTGATAGTCAAAGCACAAATCGGCGGGTTCGATATGAGCAGTCTTCATGGACGTAGGAAGCAGCATAAATCTGATCTACGCAAAAACGTTAAGAACAATGGGCTATCCCCTGGACAATCTCGCGCCAACAGAAACGTCTTTCCACGGAATAGTACCAGGTAAAGCTGAAATTCCTTTAGGAAAAGTATTTCTTGACGTTGTTTTTGGTTCCAAAGTAAATTTCAGGCGAGAAAAACTCAAATTTGAAGTCATGGACTGGTCATCACAATATCATGCGATCCTGGGATGACCAGCCTTCACACGGTTCATGGCAGTTCCGCATTAAGCGTACCTCATCATGAAAATGCCAGCACCAAAAGGAATCATCACAGTAAAAGGAAGCTTCACACGAGCCGACAATTGTGATCGGGAGTTCAACAAAAATTCTGAATCTTTCAGGATGGCAACTGAGTTCGAACAAATCAAAACTTCAGCAATTGTAGAACCACTAGAAGTAGCGCATGTCAATCCCGATCAGGCTTTTGACACTACAAAGGACACAAAAGAAGTACAGATTCACCCCGTCAACCCAACGAAACAACATTTGTGGCTTCCAATCTTAGTCCCGCATAGAAAGCGCGCTCATCGAGTTCCTCCGTGAGAACTGGGAGATTTTCGCATGGCTACCTTCTGACATGCCGGGAATTCCTAGGGAACTCGTTGAGCATGCATTAAATTTGGATCCAAAGGCGAAGCTAGTAAAGCAACCACTTCGTTGCTTCACAGAATTAAAGCATAAAGCCATTGGAAAGGAGCTCCATCGCCTTATTGATGCCAATTTTATCAAATAACTAACAAAAGCAGAGTGGGTCGCAAACCCAGTATGTGTTCCAAAGAAAAATACTACAGAACCTCGGATGTGCATCGACTTTACTGCACTGAACAAACATTGTCCAAAAGATCACTTCCCATTGCCGTGAATCGACCAAATAATTGATGCAGCCGCGAGATGCGAACGTCTTTCTTTCTTGGATGCTTACTCAGGATACCACCAGATTAGGATGAAGGAAGAAGATCAGGAGAAAACGGTGTTTATCACGCCTTATGGAGTATTCTGCTACACAACAATGTCTTTTGGCGTCAAGAACACCGGAGCAACATATCAGCGGATGATGTAGAGGTGTTTGGGAAGCCAAATAGGCACAAACATACAAGTATATATCGATGACGTCATAGTTACAGCAAGATAAGAATCTGTGCTCATCAAGGACCTTGAAGAAACATTCAAAAATCTCGACAAGTTTAGCATCAAACTAAACCCAAAGAAATGCTCTTTTGGAGTCCTAGCAGGGCAACTCCTTAGATATTTGGTATCAGCCAGAGGAATTGAGGCTAATCTCGAGAAAATACAAGTAATCCTAACAATGAATAAGCCAACAAATCTACGTGGCGTACATAAGCTGGCAGGGCGAGTAGCGACACTCAGTCGTTTCATTGCAAGGTTAGGAGAAAAAGCGCTGCCATTTTACGCCCTCATGAGGAAATCGGAAAAATTTGAATGGACGAAAGAAGCTCAGCGCGCCTTTGAAGATCTTAAAAAGACACTTTTGACATCTCATGTCGTCATGTCGCCAAAAGAGAAAGAGCCTTTACTACTGTATATCGCTGCCACAAATCAGGTAGTCAGCATGGTCTTGGTCGTGGAGCGACCCGAAGAAGGTAAAATCCATGGTGTGCAGAGGCCAATCTACTTCCTGAGCGAGGTCTTATCGCCATCCAAACAAAGGTACCCACATTACCAAAAACTAGCATATGGGGTATTTATGACAACACAAAAACTAAGCCATTATTTTTCAGAACATCCGATCATAGTGGTCAATGAAGCACCTTTGTCAAGCATCCTCAACAATCCAAAAGCAATTGGGCGTGTCTCTCTATGGGGCATCGAATTATCCCCTCGAGATATCACGTATGAGAAGCACAAAGCAATCAAGTCGCAAGTTCTACTGGATTTCATCACATAATGGACAGAGTTGCAATTTGCGGGTCCACCAGACCTTTCTAGTGCCTGGACAATGTACTTTGATGGATCAAAAAGAACGGAAGGAGCAAGAGTAGGAGTCGCACTAGTATCACCACAAGACGACAAAATGCACTATATACTTCGGATGAGCTTTGCAAATGCATCCAATAACGAAGCTGAATACGAGGCCTTGTTGCATGGCATGCGAATGGCCAAAGCTTGCGGAGCAACTCGCCTCAAAATCTTTGGAGATTCCAATCTTGTGGCACAACAAGCAATGAACAAGTGTGACGCTGTCAGTGAAAATATGATTTCTAATCATGATCTTTATGGTGTTATGGAAGCTCAATTTGATGGGTGCGAAGTATCGCACATAGGAAGAGCAAGCAATGAAGAAGCCGACAACCTAGCAAACATCAGATCCTTGTTCTTACCAATACCACCTGGAGTTTTTTGGGAAGAAATAACAGAGTGATCGATCAAAGCAAAAAGAGTCTTTGAGGTTGTAGCACCAAAGACAAGAAAAAAGAAACATCCGTAAAAAGACTCGAGGGCTCCATCAGAAACCAAGAATACAGAAGATGCCATTGAAGAAGAAGAGCAGGAAATTGGAGAGGTCATGCTAATTGAGCCTACCTGGATGTAGCCGTATATAGCATATATGACTAAGGGAGAGCTACCCGAAGATGTGATAGAAGCCCGACAAATCACCCGAAGATCGAGGGCCTTCAGAATAATCAAAGGCGAGCTATACAAGAGAAGTATTTCGAGCGTGTTGCAGCGTTGTGTAACACCCGAAGAAGGAAAATAACACTCAAAGATATACATGAAGGAGTTTGTGGTCACCATGCTAGTAGCCGAGCAATCGCTGCCAAAGCATTCAGAGCAGAATTTTACTGTCTCACTGCAGTTCAAGATGCAAAAGATATCGTCATAATATGTGAAGCATGTCAATGATTCGCAACAAAACTTGGAGGACCCACCGCTGAGTTAAATCCTGTACCTTTGGCTTGGCCTTTTGCCCAGTGGGGACTCGATATGGTGGGAAAACTTCACAAATCATCGCCAGGAGGACACGTCTTTCTGCTAGTAGCAGTCGACAAATTTACTAAATGGATCGAAGCAATGCCTGTCACCACCCAAGACAGAACTTTGGCTGTGAATTTTATTAAATCCATAGTATTTTGGTTTGGCGTACCGAACAACATCATCACAGACAATGGGACCAACTTCACTTCCAATGAGTTCAAGGAATACTGCCAGGAGATGGGTATCAAAGTAAGCTACACTTCGGTACCTCACCCGCAAACAAATGGATAGGTAGAAAAAGCCAATGGACTAGTTACTGCTAGACTCAAGAAAAGACGACTAGCACCACTTGACAGAGCAAAAGGAGCATGGGTTGATGAATTGCCATCTGTCTTATGGAGTTTACGTACAACTCCAAATAATTCGACACAAGAGACACCTTTCTTTCTGGTCCACGACGTAGAAGCTGTGCTTCCTATTAAGGTGTCACATGAATCCCCAAGATTAGCTGCATATGATGAAGAGGAATCAAGAGATGCACTTGAAGATGATGTGGATGCACTTGATGAAGCTCGCAATGAAGCCCTACAAAGAGCAACTATGTACCAGCAAAACTTGCGCAATTACCACAGCAGAAGATTGCGGCCTAGGTCCTTCGCAGTAGGGGACCTAGTTCTTCGCCTCAAGCAAGATGGCCACAAGAAGTTAGAATCACCATGGGAAGGACCACACATCGTCATAGAAGTTATTCTCGGAGGAGCATATCAACTACAAGACAAGAAGACAGGAGTAAATTACTCAAATCCATGGAACGTAGCACAACTACGATGCTTTTACGCATAAGATTACTTACAATAAGATAAGAGTTACAGTTCGGCTTCTTAAGCCAGAATATCCAGGCCAACGGCTAGGCGTCATCCGCCCAAAGAATAATGTATCATCAATTTTTCGCCTTATGTATAAAGAGATAAGTTTTCATACCTTAAAGCTATTTATTATTGTTCAAAAGATCTGTGTTTTCCATCAAACTAACAACAACTATGAGCCTATGTCCAGATACAGGCATTTGAACATAGCCTCGGGGGCTACTCCCATCGGGAGCGCTGGTGCGCACCCGATAGATATCCAATTGTGTATAAAACAAAAATATTCATGATTGAAAATACTTTTTGAGTTTTACATCAATGTATCCTAAAAAAGGTATCCTCAAAAGAAAGATTACTCCCATCGGGAGTCATTATAAAGCATTAAAACTATTTGATAAATCAGCCCCGCAGGCCAACCGCCGAAAAAGCCAAAAATCTCGGATCACGCTCAAACGCAACAAAAATCTGAATGCCGTGTCTAGAAACATGAAGGTAAGACCCCAGGATTCGTCATGTGTGGCCTGGTACGCACAAGAATGTGCTCTGCCAGTAAAATTTCCGTATCAACGATACGATGAAAAATCTCGACGGACGCGTTGGGTATCCAATAAAATAGAAACTAGAATTTAGTATTCGATAAGACCTCAGCGGCTTGAACTGAATTACGCCAGTAGCAAATTCCGGATTCGAGCCTAGGGACTTGAATTTGATGTAGGACAACCTTTTTTTGCCTAGGATCAATTAACTGATTCTTGATCCATCGGAAGCATCAGACTCATTGTACCAAAATCCCTACAAAAAAATAAAAAATCAAGGAACATAAATAAATGAAAAGAAGGAAAAAAAGAAACTTTGAGACTCCACCTGAAACTACGGTTCAGGTATAGTCTCGGGGGCTACTGACATAGGTATGATTACTCAGCTAACTATGATTTGCTACCCTATATTGGGTAAAAGGCTTACGACCCATGAAGATTTCAGATAAAGGCCTAAGGAAGCAACCGACAAAGACTTTGATTGTATCAGGAAAGAAACTATGAACCGACATTGTATTGATATTGTAATTACACGTGTATGAAACCTATCCGCATACAGCTTTGAGACCCGTCGTATTACATATAGGACGGGAGAAGCCCAAGCGAGGGTACCGAAAAGTCCTAGACAACTTGTTATAGTGCGATTCCCAAATATTCAGGCAACTTTGACTTTATTGTTTTCCTGACATCTGACGAAATCCCTAGCGTTCTCTTTTCCGCGAAACCCTAAGTCCATCACCATGGACATTGCCGAGGTTACCCCTCGCCAGTGTGCTTCAGGTATTCCATAGGAACTTTTGAGGCCTATGTATCAAGATCGGGATTTGTCCATCTCAGTGCGGATAGATACCTTGGGCCCACTCAGTGAGATTACATATACAAGTTTGCAAACATGTGACTAGGTCACGAGGATGTAATATCACGAGAACGAGTAAATGTGTTTGTTGGTAATAAGATTGAACTAGATATGTAGATACCGAAGATCAGATCTTGGACAAACTAGGCATCATAGAGCAAAGGGAATGAGACTCGACGTTCAAGGTTCAAGCGATCAAATTATTCGTGGAATGCATGGGGCATCATGTGTTTCAAGATACCGTTGTTGGTCATTGATCGGAGAGGTGCCTCGATCATGTCTATGTATTCCTGAGCCGTAGGGTGTCACACTTAAGGGTAGAGATGCTTAGGGATTGACCCAAGATTGTAGGAGAAAAGAGAGAGAACTCCGGAATTGTTTCGGGGAGATATCGAAAGTGTTTCGGGGATATCCAATGGTGATCGGAGGGGTACGAAAGGTGTTTCGGAATGATAGGTATTAAATAATATGTATTTAATATTAATTAAATGGACTAATATTAAAAATATTAATTAAATTGGATTTTGGGGGCAACCCACCTAATTGGGCCTCACCGAAGGAAGCCCAAGAGGGGGCCGCCGGCCACCAAGTGTGATCCCACCACGTGGGTCCCATGTGGGGGATGGCCGGCACCGCTGCCTCCATCTCCTCCCCTTGATTAGTCCCACCCCGGGACTTTGAGGGAGGTGGTGCCTCCCCTCCACCAATATAAAGAGGGGCACCCTCTCCCCAAATCCATCCCAATTGGCCTCTGCCTATTTGTCTCTCCCTCCCTTATGTGTGATACCCAAAGTTTGGAACTACATACGGGAATAGGGATTTCTCCACCATATGCATATCATCATGCTATTGGACTCGGTCTAGATCAATCTTCTTTCACTGCTTTGCTGGATCAGAGTCAAGGTGACGTCTCTACACGGTATGTGTGTAAGGCCACGAGGCACCGCCACTTGTGTCGCTTTTTCTTGGATCTTCGAGCTTGGACGTCGAAACGACCCTAAGGTCGGCTACGGCATACAAGGACAAGGGGTGACTTGCGAGGAGCTTTGCGACCTTGAGGTCGGGCGAGTTCGACTACATCATCCATGTTCCCCATGGAACATTGATGACTGCAAGTGCATAGATCAAGTTAGTTTCAAAGTAAAGATATCAAACCCACAGAGAGCTATTGGTAAAGGTCTTTATGCTCATCATCACTATCTACCAAAGGATACTTATAAGCTTCCTTTGATCTCAAGTAAAGGGTGTTTGAAAGGTTTTTGGTTGTTTGTAGAAAAGTAATTAAAACAAGTAAAAGGAAACAAGTAACAATATTGTGTGAAAACATGGTTGAACTCAATAGGGCTAACACATTCTCGGGGATATAGGATACACCACTAGCATGGTGGTTAGTTATTAATAATCAAGATAACATACTTCTTGTGTCATGAAATGTGTGGAGAGAGCTCCATAATAAGATGTTCACTACAAGGCTCGTAGGAAGCCACTTTGTTGAGCCAAGATTGAGGTCACCTCTAAATAAACACTGTGATGTCTGAGAGCAGTCACCCATACAAACCACCGCAATTAAGGGTTTACCCGTGGATATCGTAATTAGCTTAGGGAGTCCCTTTTTTATCCTCCTTTGACCGTGTAGGTTACGAGCTGGGGACGATCTATCATGAGGCCATTCTGGGTATGATCCCGAGACACGCCCAAAGGATTTATCCCTTCATTTAGTCCCAACGGAAAATGATATGTGGCCGACTACACATACCATCTACAGAGAGAGATCAAAGACAAATCATAAATCTATCATAGACCAGCATGTCATATGGACACAAGAATATATCATCTTTATTACAAATTCATAATGGTGCTTGATGTCTACGCACTTCTATTCTTGTAGACAGTTGTTGGGCCTCTAAGTGCAGAGGTTTGTAGAACAACAACAAGTTTCCCTTAAGTGGATTACCCAAGGTTTATCAAACTCGGGGAGGAAGTGGTCAAAGGTATCCCTCTCAAGCAACCATGCAATCAAGATACAAGAAGTCTCTTGTGTCCCCAACACACCCAATACACTTGTCAGGTGTATAGGTGCACTAGTTCGTCGAAGAGATAGTAAAATACAAGTGGTATAGATATAAGACAATGGTGCCAGAAAATAGCTTGATGGCGTAGAAGAGACTAAAGGCAAACTGAAATAAAGATGGCAACAAGCAAACATGTAATAGATCTAGTTGCAAATGGTGTTTCAATGCTTAGAAACAAGGCCTAGGGATCATACTTTTGCTAGTGAACACTCTCATATAAATATCTTCTCTTTATGATACTACTCTGAACTACTCTCTGGTTGGACACTCTAATCCATGGTAGGGCTATAATAACACTCCTCAAAGTTCGCTTTTCGCATCTAGATAACCCTACACTATCACCTTGAGCACTAGATGGTTCCAACAAACACCACAATTTCATAGAGACATCCAACTCCAAATATAACGCATAATAAGTATTTGTAATCTCTAGCCTAAGTGCCACCATGGTATGCACGCTGTCACTTCCACACACATGGGGAGAGCGGAGATCTATTAAAGCACTTGAGTAGCAAGGTAGATCTACTTGATTACAAAGCTCATGATCAGAATATGATCATGCATAGAGAGAGAGATGAACACATAGCTACCGGTAGAACCCTTAGCCTCGAGGAAGAACTACTCCCTCATAATCATGGGAATCAGCAACGACGATGGAGATGGTGGTGGAGATTGATGGAGATGGCTCCGGGGGCACTTCCCCGTCCCGGTAGGGTGCCGGAACAGAGACTTTTTATCCCCCGAATCTCCCCTTCGGTGGCGGCGGCGCTGTAGAACTTTTCGTGGCTAGAGGCTGGATGATTTAGGTTTTTTTGCATCAGAGGCTTCTTATAGGTGAAAGGGCAAGGTCGGTGGGTGGACTAGGGGCCCACACCACCTGGTGGCGCGGCCAGGGCTAGCCCGCGCCACTACATGGTGTGGCCAGCCCCTGGCCCCTCTCTGTCTCGTCTTCTGGCTCCGTGAGTCTTCCGGTAAAATATCGACTTTGGCTTTTGTCCGGTCCAATTCCGAGAATATTCATTTTCTGGCTTTTCTGGAACCAAAAACAGAAAAAACAGGCAACTGGCATTGTGACATCTTGTTAATAGGTTAGTTCCAGAAAATGTGTAAAAGTACTCCAAAGTGTGGACAAAACATAAGAAAGTAGATATAAAACAAGCATGGAACATAAAAAATTATGGATACGTATCAACATCCCCAAGCTTAACTCCTGCTCGTCCTCGAGTAGGTAAGTGATAAAAAGAAATAATAATTTTTGAGGTGACATGCACCATCACAATCAAGATCAAACCATTTGCAAGCATTGAAAGCTAGCATCAAAGAACTCTAAACATGAGCATGAAAGATGAAGTTCTAACAATAAGACATAGTGACTATGTTGTAACATGAAAAGGCACAAACAAAAGATTCATGAATAACAATGCTTTGCAAGACGTTTGTTTGTTTCACATATAGAAAACATAGCATAGTGGCATTCAACTTGTCCCTCATAATGTAGCAAATCATAATTGCATAGGACACCTTCAAAGTTCTAAGGGTGACTAGATACAAATAGTTTAAGAACAAGCAATATCAAAGTTATGCATCAATCAACAAGTCTTGGGACAATGCACATAGAACTAAGAATGGCCACTAAGCTCTCTCAATAGGTGCATAAAGATAGAAGATGGAGACTCAACATAAAAGTAAAAGAAAGGCCTTCATAGAAGGAAGCAGGGATTCAAGTCTCATAAAGAGCTTCCAAAAATTATGGTACTTATTAGCTTTCAGCTCCCATTGCCCCTATCATAAGCATCTTTAGGTGATTAAGGTTAAAGTGAACAAACTATGAAGTATATGCTTGACAAAGTATAAGTTGGAAATCTCATGTCCCTTGAATACGAGGGCTGCTCCTCATGCTACTCAAGTTTAGTCATCGGTAAGTTCTTGTCATAGTAAGGAGATGTGTATCATAGAGAACTGCCAACGGGTACCCCTTGCCCGATGATACGGAAGAATCCCCATATCAAAATGACAAGGCAAGCAGATAACAAGCATCTCAGTAATCTTCTTATTTACCATGGGAAAATGGTGTTTTTTTTCTCTCTTTCCTCTTTTCTCATCTCTCTTTTTTTCTCCTTTTTTTCAATATCTGACTCTTTTTTTATAAGAAGAATGCTTCATAGACAGCTCATTATGGTTACGCTGTAGGTTTCCACCATGACAGCATGGATTAGACCGGCGGCTCAGGCGTTTCTCTAACACACATACATAATTCCATGGACTTACAAGCTCCCCTTTCATTTCACACTAACGACATCCATAGACAAAAGAGCATGATATCAACTAGGTACAAAGTACACGTGCAATGTTGAAAGCGTTCCCCATGACAGCATGGTTCTGCTAATCCCCAACATATAAGTGCAAGCATATACAACATAGATGATACAATGGTTCAAGTTTATTAAGGGCAAGAAAAGTAAAGTGTGCCATCTAATTCGTGAGAGCTTTAATCACTAGTTTTCTCATAACAAGTTTAATTCGGAAGGTAGATAAAAACATGAATATACTTGGAATAGCAAATGCTAATAGGTAGGTATGATGGACTCTTTGGAATAACTTGGTTTTATGGAGTTGGATGCATGAGTGGAACTCATACTTGGTTATGGAGGCTAGCAAAAGACTGGGAGCGACCAACTAAGAGAGCAATAATGGCCATAATCATGCAAAGAGACAAAACATCATTAATTAAAGCATAAAGTGATATTAAAAGTCGAAAACTAAATGATCATAGTGGCTATAGCGACTTGGGATAGTCATAAAATGGTGTGAGCATGAGGCAAGTCAACCCAAATAAAGCATCAAAGGAGAATACCATAATACTATGCTTTAATATGCTAAAACAATGCATGATTCTTTCAAGACAAATTAAGCAATCTCAATTGTTTATAACATGTCATGCCACAACAAAAATCACTAAGCATAAAGCCAAAACAATATCAAGCATGACATGACAAAGGATAGGCCACAGTCAAAAACAAGCTCCTTTTACCACTTAAGCATGAACTTTTCCTACTCTTTTCCAATCCAAACCAAGCTTATTTGAAAACTAATGTATGAAAGAGAGGGTCCAACCAATTTATTCAAGCAAACTAAGAAAACCAAGCAAATGAAAAACCAAAACGAAAACGAAAACAAGACGCTCCAAGAACAACACAACTGTGCATGAAACAATAAAAATAAAGTGTTTGGAAGAAACCTGGGATTTTTATTGATGAAGAAGGGGATGCCTTGGGCATCCCCAAGCTTTGATGCTTGTACTTCTTGGATATTTCTTGGGGTGACACGGGGTGGCATCCCCAAGCTTGAGCTTTTGTCTATTCTTCATCTCATTACATCATTCTTTCCATACACCTGAAATTCTTTCTTCTTACAAAACTTCACACAATCTTTATTAGCAACATTAGTGCACTCAAGATAATAATTCTTTGGGTTCAGTTTCAACACCAATAAAACTTCCATTAAAACACAAGATACTGTAGCACTTCTCTTGAAAATCTCAATTCTCCAAAGAGAACCCAAAAAGGAACCAACAAGAAGCAAATGCAAATAATGACAGAAATCTTTCAAAACAGACCAGCAGGTAAAAACTACTTTTTTGGAAGACCTTCTGTTGCTCAAATCGAAAAGTGTTGAACTAAGGAAAGGTTGATAACAACCCGGGGCAGAAGCACAACAAATTACAGCTCAAACCGATGTACAGATATTTTGCTCAAATTTTTACAGCGAAGCACAAAAATCTTTTTCGGGACAGCAACTTTCCCAAGCATTACTTCTCTCTCGTTAGAGGTTACTCTTGGCACAAAAACCACACAAAAATGATAAGGAGAGGTTATTACAGAGGTAATAACTTCCAAGACTCAACTAAAACTTTTGGGTTATCTCCCAATAAGTACTTTTCTTTAACGCCTTTAAGTTAGGCATGATAGTTGGAGAAGATGCTCACATAAGAAATAGGAATTGAAGTAAAAGAGAGTATCAAGAAGCAAATTCAAAACATATTTAAGCCTAACCCACTTCCTATGCATAGGAATCTTGTAAATAAACAAGTCATGAAAGCACAAAGCAACAAGCATAGGAAAGCAAAACAAGTGCAACTTCAAAAATTTCAACATAAAGAGGGGAAACTTAATATTGTTGAGATGCATAAAAATTAACAATATAACTATCACATAAAACATTCTTATCATGAGCCACATGCATATAATAATTATTACTCTCCACATAAGCATAGTCATTCTTATTAATTGTAGTGGGAGCAAATTCAACAAAATAGCTATCATTATTATTCTCATCACCATAATCATCAAATAAAGGAGGCATATTGTAATCATAATTAATTTTCTCCTCAATACTAGGTGGACTGAAAATATCATATTCATCATTGTAATCATCATATATTATAGGCATAGTATCATCAAAGTAATTTTTCTCCTCCATGCTTGGGGGACTAAAAAGATCATCTTCATCAAAACCAGCTTCCCCAAGCTTAGACTTTTCCATAGCATTAGCAATAATGGTGTTCAAAGAATTCATACTAATAACATTGCTATTAGCATGCAAATAAAGTTCTATATGTTTTTTAATTTTCTCTTCAAACACCTCATGTCCTAACTCAAGATAAATATTATAAAGATCTCTAATTTTGTTGTTGTTTTCCATTAAGCCTAACTAGTAAAAATAAAAATAAGAAACAAAAAGATATAATTGCAGAATCTAAAGGAAATAACTTTGAGCACTCACACCGGAGGATTGAGTACCTTTTACCTTACCTCCCCGGCAACGGCGCCAGAAAATAGCTTGATGTCTACGCACTTCTATTCTTGTAGACAGTTGTTGGGCCTCCAAGTGCATAGGTTTGTAGAACAGCAGCAAGTTTCCCTTAAGTGGATTACCCAAGGTTTATCGAACTCAGGGAGGAAGTGGTCAAAGGTATCCCTCTCAAGCAACCCTCCAATCAAGATACAAGAAGTCTCTTGTGTCCCAAACACACCCAATACACTTGTCAGGTGTATAGGTGCACTAGTTCGGCGAAGAGATAGTAAAATACAAGTGGTATAGATATAAGACAATGGTGCCAGAAAATAGCTTGATGGCATAGAAGAGACTAAAGGCAAACCGAAATAAAGATGGCAGCAAGCAAACATGTAATAGATCTAGTTGCAAATGGTGTTTCAATGCTTAGAAACAAGGCCTAGGGATCATACTTTCGCTAGTGAACACTCTCATATAAATATCTTCTCTTTATGATACTACTCTGAACTACTCTCCGGTTGGACACTCTAATCCATGGTAGGGCTATAATAACACTCCTCAAAGTTCGCTTTCGGCATCTAGATAACTCCACACTGTCACCTTGAGCACTAGATGGTTAACACCACAATTTCATAGAGACATCCAACTCCAAATATAACGCATAACAAGTATTTGTAATCTCTAGCCTAAGTGCCACCATGGTGTGCACGCTGTCACTTGCAAGGTAGATCTACTTGATGGAGATGGCTACGGGGGCACTTCCCCATCCCGACAGGGTGCCGGAACAGAGACTTTCTATCCCCCGAATCTCCCCTTCGGTGGCGGCGGCGCTACGGAACTTTTCGTGGCTGGAGGCTGGATGATTTAGTGTTTTTGCATCGGAGGCTTCTTATAGGTGAAAGGGAAAGATCTGTGGGTGGACCAGGGGCCCACACCACCTAGTGGCACGGCCAGGGCTAGCCCGCGCCACCCCATGGTGTGGCCAGCCCCTGGCCCCTCTCCGTCTCGTCTTCTGGCTCCGTGAGTCTTCCGGTAAAATATCGACTTTGGCTTTTGTCCGGTCCAATTCCGAGAATATTCATTTTATGGCTTTTCTAGAACCAAAAATAGAAGAAAACAGGCAACTAGCACTGTGGCATCTTGTTAATAGGTTAGTTCCAGAAAATGTGTAAAAGTACTCCAAAGTGTGGACAAAACATAGGAAAGTAGATATAAAACAAGCATGGAACATGAAAAATTATGGATACGTCAGCAAGGTATCAGTGCTAGAGTTTCTCCATCTCCCCAAGAACAAAGGAACTACTCACACATGGAAGCAATCAACAACATCATCATAATGAAATAAATGGATAAAAGTACGGAGATAGATCTAATGCAAACCACAATTGAATCTAGAATTAAAACAAGATATAATATATGAGAGATGGGGGTAATGGTGGTGATGGAGATACATCGGTTGATGATGAAGGGGATGATGCGTTATCCTCCAATGATCCGTGAAGTAGCTGGGATTTTCCCTAGCCAAGTTCCTCCTTCAGATCCCTTTCAGATGTGGTTTTTTCGTGGTTTCTAGTGGCTGTGGATGTCAGATCCTCCTCTCGTCTTTGCCACGAGAAAGTATTTGACAAGGCGATCATGCTGACACCTAGTACGGGCGGACGTTACGGGCGGGCTCCGCCCGTACCACCGATTGTTATCGGTACTGATTGCTTCTCCTCGCTTGGTATTCTCCCAAGTGTGAAGGTAAATCCATAAAATGACTTTTATCACTTAGAAATATCATATTATAACACAATATGACAATTCCAATTGATATGTTCATATAAGACTTAGTGATTTGGGATCCTGTTAAAACCAGAACAAAATGGTGCGTGCAAACACAATGAAATACAAAGATCCCTACTCTATTTATGCAAAAAGAAAAGGTAAATATGCGTCAAACATCAAATCCCCGAGCAAGATGGTGGCTTATGGACAAGATCATCATGTTCATGATACACGAGTCATTACAATAAAAGAGGTAGAAATTGAAAGAGGAATACAACATCGGATGTAGAGATACTTTGGGGGTATTACCATACCCTTACACATTACATGACTTGGAGGCTTCCACACCTTTTCTAGTATTAATGAAATCATAAGAAACTTCTAGTGATTCAACATATCATATAATCACAAAGTTTAGAGATATCGATCAGTAAGTTTAGTAATGAATATTCATGATCATTCTTTTTCTTCTACACTTTATTCTTTTGATAGTTGTTCTCTCTTATTTCTTATTTTCTTATCTCTCTTCGTTTTTTAAATGTTTATATTTTTACTTTCTTCCCTTCCTCTTTTCCTTTTAGTACAACTATTTGATCATTCTAACTACCTCAATGGCTTTAAAAAACTCTTAATCATAATATGCTACCAGAATTCTTCTTCTCATAACTTAATCAATACTTTTATTGGTGTGGAAGTCCCTAAAATCATGACAGCTGTACAAGTATCATAACACTCAACCTAGTTGAATCATCTAATATAATAATCGTGAATCAAAACACAACTTCAATTATCATAAAGTCTCGTAACTCAATGGATATAAAACTTCTCTTGGACAATGGGAACTCGAAGTTGATGCAACTAATGAAAATTCTGGAATTAAAGTCTAACATGTGTGCGGGAAAGTAAACATGCTAAAAACTATAAGATAGATTACAAGGCTCTCACAGATCCCCCGAGCGGGAAAGTAAACATGCTAAAAACTGTAAGATAGATTACAAGGCTCTCACAGATCCCCCGAGCTTGGAATCAAGCTGGGTGGATCAAATAATTTCCTGCGATTATTTGATACCGTGGTGTGCACTTCTAGTCTGCAGGGGGAGAAACTCTGGATTCACGAAGACTTGCACGGAGCGTCTTATTTGATGCTTCCAAGATCAAGATACGGATTCAACGCTGATCGCTATTTTTCGCCAACTGCTCCACAAGAGCCTTGTACATCTCTATTGTGTGCTTTTGTGTGTTGATGGATCGAAGGCTGACGCTGAGGTTCGCTTCTATCCCTTTAATTATCTTCAGATCCATCTGTTCCAGATAATGATGCAATAGTTCAATATGTTAAGAAGATCCTGGAGATTTTACCTCAATCTTCTTAGTGTGGCCGTCAAGTTTGTCCAGGGAGGCTTGGATCTCCTCTCCTTGTTTCTTCACTTTCTTCAAGTAGAACTCCCCATCTTATTCTTGATCAAGTTGAACCTCGTCGAAGTCACCTTCTTTTCCAACACCAAGCCTGAACACCTTACACCCATCTTTTATTGTTTTCATCAGCTTCAATCCATCCTCGACTTTTGACTCTTTTTATTTTGGCACAGCAACTTCGTCTTCCTCCGTAACCCTCGAGGATGATCCATAGAGATCTTCCCATGTGAAGGACATGCTTCCAAGGTTTGCGGGAGGAAAAATCAATGTGGTGAAGATCTGTATTGTCAATAGAAGGATAAAGCCCTTCTGGAAGGCTTATAAGGGGTTAGAAGTAGGGTAAAATTCGTACTAAGAGGAAAAGGGTCGTCCAAGAAAAGAATCCCAACAAGTATGAAAACAAATAAGCACAAAAGAAGGAAATTGCGATCATAACGACTAGCTGGTACGGGTGGACGCCCGTACGGCGTGCCCGTACCGAGTCGTTTCCAAAAATATGACGTGCCAAAGTTGGTAAATAGTCAACCGACTAAGTGGTACGGGCAGGTTCACTACCCATCCGTACTGACTTTACGACTTCATTTTTTTGAACACAATGAAATGAACAAAGAATGGACGAAAAAGGTACATAACTGATAACGACCAACCGTGTGAGGGACTACACCCATACCACGCAGCCGAACCAATTATGCAAAACGAAACGAAAGCAATCAACGGGCTTAACGACCAGCGGTATGGGCGGAGCCGGCCGTATTGCTTTCCTGTACCATCCTTGTAAGACCGGTAATCAACTCAGAAGAACGAAGGGAATACAGATATGCAAAAAGGAACATCAGAAATTCATGTAGAACGAAGATGTGTTCAGGATTTCATACGCTTCGATCATCGAGAGAACATGAGTTCATTTGGGTACCTTTTCGTTCCTAAATCAACTTTTTCTTCTTCTCTTCGAACAAAGTTGGCTGTAGACGGATGACAACTCTTTAGGATGCGCAATTTCTTGAGTGTCCATGGGTGTTTCCTCTATCTCTTCCTTTCTTTATAGAATCTATAAATCAAATTCTTGTAAAAGTAAAGTCCAACGGATCATCCTTGGCTTTCCTTTAAGCCAATACGATCAATATGTACTATTACTTTAGAGTCAATGATATAAGATCTAAACTTGTCATAGGAGAAAACCACTGTGAAAAATTCTTTTTCTACCATAGGGTAATTTTTTTGGGCCTCGTTTAAGGTGCGACTAGAATGAAGAATGATATTAAGATCTCACCATCATACTAACAAAGAATTGCTCCTACAGCTTCATGACTGGCCTCACAAAATAGCTCGAAAGGTTTCTTCCAGTTAGGTGGTTTAATGACGGGAGCTTCAAGGAGAGCTTGTTTTAATATGTTGAAAGAAGCGAGATACTTTTCATCAAAATTAAAACAAACATCCTTTTGAAGAAGGTTAGTTAAAGGTCTAGTAGTTTTTGAAAAATTCTTAATGAACCTTCTATAAAATATAGCATGGCCTAGGAAAATTCTTATACCTTTTATGTCTCGAGGAGGGGGCAACCTTTCTATTGCTTCAATTTTTGCTTTATCAATTTCTATACCCTTACCTGAGACTTTGTGACCAAGCACTATGCCTTCTTAAACCATGAAATGAAATTTTTCCTAGTTTAAGACTAAGTTAGTTTTTCACATCTTTGCAAAACTCTATGAAGATTATGGAGACAATGATTAAAGGAAGTTCCATAATCAGAGAAGTCATCCATGAATACTTCCAATAATATTTTCAACATAATCAGCAAATATGGCAGTCATACATCTTTGAAAAGTGGCAGGAACATTGCAAAGACCAAAAGGCACACGATGATAAGCATAAAGGCCATAGGGACAAATAAAAGTTGTTTTAAGTTGATCATCAGGGTGAATAGTAATCTGAGAAAAACCAGAATAACCATCTAAGTAACAAAAATGAGAATGCATAGCAAGCCTTTCTAAAGTTTGATCTATAAACGGTAAAGGGTAATGATCCTTCCTAGTTTCCTTGTTAAGTTTTCTATAGTCAATGCACATCCTGTGGCCAACAACAGTTCTAGTAGGTAACATTTCATTATGTTCATTTTCGACAACCATAAATCCACCTTTCTTAGGAACACAATGAATAGGGCTTACCCATTCACTCTCTTCTACATGAAAGATGACGCCTGCATCTAGCAATTGTTATTTCTTTTCTTACCTCCTCTTTCATGTGAGGAAATCGTCGATGAAAATCTGCGACCGACTGAGCTCCTTCTTCCATGAATATTCTATGGGTCGCTATCAAAGGACTAATCCCCTTCAAGTCACTCATTGAATACCCAAGAGCATTTCGATGTATCTAGAGAACCCTCATTAAATTCTCCTCCTCTTTTTTTTGCAAGGTTAGAACTCATAATAACATGAAATCTATTCGTCTCATCAAGAAACTTATATTTTAGTTCATTTGGTGAAGTTTTAAGGATGAGAGGGGGAGGAGCCTCATCTCCTTTCCTTATGAGTTCTTCATATTTTTGATTAATCTCGGCATCCACCTCAGATATGGAGTCAAGATAATCATCCATTTCATCTTTTTCTATGTCTTGGAGGACATTATTATTGACTAAGCTTCTTGCTAAACCATCATCAGGAGTCTCAATGACTATTGAGGCTAAATTAATGATATTACCTTCTTCCTCATGTTCGTACTCATCATCATCTAATTCTTCAATAGTCGGCTTATGGTCCAATCTGGAGAACTGAAAATCCATTTTCTCTTCACCAAACTTGAGGGACACAGATTGTCTCTTACAATCTATGTTTGCTCCTATGGTATTTAGAAAAGTTCTTCCAAAAATGATGGGACAATAAACATCAGTAGGCATATCAATAAGCACAATATCAATGAGGTATTTTGTAACACCCCCGGGATCAGGGTTAAACAAATCCCAGACCTTAGCCTGACATAAGCTTAACCCAGAGCTCGAGGATATTCAGTGGCAAATCGGTAACATAACAGTAACCCTGTGACTCAAAAAAATATTACAGCAAGCTCATAACTGAGCGAAGAACCGAAATATTACAAGCAGAGGTCACTGACCACAAACATCAAACAACGGAAGGAAAAGTATGCTATTAAGTATAGCAAACTTAACAAATGGCCTAAGAGGCCTGAAGCATAATGATGACGTCCCAGCCCATAGATTCCAGGCTATCGGCCGGGAACCCCAAGCTACTCGTCGGTGTCGATGTCGTACCAAACTTGTCTTTAGGGAACACTTACTTTGAAAGTATCAATAAAGCAAGAGTGAGTACAGGGTGTACTCCACAAGACTTATGGCTGGTGGGGTTATTTTGCATAAAGCCATCTTTGTTTGTAAAACAAGAGGGAGAAGAAGCTCGTCTAATTAGAATATTTTAAAAGGGGATAAGAGAGAGACATCTCCAAAAAAATTATCATCATCTTGATATCCACCAAAGTAATCCTCATCTCACAACTAGGATCACCCCTCGTACTCGTGAGGAAGCATCCTTAAGCACACGTTGATCTGCCAAGTTTTACGATTAGGTTATAGTTCTCTATGATCTTAGAATTTGGTCACCAAGCGTTCATAACCGTGAACACGGCTTTTCAAAAAGATTTAACCCTGCAGGGGTGTACAACTTACCCACACGTACCAACTGACTCTTAATGCCACATGATTAGCCCTCTTCCTTGGAAGGCCGGCAGAGGGTGGTTGGACACAACCTTTACCTTGCATTCGCCGAGACCATGAGTCACGCCCTAAGGATGGTTCCACCATAACGGGTTAAATTCCGAAGTCGGTCCCTAGAGATGTGGGCGAGGTTGGTTTACCAGGGGCACCATCCACCCCAAGCAACCCTGATCATGCTTACCTACCTGTATGAACGCAGATCCTTCACCCCCTCTTTTGAAAACATTTTCAATGCGTATGCCAAATGGAAAGCCCAAACTATGTGACTCATGGAATCTACTAGGCAAGTTAGTTACTCGTGAGGCTTTCCAGGCCCCATGTGGCTGTACGCTCGTCTCGGTTTCAAAGGCAAGAACTCGGTTCCTAGTAGTGGCGAGCATGGGACTAGAAAAACCACATCCCATCGTGGCCTCCCATACAAGCCTTAGCATGTTTAACCTTACCACTGATCTTACCTCATCAGTATACCTTGATCTCCCGTCATACTAGATTCTCTGCATCTAATACATGATTTGGATGAACCAGGACTGATAGCTAAGCTTGGCTAAGCAAGACACAGATATAAGCTCTAGCAGTGCACACAAGCCAAATATAGTTATGCTAGGAGCAGTGGATCGGGTAATATAAGCTCAAAGGGAGTAATGCAACAGATAGGATACTCTATCTATTGATAAAAGACCACAGTAGAATCGTATGCATCATGGCAATAATGAAATACTTTCTAAACCATAGGATTATATAATGGTGGGGCTTTGCTTGCCTTGTTTGTTGATACCAAGGTATAGATATTCGGAAGCCTTGTACTTGACTTGATTATAGTTGGTCAAGTATTTTTCATCGATCTTCTATGGTGTTGATCTCGGTCTTCAATCTTGATCTCGATATCGTATTCTACTGGAAAGAACTGAACACCGGAAAGAAAGGGGAGACAACAATCAACACATGGCATCGATGCAGTGCTCAAGCAATGATGATGATATGACAAGTTTAATAGCATTGAAATGAGACCCTAAAGCACGCTTGGAAATTTAAGCGGGCTCCGAGTGGTCCAAACCCTGATACAGGAGAGACTTCGGAATCACCTACAGGGGTTCATTTAGTTCTCTAATTTAATTTGCAATTAAAGTTGCTGAACAATGCATGATTTCGATGCTATTAGATAGATCTCATTTTTATGAACATTTTGGTATATTATTTGTATTTTTTGACTTATAAAATAAAAGATATTGATTTTCTAGTATTTATCCTTTTTCTAAAATTATTAAAACAATTTAAAAAGGTTTATTGCATCAGCACAGATGCAGGCTGACATCACAACGACCTAACCCTAAACTCTTTACACCATAGAGGTATCTAACCACGGTTACTGACTAGTGGGGCCAGGTACACGTCATCATACATGGTGGTAAACATTGCGCGGCGTCCACGTCACGGCCACACGGCACCACGTCGGCGCCACCTTGGCGCCACATGGGCTCGCCGGAGAACGCGTCGGCCAGCGGCGGTTGGCGGTTCTAGGGGACATGCGGGCTAGCACGGAGGGGTGCGTTCAACGCGGTGGTTTGCGCTGGACCAGAATATGGCGGCGCCGTCCTCTATTGGTCACCGGAGCATGTGTTGCGACGACGACCGATGATAGCGGGCGGTGGCGCGCGAGGCGAGGACAAACCAGAGAAGGAGGGGAGGATGAGGGTGGTGCCTGAGTACCGCATGCTCACCAGGAGGCAGACGGAGGGGTTGGCGAGGAGCGGGGTGGACGTAGTTGGCGATGATTTATGACGGTGAGCTTCGTCGGGGTCGGGGAAGACGGAGGTCGCTGGGCTCGATTGAGCGCACACCAGCCCAATTCTTTTGGCTAGGATGATCAACACGGCGAGGCGGACCTTCTAACAGGCCTATCGGGGCTCGGGACGGCCTGCAACGGCGACGACAGCCGGCGGCAGAGGTGGCTAGGGTTTGGATCCGCCTACGGGGAGAGTGATAAAGAGCCAGGGGAGGGAAAGAGGATAGGGTCGAGGATGAGGGCATAGTGGTGGTCTTCTTATCCTCTCCGGTCTATAGCGGACGGCGACGAGCAAGCGGCGTGGATCGAAGCGAGTGGTGCGCCAGGCATCTGCTTCCCGTTGTTGTTGAAGACGACAAGGTGAAGGGGTACGCGGGCTTGGGCCAGGGTGGGCCGCGCATGGGCTGCTGGCTACGCGCGTGGGCGGCAGATAGAGAGAGGAGGGAGGTGGGCTAGCTGGGCTGCTCGGCCTGAGGCATCTGGCTCCTTTTTTTTAAGCAGAAATCTTTTTCTTTTTCTTATTTTATTTATCTTTGTAATTTCAAATTCATTTCTATTTTTTGGGCAATTCAAAATTACTAGAGGGTTTGTAAAACATGTGAAATAGTTGGAGGCCCCTTTAGTCCATTTGGGCTCCACATGTTTTTGAGTTTTCAAAAATATTCAAAACCTTTTGAACTGATTTGAGAGAAAAATGAAGCTAGGGTTTTAGGAGTCTTGCATTATTTTCTTTGCATGCATTTTTAAAGATGATGCTCATGAATGCACAATCAAAGCCCTAATTATGATTAACTAAAACTGGGGTGTTACAGCTCTATCCCCCTTACGAGAATCTCGACCCGAGATTCCAAAGGTAGGAAGAGAGAGAAGGGAACAAGGTCACTCTAAGGATAAGAGGGAAACACACTAAAGAACACACAAAGTATCTCATGGTCAACTCATGATGGAGTGTTCAGAAACAACTCTGAGGTGACGAACATGAAACACATCAAGGTAACAGAGGAAACAAAAGGAGATAGGTTTCAAGTTGTTAGATAGCTGGTCTTCATAAGGATTGAGACCACAGAGCTTCAGAAGAGCTTAAGCTTCTGAAAACGAGAGCTTACAACAGAAAGAACATGACCACAGACTTCGAGAAATAGAACTCTACTAGACGGCTTAAGCAGAGCTTCATTGATACAAAGATAGAATAGGAGGACCAAGTTGTTGAGCTACTTTTGATACAGAAGGATCACTCTTCGTTCAACAGAAGGTCAAGACGGAAATATATTTTGTGGAGAGGACTCGTAAGAGTCACAAGGAACATGTAACAAGAGAAACTTCTGATTACCAAAATCATAGCACTCTTCGAACATGATTGAAAAATGAAGGAAACTCTGTATTCATCCAGGTTTATCAAAATCTCTGCCAAAGATCGTGATATCACTTTACACCACTAGATGAATAGGTAAGAAGATTCCCGATGACACGAGGAAAAAGAAACTTCATTCTTAGACTTTAATTACTTGGCACAACAAGACGCTTGCCAACGTAAAAGGGTCTAGAGGATTGACCGAGAGACATTTAGCAACACTACTTTAAATGTTCTCCTTGATGTTCAAGAAAGCAGACATCAAGTAAAGGTCGGACTTCTGTTACAAATAAAACCATAAGCGCAACTCCTATAATGAATCATAGAGGATGCCTCATGAAGATTGGTTGCTATTTGCTGATTCAAGAGAATATGACAATAGGTCTTTCGACTAGTTGTGTCAACCATTACATCAATCTTGTCGGATTTACAAAGAAACCTATGTCAATTCCTTGAGAAACACCAACCATCATATCTGCTTGAGATTCAGATTTGGTTAGGTGGATCGATACTTCAGACTCAGCATGTCTGAATAGAAAGCTTGCAACATTTACCGCAAAGATAAAGTCACTAGATTATCAAGACATGGACTTCAATGTGAAGCTCCAAAAGTCTGAGCTACATTTCTAGACTAGGTATTAGCAACTTGTCGAAGGACAACTGCTCATACATCGAATACTTGCAACGAAACACAACTTTATCCTTAAAGGGAACAAAGATAACTCTACTCAAATCCACGACAACATCTTTCAACATTTGCACATGAACCGGAGAAGGTTACTTCTAACATCCGAAACACATTCTTCGAGATGGCACGAAGAAGGTTCTTGAAAGTTTCCAACATTAATACGAAAGGTTCCATATGAATCTATTTCAGTATGGAGAAGATAAGGATATCATTGATGGGCGCAATAACAAACTTATGATGATACTCCAAGAGGATAGACTCACACGTGGTATGAACAAGGCAGAGTATTGGTCAGACCAGGGGACATGAGGATGTACTAAAGTGGAATATCACGAGTAACACATCATCAAGATAGTCATTGGAGTTGAGTTTGGGTTGATGATAACCCAAATCAAATCAAAGGTGGGGACGATAACATTTCCACGAAGGAAACACTATCTTTCTTCAGCGCGAACAGAGCTAGACATCCCTTTAAGATTAACTAAGTTAGATATAACTTTTGTCTTACAACTCTCCAAGTTGTTGTTTAGGCTCAACCAACTAGTTCAAGGATATCCAGTACAGATCCTTGGTGAAAGGAGCAGTTCAGAGAACTTGCTTGCTCAAGAACTTGACAACACAGTCATGTGGCAACATGGCGATACTTCCAGTAGACATCTAGAATATCACGAACCACCGATATGTCACTTAGTTCAAGAGGAAACTTGCTTGTAAGGCAAGAAGACATAGTCTCAGAGTTTTGGCATGAGCCTAACTCTTTGACCGAAGAGGGTGTACCAGAATAATGGACTTGGTAGCATAATCATCCTTTGCTTAGTGATAGGATTAACAAATCACGCTAAGAATGACATAAACGTCCTTGGATTTCAAAGCAATAAGAATTGCTAAGAATCTCAGATGGCCACATTATTACACACATGCATCATTCACGAGCGCGAAATCTTGGAGGAAGGGTGGGTAAATATGTGTGAGATCATCACTTCATTAAGAAGGTTATGAAGCTCAACATAACCTCTTAGTATAAAAGAGGGTGATACTCTTAGGTAGAACATATAGAAGCTAATCATGCCTCCTAATCTGCGGATTACAACACTTTGACCTGGTCCTAGATATGACAAGGTACTGGAGTTTGTTTCTCCCGACACTCCGAAATGGTTTGTCATGATGGACCACAAGAGTATCTTGCATCGGAAGACACCAATGCAAATTACTACTTGGCTACCAACTGATAGACAGAGGTTGGAAACAACAAGGGGAAAAGGAACATGCTCAGGATAGAATCCCGAGATGTGGATGCATAGATTATCAATCTTCCAAAAACCAATTCATAGAAGGGAGGGTGTGGCAGAGTCACGATTATAGATGTGAGACTCATGAGGAGTACTCTTGTCGTGATCTATTTGGTTCCATTAAAGAACATCTGCCATTGCTAGTGGTAGGGGAAGTCCTTAATTGTCACAATTCAATCGCGACAATAACCACACGCTTGAAGGCTAGAATTGTAGTAACAGGCATCCTGAGGTAATGTGTGAATATCTACGACAGGGGTTAATGGCATGGACCTTGGGTTAAAGATCAGCTTCATGTACAAGATTCACAACACCAGAATCCAGCACAATCCGGGATCTTCGGTTCAAGTCCAAGGGTTAAAACCCGAGAAAAGAGTAATACAGCGTATACTGCAAGGTAGAAATCACGAGGTAGCTTCTAAGAGAAGAAATGACTTCTGAAGTACCTGAACAAATAAAAAGGAGGCACACGAGGTGAAAGGAAACCTCGAAGCCTAGAACAGAACACTACGGATCATACAATATAATATTATGGGTTCCAAAAGATAGAGAGATCATGAGGGAAGGAATCTCTCAGCTGAAGCAGAGCAAAGGAAACAAGGAATTCACAACACACACAAGTATAGAGAACTCTACACTAGGTCAACTATCTGAGAAATGACATGCCTAGGAGGCACCTAAGCTTTGAAAGACTAGAAGAGATATCAAAACTTTTCCAAAGTTAACACAAGATGAGATGACCCAGAGTTAGAGCGAAACTGGATAAGGAGAAAAGAAGCATAATAGAGTTTTCACAAATACTTTTCAGCTTTAAGATAGTTTTCACAAGCACTAGACTCAACATCGACCAATAGCAAGGTTTTCCTACGGTCGGTACTGCTCTGATACCAAAATCTGTAACACCCCCAGGATCAGGGTTAAACAAATCCCAGACCTTAGCCTGACATAAGCTTAACCTAGAGCTCGAGGATATTCAGTGGGAAATCGGTAACACAACCGTAACCCTGCGACTCAAAAAAAATATTACAGCAAGCTCATAACTGAGCGAAGAGCCAAAATATTACAAGCAGAGGTCACTGACCACAAACATCAAACAACAGAAGGCAAATTATGCTATTAAGTATAACAAACTTAACAAATGGCCTAAGAGGCCTGAAGCATAATGATGACGTCCCAGCCCATAGATTCCAGGCTGCCGGCCAGGAACCCCAAGCTACTCGTCGGTGTCGATGTCGTACCAAACTTGTATTTAGGGAACACTTACTCTGAAAGTATCAACAAAGCAAGGGTGAGTATAGGGTGTACTCCGCAAGACTTATGGCTGGTGGGGTTATTTTGCATAAAGCCATCTTTGTTTGTAAAACAAGAGGGAGAAGACGCACGTCTAATTAGAATATTTTAAAAGGGGATAGAGAGCGACATCTCCGAAGAATTGATAATCATCTTGATATCCACCAAAGTAATCCTCATCTCACAACTAGGATCACCCCCTCGTACCCGTGAGGAAGCATCCGTAAGCACATGTTGATCTGCCAAGTTTTACGATTAGGTTATAGTTCTCTATGATCTTAGAATTCGGTCACCAAGCGTTCATAACCGTGAACACGACTTTTAAAAAAGATTTAACCCTGCAGGGGTATACAACTTTACCCACACGTACCAACCGACTCTTAATGCCACATGATTAGCCCTCTTCCTTGGAAGGCCGACAGAGGGTGGTTGGACACGACCTTTACCTTGCTTTCGCCGCGACCATGAGTCACGCCCTAAGGATGGTTCCACTGTAACGGGTCAATTCCCGAAGTCGGTCCCTAGAGATGTGGGCGAGGTTGGTTTACCAGGGGCTCCATCCACCCCAAGCAACCAGGCCACGCTTACCTACCTGTATGAATGTACCTCCTTTACCCCCTCTTTCGAAAACATTTTCAATGCGCATGCCAAATGGAAAGCTCGAACTCTGTGACTCATGGAATCTACTAGGCAAGTTAGTTACTCGTGAGGTTTTCTAGGCCCCGTGTGGTTGTACGCTCGTATCGGTTCCAAAGGCAAGAACTCGATTCCTAGTAGTGGCAAGCATGTGACTAGAAAAACCACATCCTATTGTGACCTCCCATACAAGCCTTAGCATGTTTTACCTTACCACTGATCTTACCTCATCAGTATACCTCAATCTCCTATCATACTAGATTCTTTGCATCTGATACATTATCTGGATGAACCAGGACTGATAACTAAGCATGGCTAAGCAAGACACGGATATAAGCTCTAGCAGTGCACACAAGCCAAATCTAGTTATGCTAGGAGCAGTGGATCGGGTAATATAAGCTCAAAGGGAGTAATGCAACAGATAGGATACTCTATCTATCGATAAAAGACCATAGTAGAATCGTATGCATCATGGAAAGAATGAAATACTTTCAAAACCGTAGGATTGTATAATGGTGGGGCTTTGCTTGCCTTGTTTGTTGATTCCAAGGTATAGATCTTCGGAAGCCTTGTACTTGACTTGATTATCGTTGGTTAAGTATTCTTCATCAATCTTCTATGGTGTTCATCTCGGTCTTCAATCTTGATCTTGATATCGTATTCTATCGGAAAGAACCAAACACCAGAAAGAAAGGGGAGACAACAATCAACACATGGCATCGATGCAATGCTCAAGCAAGGATGATGCCATGACAAGTTTAATAGCATTGAAATGAGACCCTAAATCATGCTTGGCAATTTAAGCGAGATCCGAGGGGTCCAAACCCTAATACAGGAGAGACTTCGGAATCACCTGCAGGGGTTCATTTAGTGCTCTAATTAAACTTGCAATTAAAGTTGTTGAACAATGCATGATTTTGATGCTATTATATAGATCTCATTTTCTAAACATTTTGGTATATTATTTGTATTTTTATGACTTATAAAATAAAACATATTGATTTTCTAGTATTTATCCTTTTTTCTGAAATTATTAAAACAATTTAAAAAGGTTTATTGCATCAACACAGACGTAGGCTGACGTCACAACGACCTAACCCTAAACTTTTTACACCACAGAGGTATCTAACCGCGGTCACTGACTAGTGGGGCCATGTACACGTCAGTAGACATGGTGGTAAACATTGCGTGGCGTCCACGTCACGGCCATACGGCACCACCTTGGCGCCACATGGGCTCGCCGGGGAATGCGTCGGCCAGCGGCGGTTGGAGGTTCTAGGGGACACGTGGGCTAGCACGGAGGACTGCATTCGATGCGGTGGTTTGTGCTGGACCAGAATCTGGCGGCGCTGTCCTCTATTGGTCACCGGAGAATGTGTTGCAACAACGACCGACGGCAGCGGGCGGCAGCGCGTGAGGTGAGGACAAACCAGAGGAGGGGAGGCTGAGGGTGGTGCCTGAGCACCGCATGCTCACCAAGAGGCGGACAGAGGGGTCGATGAGGAGTGGGGTGGCCGTAGTTGGCGGCGATTGATGACGGCAAGCTTCGTCGGGGTCGGGGAAGACGGAGGTTGCTGGGCTCGATTGAGGGCACACCGGCCCAATTCTTTTGGCTAGGATGATCAGCACGGCGAGGCGGATCTTCTAGCAGGCCTATCAGGGATCAGGGCATCCTGCAACGGCGACGACGGCCGACGACAGAGGTGGCTAGGGTTTGGGTCCGCCTACGGGGAGAGAGAGAAAGAGCCAAGGGAGGGAAAGAGGATAGGGTCGAGGATGAGGGCGTAGTGCTGATCTTCTTATCCTCTCCAGTCTGCGGCAGACGGTGACGAGCAAGCGCCGCGGATCAACGGCGAGCGGCGCGCCAGGCAGCTGCTTCCCATCGTTGTCGAAGACGACGATGCGAAGGGGTACGTGGGCTTGGGCCAGGGTGGGCCGCGCGTGGGCTGCTGGCTACACGCATGGGCGGCAGATAGAGAGAGGAGGGAGGTGGGGTAGCTTGGTTGCTCAGCCTGAGGCATCTGGCTCCTTTTTTTAAGCAGAAATCTTTTTTCCTTTTCTTATTTTTATTTCTCTTTTGTAATTTCAAATTCATTTCTATTTTTTTTGGCAATTCAAAATTACTAGAGGGTTTGTAAAACATGTGAAATAGTTGGAGGCCCCTTTAGTCCATTTGCGCTCCACATGTTTTTGAGTTTTCAAAAATATTCAAAACCTTTTGAACTGATTTGAGAGAAAAAGGAAGCTAGGGTTTTAGGAGTTTTGCATTATTTTCTTTGCATGCATTTTTAAAGATGATGCTCATGAATGCACAATCAAAGCTCTAATTATGATTAACTAAAACTGGGGTGTTACATTTTTGTGTGGTCCAACTTAAATTGGAACATCTCTAATTATCCCCATGGGTACTTTGAGT
Organism: Avena eriantha; assembly: GCA_910589775.1. Classification (NCBI taxonomy): domain Eukaryota; kingdom Viridiplantae; phylum Streptophyta; class Magnoliopsida; order Poales; family Poaceae; genus Avena; species Avena eriantha. Next base: position 187,704,134 of record OU342746.1, on the reverse strand, counting down.
GTTTTATCCGCAAGCATTATAGTCATGTCTGTATCTTCCAGTTCGGCTAGTGTTAGTTCATTTTGAATTTTTAAATAAAAATTAAAAGGGATCATGTTAACGATGTCCCTTTGTCATAAAGGCCAGGAAATTCTTCTGAAAGTACAAGGGAGAATAGGTTTACCAATTTCTTTATATTTTACCTTTCCTTCGACGAAATGCGAAGCTTCAGTATCTAGCTCAATTATGTTGCAGTGTGCAAACATAGTTGAAATATCTTCCTTTGTTGATGCCTCTGCCTCTTACACACTTACTTCTTCAATTTTCCTTATTCGTGTTTCCTCTTCTAGCTTCTTGAGAAATAGTTCTTCTTCTTTGCGTTGATCCTCTCGCTGCTGAGCCATCATATGTTTTCTCACTATCCCTGGGAAAGGGAGGGGTTCAACATATGGGATACCTCCTTTAATGGTTCGATAGGGGCTGTGATTATTGGATCATCTTCTACAACTGGCTCGGATGGCGGAGTGTAATGAAGCCAGTCCTTCTTTGGAGCCTCAATGTATTCTATAAAAGACTGAAGGATTTGCAAAATAATATCATCATCAAGTTTAAGTTCATTAGCAGTTTATTTTACTTTACCGGAGTCTTTATAAGCATTGAGATAATCGTACTCAATTTCTATACCTCCTTTGCCTCCTAAATCAAATCCCCATGTTTCTCTATTATAGTGAATTTGTTCTAAAAGTTCCCAAGCTTTAATTATAGTTAAATCCATGAAAGAGCCTCTGAAGTTCGTGTCAAGCTCATGTTTAATTTCTTGATTAAGTCCTCCATAGAAAATATGTAAAACATACCATTTAGGTAAATCATGATGGGGACATTTATTAAGTAGGGACTTATAGCTTTTGAAGGCCCTGACCAAGCCTTCACCTGGTCGGTTCATGAAGTTTGTAATTGCCCTTCTTACTTCAGCAGTTTTTACCTTGGGAAAGAATCGAAACACAAATTATAATTTGAGTTTTTCCCAAGTATCAATTTTCTCTGTAGGGAAAATTCTATACCAAGCCGAAGTAGTGCTGGTTAGAGATTGGCTAAATAGTTTGAGTTTCAATAGATCATCAGAATAGCCTCTCAGTTTAAGAGTCCAAAATAGCTCGGTAAATGCATTAAATGAGTGTAAGGATCCTCATCTGGATCATCTCCTACAAAAGTTTTTTCTTTAATAATAGCGATAAAACGAGGGTTGACCTCGTATTCTGGTTCGCTCCCAGTCAGGAATTCCTTGACGAGTCCTCTATTGAACTTCCCGAGGTATTTAGTAGAATCGAGCTGATTAATCAGTCTGAGTGCAGTCAGGGTGCTTACCTGAAACTAATAATCAACTTTAGTAAAAAAATTAGTAAAATAAGTAACTAAGAAAAAATACCAAAAGCGCTTAGCTCCCCGGCAATGGCGCCAGAAAATAGCTTGATGACTGCAAGTGCATAAATCGAAGTAAAGATATCGAACCCACAGAGAGCTATTGGTAAAGATATTTATGCCCCTCATCACTATCTACCAAAGGATACTTATAAGCTGCCTTTGATCTCAAGTTAAGGGTGTTTGAAAGGTTTTTGGTTGTTTGCAGAAAAGTAATTATAACAAGTAAAATGAAACAAGTAATAAGATTGTGTGAAAATGTGGTTGAACTCAATCGGGCTAGAACATTCTAGGGGATGTAGGATACACCACTAGCATGGTGGTTAGTTATTAATAATCAAGATAACATACTTCTTGTGTCATGAAATGTGTGGAGAGAGCTCCATAATAAGATGTTCACTACAAGGCTCGTAGGAAGCCACTTTGTTGAGCCAAGAGTGAGGTCACCTCTAAATAACCACTGCGATGTCTGAGATCAGTCACCCATACAAACAACTGCAATTAATGGTTTCCCCGTGGATATCATAATTAGCTTAGGGAGTCCCTCTTTTATCCTCCTTTGGCCGTAGGTTACGACCCAGCGTCGATCTATCACGAGGCCATTCCGAGTATGATACCAAGACATGTCCAAAGGATTTCTCCCTTCCTTTAGTCCCGAGAGAAAATGATATGTGGACGACTACACATACCATCTAAAGAGAGAGATCAAACACAAATCATAAATCTATCATAGACCGGCAAGTCATATGGACACAAGAATATATCATCTTTATTACAAATTCATAATGGTGCTAGGGTTTCTCCATCTCCCCAAGAACAAAGGAACTACTCACACATGGAAGCAATCAACAACATCATCGTAATCAAATGAATGGATAAAAGTATGGAGATAGATCTAATGCAAACCACAATTGAATCTAGAATTACAAGGATCTAATAGATGAGAGATGGGGGTAATGGTGGTGATGGAGATGCAGTGATTGATGATGAAGGGATGATGCGTTGTCCTCCAATGATCCGTGAAGCAGCTAGGATTTTGCCCCAGCCAAGTTCCTCCTTTAGATCCCTTTCAGATGTGTTTTTTCATGGTTTCTAGTGGCTGTGAATGTCGGATCCTCCTCTTGTCTTTGCCAGGAGAAAGTATTTGACGAGGCGATCATGCCGACACCTAGTACGAGCGGACGGTGCGGGCAGGCTCCGCCCGTACCATAGGTCGTTATCGGTACTGATTGCTTCTGCTCGCTTGGTATTCTCCCAGGCGCAAAGGTAAATCCATAAAATGACTTTTATCACTTAGAAATATCATATTATAACACAATATGATAGTTCCAATTGATATGTTCATATAAGACTTAGTGATTTGGGATCTTCTTAAAACCAGAACAAAATGGTGCGTGCAAACGTAGTGAAATACAAAGATCCCTACTCTATTTATGCAAAAACAATAGGTAAATATGCTTCAATTTTGGACTCATCAAACGTTAACCGCGTTTAGTCTTCAAAGTTATGAACTCCGAATCCTCACTCGTTACCTTACATCCGCATATGTAGATCTTGGCTAGATGTGTTCACCGTAGGAACTTTTTTATTTTCTGCCATAGAACCCCTTTCAGTGGTATCAGAGTCGATCTATGAGTAGATGTTTGGTACGTGTATAACACATGTTGATTGTGTGGGTAATGATTTTCTAGTTGCTACCCTCCCACATGTACTTGTTCATATCGCGTCAATGTTGGATGAAGCGGCCCAAACCAACCTTATGTGAGACTCGTTCCACGACTCACATATGGCTTGTACCATATAAGTGCCAGCAGGTGAATATCTCTCCGACATTAGTTGATATGGCATTTACAAAGTACGACCCTAAAAGGGGACTTAAACAGTAACTAGTTAATCCATGTTGTGGTTGATATTCGTAGGTAAGAAATGGTTCTTGTGTGAATGCCCAAATAGCCGTGTAAAACATGCAAAAGATAAAGTAGATGCGTCTAACTTTATTTTGTAGGGGCATGTGATATGATATGGATGCACTATGGACCTGGTGCCATGCTGGGAAGCGCTCGATGGAGATCAAAGCGCTATGACCATATCATGTCACATTATATATGATGTTAATTTCATATGTATCCTGTTGTGCTAGTATTAGACTTATAATGGTAGCATAATAAGATGATCCCTCAAACATAATTCCAATGTTCGTGTTCTCCCATAAGTGTCCACCACCAAGAAAGTCCATTGTGGAGCAAGCCATGATGATTGGGTGCAAACACATCAATGTTCACATACAGTGGGTGTATGACATGTATGCACTACAATACACTATGGTTAAAGTTAGCGAGCCTAGCATTTATGCACTACAATACACTATGGTCAAATTTTGATCTATAAGTGCATTATACCTCCTTGGTAAGGGTTTAGGGTTCTAGGGTTAGGAGGTTAAGGTTCTAGGTTTAGGAGGTTATTAGGGTTTATGGTTAAGGGTTTTTGATTTTCAACAATTTTCAAGCTTTATGCTTATATTCATGGAATAGAATGGTGTTACCATAATTTAATGAAAGTATCTCAATTTTTGATCTATAAGTGCATGGTACCTGCTTGGTTTAGGGTTTATGGGTCGATGATTTAGGGTTTTACGGGTTGTTTAGGGTTTAGGGATTAGTGATTTTTCTATAATGCTCAAAGATTTATGCTTATATTTGTCGAATAGAATGGCGTTACCTGCTTTAATGAAAGTATCTCAAATTTTGATCTATAAGTGCATGATACCTGCTTGGTTAGGGTTTATGGGTCATGGGTTTTGGGATTTAGGGTTTTATAGTTTAGGTTTTATGGTTGTATAGGGTTTAGGGTTTAGCGAATTTTCAATAATGCTCAAGCTTTATGCTTATATTCGTTGAATAGAATGGCATTACCTAATTTATTGAAAGTATCTCAAATTTTGATCTATAAAGTGCATGATACCTGCTTGGTTAGTGTTTATGGGTTGAGGGTTTGGGATTTTAGGGTTTAGGTTTTAGGGGTTATTTAGGGTTTAGGGTTAGGGAATTTCCGATAATGCTCAATATTTATGATTATATTCATCGAATAAAATGGCGTTACCAAATTAAATGAAAGTATATCAAATTTTGATCTATAAGTGCATGCTACGTGCTTGGTAAGGGTTTAGGGTTTAGGGTTTTAGGGGTTTAAGGTTTGGGGTTTCAAGAATTTTCAATAATGTTCAAGATGGTTTATGCTTATATTCGTGGAATAGAATGGGATTACATCAATTTATTGAAAGTATCTCAAATTTTGATCTATAAGTGCACGATACCTGATGTGGTTAGGGTTTATGGGTGAGGTTTTAGGGTTTTAGGTTTTTATAGTTTAGTTTTATGGGTTGTTTAGGGTTTAACAAATTTTCAATAATGCTCAAGATTTATGCTTATACTCGTAGAATAGAATGGTGTTAGCTGATTTAATGAAAGTATCTCAAATTTTGATCAATGTGTGCATGACACCTGCTTGGTTAGGGTTTATGATTGAGGGTTTAGGCCTTTAGGGTTTAGGTTTTAGGGGTTGTGTAGGGTTTATTAGGGTTTAGGTAATTTTTTATATTTCTCAGGATTTATGCTTATATTTGTCAAGTAGAATGGTGTTACCCAATTTAACGAAATTATCTTAAGTTTTGATCTATAATTGCATGCTACATGCATGGTCAGGGTTTAGGGTTTAGGGTTATAGGGTTTAGGGGTTTATGATTTGGGTTTTAGGGGTTTAGGGTTTTGGGAATTTTCAATAATATTCAAGCTTTATGCTTATATTCGTGGAATAGAATGGTGTTACCCAATTTAATGAAAGTATCTCAAATTTTGATCTATAAGTGCACGATACCTGCTTGGTCAGGGTTTAGGGGTTTAGATTTTATGGTTTAGGATTCCGTGAATTCTCAATAATATGTTCAAACTTTATGGTTATATATATTCGTGGAATAGAATGGTGTTACCGTAATTTAATGAAAGTATCTCAAAAATTGATCTACAAGTCGATGATACCATGCTTGGTCATATTTTCTATTAAATAGAATTGAAGGTACCCATGTACTAAAACAAGGAAGAAACACCAAGAGTTCCATGAGATTTAGTTCCTATTTGGTTGGGCTCTAATTCTGGCCTTTGATTTTTTGCCTTATAAATCCAGGAACGTGTTTCTCCCTTCCCGTAATTCTGGCTCACTAACATGTGGATTTAATGCCCAAGTTTCATGAATTTTCAATCTTTCGAGCCAGGTTTGATGATTTTAACGATTTTATCTCGGTTTAGCAAAAAATGTTCGAATTTTGAACAACAAGCGATGGGAATCTCTACTTCCCATAATTCTGGCTCACTAACATGTGGGTCACTTGCATAGTGGGTCCAAAAAGTTAGTGTAGGCCAGAGTGGACGGGTAGGTAAATATTGAACAAGGACTAGGAAACGTCGATGGGTGATGTAGTTGGGAGAACGCAAATTTACCACCTATATCCCTCTGTTATTGCAGTGCTCCCTCAAATTCTTGTTTCCGGAGCAAGGATAGAAGAGGAATTTTGGAATCTAGAAAGAGGTGAAGCATGTCTGAATGGATGCGCCGAATATTTTAATGGATGAGTGTGATGTTTGGGCACCGTACCAAAATTTTGAGGTCAAAGCTTCTAGCATACGCTACTCCGGCGTGTGACCTCTCAGACGCACTTTCACCGTCTAGACCCACACACTAGCGAGAGTTGCTTCCCAACATTTAAACGAGTTTTTAGGTATTTGCTAAAATTTTAGAACAATTTAAGGCTTTCAAGAAGATGACCTCGTCCAAAAAAAGGTGACCAATATCATGGAAATAGTTTATGATGACGTGTCCGTATTTGGTAGATCGGTGCATCTCTGCAAATCAACCAATATGTCTGGTTCCAAATTTGAAGTTTGTTTTCGAATTTCCAAGTAACAACAATGTGTTTTGTTGTGAAGCAACTACAAAGATGATGGCTCAAAATGCCACCGTCACCTTTTTTCACATAATGTATGACGCCCTTTCAAGCTTCCAGGCTAAATTTGTGCAATAAAATAATTTTTGGGCTGGATGTTGGAAAGGATGGGCGGGATGTTTAAATGGGTGGGCGGGATATTTTGGCGCTCTGCCAAAATTTTGAAGTTGAAGCTTCTAAGGTACGCTCATCCCACTTGGGATGTTGTCCCTATTAGATGGACCCACATGCATGTAAGCTTTCTAGCATTTAATGAGTTTAGAGACATATGCTGAAATTAATGAACATTAATCCAAGGCTTTCAAACAAGAGGATCAGGGATAGAAGAGGAATTATGCATTCTAAAAAAGATGAAGTATATCTGAATGGATGCACGGGATATTTAAATGGATGTGTGCGATGTTTGGGCGCAATACCAATTTTTTTAGGTTGAAGCTTCAAACATACGCTGCTCCGACGTGGGGCCGCTCAGATTCGCTTTTACACTCTAAACCCGCATACCAATGAGAGTTGCTTTCCAACATTTAAATGATTTTTTAGGCATTTCCTGAAATTATCGAACAATTCAAAGCTTTCAAAAAGATGACCATCATACAAAAAAGGTGACCAAGGTCATGGCCATAATTTATGATGATGTGTCCGCATTTGGTATATCGGTGCATCTCGGCAAATCAACCAATATGTATGGTTCTAGATTTGAAGTTTACTTTCGATTTTCCAAATTTGGCCCCTTTTCAAAAAAAATTAGGCATGAAATTAAATATATGTTGAAATAAAGCCATTCGTTCGCAAAGTGCAATGCTATGTGCATTAGTTTCCATGGTAAAACATAAACTTGTAATTTGAGAAGTTTTGGATCAATTTTGATCTGTGGTGACTGGCAGATGGGCCACATATATGGTGGTGCCCAAAGTAGGGTAGGTCAGAATTTCCAAAGTTATCCCTCCCCACCCCTTCGCACTGTGTATTAACTTCCACCCTCCGCCGCCTAGGCCCTCACCTCCTTGCCCACAAAATAGACGCACTTACGGCCACTCCTCATCACCACCGTGCGTGTAGAAGCTTTCCCTACCCATCGGTATTCTTGAGACGCACCGGTGGGCACGACGATCCCACAATAGTCCTTCTATCTCTAGCTCGATCTGGTTGGCATTTTATTACCCTTTCACCCGATCTGCCTCCTCAAATACGTAGTTTAATTTGTCCTCAATCTGCATGGTCATACTTTATTCTATGCTCGATCTGTGTTCCTAAATACCTTCGGCAATTTTTGCTGTCAATATGTTTGCTAAAATGCACAGGCATATATAGTTTTTGTACTCCATCTATATGTTTCATGCTTTTCTTTTAATAATAACCAATCTTGTATGTCATAATTAAATAAATGGGCAGATTTTGGATAGAGATTGCTCCATTAGGCAGCTCTAAACATAACCTTGGTGTTCTACGATTTATGGGGTTTGTTAGAGCTCATTGTGACAACTCAAAAGTACATTGCCCCTGCTGGTTGTGTGTGAATCATAGGGTGCTGCCTCAAAGTATAGTGGAACACCATATTTTTACATTTGGGATGCTAAGCACATATGTTAGATGGGTATTTCATGGTGAACCATATGAACCAGGGGAAGCACATATTTATCATTAAGCTCAAGTAGGGGAAGCAGATGTTTATCAACTAGATCAACTGACAGAGGCAGCTCCCGAGCATCTAGACCAACTTGGAGAAGGGGGAGGAGAGAAAAAGCACAAGCTGCATTAAACAGGTTTCATTTCTGGTACTACCGCTATGCCAGATGACAAGGTATATCTATAGAACGATAAATGTTCAGGTTGTGTGTCTTTGATGTTTCTCAATAAACGATTCTTTTAATCTACTAATCACAGAAGCAGGCAACCGAAGAGGACTTTGATGGTAATGATGATGACCTATTCATTGATGAGCCCGCACCTGAGGCTATGGATCGGGTACACTGCTTCTGGATGGATTTGATGCAGGGTTGCTTATCATCAGGGGTGTACTTTTGGTGCCATCTAGGTAGTCTCATGACCACTAGCCCAGCTGCAAAACTCTTGGGGTGTAGAGCTATCCCATGATTGGTTCGCTACTGTCGTAGTTCTGCAATATGGATATAGCTTATGATTTCTAGGCCTTTGTTAGGAGAACTTTAATTGGAAACTATTTCGTATATTAGTACATATATGTGTGTTTGTGTGTGTTTCTAGTATGGAATCCGAGCTTATCATTTTATCGGTTCCTAAACTGTTTTTGAGGCCCCAGCACTGGTTCCCTATACTGCAACTACCGTCGTCTGTCCACTGCTAGCCCTTCCCCTCCCTCAATGCTCTATGAGACGAATAAACAAAAGGATAATAAGCTAGGATCAATTTGATTCGAAGAGCGGTGATTTTCTCTATCCTTGGAGAGGAACCCGAGAGAACTAGTACTAGAACCAAGGGAAGGAGGAGGTTGGCTCGGTCAATTATCTCACCCACTTGATGTGGGACCCTCTTTAACTCACCCCTTATGTGGGTCCCGCTTGAAGCAGTTGTAGGCCACCACGTGATAGCTGAGATCGAAAATTCAGGATTCTTTCCCGACAAAATGTTCCCGCCGCTGCCACTTAAAAATACTAACATTAGAAAAGTGTACTGCCCAGCCCTACTACTCCCCTGCCCATGCCTTTCTACCAACAAGACAAGAAACCATCACTAGCTAGCTCCCATCCAGCAAGCAACTGTTGGAACTGGTGCAACCTCCAATTGGGGAGTTCTTGCTGAAATAGGTGGGTGTATTTGCTCACCTTGAAATCCAGCTTTGCTTAATTTGCTTCCGATTGGGCCATTGGGGTACTATTAGTACTAGGAGTAGTAGTATTCGGTATGCTTTGATTGTGGAGTTCTTGCTTATTGCTCACCTCGGAATCACCTAATCAGGATATTTTTTCTCTGCTCTGATCGATTGGGTCATTTGGGTGGGGCGGTGGTGGGGTGGTGGGGTGGTGGGGGTGGGGTGGGGGAGGTGGTATTGATTTCTTATGGATTCGGGATTAGGGCATGGTCACCGTTGTTCTGATTGGGGCATTTGGTCGGGTTCGATTTCGGTGTTCTTCACTTCTGTAACCTTTAGTTGCTACTCGTAATATGCAATGGATTTTGCGTCAGATTATGTATGGAGAACTATGGGTCAGTGGCGCGCATGACCACTACGGATAGGGATGGTCCCGTTAGTTCCCTTAAAAGTTACCTAAAAAGGTAATGTAGCAGTATATTCGTTGTATTCTTCCCTTCTTTCCAATGCTGGAAGTGGTTGGCTGCAACCTGGATCTATCCATGTGCTAAAAGTTGTCTCTGTCTGCATCCTGTTTTTGTGGAAGCCTCTATGACACCATATCTTCTTCATTTACTGTAGCACAGTGGTACATACCTGCGAACATGCGGTGCTCCAGGTGCGGCAAACAGGATGGTGCCCCCACATGCCGCAGGATCCGCCAGTACCACTACTCACCAAACAAGCGCAAGGCCACCGACTAGCTAGGAGGGCTAGCTTAAAGAGAAATGTATTTGTTCTTAATACCCTTATTACCATGGTGTAGTCAGATTTAATTTTTACCCGCTTGGTGTCATGCATGCTTATCAGATATTCAGAAACATATGTGTGATTTTATTAATTCTGGCACTATGTTTATGTGAATCCAGATCTGGATCTGTCTGACTGTCTCATACAGTCAATATATGACTACTATGTACTGTACTAAATCCGTCCCAAGGCTTAAGGCATATATATTTTTTGAAAAGTCAAGCTATGGAAAGTTTGACCAAACTTTTTGAAAAAAGTAAAAAACTATCAATAACTATGATATTATATACATACACGTGAATATATGTTTCATGATGTATCCAAGGATATATAATTCATATTATAAATATTAATATTTTTTCTAAAAACTTGGTCAAACTTTACATAGTATTGAGCTGTTGAGATCTGTTGCTATTTATGCAGATTGAAGGTGCTGCTGCAGAGGCCAAGGCTGCTGTAGAGGCTAGTAGATTTCTGATGCCCGCACCAAAAGAGGACATCCTCTACACAACGAGGAAGCGCCAACACAGTACCCAGGTGGGCAGTGACCTCTCTAAGAAGTGGGTATAATTTGGAAATCCACAATTTTCCATGTTATTGTTATCAGCTAGTACTATATGTTTACGCTCATAAGAAGTTCACAAAAATCAAATCTGTTTGCTTTACAGGCAATGGTTTTGTCTTATATTATTAGATTAACTTGTTCTTTACATAATTTAACCTTTCCACTTAATTTCAATCAGTACCACGCACCAGCTGCTCAGCCCTTTCTGCTACACTCCTCTTTTCAAGCCCATGTATTGAAAGGGGCCCCCTGTATGCCCTTCCAAAGGCAGAGGGAAGAAAAATGGTGCATGGCCACCCTTCGCAAAGGGTACCCATGGTATCAGGTATGGATTCCAAGTGGTTTAGACCGACTTTATGTAAGATCTTCTATCTCACTTTTTTTGTTGTTGCCTTACCTCTCTATCAATTTTCTCGTGAAGGCTATCCCTTGTGTCGCTCACCCCATTATAAACAAGATGTTCAGAAATGACAGGTTTCTAACTCTGTATAGCAAGGGCCCTAAAGGCATGCGGCAACTATATGATGTGGATGTCTCCCAGACGATGGCCACCACCTATTTGGGTGGTCGAGGTTGGTCCAAGTATGTCCGTGAGAATGGTCTCAAGCAGGGGGACGAGGTAACATTTGATTTTAGCAAGCCTGGGCAGATACTTGCGTGCCATCGTACACCTGTTTACCTAAGGACCAAGAACAGAGGTAGTACTAATTAATTTGCTTTTGTACTCATCACAACCCCTAATGATTTTCTCGCGACTAACTGTTTTGCACCATTATCTTTGCTCATCATATGACCCTGACCACTTCTGCAGTCCGCTTCCCCTTATGTACCACCCAAAAGGGTGCCAACATCTCGCTGCAGGCACCAGCACCGACACCGGCTCCAGTTCCTGCAACGGCACCTGTTGACCTCAGTAGGAGAAAGAATAGAGGTAGTAACTTAATTCACTAGTATACTCTTATCTCTGTCTTGGAGTTACTGTTGTATAAGAAACCATTTTCCTTGTACACATCTCATATGCCTCTCTAACCACTCCTGTAGTCCCCTTACCTACCCAGAAGGTAACTAGCATCAAGCTGCTGGCACTCGTAACTATACTGGCCCTAGTTCCTGCTCCGACATCTGTTGGCCTAAGGAGAAAGAATGGAGGTAGTAACTTAATTTGCTTGTATACTCATCATATCCTCTGATCACTGTCTTGTGAGTAACTGTTGTATAAGAGACCATTTTGCTTGTACACTTCTCATCTGCCTCTACCATCCCTACAGTCAGCTTAGCTACCTGATACGTTGCTAACGTATAAATAATTTTTGATGTTCCATGCTTGGTTTTATCTACTTTCTTATGTTTTGTCCACACTTTGGAGTACTTTTCATATGATTTCTTGGACTAAACTATTAATAAAGAGCCATAGTGCCAGCTGCCCTTTTTCTGCTGTTTTTGGTTCCAGGAAGTCAGAAAATGAATATTCTCGGAATTGGACAGGACAAAAGCCGAAGTTGATATTTTACCGCAAGACTCATAGAGCCAGAAGACGAGACGGAGAGGGGCCACAGGGTGGCCACACCACCCGTAGGCGCGCCCCCCTTGGCTGCGCCAGGGAATGGTGTGGCCCCCCTGGCCGGCCACCGATCTTGCCTCTTTCGCCTATATATCTCCCCCGATGCAAAAACCCTAATTTGTCAATCAGAAATCCACGAAAAGTTCCGCAGCGCCGCCGCCACCGAAGGGGAGATTCGGGGGACAGAAAGTCTCTATTCCGGCACCCTACCGGGACGGGGAAGTGCCCCCGGAGCCATCTCCATCGATCTCCACCACCATCTCCATTGCCGTTGCCGATTCCAACAATGAGGAGGGAGTAGTTCTCTCTCGAGGCTAAGGGTTCTACTGGTAGCTATGTGTTCATCTCTCTCTCTATGCATGATCATATTGTGATCATGAGCTTTGTAATAAAGTAGATCTACCTTGCTACTCAAGTGCTTTATTAGATCTCTACTCTCCCCATGTGTGTGAAGTTGACAGTGTGCACACCATGGTGGCACTTAGGCTAGAGATTACAAATACTTGTTATGAGTTATATTTGGAGTTGGATGTTTCTATGAAATTGTTGTGTTTGTTGGAACGATCTAGAGCTCAAGGTGATAGTGTGGGGTTATCTAGATGGGAAATATGAACTTTGAGGTGTGCTGTTATAGCCCTACCATGGATTAGAGTGTCCAACCGAAGAGTAGTTTAGCGTAGTATCATAAATAAGAATATATTTATATGAGAGTGTTCAGTAGTGAAAGTATGATCCCTTGGCCTTGTTTCTAAGCATTGATACACCGTTTGCAATTAGATCTGTTACATGTGTTTGCCTGCTTCCATCTTTATTTCAGTTTGCCTTTAGTCTTTTCCCACGTCAACCACACACCAGCAAGCTATTTTCTGGCACCGTTACCACTTATAATTATCCATACCACTTGTATTTTACTATCTCTTCGCCGAACTAGTGCACCTATACACCTGACAAGTGTATTGGGTGTGTTGGGGACACAAGAGACTTCTTGTATCTTGATTGGAGGGTTGCTTGAGAGGGAATACCTTTGACCACTTCCTCCCTAAGTTCGATAAACCTTGGGTAATCCACTTAAGGGAAAACTTGCTGCTGTTCTACAAACCTCTGCACTTGGAGGCCCAACAACTGTCTACAAGAATAGAAGTGCGTAGACATCAAGCTATTTTCTAGCGCCGTTGCCGGGGAGGTAAGGTAAAAGGTACTCACATCCTCCGGTGTGAGTGCTCGAAGTTATTTCCTTTAGATTATGCAATTTTGTCTTTTTGTTTCTTATTTTTATTTTCACTAGTTAGGCTTAATGTCAAACAACAAAAAATAGAGAGCTTTATAGTATTTATCTTGAGTTAGGACATAAAGTTTTTGAAGAGAAAATTAAAAATCTATGGAACTTTATTTGCATGCTAATAGCAATGTTGTTAGTATGAATTCTTTGGACACCATTATTGCTAATGCTATGGAAAAGTCTAAGCTTGGGGAAGCTAGTTTTTATGAAAATGATCTTTTTAGTTCCCCAGCTTTGGATGATAGCTATTCTATTGCTTATGATGATACAAAACCTCCAATATATGATGACTATAATGATGAATATCATATTTTCAGTCCACCTACTATTGAGGAGAAAAATAATTATGATTACAATATGCCTCCTATATTTGAGATTATGGTGATGAGAATAATAATGATAGCTATTTTGTTGAATTTGCTCCCAGTACAATTAATAAGAATGACTATGCTTATGTGGAGAGGAATAATTATTATATGCATGTGGCTCATGATAAGAATGTTTCATGTGATTGTTATATTGTTAATTTTATTCATGATGCTACTGAAAGTTATTATGAGAGAGGGAAACATGGTTTTATGCATCTCAATAATATTAAGTTTCCCCTCTTTATATTGAAAGTCTTGAAGTTGCACTTGTTTTGCTTTCCTATGCTTGTTTCTTTGTGCTTTCATGACTTGTTTCTTTACAAGATTCCTATGCATAGTAAGTTGGTTAGACTTAAATGTGCTTTGAATTTGCTTCTTGATGCTCTCTTTTACTTCAATTCACATTTCTTATGTGAGCATCTTCTCAAACTATCAAGCCTAACTTAAAGGCGTTAAAGAAAAGTACTTATTGGGAGATAACCCAAAAGTTTTAGATGAGTCTTGGAAGTTATTACCTCTGTAATAACTGCTCCTTATACTTTTTATTTGCCTTTTGTGCCAAGAGTAACCTCTAATGAGAGAGAAGTAATGCTTGGGAAAGTTGCTGTCCCGAAACAGAGTTTTGTGCTTCGTTGTAAAAATTCGTGAAAAATCTCTGTACATCGGTTTGAGCTGTAATTTTTTGTGATTTTGCCCCAGGTTGTTATCTAACTTTTGTTAGTTCAACACTTTTAGATTTGAGCAACAGAATGTCTTAGAAAATATTGGTTTTTACCTGCTGGTCTGTTTTGATAGATTTCTGCCATTTTTTGCATTTGCTTCTTGTTGATTCCTTTTTGAGTTCTTTTGGGGAATTGAGCTTTTTGAGGGAAGTGCTATAGTAGCTTGTGTTTTAATGGAAGTTTTATTGGTATTGGAACTGAACCTAAAGACCTATTATCTTGAGTGCACTAATGTTGCTAATAAAGATTGTGTGAAGTTTTGTATGAAGGAAAAATTTCAGGTGTATGGAAGGAATGAGTAATGAGATGAAGGATGGACTAAATCTCAAGCTTGGGGATGCCACGCGTGTCACCCCAAGAAATATCCAAGATGTACAAGCGTCAAATCTTGGGGATGCCCAAGGCATCCCCCTCTTCATCAATAATAATCCCAGGTTTCTTCCAAACGCTTCATTTTTATTGTTTCATGTACAATTGTGTTGTTCTTGGAGCGTCTTCTTTTTTGTTTTTTGTTTTTGGTTTTCGTTTGCCTTGTTTTATTAGTTTGCTGAATAAATTGGTTGGACCCCCTCTTTCATACATTGGTTTTCACATAGTTTGGTTTGGATTGGAAAAGAGTAGGAAAAGTTCACGCTTAAGTGGTAAAGAAAGCTTGTTTTTGACTGTGGCCTCTGATTTGTCGTGCCATGCTTGATATTGTTTTGGCTTTATGCTTAGTATTCTTTGTTGTAGCATGCCATGTTATAAACAATTGAGAATTCTTAATGTGCCTTGGAAGGATTATACGTTGTTTTGGCATATTAAAGCATAGTATTATGGTATTCTCCTTTGATGTTTTATTTGGGTTGACTTGGCACATGCTCACACCATGTTATGAACATCCCAAGTCACCATATCCTTGATGATTCTTTAGTTTCCAACTTGTAATATCACTTTATGCTTTGATCAATGATGTTTTGTCGCTCTGCATGATTATGGCCATTATTGCTCTCTTAGTTGGTCGCTCCTAGTCTTTTGCCAGCCTCCGTAGCCAAGTATGAGTTCCACTCATGCATCCAACTCCTAAAACCAAGTTATTCCGAAGAGTCCACCATACCTACCTATTAGCATATGCTATTCCAAGTATATTCATGTTTTTATCTACCTTCCGAATTAAACTTGTTATGAGAAAACTAGTGATTAAAGCTCTCACGAACTTGATGGCACACTTTACTTTTCTTGCATTTAATAAACTTGAACCATTGGGTCCATCTTTGTTGCGTATATGCTTGCTCTTTATAAGTTGAAATTAGCATAACCATGTATCATGGGGAACGCTTTCAACGTTGCACTTGTACTTTGTACCCCGTTGATATCATGTTCTTTTGCTTATGGCTCCCAGCGCTGTGAAATAAAAGTGGAACTTGTAAGATCATGGAGTTTGTATGTGTGTTAGAGAAACGCCTGGGCCGCTAGCCTAATCCATGCCTAATAATGGTGGAAACTTGCTGCATCACCATAATGAGCACTATATGAAGCATCCTCAACAAAAACCTATGCAAATAGCAAATAAAAAGATCGCTAAGATGCTCATTGTCTGCTTGTCTTGTCATTTTGATTATGGGATAGCTCCCGTATCATGTGCAAGGGGTACCCGTTGGCGGTTCTTTATGATACATATGTACTTACAATGACAAGATCTTACTTGTGACTAAAGTTGAGTAGCATGAGGTTCGGACTTCGTAAGTAAGGGGCATGAGATTTCAGCTTATAACTTGTCAAGCATATCCTCTTAGTTGTGTCACTTTAACCTTAATCACCTAAAGATGCTTATGATAGGGGCAATGAGAGCTAAAAGCTAATAAGTACCATAAATTTTGGAAGCTCTTTATGAAACTTGAATCTCTACTTCCTTCTATGAAGGCCTTTCTTTTACTTTTATGTTGAGTCTCCACCTTCTACCTTTATGCACCTACTTTGAGAGCATAGTGGCCATTCTTAGTTCTATGTGCATTGTCCCAAGACTTGTTGATTGATGCATAGCTCTGATATTGCTTATTTTAAACTATTTGTATCTAGTCACTCTTATGAACTTTGAAGGTGTCCTATGCATTTATGTTTGCTACTCTATGAGGGACACGCTGAATGCCACTATGCTATGTTTTCTTTATGTGAAACAAACAAACGTCTTGCAAAGTATTGATATTCATGAATCTTTTGTTTGTGCCTTTTCATGTTGCAACATAGTTGCTTTGTCTTATTTCTAGAACTTTGTCTTTCATGTTATGATTGAAGTACTATGATCCCAGCTCTCAATGTTTTACAAATACTTTGATCAAGTTTATGATGGTGCATGTCACCTCAAAAAAATTTCTTTCTTTTTATCACTTACCTACCCGAGGACGAGCAGGATTTAAGCTTGGGGATGTTGATACGTTGCTAACGTATCTATAATTTTTGATGTTCCATGCTTGTTTTTATCTACTTTCTTATGTTTTGTCCACACTTTGGAGTACTTTTCATATGATTTCTTGGACTAACCTATTAACAAAGAGCCACAGTGCTAGATGCCTGTTTTCTGCTGTTTTTGGTTCTAGGAAGTCAGAAAATGAATATTCTCGGAATTGGACGGGACAAAAGCCGAAGTTGATATTTTACCCGAAGACTCACGGAGCCAGAAGATGAGACGGAGAGGGGCCACAGGGTGGCCACACCACCCCTAGGTGAAGGTCCCCCTGGCCGCGCCAGGGAATGGTGTGGGCCCCCTGGCCAGCCATCGACCTTGCCTCTTTCGCCTATATATCTCCCTCGATGCAAAAACCCTAAGTTGTCAATTAGAAATCCACGAAAAGTTCCGCAGCGCCGCCACCACCGAAGGGGATATTTGGGGGACATAAAGTCTCTGTTCCGGCACCCTGCCGGGACGGGGAAGTGCCCCCGGAGCCATCTCCATCGATCTCCACCACCATCTCCATCGCCGTTGCTGATTCCCATGATGAGGAGGGAGTAGTTCTCTCTCAAGGCTAAGGGTTCTACTGGTAGCTATGTGTTCATCTCTCTCTATGCATGATCATATTGTGATCATGAGCTTTGTAATCAAGTAGATCTACCTTGCTACTCAAGTGCTTTATTAGATCTCTACTCTCCCCATGTGTGTGAAGTTGACAGTGTGCACACCATGGTGGCACTTAGGCTAGAGATTACAAATACTTGTTATGGGTTATATTTGGAGTTGGATGTTTCTATGAAATTGTGGTGTTTGTTGGAACCATCTAGAGCTCAAGGTGACAGTGTGGGGTTATCTAGATGGGAAAGATGAACTTTGAGGTGTGCTGTTATAGCCCTACCATGGATTAGAGTGTCCAACCGGAGAGTAGTTCAGCGTAGTATCATAAATAAGAATACATTTATATGAGAGTGTTCACTAGTGAAAGTATGATCCCTAGGCCTTGTTTCTAAGCATTGATACACCGTTTGCAATTAGATCTATTACATGTTTGCCTGCTTCCATCTTTATTTCAGTTTGCCTTTAGTCTTTTCCCAGGTAAACCACACGCCAGCAAGCTATTTTCTGGCATCGTTACCACTTATAATTATCCATCCACTTGTATTTTACTATCTCTTCGCCAAACTAGTGCACCTATACACCTGACAAGTGTATTGGGTGTGTTGGGGACACAAGAGACTTCTTGTATCTTGATTGTAGGGTTGCTTGAGAGGGAATACCTTTGACCACTTCCTCCCTGAGTTCGATAAACCTTGGGTAATCCACTTAAGGGAAACTTGTTGCTGTTCTACAAACCTCTGCACTTAGAGGCCCAACAACTATTTATAAAAATAGAAGTGCGTAGACATCACTACCTCTTAGAAGAAATCTAGCATCAAGCTGCTGGCGCCGACACCGGTTCTAGGCCTTCTAGCTCCTGCACCAGCCCATCTACAATTAGTGGCAGCATCTCCTACACCTGTACCAGCTACGGCACCAACCTCAGCATAGGCACCGGTACAAGCTCCTTCATCACCCCGGGCAGTACCATGTCAGACCATATCCTACACATGTGTCGTCACAAGGTCGCACCAGATTATGTTTGTGAGTATATGGTGGCAGATAAACTGCTATGAATGTCTTCTCAAGTTTCACATGATTTAGTGCATTGCTCTTAGTAATTATGCGTCTATCTCTTGCTTTGACTTAGAAATTGCCTAAGAGTGCCACAAAGCAACTCTAGGCCAGACGAAAGGGCATAATAGTCTTCACAATGTAGAGCAAAGGAGTGCAAATCGAGGAATGCTACACCATTAACTCGACTGATGGGTGCTTGGCAGCTACTTCTAGGTGGATCAAGTTCCGGAAAGCAGCCAAACTTACTATTGGAAGAACGGTCAAGGTCGATGTATCTGGCTGTCCTGAATGTCGCATGCTGTTCATGAACTTCCTAGTTGTCTAGCTCTTTGGCCGCATGCTATTGTAATTAATTATGTGGTTGTCTTATCTCCACTGATCATATATGGGTGGTAAAACTATGATAATCTTTTGCTAGATTGGAGCTATGACTAGTACGTACTGGTATGGTATATCTGTATCTATATGACGGTTTCCTATATGACCAAATATTATGACAATGATTGTGTTCCGGTGATCGAGTGTGTTTGGAGAAAAGGGCAAACTGATCGCGTGGTATGGTTTTTAGAGCTGAAACAAGAACTGTCTCTCTCTGTACTGCTATTGAATTTCAGTGTCTGTATTGTTGAATCAGTCACTTTGAAATGCTTCTGAATTTGTCAAGTGCTTCTGAATATGAACTAGGAATCTATCGATTTTTATGTCTTATTATTCTAAACTCCTTAATCTTTCAAATTGTATTGGATTTGTCAAAAGTTCTGTCATTGCGACTGGCTGCTTTCTCTAGAGCTTTTGGCTTTGTGTCATCGGAACCATTGGATGCATTTTGGACAGAGATGAGAGGGTAAAGATATACAACGTTATTTCACCAAGTGAAGTCATTGGATACCAGCCCTGTTTTGGCGCATGTGGTGTGTGTTCATTAGATATTTTTACATAAATATATGTCAAATGAATTATCGCTTTTTTCCTCCCTCGATGAGGTCTATGTTTGGATCTGGCGAGCCACCGCCCAGTGAAATTTGAGATAGGAGTCCATTGACCATAGCCCAAAAACTTTTTAATTTGGCCTTTTTGGTATTGCCCCCCACCTCTAAAAAAATCTCTGCCTACCCATGTTTTTAAGAAACTAATCCATTATGCAGCTTTTTATAAATCGAGGTTCCAGTAGCACTGCCTGTTTATTTTAAGAGAGACAACATGGACACAAAATATTTTTTAGAAGACTGATACATAAGTTGTAGTACTAATACATGTTTAATGGTTCAATTTCTATAAATAGCTTTGGTGTAGTGGCAAAACACTCAGTTTACATCTATTTGATTTGATTTGAAGGTCTAGTTTGAATCTCCTATTTGTACATATTTATATATATCTTGGGTTTACTTTTTTGTGAAAGGGTTTACATTTTTAATATCGTATTACGGAGAGGCTGACATCACGGACCCACCAGCCTGCAGCATCCCTCGAGTTTAA
This sequence comes from Avena eriantha, assembly GCA_910589775.1. Classification (NCBI taxonomy): domain Eukaryota; kingdom Viridiplantae; phylum Streptophyta; class Magnoliopsida; order Poales; family Poaceae; genus Avena; species Avena eriantha. The sequence goes on along the minus strand of OU342746.1, from coordinate 187,684,090 downwards.
TGGTCGGGTTTGAAAAAAAGTTAAATACTTGTACAGAGAAGCTTCCATCTAGGACCCACACGCCAGAACATACATGCTGCATCTAGGACCCACAAGCCAAAACATACCAGAGAGGCTGACATGGGGGCCTCAGCAGCAAGACCATACACGACTGCTGCATCGAGTAACATTGCCAAGGTCAAAACAGCGGACACGGCTGAAAAAAGGTCCACCATACGCAGGTTTCATTTACAGAGAGACTGACATGTGGGACCTAGTAGCGCGGCCTTATACAGGTTCTGCCTCGAGCAATGTTGCCAAGTTCGAAATAGGGAGGCGCGAGCGAGAAAAAGTCCAGCATGCACATGTTTCTTCTAATGAAAGGCTCACATGGGGGACCCAGAAGCCTGGAAAAACGACTGATGCATCGAGCAATGCTATCAAGGTCGAAACACGGAGGCACGATCGAGAACAAAAATTCCATCATACACACGTTTATTCTAATGAGTGGATGACATGTGGGGCCCTGCAGCATGATTAAATGGTAGATGCAGTGAGCAACGCTATCAAGTTCGGAACATGGAGGGCGATCGAGGGAAATAATTCTATCATACACATGTTTCTTCTAATGAGAGGATGATATGTGGGGTCCAGGAGTTTGATTAAATGGTAGATGCATCGAGCAATGCTATCAAGTTCGGAAAAGGGTAGCGCGAGCGAAGAAAAAATTCCATCATACACACGATTCTTATAATGTGAGGCTGACATGGAGGACCCAACAGCGTGACTAAACAACAGATAGATCGAGCAATGTTATTGAGTTGAAATCAGAGAGGCAATAGCCAAGGGAAAAAATTCCATCATACACACGTTTCTTCTAATGAGAGGATAACATGTGGGTCCAAGCAGCCTAATTAAATGGTAGGTGCATCGAGTAACACTATCAACTTTGTAAAAGGGTAGCGCGAGCGAAGGAAAAAATTTCCATCACACACAATTCTTGTAATGAGAGGATGACATGTGGTACCTAGTAGCCTGACTAAACGGCAGACGCATCGAGTAGCGTTATCGAGTTCAAATCAGGGAGGCTCGATCGAAACATATGGTCCGCTAGAGACACGGACGTCTGGGACCCACATGCCTCAAAAGCGTTCGGCGAGTCAACATCGCACGAGGAAACCAAAATCTTGCTTCTGCCATGCGCCAGCCGAGCTTCCTCCATGTTTTTAGTGGTTCCGTAGTAGTAGAGGGCCGCGAAAACAGAAAAAAAGTTTTCCATCGGCCACGGCCGAGCCGAGAAATTTGTTGCGGAAGACGCACCTTCTATGACGACCATCGGGCCAAGTCTTGCGGAAGAAAACACTTCTTGTAGTGTACCTTGGTTATAATTGAGATAATAGAACTATATATATTCTAGACACTTCCTTTACGTACTAGTACCGTATTGTTTGAGTGTCAAATTATAGATAAAAGTCTTAAAGCAGACTTTCAAGTAAACCTCACTTACTCCATAAGGGTTAATAAGTGTATTAATCCTAGAGTAATAGATTCCAGAGTTAGTATCTAAAATATCATGCTTGCCTCCATGATACTTGATATTAGAAATAAAGTTCTTTGTATCAAGATTATCTAGGAGCTGAAAGAATCATTTCAGAAATCATCCTGTGTTAAAAGATATTCTGATATCTGAAACACTATTTGATTGCAACATGATAAAATAATTTTTTTTGAAAACAGATTCTCATGTTGGATGAAAATCTGTGAATGATGGCGATGCTAGGCATACCCATCACCTAGTAGCTTGGGAACTAAAGTTATACAAACATTCGTATTAATGAACTATATAGTTCATTCATGAAAATTGTCATGATAGGATGAACAGTAAGTATAGGTAAAATGTTTACTATACTAAAATATCACTAATGAATGAATCCGGAAGAACATGAATCATGTGATAATTGTGATCCACTTCAAACTATGATTTTAAGGGTATTAGTGTTTGACTAACACACTTGAACCGAGTACCATGTGATTGGTGCTTCTATTTACAATGGGTGGCTCTTCTAAAAGAGAGGAGAATGCTGAAAGAGAATTCATAAATATACTTGGTAGAAATTAATGAATTGGAAGTGTACAGTTTAGGTATATAGAAGATATACATGTTCTGAATGTATATTCTTTGCTTGTTAAACCTATGTAATTCTTAGGAATTAGGTACTGAATTGGTTGATAGGAAATGTCATACAACAACTCAATATAAAGGAATACAGTGGTCCAAATAACTAGCAAAAGAATATGCTAATGATGTTCATAGATAAACACATGAAGTGTATTATGTTTGTCATCTACTTCAAGAACCAAGCCATTAAGATTTATTCTGATAATTATTATCTGGTTCTAGTATTGTGAGAACAAACTATTGTTCAAATAATTACTAAATTATATATGATGGATGAACCATTATATTTTTTTGGTAAAATAACATTCATAAAACTAAATACTAAAGCGTCACAAGACGAAATGATTGAAATTTCACTTAAATGTGACAGTACTATTTAAGTTATATTGGAAACAAAGACATGAAGAAACTCCATCTTGATGGAATTTTGGAGTCAAGTTGTTTCGAATGAATTGACTCTTGTAAGACTTTCCTATAGATACCTAAAACTATGTTCATAGGGCCAAAGTTGAACAGCCGGCGATCTTAGTGGAAGTAATACATATTGATGTATGATGTCCATTCTGTAACACTGTGTGTGCTGGATTATTCTACTTCATATACTTCCACCGAGGACTTGAAAAGATATATGAGTATATCTATTTAACGAGGAAAAAGTAAAAGACATTTGAAACATGTTCAAAGGTTCTAGCGTGAAGAAGAAATCATCTAGATTCACAAAAATAATACCATAAGAGTTATGGCACGTTCGAGTTTCTAGAGACTTTGATAAAGTCATTGCGAATAAAGAAATCATTGTAATAAGAAAATCAAGAGTTTATGATTGGATCATAAATGAAGAGATTTGAGTTACAAATTAGCAAACATATGAAATTGTTTCATAAACTTGAGTTTCCCCAAACACCATAGGAGTATGGAATGTTTTGATAGTATAATCGAACCTAGTTTGACTTGGTGAGATAAAATATAAAACTTCCATTATGGTTTAAAAGATTTTGCCATAGTGACATACCACTTTTACACTGAAAAGGGCGCCAACATGATCCATTGAAATGTCAATGGGTAAAAACTAATTTATCTTTTATTAAATTTTGGTATGCAAGGCATATGTAAAATGTTTACAAAACCAAAGTCGGATATGCACATCTTTGTATGTTATCCCAAAAGTAACCATTGGGAATTCTTCCACCATAACACTAAAAGACAAAAATGTTTTTCGCTAAAATGGTGAGTTCTTCGAGAAGGAACTTTTCGTGAAAAGTTAATTGGGAGGACAATAGAAACTTTTATAAGGTTATTAACCTAAGTGACATGACCAGAGTAGTGCAAAGCCAGAAAATGTTCTCGAGGCTGCTACGATACTCATGGCCACCGTTTCTGCAAATGTTGTAGTTCCAAAAATCTAAGTTCCTATTGAACCATATGGATTGGTTAATAATAAAATAGTGAGATTTGAGGACAAACTGGCATTGTTGGACAATGATATACCGATTACATGCAAATAAGCGCTGATGATCCCTGACTCTATTAAATGACTAGAGGCCATAAGAATCCATGCTAGTATCCATATATGAAAATCAAGTTATGAACTTGGTAGACCCTCAGGAAGGCGTGAAGATTTTCAAAGCATAAATGGATCTATAAAGAAATAGACAAGGATGTTTACATACATGAAATGGTCGACATGTCGGGAAGAAGTTTACGACAAATTTCAAATAGTTGAATGTGACAAGATTTGATCTTCCATCAATACTTTTTTATTGGTGGAACAAAACTTGCTGGTACTTTTATTTCTACGAAGAACATACAAAATATAGCCTAGTCATACATCCGAATATATCTATTTTTATACAGTCTATATTGTATGTGAAGATATCTTTGCATAACACTCACTTATCAAACTATCTACGCATATCTTCCCGCATATCCTTGGAAATGTGAAGTTGATGTTCTATAGGGTACATCCATCTATACTATATTGTACCTAATGATGGGTTAACTCGTCAATGCCCATCGTCGATGGACTTGGGTTACAGGAATTGGGGAGCACTGGAGGCATCGCTCGACTAGCGAACAAGCACATCAGGGACATGTGGTTTACCTAGGTTCAGGCCCTCAGAAGGGACCCTACTCCTGCTTGTCTGCTCTTTGATTATCAAGGATTCGAAAGTTACAAGGCATGCGCAGATGAGATCTAGCGAGGTGTATGATAGGGTTACGGATTATTCTTCTCACTACTCCCTCTTGTCCTTTATATAGGGAGGCCAGGTCTCGGGATAACAGGCTGAGTCAGTTACATATTAGGGTTTCACCCTTTTGAAAATCTATCTACTGCTTACCGTGTCCTTCAAGGAATCACCTTCCTCCGGACTTGGGCCACCCAAATCCTTGTTGGGCTTCAATTGCCCCACATGTTCCTCTTGGGCTGGACCGTGTAGGCTAAACACGAGTACCCGTAGGGTATACCTATGTCAGTAGCCCCCGAGTGTCTAGCCGAATCGCAGATTCTTGTGGAGACTTATAAAGTCTTTGAGTGCGTGGAATATAAGGCCACCCGAAAGTGCTTTCATGTGCCTCCGTTTGTGTCATAGGGATTGTCGATATGCGTGCCTAATATGTCCGACAGATCGGGATCAGTTAACTGCCTAAGGGCAAAACCATGCTATCTACTCAAACTCGAGTCCCTAGACTCGAATTCGGAAAATTGCTGGTGTAATTCGACTCCTGCTGCGGAGGCCTTACAGAGTCGAATTCCAATTTTTTAATATGGGCACCCGACGCGTCTGTCAAGGCTTTTTCATCGTGCATGTAGGCACAGTTTATTTCTAGTAGAGCGCAGCAGGTGCATTGCCAGGCCTTTCGCAGGTCTTATCTTCAGGTTGTAAATGCGACATCCAAATGTTTAGTCACCTTGGAGGTGATTCAGGTGGCCCAAGAGACATTGTCTCTTTGTAGGGTATTTCTAGTGATTATGAGGCAGAGTCACCGAATGCTTCGAATGCGGACGTGGTCAACGCACTTTTCATGATTAATTCTTGTTTTCATAGGGTGCATGGTCAGCGCTCCGGAGTAGCGCTCGAGTGCCTATTCGAGTCGTAGACTTGAGTTGGGACTTTGATTTTTGCGACTGCTGTCATTAGTTGTAGCTTGTCGGTTAAGCTTCCAGCGCTCCCTATGGGAGTAACCCTCGAATCCATTGTCGAATCATTGATTTGAAGAAGGGGTTAAGGTGCGAGTGTCTTGTCTTCATGTGCAAAGGATTATGTATTGGGCCCAGAAATTCTTCAGGTGCTCGACCAGTGCTCCTGTTAGGAATAACCCCCAAGTATTTGGTCGAATTGTAGATTCGAGAAAAAACTAGATGAATCAAAGGGACAATTTTGTCATTGCTTGGTATCATCTCCTACTGGAGAATGCATCTAGATGATGTCAGTGCTGATGATTTGATGACCTCAATTGCCCGCATAAGTGGTGCTGATCGGACATGACAGAAGTGGGCCCAAGGTATGTCCGGGATTTGACCAGTCACGCGTAAATTGGGGTTTTAACTGCGTCTCCTCGATTTCCATGTAGAGTGGGGATCATGTAATGACGATTTGGTACACGTGCTACCACACGTTCTCACCGATATGTGCCACGTATCAAGGTGGAGCTTCTTTGGCCGTTGGATTGTACTTCGGTGATTCTTAAGTAGGGATCTAGGGCAGTAATTTTCACACAGCTTCTTCTTCCTTCGTGCACTGCTGCCATCGCTGCTTTTCCTTTCTCTATTATGCTCTGCCCCTTCCGTGCTGGACATTCTTAGGGCGTTCCAAGCTACTTTCTTCAGTCACTCTGTCGGAGGAAAATGGGAAAGAAGAAGGGCGCCAAGTCCACCGTTGCCGCTGGATCTAGCACACCGCTGCCACCACGAAGCTGAAGAAGGGCGCCGGAACCTGTGTGACCAATGGGTCATGGCGGCGCTCAACTTTGAAGTTGCATGAGCTCCAACCTCACCACTGGGCTGGTTTGATTCTGTAACATCCCAAAACTCGAATCCAAGTGATTAAGATCCAAATCATCAAATTTAGAGTTAACAAAAACTTTTCCATTTAAAATTATTAAGCATTCATATGTGTGCATTTAAATTAGGAGTTGTTTTGAATTGCCAGGTTTGAGTGATCCATTGATTGTAAAATGATCCTAAGGTGAATTAAACATCATCTATATCATTGCCAAACAAATCCCAAAGGAAAACAAATCAAAAAGAATAAAATAAGCAAATGGTCATTTGTGCCATTTTAATCACCATGCCTACTTTGGCTATTCCTAGAACTCAAATCTTAACAGAAACAATTGTGGTTCTTTGCACCCCTTGCTAGTACAAGTAGTGATGTACCAAGGCCCACTTTGTTTCATCCCAAAAACATTCAAACACTAATTTTTAATGGCATTTGAAAATTGAATCTAGTGTAGGTATCAAGATCACACTTATTCAAAAACCACTCAAATGAACTCCATTTAAAGATCCAAAGCAACCAGAGATGCTCAAGCATGTGATCAACAACTCCACCAAATTTAATTTTTCAAAATTCCAAAGTTGAATTCTTTCGGCCATTTTTTCGAACACCCCGTGTGCAAAAATCTGGAAAAATCACAAACACTAGTGTGAGCAGTGTTCTGGCCAATGTGGTCTCCCCTTTTGCAACCACAACACCCCCAGTACACCCCCTACCCTTTGCTAGCCCGGCCACCCACTGTGCACATGACCAAATTGTCATGGCCACTAATGCCGAGCCCATTTTTGCACCCCCACCATCGACAGCACCACCTAGTCGCCACCAGCCTCGCCTACCATGTCCAGCACGTCGCCTGTGCTCCACTCCCTCCTCCAGGCCAGCCCTAGCCCAAAGGCAGAGAGATGAGAGGCCAAGAACCACCGCGCCCGAACCGTGTCTGCCATGCCGATGCGCACCTGCCGTTCACGCGCTGGCCCCGCTCAACCCGACCTGCCTCGCTCTCGCCGCCAGCCTGCACGATAACCAGCACCCTAGGAGGCTAACAGACACGCCCGTTTCCTCGACCGTGACCCGTAACCGCCGGCCGCCGCGAAACTCACCGTCGACCGAGGCAGCGTGCGCGCAGCAACGCTCGCTACTCCCAACCACAATGCACTGCACGAGCACCTCAGTGACGCTCGCCAGGGAACCGCCCACCGTCCTAGCCCACCGCCCACACCTCTAGCTCGCTGTGCTGTAGACCACAACGAGCTCTGCACATGCCGAAATGCACCCCTCGCCCCGCTATAAATAGAGAGCTCCCCGACACCAATTCGTCACACCAGCTCCATCCACTCCACCTCAGAAACCTCCCAGAGCCCCACCGGAGCAAGCCGCTGCTCGTAGCGCTCCAGTTTCGCCGGAGACCGCCGCGGAAGGAGGAGAAGGGCGCCACTGATCCAAGTATCCCCAGGGACCCCGCCGGTACCAGGAGCACCGCCGTCCTCGACTCGTTCATCTGCCTGCCTCACCGACCCTCACCGGAACTCCAGTAAGCCACCCCAGACCCTCACCGACCATGCTAGGGTTCCTCCCCGTCATGTCCTGTTCTAGCGTAGACGATAGATGAGAGCCGTTGATCCAGGATCTAATCCTACGGTCGTCATCCTCCCATACATGTCCGGCAGCCTCTGTCCCACTGACAGGTGGGGCCCTCACTTAAGCCAGCCCGTGCGCTGCGCGGATCGCAGTGGGCCGGCCCATTTCGTTCCCGCACAACCCAATAAATTCAAATAGACCTTTTTCTTTTTAGACTTAAACTAGATTCTGCCCCTTTGTTCAAAAATCAATTCAAGAAGATTTACTAAACCAAATTGAGTGATTCCAATTTGGTTGAAAGCTTATGAAAAGATCTATCCAAGTCCGTTGTATTTAATTCATTTAGAGTTAGAGATCTCTCCTAGTAAAAATAACAAGATAGAAGCATTTGCACATTCAAACATTTTTATAAAATCAACCATAATAGCTTTTGAGTTTATTCCAACTCTCAAAAATCACATTTAACCATACCTATCTAAATATGTAATAATATTAAGGTTTGCATGAAGTGACTTTGGACTAGTACCAAAATAATGCTATATAGGCATTTCTAGTCACCTTAAATAATTAAATAATAAACTTAAACTTAATTAAATGTGATTCAACCTTTAAATCACATGCCCATATGTTAGAATATGTGGTGATGACATGTGTCCACATGATCCCATATTTTAAGTGGAGAATATTAAATCTTAGTTATTTTCAATGAGTAGAAATTACTTTTCTCAAATAAAAAGAATGAAGCTAGTTAATAAAACCTTGTGATGCTTGTGATGATAATAGATCATCAAATGTGTGCCTTAGTGTGCTAAGTAGACTAGTTAAGTATTGTTTGGTGATTGTGTATACTGTATGTATTTATAGACGATAGTACCAACCAAGCTTTCGAGGAGGAGGAGTTCTACCAAGAGGAGGAGGAAGAAAACTTCAACCACTGCACCAACCAAGGCAAGCCATCATTAACAATGCAAGCTAACCCTTGCAAGTTAGATAACCTAAGCAAGATGCATTAGGCATGCTTTGGTTATACCACTTTGAATATTACCTACCCCAAGTTTTACTTCAAGCTTTTACTTTCTTTACTTTACCAAAGTCCCTTACTTGTTTGAAGGTAGCATAAAAAGTATAAAACTTGACCTATCTAGATAATCTTAGATGTCATTCTATGGCATGAGATTGAGATTAGCATCCCACCTTACCTTAGTGAACACTCTTAACTTAGTAGCTTAGAGCTAAATCAAAACTTGAGTCACTTTAGATGGGAACACTTGGTGAAAATGAATTGTGAAAACCTTGGAATGATGAGTCATTCTATTGAGATGTTTTGACATGTGTTGAGAAACACAATGGTTTATGACGATGAAAATGTTAAGGCATGAGCCTTAGCCCTTTTACAAAAATTGATGGTTGGATTCGGATGCGATACCATTCCAATTTTACCGTACAACCACAATACCTGAATTGGGTAAGGCTTAGCCAGAAATTTATATGCATTAGCATTAGTTCCCTCGCGGGAGAGGTTTGAGCTGAGGCTACTTCTCAATGTTGTCCACCTATGCAGTGCCCCAGATGACAGATGGTCATGGTTGGGAGGCCATACTCATAGGAGAGGTTCTTATGCCAGGGTGTGTAAAGGGAAGGTTATGTTTGATTATCTGCATACTAAGTATGATGATTCAGGGTTATCCCTGACAGATGTATCGAATCTTTTGGTGAAAGTGTACCACCTCTGCAGAGTGTCAAACTATTCGAATATCCGCGTCCACAGTTATGGACAGTTGGAGTGGCCATACTGTTTCGTTTTCAGATGTTTTCAAAATGACTTATGAAATGAATGATGAATCTTGACTTGACCACAACAGGGTTGTGACTATGACACTAGCTTCCCAACTTAGGTGATTCTAGAACTTTATTTTATCTTTCTTTGTGTCTGAACTCAGCTTAGGTTTCAAACTTAACTATACAAATAAACTTAGAGTTAGCTTTTCCCACTAGCACTATCTTACTTGTTAGTGGTAGTTTGCGAGTACTTAAAGAGTGCTCATGGCTTTTGTCCCTGGCTATTCTCATGGCCAGACTATGAAGGAGACTACAAAGATGACGGACAGCAGGACGGCTATGATAACTAGGACTATCTTCCATCGTCAGCATTGCCTGTGACTCTGAAGATGGACCCCACCGCTACGCTTATTATTTATTCCGGTGCTTGGTGTATTAAGACTGGATCATGAGATCCTTTATTCGTGTAAGACCTTATATTGGTTTGTAATGGATGTTGTACTATGATATCCAATCTGTTATGTCTCGCAAAAATGGTAATCCTAGGATTGCGATGTATGACATAACATGCATCTGGGATTAAAAATCTGGGTGTTGACAAATTCTATCACAATGAAGATGATTTCCGGGTCCTCGGGCTAGAGGTAATTCTCAATTCTCCTGCCGAGTTTCGGGTAATGTTTCTTGCATTCATCCTCCGAGGCCTTTCTCTCCCCCTCCAAAATTTCGTGCGAGGGTTCCTTTGTTTTTACGGGATTTAGCTCCATCAGCTGTCTCCCAACTCTATTATGCACATTGCGTGCTTCATCACTCTCTACAAGTGTTGGCTTGGTATCGAGCCACACTTCAACCTCTTCAAGAAGTTGTTTAGCTTGAAGAGGCAGTCGGGGTCGGGGTCTATCGTGTACGATCTTGGGGCTGCGGTATATCTGTCGACTCCCATGTTTAGTACTTTAGCCTCAATCTTGTTGAGTCTGCCCAAGGATGGAAGGAGAAGTGGTTTTACATTCGAGACCAGAAGGCAACCGACGAAAGGTTCATCCTCGCCCTCTTTGATCCAAATGCTGAACTGAAGAGAAGGATATTCTGGAAGAACGCCGTGATTCTAGGTGAAGCAAAAGAAGTAGAGGTCCTGTACCAGCGGGTGCTGGGCCTTCAACTTGTCCGTGAGCAAGTAAGTTACAGGCATAGACCTTATTCGGACATGGTTGCCGCGTAGGGTACAACCGCTACAGGCCAGAGCATACCCGATGTATCTCTGGACCACCATGATGGACCGGACTCGCATCTCCCATGAGGATATGTCTTCGGTGGAACTTGATAAGAAGATCAGGGTGCTGACCAAATTCATCCTGAAGGATACTCTTCCTATGGAGTCAAGCACTCTACCTTTCTATGCGACTCATCCTCCTCTTGCGGTAAGTTTCCTATTGAATGTTTGCTTCTTGTGTCCGTGGAACAGTTGTAGTTGTGAGTATGATGGTGTTGTCTTTATTTTGCCACGGGACTGAAAGGTTGAAGAATCGATTCCTCCCCAGCCAGAAGGGATACTCCCCCCTGAGGCTGCGGAAGAAGACGAGTCAGGCCCGACTATGCCTATTGCAGAGCCAGAGGGAGCCCCCGAGTCCATCGAGAATGGAACTCGCAAGTGATCTCAGAGCAAAGACTTGGATGCTTCCACACCAGGAATGTCAAAGGATTCAACGCCTGAGGTGGGTACCACGGACCCGATTCCAGCGGTGCCCGTTCGCAGCGTAGCTCCTCCACCGCTGAAGAGGTTGAAGAAGAAGCATGATGAGGTCTTTGATCTCGACAATTTTGATGGGTAAGTATTTGTCGCCTGTTTGGTGTGCTTTAATGTTGTATTTCCCGTCAATTTCCTTGTGCTAAATGCCTTCTATGTCTGTTGAAGCATGACCGCGTCATCGTCCTCCCGCACTTGCCATGACCTGGAGGGTGCAGGAGTCGTGGACTCAAAAGGTAAGGGTGTGGAGAGATCCGAGCCCTCCCCGAAGATGGTGGCCACCTCCGACACAAGCTCCTCGAGCTCTCCCAAGTTGGGAGAACACTGGGTCATTGCCCGAATGACCGAAAAAGAGCCTTCGGAGTCTTCAGGTGACCATGTAAGTGCGCGTTTGAAAGTCACTCGAAGAGCCCCCAAGTCACATGCTTCCCTTGACATGTCTTCTTCTATAGCCTTTCCTCTAGGAGACTATTTGTCTTGGCGAGGAGATGGTTTGCCTCGGTCGAGAGCATGTTCGACTAGATACTGATCACCGCCAGCTTCAGAGTATGTTATTGTCCTTTGCATGGTTTGCGGAAAACATGTTTCACCTGTGCTTAATATGATTGCTTCATATACCAGAGGAGAACAATGACGTTCTTCGTCGGCTGAGCTCCCTTGAAAAGGGGCTTAGTGAAGTGGAGCCAAGCAGGACGAAGCACTCGAAGCCCTCGAGCGCTTCAAGATGGAGTTGAAGAAGCACGAGGAGGATCTAATGTCTACTAAAACCAATAGAGAGAAGGTGTTCGCATAATAGCTTCTCTTGTTTTCCTAGGCTCTCTCCGATAGGTCTTTATTTGAGTGGCTTGTAAGGCTATATCTTTTATTTTGTTTTCTCCTTAGCCACTGACTACTGGGCTTTCACAGATGCGGCCGGAATTAACTTCGACAATCAAGCGCTCGTCCACGAGGATCTACTGACTAGCGTTGTGGCTGCAATCGAGGATTGTAGTGCCTCCACCACCAACACACTTCAAAAGGCCAAGGTCATGTTTCATCATCTCCGAGAGGAAATGATGCTGAAGGCCAAGGCTATTGAAGATGTGGGTGGCCTCGCAGACTCTTTTTTTGGAGGCGTACCCGTGGATTACAAGCAGGCTCAGAAAGGAGCGGGTGCGTCTCTCGGCTTGGCGATGGAACAAGCCTCTAGCACTGATCTCGATGTGAGCAAAATCACGAACAGGATGCCGGTGACCGCGGACAGTGAAGAGGTATCATTTGCTCCTTTTGCTGCTCGCTGTCATAAGTATGGACCCCGGCTAATAGAGACGCTTGTGAAGTATTCCACGGAGCAAAAGAGACTGGGCGCGGCGAAGGCCACAACATCGGGGCCTGCTGCTGCAAAGGCCATGATGTTGGAGGCTGCCACGGAGTCCGCAAAGCCCGTGGGTGCTGATGCGTAGGCCTAGTTGTTTTTATTTTTGCTGTATAGTGATGTCAGCACCTTGAGTTGTCCTGGAGTACTTTTGTGGGGGTGCCCCTATCAGAACTTGTTTTACGTTTGATGCATGAATCTTCTGTTTGCTTCTTTGGACTCAAGTTCCATGTTCAAGTATTCTTATACTTCGATTGTTTTGATTGGCTAGGGGTCTTCGAGTGGTGTGCAGGGTATGCAATCCGCATCCACATCCTTGGCCTCTCCACCATCACGAGTGGACGAACTATCACTTTTGTCCCGCATGCGTGACCGCATGAAGTAGTTGGAGTGTGACATATTCATCATCTGTGGCAATGTTAATGTGTGGAAATCGAAGGCAGAGAAAATCGCCGAGCGGGAGAAGTATCTCCTTGGCAAAGTCGCTCAGATCAATGAGCGTCTGTGATGTAAGTCTCATTCGACTGGCACATGATGCTTCATATTTGCGATGGGCTGGACTGATGCGCCTTGCCTTGAATGTGTAGTTGTCAATATCATTCCGTAGGAAGAGAGTGTTGGGCCATGCAGAGATAAACAAAACTTTTACCCTACGTGGTACACCCAAGATCTAGCTCAGGTGATAGGCCACGAGATTTACCACTAGACGCGTAGGTGCAGATTATTGATGAAGTGTGTCAGTTGATGCCGTGCCGAACGATCCCTGGTACAGCACATCCAGATCCGCATGGACCTCCTTGTCTCCAGCACTGCACGTGCAATGCCTCTACCGGTATCCACACATACAGGAAGGAGCTCCAGGCAGAGGACTGCTAGATCCTATCTAACCTGAAATGGAAGTGGAGAACGTGATGTCTAGGTCAGGGACAATCCCTTGTCACTCCACTTATATACACTCCTAGCTGGGCTCAACGCTTGAGGCCCATCTAGGCCGTACCCAATCTCCACATGGATCTAATCCACATGGGCTCCTTACCCTTAAGTGTGTGACCCTGTAGGTTCATGTACACTTGGACACAACATGAGTCACCACTCCGAGTCGATAGTTGGTAGCGGCCTCTAGCAAGACGTGCTAACTCCCAAGCGCCATAAAGTCAGAAGACAAACCTTTCTCAATATGACTTTCGACCAAGTCCCTTTGCCTCACAATATATTTTGTCAAGCTATAGGCGATTTGTTGCCATCCCTTTAATAGCTCGACTCTCTCTTCTTGTTCCGTGATATACAATTCATTGGACTAACACTTAGTCCAACTCCTTGGTTAACACTTAACCGAGCTGCGCATGGCCATGCTTCCGAATCATATCACACGAGAGGGCCTAGAGAATATCTCTCCATTATAGAGGGGCAAATCCCATCTTGGTAATCCACGTCACGCAGCTTGCTTCACAACCAACCCGAACTCTACCTTTATAACTGCCCATTTACGGAACATCGTTTGATAGAACCTAAGATGGTGATTCACAACTCAGATCATGCGATCACCTCAAGTCAAAGGATTCCATTGCTTGAGACTACAAATGACAACATGCTCGCTGCATCTCAACTGTGGGTCAGTCTGAATCACTCAACTCTTTAGTCGAATCCGTGTAAGTCGGAATAGCATCTCCATGCCCATGACAAGTGGAACCGAGTCATCAGCTGACTTTCACATTAGTCTAAGTTGTGTGTCTAGCACAACCTCAACGACCAAGGATAATAAGTATGAACAACATCACAACCGAATCACATATTCAATGATACATATCAGTAGTTCATACAAGGACAATAACTTTATGAATACATTGGGAATAACATCATACATGATTGCCTCTAGGGCATATTCCCAACAGTCTCCCACTTGCACTAGAGTCAATCATCCGACATCACATGTCTAGGCATCTAATGCACATAACTCTCAGGTGTGCCTCATGCTTCGGCTGTGGTAACGACTTTGTCAATGGATCCGCAATATTTGCATCCGTGTGTACCTTGCATAACTTGATATCACCTTGATCCACGAACTGGTGAATCAGGTGGTACCGCATGAGTATATGTTTGTTCTTCTGGTGTTGTCTAGGTTCCTTGGCTTGTGCGATAGCAGCATTGTTGTCACAATACATGTCTAATGAATTGGATGAGCCCTGGACCACACCAAGATCCATGAAGAAATTCCTCATCCAAATGGCTTCCTTTGCCGCCTCCGAGGTAGCACTATACTCAGCCTCTGTCGTAGATGCAGACACCGTCTCTTGCTTGGAACTCTTCCAGCTCACAGCCCCTCCATTTATCACAACCACATATCCGGATTGCGAACGAGAATCATCTAAGTCAGTGAGATAAGTCGCATATGTGTAACCCTTTACACTGAGTTCATACTCACCTCCATAAACTAGGAACATATCCTTAGTCCTTCTCAAGTACTTAAGGATATTTTTAGCCGCTGCCTAGTGGATTTCTCCAGGGTTAGCCTGGTACCTGCTCACAACACTTAGAGGATAGGAAACATCCGGCCTTGTACAAATCATAGCGTACATGATGGATCCGACTACTGAAGCATATAGAATCGCACTCATCCGACTTTGCTCATCAGTTGTCGAAGGACAGTGAGTCTTGCTAAGTTTTACGCCATGGGACATCAGTAAGAACCCCTTCTTAGACGATTCCATGTTGAACTTCTTCAACACTTTGTACAAATATGTACTCTGACTCAATCCAATGAGCCGCCTTGATCTATCTCTATAGATTCGGATTCCTAGTATGTAAGTCGCCTCACCCAAGTCCTTCATTGAAAAACTCTTTTCCAATGTTTCCTTGGTTTCTTGCAACATCTGGACATCATTTCCAATCAGTAATATGTCATCCACATATAAGATCAGAAAGTTTACTTTGCTCCCACAAAACGTCTTGTATAAACAAGAATCATGATCACTCTTGATGAAGCCAAACGATTTGACTACCTCATCAAAACGAATATTCCAACTCCGAGATGCTTGCTTAAACCCATAAATGGATTTCCAAAGCTTGCATACCTTATCAGCATTAGCCGGATCGCCAAAACCCTCAGGTTGTATCATATACACGTCCTTGGTTAAATTTCCATTAAGGAAAGCCGTCTTGACATCCATCTGCCATATCTCATAATCAAAATAGGCTATTATAGCTAACATGATCTAAACTGACTTAAGCATCGCTACGGGGGAGAAAGTCTCATCATAGTCAACTCCTTGAACTTGTCGGAACCCCTTCGCGACAAGCCGTGTTTTATAGACAGAAATATTTCCATCCATATCAGTTTTCTTATGAAAGACCCATTTGCACTCGACGGGTCTTGCATCGTCTGGCAGATCAACCAAGTTCCAAACTTGATTTTCATCCATGGACTTTAACTCGGATCTCATGGCTCCAAGCCACGACTCAGAATCGGATCCCACCATCTCTTCTGAATAAGTTGCTGGCTCATCACTGTTCAACAGTAACACATCACAAACACTTCGCAATCTGGCTGATCTTCACAGTGTCGATGCAGTTGCCGGCTTAGCCACCATGACCAGCTCAACCTCCAAGGCTTTTGCTGACTCAATACTAGCTGGTTCCTCTCGAATTTCTTCAAGCTGCACCGTGCTCCCACTGACTCCCTGACTGTGAAACTCTTTCTCAAGGAAGACACAGTCCTAAGCAACAAACACTTTGCCCTCTTCTTGGTTGTAGAAGTAGTAACCCATGGTTTCCCTCGGATACCCCACAAAAACTCACGTATCCAACTTGGTTGTAAGCTTGTACGACTGAAGTCGCTTAACAAAAGCTTCACAACCCCAAATCTTAAGAAAAGACAAACTCGGCTTCTTGCCAGTCCACATCTCATGTGGTGTCTTCTCTACCGACTTTGATGGTACTCCGTTTAGTGTGAACACTGCAATTTCTAGACAATAACCCCCAAAATGATAAAGGCGGATGTGTCGGACTCATCATTGATCGTACCATGTCTAACAAGGTCCAATTCTGCCTTTCCAACACATCGTTTCTTTCCGGCGTTCCCAGTGGAGTGAGCTGGGGAGCTATTCCACAACTCTTCAGATGGTCATCAAACTCATGGCTCATGTACTTGCCTCCTCGGTCCGACCGAAGAAACTTTATTTTCTTGCCGAGTTGATTCTGTACCTCATTCTAGAATTCCTTGAACTTTTCAAAGGTTTCTGACTTATGTTTCATCAAGTAGATATATCCATACCTACTCAAATCATCAGTGAAGATAATGTACTCATAACCACCTCTGGCTGTCATGCTCATCGGGCCACATACATCACTATGTACTAGTCCCAATAAGTCGGACGCCCTTTCACAACTCTTTGCAAAAGGTGTCTTGGTCATCTTGCCTCGTAGGCAGGATTCACATGTCTCGAATAACTCCAAGTCGAACAAAGTTAGGAGTCCATCATCATGGAGCTTCTTCATATGTTTCCAACTTATACGATCAAGCCGACAGTGCCAAAAGTAAGTCATATTCAGATCATTTGGTTTCAACCTTTTCACATGTATATTATAGACAGGTTTACCACAAGATTCAAAATAAATAATCCATCCTAGACGGGTGCAAAGGCGTGAAACATATCATTCAAATACAAAGAATAACCATTATTCTTAATATTCGACTCATAGCCTTGCCTCATCAAGCATGAGACAGAAATAATGTCTCGACTAAGCATTGGAACATAATAACAATTATTCAGCTCCATTAAGAATCTAGAAGGAAAATGATGTTGCATCGTGCCGACTTCCAACACAGTGACTCTCGCTTTCTTGCCGACTCGAATGTCAACCTCGCCTCTCGCCATGCTCCTAGTTCTTACGAGTCCATGCAACGAGTTGTAGATGTGAATAACTGATCTGGTATCATATACCCAAGAACTACCAGGTGCACCAGCAAGATCAATGTATATAACATTGAAAACAAGTGTACCTGAGCCAGAAGCCACACCTCCACTCTTGGCTTTCTCAGCTAGATACTTGCTCAATTCCTCTTCTGGTGGCCATCCGTCTTGCAGTAGAAGCAAGTGGATCCGGCTACATGAGATGGCTTAGTCCCTGAGGAAGCGCTTTGGACCAGATCCTCCGCCTTACCTCTTGACTTTGACTTCTTCTTCTTAGTCCAAGAATTCTTCTTGAACTTAGCCTTATTCTGCACCATCAACACTTGACTAGCGCCTTTCTTGAGATCCGCCTCAGCCTGCTTGAGCATCCCATGTAATTCAGTGAGCTTCTTATCCATACCATGCATGTGGTAGTTTGACATGGACTGACCATACGCACTAGGAAGAGAGTTAAAAATTATGTCTATAGCAAACTCTTTGCTAATGGGGTAGCCAAGCCTTTCCAGATACTGCATGTAACCAACCATCTTGATCACATGCGGACCCATCAGATCGCCAATCTTAAGCTTGTAGCTCAACAAAGCCTGAGAGACTTGATACCTCTCAGTCTTTGCCTGAGCCTAGAACATACTTTTGAGGCTTTCGATCATATGGTAGGACTCAACATTCTCGAACTGCTGCTGCAAGTCCGGTTCCATGTGAGCAAGCATAAGACAACTAATCTCCGTAGACTCATCAAAAGTCCTACGGTAGGCATTTGTGGCTGCGATAGTCGCGTTCTCATTCGGCTCAGCTGGAAGTGGGTTGTCTAGGACATGGTCCCTCTTTTCTTGCTTGAGAACAATTCTCAGATTACAATACCAGTTGGTGAAGTTAGTTCCATTTAGCTTATCTTTCTCTAAGATGGTTCTCAATGCAAAACTGGAAATCTGAGGGAGACTGCTAGGTGCCATTGATCTATAACAAAAAATATGAAAAACACTTAAGACATGTATCCATAAAAGAGCAAGCATATTACACATTGTAATACTTATGCTCCCACTAGAACCAACACCCCTCCGATGGTTACTTAGTGATTCAGGACCCTAAATAAGCAAGTCGACTAGTGAGCTTTAGCATCACCACTAGCCGTCAAGTGATCTAGGTAGACAACACCTTGTCAATCGCATCTCATACGACTCGTGTTGGACGGGTGGCATCACATGCCCCGGCTCCCATTCGACCTTTCCTCGAGTCCCACAACTGTTGTGATAGACTCGTCTAGATTACCGAGTGCTTCCGCTGCAAGAGTCCGACCCGAACTCACCTAGTCATAAAGAATTGATAGCACCTCAATTTTACGAGCCCACTACCAAAAATGTCCAACTTGTGATGGTGCAGCACTAGCGGTGAAACCGGCTAGACCTTCTTTGAGGGATTACTTTCTACCAACTATCTAATAGAGGTAAAATAGAGACATAACAATAACACAAAATAAAGCAATTATAATGTGAAATGGTAGGATTCTCTTCATGGCGATCTCCATCTCCACAAAGCTTGTAATTTGACTCGTGTCAACTCTTGTCACGTGCCGTCTTACTCCATGCAGCTAACTTAAACATCGACTTGCATGCCATCTGGGTTCTCCAAACAGGTACACTAGCTAGTAAAGTAAATTACATAGAGAATCTGACACGCAGGTCGTTATACAATAAGATGACAACACCTAGGCTCCAGCCGGCTGAAAAAACCATGATACGCAGATCACGTATGGATTACACACATCATATTGTAACATCCCAAAATTTTCATCTGAAAACCATCATCATTGCATTCATATCATCATGGCATGTACTACTTTGCATTTAGTTTGTCCTCCAAAATTTTGGTGAAATTTAGAGGCAATTTGGAGCCCTTTTGCTAAATCCAAAACCTAGAAAAAAGAAATCTAAAAAGGAAAAAGAAAAGGAGGGAAAAATTTAAACAGCAGCAGCACTTCTAGCCTTTTCGGCCTAAACCAGCCCAACCAGCCCACCCGGGCCACTCTCCCCCTCTCCTTCTTTTCTCACGCCCCACTGCACACCCCCACCCACTTACCTCCTAGCCCCACATCCACATCACCGCCATCTCATCTTCTTCCACACGAATGGGCAGCACCTCCTTCTCTCCTCTGCGTTTCCAAACCCGGCCAAATTCTGGCGTTTCCGCGAGTAAATCGCCATTACGGCCACCCCTACTTAACCCCCTCTCACTCCTCGTCAGTTCCCCCAGCCACTACCCCCGGAGAGCCCCCAGGCTCCCCAATTACTAGCTCGAACCTCCACCATCCGAAGCTACTCGAGCGATGATTCCGGTGAGCTACGACCACCTTGCGCCCTCCTCTCTGTCCTGTCTCGTTTGCCGTGTCCTGGCGCGTATTCTAACCCCGGCCGTGTGCCTTCTCTTGGTACAGGTCGACGACACGGTCTACTCCGGCAAACTCCCTCTACCGCCGCCGTCCGTCGAGCTTCCCGATAAAGTTAGGGTTTCCGCCACCCCTTTTTAGTCTCTGCTAGATCGTCCTGACCCGGGCGCGCCCCACTGACCCCTATCCTTGCTTGTTCGAGCCCCTGATCGCCGTCTCTGACGCAGAGCCATGAGCTCCGCCATCGACGCAACTCCGTCGAGGGATCGAGATCGAGGCAGAGCACCCCCCACACCACCGTGACCTCCATCAAGACCTCCACGACCGCCTCGACCCCTGGTAAGTGTCCACGGACCCCCTGCCCTTGTAGAACCGCCGGAACGTCGCTGCCCGACGCGCCGCCGTCGCGCTCGGTAGGTCAGCGCCGCTCGTTTCCGGCCAGGCCCTAGGAGCCGTTAGATCTATCGCCAGCGGCTCATATTAGATCACTAATCGAAAGGGTACGGGCTGATCAGATACGTCCGTTTGTCACTTAAAATCTAACGGCCTGCAGCAGTCGATCCGACCGAACCGGTACGGACCAATAGGGTTGCGCCACGTCGCCCAGGTTATCTGTTTAAATAGAAAAATAGACAGATTATGTATTAAACTTAGAAATTCAATAACTTTTGATCCACAATTCAGAAAAATGCAAATTGGAATTAGAAAAATAAGACCTTTATTATAGAGGCCTTGTTTCACACTTTATAGATTCAGAAAAATAAGACCTTTATTATAGAGGCCTTGTTTCACACTTTTGCTTCGGAAAATTGGAATTATAGGCAGAACCGTTTTAGGAGTATTTTGCTCATAAAAATTATTCCATAAATTGTTTTTGGGTATTTCTTATGCCTTTAGATGGACTTTTAAACCTCTGTACTGTAGACTCTGTAAGTTTTAGAGTCATGATCATAGCATTGCATTTTGCATACATTCATATTTTTGTAATGTTTTATTGATTGAATTATTGTTGTTGTATTGTTCTTTGTGTAGATTGTGAGGATTGTGAAGTTTGTTGCTGTGAGGATTGAACCTATTCCCCTAGCTACCATGGCAAGTGATATTTCATCTTATGTCCTATTATTTTCACTATTGCACTAGTGTTATTTTGGTAGATCTTAGTATGATAGGAATTATTTATATGTTACTATACTATGCTATGATATCCTATAGAATATATCTTGGTCGTATTTCTTAGTTGAAATACTTCGTATGTTAGAGTGCTTAGTCGTGCTATTAGAGTTCGTGGGTGGAAAATTCTTATCATGATAGTATGGAAGGATATTATTTTGTTTAACTAAGAAAACAACTAATATCAATGAAACACCTGGGTGGAATGGGACTTGCTTGGATTATGTTGAGTGGTTACTCAGGGGCCATGTCTATGGTCAGCTGGTGTATCGCACTTGTGGACTGCCACCCAGGAACAAAGAGATTGGAGATGTTCTTGTCATGAAGCTTCCAGTGCAGCGACATGGCATATGGGCTCTGCCTTGACCAACTAAGTTGCAAGAACTCAGCCAGATAGACAGAAGGTGGTATTTATGATTGGATGGAACGCGTCCGTGGTGGTCTGAGGGATTGCTTCTGAAAAGTCTCGTCTCAATGCATGTTGAGTCTTGTGGGGAAAGTGCACCACCTCTCGAGAGGGTAAAACTAAGTACTTAGCCGTGTCCCTGGTTATGTACAATTTCTGAGCCTCAAGACAGTGAAGCAGTTCAATAATCTCCTCATCCAAATTTCTCTATGTTAAAACTTGTCGGTGAACAAGGGTAGAGGTTCAGTGATGTCTATCATTGGAACCTTAGTGTTCTGAAAGAGAAAACTTACTCTTCAAAAACTATAAGATAAAACTTGCTTTTAGCAAAGTCAGCCAAAACCACACTTAGCCATATATTCATGCAGTTGTTGGATTATATCTATGGTATCACTTGCCAATACAATTCCAAATGTATTGACCCTTCTGGCTGTAACTTATTATTTTGTAGGATACTCTGATGATGGGTAGGGTTGCGGGTCTACACTCGACATGTTTGCCTGTGGCGCATGAAGACAAAAGACTCTATTATTATACTATGTAATGTGAACCTTGATTATCTTAGCCTTGGGCTAAGTGAGTTGTAAGAACCATTATATTCCTAGATATGCGATGTAATAATGACCTTTGTTTCTATGTACTTCATCTTAAACTGTGGGTGCTAGCATTTCGATCTAGGGACTAGCACTGCAATCACAGGGATCTTACCTTATTATGGTGAGATCTTACAGATGGTATCAGAGCACTATGTTGCCTGTAGGTTCGTGACCCTAGGTTGGATTAGACTAAGGAAAACCCTTAGGAGAAATAACTTTATATTCAAACTTTACACTTGTATTTTCATCTCGTAAAACTCTCCCTGATTATCCTTTCTCATCTATTTTTGTAGATGTACACCATCAATTAATCTATCAAGAAGGGACCACTGATGACTATGACCCTTGAGTGTGAGACAGAATTTCCCAAGGCACTCAAGAACCTCATGATTGGCTTGGGAATGGATGGTGAAGCCGTGTACAAGGGATTTCCTGTGATAGACGAGGGACAAGATTATTGGTGGGTGCACCTCCATTTGTATAAGAACAAAGAAGATGATCCCAAGAGTACTGGATTCTGCATGTTCACAAACTTTGAGATGCACATGTCATTCTTTGACTCTGCAAGGAATGCTGCGTGGAAAGCCATTGAGGAACTTGGGGAAAGACTCAAGTATAGAATACTCAATACTCAGGAGGATCTTAAGGAGGACAAACGTCTTGTCCAAGATTCAAAGGCCACTGTAAAACGACTAAGTAAGGATATCATAGGCTTGGCCTTGGAGCTGTGCGACCAAGACAAGCAGATTGCTACCAAGGATGCCTAGATTGCTACCTTGGTTAAGAAGGAGTGAGATACTAGTTGGACCACCACCCTTGGCGTTTTATTACATTAGTATTTTGATCATACCGACCTATGTGGTATGGCAAAAATAAGTTATGACTGGAACCTTGACTGCTTTGAGTTGAATAATGTATTGCTACTTGGTATGAGGAATGTTTGTTGGTTGATTTTATTTTATCTTTGCATATTTTGTGACTTGTGTTTTCTTTCTCTAGACTTGTGTTATTACTAATTTTTTTCCATGCTATGCAAAAGATGTTGAATTTTGTCTACAGCACGGCTGAGGATTTCAAGGGAACTCGCTTTAGGACTCGTATGTTGGAGCTCGTCCATGTGCTCGCTCTTCCAATCCCTACCATTCAGGGACTTCAGCTGAGGAAGTTTCAGAGGCAGGACTTATGGGGATTCAGAGTTACCCAACCAGGACGTGAGACAGATCCCCAAACTAGGGAGATTGCCTTCAAGATACTCCATGATGACATGGAGAGGGGCCTCGACGTCGCTATGCAGGAGCCGTTGGGACGCCTATGTGGACGTCACTCTTTTGAGATCAGGAGCCACTACTTCCACTTCTTTGGGAGGCGCGACGAGGACGGAGAGCCTATTGTGTTGGACAAGGCCACTAAGGAGTCTATCAACCCCGTGCGTCACCACCTCCAGGATTTAGAGAGCCTTCTCAGACACCTTGATACTGATAGGACTAATGTGATGCTCAGCAACGATGAACTATGAGTCCAACTTAAGGAGAAGGACAAGGCCTTCCAGGCATAGGAAAATCGAATCAAGGAAATGGAAAAGAAGTTTAAAGACCAGGAGAAGAAATTCAAGAGCCAAGAGAAGAGGGTTCAGGAGAAGAACAAGAAGATCAGAGACTTGGAGACCGAGTTAGAGCTTGAGGACATTGAGCTGGAAGAGGATCACAAGGTGATAGAAAGGCTACGCACACAGAAGAGAGAATTGCAGGCAAAGCTCAATGCTTTGACTACAAGCTCGGAGGAATACAAGGCAGGATTCGCCGCAGCAGGACATGCACTAGTGGAGGAGGAAGTTGACATGGAGGAGTAGTGATATTGTTCCATCTATCTATCGTTTTATTATTATCGAGTTGCATAGATCATACCGACTTGTGGGTGACTATGCTAGTATGTTTATTTTCGCAAACTCTGTTTTGTCATGATGTTGAACCTGCATGTGCTTGTTTGATTGATTGTTGTTATTTTTTTTGGGTTATCTATCATTACTTACCCTTATTAAACCCACAGATGCCTCCCTGACGCAACAACGAGGATAACAATGACAATGGCAATGGAATGCAGCAAATGATGGCTGCACAGACTCAATTGATGCAAATGATGACTCAATTCATGGAGAACCAGAATCAGAACAACAATAATAACAATAACAACAACCAGAACAATCCACCACCTTTGGATATGCTTACAAGATTTCTAAGGCTGAGACCTGCTAAGTTCTCTGGTACTACTGACCCCATGGTAGCAAATGATTGGCTATGCTCTGTGAATAAAGACCTAGTCACAGTTGGATGCACGGATGCAGAAAAGGTCAGATTCGCAGCACACTTATTGGAAGGTCATGCAGCTACTCGGTGGGACAATTTCCAAGTTACTCACCCTATCGAGGAAGTAACTTGGGCAATTTTTGAGGATGGATTTCGTAACACTCACATCTCTTCTGGAATAATGGGGTTGAAGAAAAAGGAGTTTCACAACCTCAAGCAACACCACCGCAGTATTTCTAAGTACATCAAAGAGTTCAACAATCTGTCATGTCATGCACCAGATGATGTTGACACTGACGCAAAGAGAAAGGAGAAGTTCCTGGATGGGTTGAATGATGAAATATCTATGCAACTATCTGTTGCTTATGTTCCAACCTATCAATCTTTGTGTGATAAATCTACCATCCTAGAAAACAATATGAAGCAAGTGGAAGGTAGAAAGAGGAAGCACCATTTTGATAAGTTTGGATCAGGATCACCTCACAAGCGTTCTCATGGTGAAGGAAGTGGGAGTTCAGGATTCCACAAGAATGGGAATCATAATAACCATCGTAACAATAACCACCACCATGATGGAAACAATCATCGTGGACATAACAAAGGTGGATTCAGGAACAACCACAATGGTCATGGCCATGGAAATCAAAATAGTCAGAATCGTCACAATCAACCAGCAAAGAAAGACATCAGTCAGGTGGAATGTTTCAAGTGCAAGAAGACAGGGCACTATGCCAATGAATGCCCAGAGAAGAAGACTGATGGGGCTAAGCCGAACCCATTTCAAAAGGGTCATGTGAATCGCATCAATGTGGAGGAAATTCAAGAAGTATCTGATGCCGTGATCGGTAAGTTCAAGATTAACTCCTTTCCTTCACTTATCCTTTTCGATACCGGCGCATCGCATTCATTCATTTCAAGAGCATTTGTAGTCAAAAACGAACTCTCCACTGAAACCATTGGATGTCCCATTAAGGTAAGCTCCCCAGGTGGAGAAATGATAGTAAATTCTGGGTGCCGACATATAACCCTAGAAATTGGAAAGAACAAGTTTCCAGTTAATTTAATAATCCTAGAGTCCCAAGGATTATATGTAATATTAGGGATGTACTGGTTGACCCGTTATGAAGGAGTGATTGATTGTGCCAAACGAACTGTTATGCTCACCACCCCAGAAAAGAAAAGGATTAGGTTCAAGTCTAACTTTGAACCCAAGGGGAGCAAGGCTAATTCTCTTAAGGGGGTTAGCCTAGACAGTGTGCCAATAGTGAAGGAATACCCAGATGTGTTCCCCAAAGAATTACCTGGCATGTCACCAGATAGGGATGCGGAGTTTCTGATAGATCTACTGCCAGGAACTGGACCTATAGAAAAGAGACCTTACAAAATGTCGGTGGACGAGTTAAAAGAACTCAAGAAACAGCTGGGAGAACAGTTGAAAAAGGGATTTATCCAACCAAGTTCTTCGTCTTGGGGAGCACCAGTTTTATTTGTTGAGAAGAAGGACCGAAGCCAAAGGCTATGCATAGACTATCGATCACTTAATGAAGTGACCATAAAGAATAAATATCCCCTGCCTAGAATAAATGATCTCTTCGATCAGCTAGAGGGAGCATGTGTGTTCTCAAAAATTGATCTTCGATCAGGATACTTCCAACTAAAGATTAGAGAACATGATATACCAAAGACTGCATTTACCACTAGGTATGGGTTGTATGAATATACAGTGATTCCGTTTGGATTGACTAATGCACCGGCCTATTTCATGAACATGATGAATAAGGTATTCATGGAATTTCTTGACAAGTTCGTAGTGGTATTCATCGATGACATATTGGTATATTCCAAGAGCAACAAAGAACATGAAGAACATCTACGCCTGATTCTAGAGAAACTCAGGGAACACAAACTATATGCCAAGTTCAGTAAATGTGAATTGTGGCTGAATGAAGTGGGTTTTCTTGGGCACATAGTATCTAGAAATGGTATAGCTGTTGACCCAGCAAAAGTGGCAGCTGTGACAGAATGGGAACCTCCTAAATTGGTTAAAGAAATCTGTAGTTTCCTAGGCCTAGCTGGGTACTATCGGAGGTTCATTGAAAATTTCTCTAAGATAGCAAAGCCTATGACTGATCTGCTAAAGAAAGAGAAGAAGTTTAACTAGACAGAAGCATGTGAAACCAGCTTTCAGGAGTTGAAGAAGAGACTAGTGTCAGCACCCGTGTTATGTTTGCCAGATCTTGAGAAAGACTTTCAAGTATATTGTGATGCATCTCACCAAGGACTAGGAGGTGTACTAATGCAGGAAGGTAGAGTTGTAGCTTATGCATCAAGGCAACTCAAAAATCATGAGGTGAACTATCCTACTCATGACCTAGAGTTGGCATCAGTTGTGCATGCCTTAAAAACATGGAGGCATTATCTTATGGGAAAACATTGTGAAATGTTCACCGATCACAAGAGTCTGAAATACATCTTTACACAGAAAGAACTCAACATGAGACAAATAAGATGGCTAGAACTTATCAAAGATTACGACTTAAGTTTGCAATACCACCCTGGAAAGGCAAATGTCGTAGCTGATGCATTAAGCCGCAAGGTTTATGTAAATGGCCTCAATAAAGGAGAATTGCCAGAGGAGTTATGTGCCCAATTTAGGGAGTTGAGATTAGAGATAGTGCCTGAAGGATACCTTGCATCCTTGGAAGTGCAACCCACACTGATGAACAGAATTCAAGAAACCCAAAAGATGGACAAAGAAATAGAAGAAATCAAAAGTAAGGTTAGTGAAGGCAAGGAAAAAGGATTTCATGTAGACGAACAAGGAACCTTATGGTACGAAAAACGTATCTGTATTCCGCAGGATCTTGAACTTAAGAATTTGATCTTACAAGAAGCTCACAACTCACCATATTCAATTCATCCTGGCAACACCAAGATGTATATGGATGTTAAGGAAAGATTCTGGTGGAATAATTTGAAGAAGGATATAGCGGAGCACATTGCCTTGTGCGACGTGTGTAGTTGTGTAAAGGCAGAACACTAGAAACCAGCGGGATTATTACAACGACTGCCAATACCTGATTGGAAATGGAATAAAATTGGTATGGATTTTATCACCGGACTGCCAAGGACTAAATCTGGATACGATTCTATATGGGTTATCGTTGATCGCTTGACAAAATTGGCTCATTTCATACCGGTGAAGACCACTTACACAAGTGCCAAGCTAGCCAAGATACACATGAATAGGATTGTATGTTTACATGGGGTGCCTAAGAGTATCGTGTCAGATAGAGGAACTCAATTCACTTCGCACTTTTGGCGACAACTTCACGAGTCATTGGGAACTCGACTAGAATTCAGCACTGCGTTTCATCCACAAACTGATGGGCAGACAGAAAGGACCAATCAAATATTGGAAGATATGCTAAGAGATTGTGTTTTAGATTATGGATCTAGTTGGGATGAAAGTCTACCATATGCGGAGTTTTCCTACAATAACAACTATCAATCAAGCATAGAAATGGCTCCGTTTGAATTCCTTTATGGAAGGAAGTGTACCACACCGTTGCTGTGGAATGGTGTAGGAGAAAGAAATTTTTTCGGGCCAGACCTAATCAAGGAGGTTGAAGGGAAAGTCAAGATGGTGAGGGATAGGCTAAAGGTAGCCCAATCTCGGCAAAAGAGCTATGCCGATCCAAAATGTAGAGAGGTCACCTATGAGGTTGGTGATAGAGCTTATCTCAGGGTATCACCACTTCGTGGTGTGAAGAGATTTGGAATCAAAGGAAAATTAGCACCACGCTATGTAGGACCCTTCAAGATTTTGAGCCGCAAAGGAGAAGTGGCATATGAGATAGAATTACCAGAATCTCGGTCAGCAGTTCATAATGTATTTCATGTCAGTCAGCTGAAAAAGTGTCACCCAGAGATGGAAGAAACTTCGCTGAAAGACACTATACCGTTAGAAGAAGTTCAGCTAGAGAATGATCTCACTTATGAAGAGAAACCTATTAAGATTCTGGAGACAACAGAAAGAATTACCCGTACCAAGACAATCAAATTCTGCAAAGTGCAGTGGAACCATCACACTGAATAAGAAGCAACATGGGAGCGAGAGGATGAACTTCGGAGAGATCACCCTCACCTATTTGCTAGCCAACCCGAATCTCGAGGGCGATATTCATCTTAAGGGGGTTAGATTTTTAACATCCCAAAATTTTCATCTGAAAACCATCATCATTGCGTTCATATCATCATGGCGTTGCATTTAGTTTGTCCTCCAAAATTTTAGTGAAATTTAGAGGCAATTTGGAGCCCTTTTGCTAAATCCAAAACCTAGAAGAAAAAATCTAAAAAGGAAAAAGAAAAGGAGCGAAAATTTAAATAGCAGCAGCACTTCTAGACTTTTTGGCCCAAACCGGCCCAACCAGCCCACCCGGACCACTCTCACCCTCTCCTTCTTTTCTCACGCCCCACTGCACACTCCCACCCACTTACCTCCTGGCCCCACATCCACGTCACCGCCACCTCATCTTCTTCCACACGAACGGGCTTCACCTCCTCCCCTCCTCTACCGTTTCCAAACCCGGCCAATTTCTGGCGTTTCCGTGGGTAAATCGCCATTGAGGCCACACCTACTTAACCCCCTCTCACTCCTCGTCAGTTTCCCCCAGCCACTACCCCTGGAGAGCCCCCAGGCTCCCCAATTAATAGCTCGAACCACCGCCGTCCGAAGCTACTCCGGCGACGATTCCGGTGAGCTCCGGCCACCTTGCACCCTCCTTTCTACCCTGTCTCGTTTGCCGTGTCTTGGCGAGTATTCTAACCCCGTCCGCGTGCCTTCTCTTGGTCCAGGTCGACGACACGGTCTACTCTGGCAAACTCCCTCTGCCGCCGCCGTCCATCGAGCTTTCCGGTAAAGTTAGGGTTTCCGCTACCCCTTTTTAGTCGCTGCTAGATTGTGCTGACCCGGGCGCACCCCACTGACCCCTCTCCTTGCTTGTTCGAGCCCTAGATCACCGTCTCCGACGCAGAGCCACGAGCTCCGCCGTCGACGCAACTCCGGCGAGGGATCGAGATCGAGGCAGAGCACCCCCCCCACGCCACAGTGACCTCCATCGAGACCGCCACGACCGCCTCGACCCCTGGTAAGTGTCCATGGACCCCCTGCCCCTGTAGAACCGTCGGAACATCGCCACCTGATGCGCCGCTGCCGCGCTCGGTAGGTCAGCGCCGCCCGTTTCTGGCCAGGCCCTAGGAGCCGTTAGATCTATCGGCAGCGGCTCAGATTAGATCACTAATCGAAAGGGTACGGGCTGATCAGATCTGTCCGTTTGTCACTTAAAATCTAACGGTCTGCAGCAGTCGATCCAACTGAACCGGTACTGACCAATAGGGTTGCGCCACGTCGCCCAGGTTATCTGTTTAAATAGAAAAATAGACAGATTATGTATTAAACTTAGAAATTCCATAACTTTTGATCCAAAATTCAAAAAAATGAAAATTTGGTGTCTATGGATTTAGAAAAATAAGGCCTTTATTATAGAGGCCTTGTTTCACACTTTTGCTTCTGAAAATTGGAATTATAGGCAGAACATTTTTAGGAGTATTTTGCTCATAAAAATTATTCCATAAATTGTTTTTGGGTATTTCTTATGCCTTTAGATGGAGTATTTTAACCTCTCTACTGTAGACTCTGTAAGTTTTAGAGTGGTGATCATATCATTGCATTTTGCATACATTCATATTTTTGTAATGTTTTATTGATTGAATTATTGTTGTTGGATTGTTCTTTGTGTAGATTGTGTGGATTGTGAAGTTTGTTGCTATGAGGATTGTACCTATTCCCCTAGCTACCAAGGCAAGTAATATTTCATCTTATGTCCTATTATTTTCACTATTGCACTAGTGTTATTTTGGTAGACTTAGTATGATAGGAATTATTTATATGTTACTATACTATGTTATGCTATCCTATAGAATATATCTTGGTAGTATTTCCTAGTTGAAAGACTTCGTATGTTAGAGTGCTTAGTCATGCTATTAGAGTTCGTGGGTGGAAAATTCTTATCATGATAGTATGGAAGGATATTATTTTGTTTAACTAAGAAAACAACTAATATCAATGAAACACCTGGGTGGAATGGGACTTGCTTGAATTATGTTGAGTGGTTACTCAGGGGCCATGTCTATGGTCAGCTGGTGTATCACACTTGTGGATGGCCACCCAGGAACAAAGAGATTGGAGACATTCTTGTCACGAAGATTCCAGTGCAGCCACATGGTATATGGGATCTGCCTTGACCAACTAAGTTGCAAGAACTCAGCCAGACAAACAGAAGGTGGTAGTTATGATTGGGTGGAACACGTCCGTGGTGGTGTTAGGGATTGCTTCTGAAAAGTCTCATCTCGATGCATGTCGAGTCTTGTGGGGAAAGTGCACCACCTCTAGAGAGGGTAAAACTAAGTACTTAGCCGTGTCCCTGGTTATGGACAATTTCTGAGCCTCAAGACAGTGAAGCAGTTCAATAATCTCCTCATCCAAATTTCTCTAAGTTAAAACTTGTGGGTGAACAAGGGTAGAGGTTCAGTGATGTCTATCATTGGAACCTTAGTGTTCTGAAAGAGAAATCTTACTCTTCAAAAACTATAAGATAAAACTTGCTTTTAGCAAAGTCAGCCAAAACCACACTTAGCCATATATTCATGCAGTTGTTGGATTATATCTATGGTATCACTTGCCAATGCAATTCCAAATGTATTGACCCTTGTGGCTGTAACTTATTATGTTGCAGGATACTCTGATGATGAGTAGGGTTGCGGGTCTACACTCGACATGTTTGCCTGTGGCGCATGAAGACAAAAGACTCTATTATTATACTATGTAATGTGAACCTTGAGTATCTTAGCCTTGGGCTAAGTGAGTTGTAAGAACCATTATATTCCTAGATATGCGATGTAATAATGACCTTTGTTTCTGTGTACTTCATCTTAAACTGTGGGTGCTAGCATTTCGATCCAGGGACTAGCACTGCGATCATAGGGATCTTACCTTATTATGGTGAGATCTTACACATATGCACATAAGCCATACCATTCACAACATCATCCTGCAAAAACAAGTTATGCATAGATACAATATCTACTGGCATTGTGAAACTCGCAACGACATCTAAGGTGCTACGACGGGGCGAAGCCAGCGGTCCCATTGTGTGATCTAAAACGCAGATCTCACTTGCATTCCGAACATGGATTTCTTCATCGAATAAAACAATTTTACCCAAATCCGATCTGTACTCCGATTCAACCAAACTCTTTGATCTTTGATCACCGCATCTGAATTTACGTGTCACAGTCTACCCCGATGGCGGAAGACGACCGGTAGGGGTATGTCGTTCCACGCCCTTAGCAGTTAGATCATGGAAACTAGATCATCCATTCCCCGAGTAAAGTGGATCCAATCAACTTTGTAGAAAACCGATCTATCTCATAGATCGACCACCAAAACCGCGATTAGATCCAATCTAACACCAACCGCATATCACATATGCATGATCTCGAGCCTAAAACCAGAAGCTAACGCTATGATACCACTACTGGGCCACGTAGAGATAAACAAAACTTTTACCCTACGCGGTACACCCAAGATCTAGCTCAGGTGATAGGCCACAAGACATACCACTAGACGTGCATGTGCGGATTATTCATGAAGCACGTCAGTTGATGCCATGCCGAACGATCCCCGGTACAGCACATCCAAATGCCCACGGACCTCCTTGTCTCCAGCGCCGCACGTGCAACGCCTCTACCAGTATCCACACATACAGGAAGGAGCTCCAGGAAAAGGACTGCCATATCCTAACTAGCCTGAAATGGAAGTGGAGAAAGTGATGGCTAGGTCAGAGACAATCCCTTGTCACTCCACTTATATACACTCCTAGCTGGGCTCAACGCTTGAGGCCCATCTAGGCCGTACCCCAATCTCCACATGGATCTAATCCACATGGGCTCCTTACCCTTAAGTGTGTGACCCAGTAGGTTCACATACACCTTGACACGACCTGAGTCACCACTCCGAGTCGATAGTTGGTAGCAGCCTCTAGCAAGATGTGCCAACTCCCAAGAGCCATAAAGTCAGAAGACAGACCTTTCTCAATGTGACTTTCTTCCAAGTCCCTTTGCCTCATGATATATTTTGTCAAGCTATAGGCGAGTTGTTTCCATTCCTTTAATAGCTCGACTCTCTCTTCTTGTTCTGTGATATACGATTCACTAGACTAACACTTAGTCTAACTCCTTGGTTAACACTTAACCGAGCCGCGCATGGTCGTGCTTCTGAATCATATCACACGAGAGGGCCCAGAGAATATCTCTCCATTATAGAGGGTCAAATCCCATCTTGGTAATCCACGTCACGCAGCTTGCTTCACAAGCAACCCGAACTCTAGCTTTATAACTTCCCATTTATGGAACAACGTTTGATAGAACCTAAGCTGGTGATTCATAACTTAGATCATGCGATCACCTCAGGTCGAAGGATTCCATTGCTTGAGACTACAAATCACAACATGCTCGTTGCATATCAACTGTGGGTCAGTTCGAATCGCTAAACTCTTTAGCCGAATCCGTGTAAGTCAGAATAGCATCTCCATGCCCATGACAAGTGGAACCGAGTCATCAGACGACTTTCACATTAGTCTAAGTTGTGTGTCCAACACAACCTCAACGACCAAGGACAATAAGTATGAACAACATCATAATCGAATCACATATTCAATGATACATATCAGTAGTTCATACAAGGATAGTAAATTTATGAATACATTGGGAATAACTTCATACATGATTGCCTCTAGGGCATATTCCCAATAGAGAGGGACCGCATCAGCATTCGACTAAATTACCTTACTCAGGTGGAGCTAGAAGCCGGGGTTTTTTTCTGGACTCATCGAGATCGAGCGACCGTACTGGCAACCATGCATGATCGTATTTCACAGGTGCTGCATTTCTTGAAGATGGCATGGTCATCCCCTAAGCATATATTTAGGGCGATGTATCCACTAGACGTAGTCCCTACAACTCTGCTGTCGCTACAACAGAAGTTTCATGATGCTGGTGCCGTTCACGAGTGCGTGCACCAGCAACTTGGCGCGGGTGCCAAAGCTGCGCTTGAGCTTGTGGATATGCAACATCTAGACATGGATCTGAAGGCTATTGCAGAAGGGTCGTCGACGGCTCTAGATGGTATGGCGTGGAACATGGTTCTGCACTACCGAGCGGTTGCGGAGCCAGCGGAGGACATCGTGAGGTTGTTCGATGAGAGGACCAATGTCCTCCTTCAATGCCAGTAGAGCAATTGTTAGCCTGCACAGAACATATAATTGTTGTAAAGGTCGTACAATTTCAGTTGGCCATTGTAATTGTTGGAAACTTGATAGCTTTGTATATGTTGCGAGTGTAGTTTATGCAATTCCTTTCTATTAGCCTGATGCTCCAAATCTCAGCACCTTACCATCCTATCAGTTGCGCTACAACTGGGCTATAATTTCTCAAGGGTTCGATGGTAAGCAAAATCAGCTACTCAGGCCATTGTGGTGATGCATTCTTTTGTTCGACGAGGTCGTTAGGGAGGCGCAGCCCCCGAGTGTGAGATGCATTAATAGGAAAGTATAAAAGACACAAGGTTGAGGCACTTAGATTTTATTTATTGCAGAATAGCAGGAGGTACATTGTGTGGCTAAGTAGCCTGGCTAAATAGCCTTATTGTAAAGAAAAACATCTAAGCGTAGAAACGTTGCAGCTACGCGATGTTCCACGGGTTGGAGTATGCAACTCTAGTTTCTAAGTCCTTGAGGTGATAGGCGCCACCTGGGATCAGTTCGGTGATCATGTAGGGTCCTTCCCATGGAGATTCAAACTTGGGGTGTCCCTTTTGCTTGAGTCGTAGGACGAGGTCTCCTTCGACAAAGGACCTTGGTCATAGCCGATGACTATGGTAGTTGTAGA
Source organism: Avena eriantha (assembly GCA_910589775.1). Taxonomy (NCBI): domain Eukaryota; kingdom Viridiplantae; phylum Streptophyta; class Magnoliopsida; order Poales; family Poaceae; genus Avena; species Avena eriantha. The sequence continues at coordinate 187,649,703 of OU342746.1, read as the reverse complement.
GGCTCTGCTGGTACAAAGTTGACCGTTCCGTGGCGATTTCGCGCGCCTCTTTGACCATATCGATGGAATCCTCGAGTGCGGCCGTAGATTCGGCCTTGCTATAGGCGACGACCCATGGGGCCTTGTATCGCACTTCGGCTGGTAGGACCGCCTCGGCGCTGTGCACCATGAAGAAAGGCGTGTATCCCGTGGTGAAATTCAAGGTCGTTTGGAGGCTCCATAGCATGAAGGGTAGCTCCTCTGCCTAGCACCCTGCCGCTTGTTTGAGAGGCTGAAGAAGGCACTTCTTGATGCCATTGCAGACTAGGCCATTGGCTTTCTCGACTTGACCGTTGGTCTGAGGATGTGCCACAGAGGCGTAGTTGATTTTGATGCCCAGGTTTTCACAGAAGTCCTAGAATACCTTCGAGGTGAAGTTCGTCCCATTATCGGTGATGATGTTGTGCGGCACCCTGAATCTGAAGATGATGGACTTGAAGAACTTGATAGCGGTAGCTCCAGTTTGGTTGGTAACCGGCATGGCCTCAATCCATTTGGTGAACTTCTTGACTGCGACGAGGAGGAAAATGTATCCTCCAAGCGATGACTTCTACAGCTTCCCGACCATGTCGAGTCCCCACTGCGTGAAGGGCTAGGCCACATGTATGGGCCTGAGTTCCACTCCTAGAGCCTGCGGCTTATCCGCGAATCTCTGATGGGTGTTGCACCGTTCGACGATATCCTTGGCATTGCGCACGTGGTGGGTCAGTAGAAGCTAGCTCATAAAGCTTTAGCGACAAGGGCACGACTGTCGACGTGATGTCTGCAGGTACCCTTATGTATCTCGAGGAGGATGCCCCTTCCGTCACCATTGGTGACGCATCGCTGGAGGACACCTGTGATGTTGTGTTTGTACAACTCGCTATTGATGATGGTGAAGGCCTTGGAGCATTTCGCATCTGTTGGGTCGTCTGAAGGGAATATGCCCGAGAGGCAATAATAAAGTGGTTATTATCTTATTCCATGTTTATGATAAATGTTTATTTTGCATGCTATAATTGTATTGATCGGAAACATCAATACATGTGTGTTTAATAAACAAAAAGGGTTCCTAGTTATGCCTCTCTTATAGACTAGCTCGTTGATTAACAAGATGATGAAGGTTTCCTGATCATGGACATTGGATGTTGTTAATAACGAGGTCACAACATTGGTGGAATGATGTGATGAACATTCATCCGAAGTATAGCATTACGATCAAATTCATTATGTTTATATTGCTATAACATCATACGAAGTAATATTTATCCTTAGACCATGAGATCATGTTAATTGCTAACACCGGAAGAGTATCTTGATAACATCAAACGTCACACCGTAACAGGGTGACTATAAAGATGGGTTCAGTGCTACGAAGGTGTTATGTTAAGGCTCATGGATCAAGAGTGGAATTTGTCAATCTCGATGACAGATAGATATACTCTAGGCCCTCTCGGTGATATCACATTAAGATAGCTTGCAAGCAAGTGATGTGATCACTAGAATGTTATATCACGGGAACGAGAAAAGAGTGCATGTCGGAAACGAGATCAAACTAGGTATGGAGATACCGATGTTCGAATCTCGGACATGTAATATATCGCGAGACAAAAGCATTTAGTTACTAGCGTTAAAGGTTCTCACAATCACAGAAGTCATCGTTGAATGTGTAGGAGTCAGTATGGATCTCCAGGTCCCGCTGCTGATTATTGATCGGAGAGGGGTCTCGATCATGTCTGCATTATTCGCGAACCGTAGGGTGACACACTTAAGGGATACCGACACCATTTGGAGCAAATATGTTTCATATAAACATTTAAGAAAGCGCTGGAATTATTTCAATAGACACCGAAACTGTTTCGGGTGAAATTGCTGAAATTGGTTCTGCATGTAATATTGAAATGTTACAGGGGGTTTTATGTGAATGTTTGTTAATTAAAGTAATTAAAAAATTCTGAATAGAAATAATAAAAGAGTTTTATTAAATGAGAGAGCATTAAATTTGGAGAAATTTAATGCATTTAAAGTGGAGACTTTAAAAGGGAATGTGAAGAGGCATTTTAATGTGGAGGGGTTACCACCACATGAATGGAGGAGGTGAAGAGGCACCTCCTCTATGCGCTGGCCATGAAGGAGGGGCACCCCCCTCCTCCTATAAAAGGCCACCCTCTCCTCACGTCTCACTCACACCTCCTTGTGAAGGATCTCTCTCCCCCTCTAGTATTATATCCCCATGGTCTCGGATTAGCGAGATACATGTTCCCGGTGGCTTTATCTGGAAAGGAGTTGCTGCTTCCGCTGCTTTGCTGGAGCGAGGGACGGAGGTTGTCGGGGTACCGGACGTGTGTGCGGTCACAGATGCACCGCTGCTTTGCGGTGCTGGACTTGGTGCTGCTGGAGCTGGATCTGATGGTCGTGCTGGAGCCGGACCTGCTGGACTTCCTCAAGATCTTGAGATCGGCAAGTGTACAACTACATCAACCACGAGTTCCTACTTGTTAACAAAACTCGTTGTCTTCGAGGGTAAGTTCTCGTTGGATGTATGTCCACCCGTTGCTTTGTACCTAGTAGATAGATCTTGGCGTGTAGTTCACATCGTAGGAAATTTTTTGTTTTCTATGCTGTGGACCCAACAATGGTATCAGAGCCTGATCTATGCGTAGGTGCTTTGCACGAGTAGTACACATATGTTTATATGTGGGCGATGATGATCATGTTATTGCATCTTCTATGTATTTTGGATATTGGTGGCATAGTGGGATGAAGCGGCCCGGACCAACCTTACATGTCATCGTACATGAGACCGGTTCCACGACTGACATGCAACTTGTTTTGCATAAGTGGCTGGCGGGTGTCTGTCTCTCCTACTATAGTCAATATCTGATTTACAACGAGTTGCTAATAACTTAGTTATCCTCGTTGTGGTTCATGTTCGTAGGTGAGAACGGTTCTATCTCCGAAAGCCCTAAGCCACGTAAAACTTGCAATTGATAAATTGGAGGCGTCTAGTTTAGACATTTGTTGGGCTAGTGTATTGATATGGTATTGTTGTAAGCAGATGTATGATAGATACTCTTACAACACACTCAACGTGTAAGTTCCATAGACCTTGGCCTTACACACAAAGGAATGATAGAGATCATACCACAATGCAAGTGATAGAGATCAAATGCATGGACCATATCATCTCACTTTACACATTAGATGTTAGCATCTTATACTGCTAGTTTGGCGCTTTTGGTAGCATTATAAGATGATCCCTCATTTAGATATCAAGATAAAAATATGTTCTTCCTTAAGTATGCACCGTTCTGTGGATTGTGTTTTGACACATCACGTGATGATTGGGTGTACTCGAATCTACGCTTTCATAGGAACGGGTGTAAGACAGTTTTACACACACAAATACTAAGGTTCTTACTTGGCGAGCCTAGCATGTACAGACATGGCCTCGGAACACGGACCGAAAGGTTAAGCATGAGTCATATAGTTGATATGATGCCCATATAGATGCTCGCCTTTGAAGCTACATCAACTCACGTGATGATCGGACTTGGTGTAGTGGATTTGGTTCATGTAATCACCAAAAAGACACAAGGGATGTCGTTTTTGAGTGGGAGTTCATTAGTAATTTGGATTAGTCGAACTCAATTTGTCATAGATTAAATCAAAGTGAATTTGCATAGTTTGTTGTAGTCATTGGCATTCGTTTTCTACCTTATGCTTAGTTTTTATTTGAGATAATAGAACTATAGAATTCTGGATATTTACTTTACGAACTGGTATCATATTGTTTTGAATGTCAATTTAAAGTTTATAAGTCCTATTGCAAACTTTCAAAAAACTCTATTTACTCCATGAAGTTTAATAAGTAGTATTAAATCAAGAGTAAGAATTCCAATGTTAGTATCTAAAGTATCATGTTTGCCTCCATGATTATTGATATTCAAAAAGTTGTTTTAATATCAAGATTATATTGGAGCTGAAAATTGTTTCAGAAACCATCATGTGTGAAAGATATTGTGATATCTGAAACAATGTTTTTGGTTGCATTATGATAGAGTATAATCTAGCAAAATACATGTTCTCATATTGTATGAGAATTTGTGAAGGATGGAGATGCTAGGCATCCGAATCTACCAAAAAGGTTTTGGGAACTGATATTATACTCGTGATTCTTCCTTATAAGCTATAGTAGCTTGATCATGAAAGTTGTCATGATAAGGATGAATAGAAGATGTAAGTAAAATGTTTACTACACTAATAGATTACTAAAGAATGGATTTTTGAAAGAACACCAAACATTTGATGATGGTGATCCACTTCAAAGTGCAAGTCCAAAGGTATTAGTATTTGACTATATACGCTTTGTACCATGTGTCATGTTGATGACACCACTATTGATGTTGATAGATTCTTTCAAAAGAAAAGGAATTGCTGAAAGAGAATCTATAAAATATTTGGCAGAAAATAAAAGGTTGGAGATGTCCAACTTAGGTATATAGAAGATATACATGTTATGGCTGTATTCCTTGCTTGTTAAACAATGTGGTTCTTAGGTATTGGATACCAGTATTGGATACCGAATTGGTTGGTATGAAGTGTCATACAGGACAACGCAATTCATGAACTACAATGGCCTAAGTAACTAGCAAGAGAATGAGTGATGATGTTCATCGAAAACAAATAAAGTGTTATTGTGTTTTTCGTTGTCATCAAACCAAGCCTTCAAGATTTGTTTAAATAATTGTTATTTTGTTTCGGTATTATGAGAACAATGGCTGTTCAAATAATTACCGTATTCCATAAAGGATGGATGAACTTTTACAAGTCTAGTTGGAGAAATCACATCCATAAACACTATTGCTAAAATGTCGCAAGACAAATGATTGAAAGATCACTTATGAAGTGGCATCGCTGTTTAAATTATATTTGAAAGAAAACATGAAGAAACTCCATGTTGATGGATTTTTGGAGTCTTTGATTTTGATCAATTGACGCATGTGAGACTTTCCTCGAGATAATTGAAACTCCGTCCATAGGCCAGAGAGGAATGGATGACTAGCTTATTGGAAATTGTGCATGCTGATGTGCATAGTCCATTATGTGTAGCCATATGCGATGGATCTTTTTGCTTCATATGCTTTCTTCAAAAATTTGAGTGAATATATCTGTATATTTACTTAATAAGGAAGAAGTATGAAACATTTGAAAGTTGTTCAAAGACTTTCAAGATGAAGTGAAAAATCATTGTAACAAGAAAATAAAAGAGTTTATGATTTGATCATAAAGGAAGATATTTGAGTTACATGTTTAGCAAAACACCTAAGATTTGAGGAATTGTTCCATCAATTTGGATTTCCCGGTAAACCATAGGAGTATGGCATATTCGAGAGATGAAATCAAACCATGTTTGACATGGTAAGATCAAAGGTGTCATTTATAAAACTGCCATTATGTTTTAAAGATTGAAGCTTTAGAGACTACCGCTTTTACACTGAAAAGTGCACTATCGTGATCCGTTGAAATGACACCATATAAGTTATGGTTTTGGATAAAACCCGAATTGTCTTTTCTTAAATTTTGTTATGCTATGCATAAGTAAAATGTTTACAACCAAAGTCGGATAAACACGTCTTTGTAGGTTATCCCAAAGAATTTGTTGGGAATTTCTCCATAACACCGAGGACAAAAGAGTTTGTTACTTGGAACGTCAAGTTTCTTGAGAAGGAATTTTTCGTGAAAAGTTAAGTGGGAGGACAATAGAACTTTGATAAGGTTGTTGAACCTTAGCTATATGTGCTAAGTAGCGCAGCACCGGAAAGTGTCCCGGTGGCGGTCACAATGCTCATGGCTCTCGTGATTACAAAAGGTGTGATCTCGGAGATTAGAGTTCCTATAGAACCATGTGGGTCGGTAAGAATCAAATAGTAAGATTTGATAAGCAAGTTGTTATTGTTTTGACAATGATGAACCGACTACATGCAAAGAAGCGATGATGGGCCCTGACTCCATAAAATGACTAGAAGTCATAGAATCCGTGATAGTATCCATACACGAGAAATCAAGTTTCTGAACTTGGAAGACCCTCCGGAAAGGCGTGAAGCCTATCGGTCGTGTTTGGATCTATAAAGAAATAAGACATGGATGTTTAACATCTATGAAATAGTGGACATGTCGGAAAGAAGTTTACGACAATGTTCAAGGAGTTGACTATGACAAGATTTGATCTTTCATAGCGATATATAGTCTTGACGGATTAATGTAGCAACCACTGCATATAATTTGGTATATGGTAGTTGAATAAACAAAACAAGGTTCTTCTAATAGAACGGTAACCTAGGACATGTACATGACATGGTCCGAAGGGTTTTGTTAATTCAAAGGGTGCTAAAAGGGCATGTAAACTTCAATAGTTGAAGTAAGCATAGCGGAGTTGGAATCTTCACCATGATGAAACTGTTAAAAGAGTTTAAATTCATCGGAGATGATGAAGATGCTTGAATTGCAAGAAATTAAGTGGGAGCGCTGAGACATATTTCTAATACATTATGTAGAGGACATATTGTTGATTGGAAATGATGTATCTTGTATTGACACAAGTTAAGAATTTCATTAAAATAAGATTTCGATGAAAGACTTGGGCAAACCCGGAATATTTGGCATCAATATCTATATGGATAGATTAAGGCGCAAATATGGTTGTGCCAGACATACATATATGAGATATTGAAAGGTATCAATATGGAAACAACAAGAAAGGTTCTTGCTGCATGGAAAGGATTGTATCAAAATTCAAGTGTTTCAACACTTGGTGAGTAAAATCACATGAAGATTTTGATCGATTATACTATGATATGTATATGTCCAGAATGTCCTATGCTCTAAATGTTATGAGCATATACCAGAATGATTCATAAGATGATCATTGGACAATAGTAAATATATTCTTATGAGCTTTGGAAGAACTAAGAATATATAATGTATAAGTGACAAATAGTTAAAGGTAGTTCATTGTAAAGTGTTACATTGATACTAGTTTTGTCACAAGATACAAATTAAATTTATCTCAATTTAGACTATGGGTGGCACAATGTAATGGAAAGGATGTTCCATGATGGATTTGGATGAGTTCCAAAGTTGAGACATTGGGACGAATACTACAACAAAAGGCTAAGTATATAACTGCTATAGTAGCAGCAAAGGAGGGCATTTGTGTTAAGTAGTTTGTTATCAAACTAGGTGTGGTTCAAAGTGGGCTAATACTGAAGATATATTGTGTGACAATAATATCAACATATTTTGAGCCGAACGAACTAAAGGTCTCACCAAAAGACCAAATTTATACAATGCCATCTCATTTGAGAATGAGTGATGCATAGAGATGCAAAGACATGCAAATACACACGGACCTGAAACTGTCAGATCCAGAGATTATGTTAACCACTAGCAATAGCGTATATGCAACACAAGAAAGCCATAGGTGTTCAATACGCAAAGTTTTTCAAACTAGATTATTGACTCTAGTGCAAGTGGGAGACTGAAGGGAATATGCCCGAGAGGCAATAATAAAGTGGTTATTATCTTATTCCATGTTTATGATAAATGTTTATTTTGCATGCTATAATTGTATTGATCGGAAACGTCAATACATGTATGTTTAATAAACAAAAAGGGTTCCTAGTTATGCCTCTCTTATAGACTAGCTCGTTGATTAACAAGATGATGAAGGTTTCCTGATCATGGACATTGGTTTCCTAAAAGAGTTTTATTAAATGAGAGAGCATTAAATTTGGAGAAATTTAATGCATTTAAAGTGGAGACTTTAAAAGGGAATGTGAAGAGGCATTTTAATGTGGAGGGGTTACCACCACATGAATGGAGGAGGTGAAGAGGCACCTCCTCCATGCACCGGCCATGAAGGAGGGGCACCCCCTCCTCCTATAAAAGGCCACCCTCTCCTCACTTCTCAATCACACCTCCTTGTGAATGATCTCTCTCCCCCTCTAGTATTATTTCCCCATGGTCTCGGATTAGCGAGATACATGTTCCCGGTGGCTTTATCTAGAAAGGAGTTGCTGCTTCCGCTGCTTTGCTGGAGCGAGGGATGGAGGTTGTCGGGGTACTGGATGTGTGTGCGATCACGGATGCACCGCTGCTTTGCGGTGCTGGACTTGGTGCTGCTGGAGCTGGATCTGATGGTCGTGCTGGAGCCGGACCTGTTGGACTTCCTCACGATCTCGAGATCGGCAAGTGTACGACTACATCAACCACGAGTTCCTACTCGTTAACAAAACTCGTTGTCTTCGAGGGTAAGTTCTCGTTGGATGTATGTCCACCCATTGCTTTGTACCTAGTAGATAGATCTTGGCGTGTAGTTCACATCATAGGAATTTTTTTGTTTTCTATGCTGTGGACCCAACATCATCTGGCAGCCTTTTAGTGAGAAGATACATGATGTACGACTGCGTCCAAGACGGCTGGATGAGCATGGCCTCCATGGGACCTTCGGGTGCAGACCCTTGTTCTGCATCACATGACACTTTGGCTTCTTCAGGTGCCGTATGCCTCGAGTGCGCTGCTGCACCAGATGGCCCTCCAGTAATCTTTAGCTTGATGGAGCGCTCGTAGATTTGCTCGAGGAATACGCCTGGTGGCACCGGGGTGCAGGTGGAGCCTATGTTGGCAAATATGTTGGCCTCCTCGTTGCTTTCGCGACCTACATGCCATAGCTCGCAGCCATTAAAGTCCGTTTCGAGTGCGTTGTAGAGATCGTGGTACACAACCATGTTGTCACTGAAAGCATCGCACATGTTCATGGTTTGCTGGACCATGATGTTCGAGTCGCCATAGATAATGAGCCACGTGGCTCCACATGCCTTGGCCATCCGCATCACGTGGATCAGCGCCTCGTACTCCGCCTTGTTGTTGGACGCGCGGAACTTCATCCGCAGGATGTACCACATCTTGTCCCCTTGAGGAGATGTCCAGATGACGCCTGCGCTAGCTCCTTCCTTGCATTTGGATCTATCGAAATTCAGGGTTCAGAGGTTGGACATGTCTAGTTTGTCGGGAAGCCGATTCTCCATCCAGTGGACGAGGAAGTTTGGTAGGACCTACGACTTGATCACCACTCGCCGCTCATATGTGATGTCCCGGCGGGAGAGCTCGATGCCCTAGAAGGCGACCCGCCCCGTAGCGTCGGGGTTGTTGAGGATGTGGTTCAACGGGGCGTCTTTCACCATGACTATGGTGTGCTCCTGAAAGTAGTGGCATAGACGTCATGATGTCATGAAGACACCGTAGGCTAGCTTCTGGTAATGTGGGTTCTGTTGTTTTGTTGGTGTCGGTACGTCGCTGAGGTACTATACTAGGACCTACACCCCATGGAACTTGTTTTCTTCGGCTCATTCTACCACCAGCATGGTACTGACCACCTGGTTGGTGGCATAAATGTACAGAAACATTGGCTCCTTTTCCCTAGGGGTCACCAGCACAGGAAAGGTGGAGAGCAGGCGCTTGAGATCTTTGAATGCATCTTGCGCCTTGTCTGTCGACTCAAATTTGTCGGTCTTTTAGAGGAGCTAGTAAAATGGTAGTGCCTTCTCGCCCATTTGACTGATGAATTGTCTAAGTGCCACGATTCACCCAGCCGGCTATTGGACGCCCTTGACATTCGTCGGCTTCTCCATCACCAGTATGGCCCTTATCTTCTTCAGGTTAGCCTCTATTCCCCTGTTGGAGATGAGGTATTCGAGTAATTGCCCAGATGGTACGCCGAGGGCCCACTTCTTAGGATTCAGCTTGATCTAGCGGTCGAGGTTGTCGAAGGTCTCGTGAAGATCATTGATGAGTGTATCTTCCTCCTTGGTCTTGACAACTATGTCGTCGACATACACCTAGATGTTTTGACCGAGCTGGTTCTTGAGGCAGGCTTGCATACACCATTGATAGGTAGCTCCTGTGTTCTTTAGCCTGAAGGCCATCGTGGTGTAGCAGTAAACGCCAAAGGGTGTGATGAAGGCCATCTTCTCCTGGTCCTCTTCATTAGGATCTGATGATAACCTGAGTAGGCATCGAGGAAGCAGAGGCGTTCGCATCCTATGGTGGAGTCGGTTATATGGTCGATCCGTGGTAATGGGAAGTGGTCCTTTGAGCAGTGCTCGTTGAGGGAGGTGAAGTCCATGCACATCCGTAGGATATCCATGTCCTTTTTGGGAACGAGCATGGGGTTAGCTACCCAGGTGCTTTCCTTGATTTCACGTATAAAATCAGTGTCAAGGAGTCTGTTGACTTTCATGCCAACCGCATTGGCCCTTGGCTCTGACAGTCGATGCATCAACTGCTTGACTGGTCTTGCATCTGGATACACATTGAGTGCATGCTTGAAGAATTCCCTGGGAACTCCTGGCATGTCCGCAGGACACCAAGAAAATATTTCCCAGCACTCACGGAGGAATTTGACAAGGGCGAGTTCCTATGCGGGACTCAGGTTGTTGGCAATCAGGGTCATCTTGGTTGGGTCCGTCGGGTGACCTGGACCGCCTTAGTATTCACAGACGAATCGAAGGACTGGTCTGGTGCATTCTGCTTGCTCACAGGAGGAAGACTATTGTCCGTCGACTCCTTGAGCCTCGCAAGCTCCTCCTGCATTCTGAAATATTGGGAGATTTTGTTGAATTCCCTGTCGTAGCTATCGTACTTTGTGAAGCTTCCGTTGACGGTGATTAATCCGTTAGGTCCTGGCATCTGCATATGCAAGTACGCATAGTGTGGTACCGCCATGAACCTTGCGAATGCGACACACACGAGGATAGTATGGTACTGTGATGGCTAGTCGACCACCTCGAACTCAAGGAGCTCACGTCAAAAGTTTGCGGCCGTGCCGAAGATGACGTCTGATACCATCGATCCGGATTACGGATGTAGTATAGCTTCTTTTTCCCTAGTAGACCTAGGTTATCGAATCCTCGAAAAGCAGATGCATAGTGAAGTTACTTTAACGGACCTTCGAGAGTTTTAGAATTCCTTTTGTGTTTTCACCAGACCAAGAGTTTGCATCTTTTTGTTGTTGTCGATGATGGAGAGAGAGAGAGCCTAGGGCGTTCGGTTTCACCTGTAGCTATGCAAAACATCTGATGGGATAAAAGATAAAGATAAAGTATGCATGTAATTGTTAGAGCAAGATAAATTATATGTGGGCAGTGCATCCATAATTGCTATTGCCTCCGCAACCGCTTATAGCAATTACCTACTAGTCTCATCCATAGAAAAAAGAGAACTAATGATATGCATAGTGATGTCACCATTAATCCCAAGTAAATCCATCACTTACAACCGTATTACCCCTTCTATCACTAGGGTTCCCAACCTGCAGATCAGTCATTACTCATACTCCCTATACCTGACTCAACCCTCGGGGTCTTGGGTACCTGACAAGTCCTTAGATTGATGCAAGAGAGGATACAATAATCATCATGTCATACAAACTAATACATGATCCCATCTATGATAAATAACATGCACAAATGCTACATGGCTAGGCCAAAGCCCTTAGCCCAAGGAGAATTACTCACACATAGAGATGAGATCAACAATCACAAACATTGTAATGAAAATCATAAGATTGATAACAATAATCTTACAATGTCGCCAATCAAAGAAGAGATCTGTTGTTACAAGTGGTGTAATATGGCTATGGAGATGGAGAAGGGTTTTGAGATCTGGAGGCGGCTGATGATCTAGGGCACAGACTTTTGGACGAGGCATGCTGGTTTTCTCATCGCCCGAAGCTTCTTTATATAGGGGTCCCTTCACGAAAGTTTTTTTGTTTGACCTAGCGGTGGCGGCGCCAACTATATGACCAGGACTATACGGCCGAAATATTGCTCCGTTCGTATAGTTGGTCCTTAAAGCGTCTGCCTCCGCTTCACAGCTCCTGGTTTCTTCTGGTTGTTGGAAATTTCGTATCTTTGGTTTTAATGTAGTGATTCCCATCTTCAAACGACATTATCTACGCAGGAAAAAATAGAAAGAAAGGACTGCACACCCCATTGAATATTAGGCATTAGTGGCAGGGTTTAGAGAGATATTTCATCAAAAATATGAATAATATCTAGTTTAAATATGGACGGAGATGGCTATATTTTAGAGCCATCAACGTCCCCAAGCAAGAAAGCCAAAATCAAAAACAAACTCAACATTTAAACTGAAATAACGAGATGGTGATCTAACTCATGATTGGTAGTCTCATATTTCCTCCACTTCATAAATCTGAAAAACTTCAGCATAGATAGAGCAATGGCAAGCATATCATATGGGTTTTATGCATCCTTATAGCACAACGAAATTATTGTTAACATGGATGATTCAAATGAGTAAACTTTATTCCATGTCATGTAATCAACTCATAGGCTTGCCTTTGAACAAAGTATAATCATGTAAACTGAGAGTGTGAGAGTTGTCATGAAAAGCATATACACTAGAGTATCTCAATTCTCCCACATCAATAAATGAACACTTTTCAAGCACTACTTTTCTATTCATTGTCCTTCAAGAATTTCAGTTCTTAAGTAATTGAGAGCATGCCAAAAAATATTAGTTTATGAGACTGTGATGGACACTCGTGGCATCACTAAGGTTTTTGTTCCTTTTGCATAATGATTACTCATAACAGCCAGAGGACTGATTCCATCATGATTACAGCTACTTGGGAGTGCCAAGAATCTTACCCACTATAGCATTGCTGCTACATGTGTTTAATCAACTCATAGCCGAAATCTAGGAGTTTCCTCCATGAAGATCGTTCGTAGGCCAGCGGAGTTGTTGGCATCCCATGAAGTTTGACACGCATAAAGCTATATCATTCTTATGATTAACAAGTCAAACTTTGGCATGCTCACAAATACCACTAAACATTAATTCAATCAAACAAATCCTTTTGAAGAGAGCTATCAAGTCAATCAACATTTTCAGTGCTGTTGAGTATCTCTAGAAATAAGCCTTCAAAACTAAGCACTACAACACCCAAGCCTTCAAGTGTGAGACTTTTTCTTATTACAATTGTTTAGCAATTTTTAGGAAAGACTTGGTTAATTACGAGAGCTGGAACAAGACGTACCCAACTAAATACCTATGCAAAACAAAAATCTTACTACAATACAAAGACTGACTCCACCAATATAATATCTCAACATTTACTACTAACTAGCATAGGTTTCTCAAACTTCAAAAGTAGGGAGTCATAAGGCATACCTCTCATGTTTGGTTCCACTTCTCTCTTCCTTTTTATTTGTTTCTTGAAAACTCGAAGTCAATCACTCTCCTGCAAACATATGAACCTCGAGGCGGAAAGAAAAGAAAGAGGGTAAATAAAGAAAAATGGAGAAATCTTTTTGTTGTTTTTAAGAGAGGGAATTTAAAGAATAGAAAATTGGCGAAAAATCTCGGCTAGAAAATCTTGAAAGCAAATAGAAAGAACTAAAAATAAAGTGTTGGGGAAACCAACACGAGTGCTTATAAACTCAAAATAAAAACACAACCTTGAAATAAATAAAAGCAAATGAACACCACATAAAGATACATGAGGAAACTTCCCCAAGCTTAGGATTTTTTGTAGGTAGAATCTACAATTTTAATAGGACAACCTTTAATGTATACTAAAGTATTCTCCTTAATTCCTACAGCTTATTTGTAGGTAGAATCTGCTAGATGCAATTTTAACTCGGTGATCTCAAAAGATCCAAGATTTAACTTATTAAAAAGACTCTTTGGAATTGTTGAGACGCTTGCACCTAGATCACAAAGTGCAGCTATCTCATTTGTCCTAATTTTAATCTTAATAGTAGCCTGAAATATGTCATCAAGCTTCACAGGTAATTTTTGAGACATTTGCTTATATTCTTCCTCAAGCTCACGTACCTTTATTGCTACCTGATTAACGAAGTGTTGGTACATAGCTTCCTCACTACCTTCACTTGCCATAATCTTAACGTTGATCCTTTTTACAAGATCTTCAACGGTGTAGCTTGGTGAAGGAGCATTACTATAATCAACTTCTTTAGGCTCCTCCCTTTGGATTCTCAGCTTTACCTACAAATTTGGCTAGAATGAGAGTTTGACTCTCGGTTATCTTACCTAGTTGTGCCTCAACGATCCTCGTTCTTTCTTGGAGGGCCTGCAAATAATTTCTCAAACTTACAGCTTGGTTAGAAAATTTACTAAGCATAGCATCATGGTTCTCCGTTATTTTAACAAGAATATTGTTTTGTTCATTTTGTGAGTCTATAAAATACTTGAGTGTTTCTTGGAGACTACCATGACTAGTTCCCACATTATTATTAGAATTACCTGCAGGACTAGAATAGTGTTTCTAAAAATTAGGATTATAAATCTTCTTCCAAGCAGGGTTATAATCATTACGAGCTATGAAGTCTATTTATTCAATATTTGTTTCTGGGATGGCTCTTACCTGGGTTTCCTTACCTTTCACGGCTAGTATGAGCTCATCCAACTTAGCATTGAGTTCTTCATTTTCTTGTGGTGAGACGGAGTTCACCTTCTTCGTGTTTGATCTATCCACATGCCATTGGGCATGGTTGTCTTGCATATTGTCTAGCAGCTGCTTTGCTTCAGTAATATGTTTACCCATAAATGTTCCTCTAGCTGCAGTATCAAGCATAGACTTAGACACAGGGTTAAGAGCATTATAAAATAAATGGAGGATTAACCAATCTTCCATCCCATGACTAGGACAGTTTCTCATGCATTCTTTCATCCTCTCCCATGCAAGCACTTGTGGCTCACGCTCTTCCTGTCTAAAACCAATAATATTAGATCTGAGTTTCATAGTCTTTGTGGGTGGGAACAATTTAGTCATAAATAAAGAAGTACATCCCACCCATGATGTAATAGTATTTTTAGGCAAAGCTAGCAACCATTCTTTTGTTATTCCTCTAAGAGAGAAAGGAAATAAACGCAATTTGACCGCATCAGGGTCAACAACTTTTATATGCATCATATCACATATTTCAGTGAAACTATTCTAGTGCATACACACATCTTCAATAGCAGAGCCTCCAAATTGATTCTGTTGAACCAAACTAAATAATGGGGCTTAATTTCATAGTCATCAGCAGTAATTGCTGACTGGGTAATAGGAGTACGCAAATAATTATTGTTGGGAGTAGCAAACTCCTCAAGCTTCTTTTCAGCCATAGTTCCTATGTTTTTGGGTTTTCTTAAACAGAGAATTATAATAGTAAAAGCAAGAATTTAAAGCCTAACTAATTTTTTTGGTTTTTCAAATAAAGACTGAAAGCAAACTAACAAAATTAAAAAACAAGAATTAAAACTAGCAAGGTTTCTACTAACCTCACCAGGGTAGCTATTGCTTCCCCGGCAACGGTGCCAGAAAAAGGGTTGATACCTTCGATCCGGATTACAGATGTAGTATAGCTTCTTTTTCCCTAGTAGACCAAGGTTATCAAATCCTCGGGAAGCAGATGCGTAGTGAAGTTACTTTAATGGACCTTCGGGAGTTTTAGAATTCCTTTTGTGCTTTTACCGAACCAAGAGTTTGCGTCTTTTTGTTGTTGTCGATGATGGAGAGAGAGGGCCTAGGGCATTCGGTAAAACATCTGATGGGAATAAAAGATAAATATAAAGTATGCCTGTAATTATTAGAGCAAGATAAATTATATGTGGATAGTGCATCCATAATTTCTATTTCCTCTACAACCGCTTATAGCAATAACCTACTAGTCTCATCCATAGAAGAAAGAGAACTAATGATATGCATAGTGATGTCACCGTTAATCCCAAGTAAATCCCTCACATACAGTTGTACTACCCCTTCTGTCACTGGGGTTCCCAATCTGCAGATTAGTCATTACTCATACTCCCTATACCTGGCTCAACCCTCGGGGTCTTGGTTACCTGACAAGTCCTTAGATTGACGCAAGAGAGGATACAATAATCGTTATGTCATACAAACTAATACATGATCCCATCTATGATAAATAACATGCAAAAACGCTACATGGCTAGGCCGAAGCCCTTAGCCCAAGGAGAATTACTCACACATAGAGATGAGATCAACAATCACAAACATTGTAATGAAAATCATAAGATTGATAGCAATAGTCTTACAACGTCGCCAATCGAAGAAGAGATCTACTATTACAAGTGGTGGAATATGCCAATGGAGATGGAGAACGGTTTTGAGATCTGGAGGCGGCTGATGATCTAGGGCAGAGACTTTTGGACGAGGCAGGCCGATTTTCTCGTCGCCTGAGGCTTCTTTATATAGGGGTCCCTTCATGAAAGTTGTACTGTTTGACCTAGCGATGGTGGCAGCAACTATACGACCGGAGCTATATGGACAGAATTTTGTTTCGGTCATACAATTGGTCGTTAAAGCGTCTGCCTCCGCTTCATGGCTCCTGGTTTCTTCTGGTTGTTAAAAATCTCGTATCTTTGACTTTAATTTAGTGATTCCCATCTTCAGACGACATTATCTGTGCAGGAAAAAATAGAAAGAAAGGATTCCCTGAGCTCTCTGTGGCGTACACCGCTGTTGAACGTGTCGATTGTGCGATTTTCAGAGATATCTTCTGCCGAATTTTTGATGTTGGACCAACTTTGGATGTAGGAGCAAAGGGATTTGCTAGGCTTTTGATAGCAGGCCTTGAGCTCTTCGATTGACGCGGGCCGCTTGTAGGTGCCCTTAAAGTTTCAGATGAAGCTGTACACCAGCTCCTCCCAGCTGCAGATCGATCCGCGAGGCAGATTGTTGAGTGATACGTCCAAAACATATCTACTTTCCCAAACACTTTTGCTATTGTTTCTCCTCTATACTTGTGTGATTTGGATGCAACTAATGCGAACTGACGTTGTTTTCAGCAGAATTGCCTTGGTGTCTACTTTTTGTGCAGAAAATCAACTATCAGGAAAAATCCCGAAAAATATGCCAAAAATCCTATTTCACCCGAAGACTCCAGGAGCCAGAATACGAGACGGAGAAGAGCCCTGGGGTGGCCACACCACCTGGTGGCGCGGGCCAGGCCAGGCCACGCCAGGGGTGGTGTGGGCCCCACAGGCACCCCCTCGGCCTCTCTCTTCGCCTATAAGGAGCCTTCTGACCTAAAAACTGAGGGGGGTTCGATGTTTTTCCACAAAAAGTTCCGCTGCACCGCCGCCACCGAAGGGGAGATTCAGGGGACGGAAAGTCTCTGTTCCGGCACCCTGCCGGGACGGGGAAGTGCCCCCGGAGCCATCTCCATCGACCTCCACCATCATCCCCATTTATGAGTGAGTAATCCCCCGCTGTAGGCTATGGGGATGGTATGGATTGGATGAGATCGTTCATGTAATGGCATCAGATTGTTAGGGCATGGTGCCTAGTATCCTTTATTAGTGCTTCATGACTTTGTTGCGACTTGTTGTGCTTAATGCTTGTCACTAGGGCCCGAGTGCCATGATTTCAGATCTGAACTTATTATCGATTCATTATGATAGAATTGTTTCTGGTCTTATCTACAAGTTGTATACACACGTCGTTGTCCGGAACCTATGGCCCTGAAGTGACAGAAATCAGGATAACCGGAAGGGAAAGGCTTTGATGTGAGGATCACAAGTGTTCACGGAGCGTTAATGCTTTGCTCCGGTGCTCTATTAAAAGGAGCACCTTAATTGCCAGTAGTTCCCTAGAGGCCCCGCTGCAAACTGGCTGGCAGGACAAAAGATGTTGTGCAAGTTCTCACTGCGAGCACGTATGACTATATATGGAACACATGCCTAGGATTGTCTAGTACTTGGATGCTTTATCTTATTTATCTGCAATTGCCCTATGTTATGATTGCTATGTGAATTGTCTTGTCCATGCAACGCCCGTCCATCCATCCCTATGCCTACCGCACTCGAATCCCACTGTTTACTGCTTTTTGTTACTACCGTCTTTGTTTTGCTACTGCTGTTACTTTACTATTCCTACTACAAAATTTTTGCTACTGATAAACTACTATGAGAAAGATTGTTTCCAGGTGCAGCTGAATTGACAACTCAGTTGTTAAGGCCGATAAATATTCTTTGGCTCCCCTTGTGTCGAATCAATAAATTGGGTTTCACTTCCCTCGAAAATACTGCGATACACCCCCTATACTTGCGGGTCATCAAGACTATTTTCTGGCGCCGTTGCCGGGGAGCATAGCTTTATTTATCAAGTTCACTTGGATTCTCTATTGTTCGCTGCTAGTCATCTATCATGGGTAAGTCTCGTGATGGCAAGGTTCCTATTTTACCATCCACTACAAGAAGAGGTACGGTTCTGAACACCTCTACTGCTCTTGATTCACCGTCTGTTTTGAGTAAGTTCCTTACACCACCACATACACATGCTACACACACTGCTACTACTGCTGAATCTGAAACTTCTGATACTTATGATGTTGCTTCTATTGTGCTTGATAAAAGTGGTTCATTAGGTCCTTTCCTAGATGCTACGATTGCTAGAACTATAGCTGGAAATACCGAAACTCCTAATGAAGGCACTGCCACACCTATTAGCTCACCTGAGTTTAGTAAGAGTTATGATGCTGAAGAAGATTATGTTGAGATGACTGATGAGTTTATTGAAGAATATAGGAACACCCATGATAGGAGCGCTGCTAAGAGTCTCCTTGAGAGGCGTACTATTAGACCCAAATTATCTCTTGATGCTAAGTTTGCTGCTTCTCCCATAAACATTATAGATGAAGATTATGATTTCTCGCTCGATCTATCTTACATAGCTATTTTCGAGAAAGAACCTTTTTGTGGGACTAAGAATGAAAGTGCGGTAGCACATATGAATGAACTTTCTACTATGAGTGGCTTGTTTTCTAATGATATTAAGATGCGTACTTATTTTGTTGCTAAGATTTTTCCTTTTTCACTGAAAGGAGAAGCTAAAACATGGTTTAGTAATTTACCTCCTAGATCTACTGATAGCCATGAGTGCTTGATTAGTACTTTCCTGCAGAAATATTTTCCTCCCAGTGCTAGACATGCTATTTTGCAGGAACTTTTTGATTTTAAACAGGGAGAAAAAGAGGTATTGCCCAAATCTTGGGCAAGGTTTTGTGCTTTGGTTCATGCACGGGCTGGAAGTCCTTTACCTAAGAATGAGCTTCTTGATATATTTTATAATGGACTAACCGAGGAATCTAGGACATACCTAGATAGTTGTGCTGATTGTGTTTTCAGGAATAGGACTCCAAAGGAAGACGAGGAATTAATGGCGAAAATAAGCAAGAATTATGAAGACTGGACTCCTCCTAAACAAGCTATACCTGAAGTAATTGTACCTGAACCATCTATTCCTGTGCCTATTCCAACATCAAAGAAGAGAGGACTTATTGAATTAAATGATGAAGTGATGAAGGAAGCTAAGAAATGTCTTAAGGAGAAGGGAATTAAAGCTGCAGATGTCAAGAATTTACCTCCTATAGAAGAATTATGTAAGTCTATTCCCTACTCATCCACTATTGAGGTACACTCTCTCCAACACTCTGATGAAGGTGATATCCCTTATTTGAAACCTCCTGATCAATGCTTAGAAGAATTTGATATCTTTATTGTTAAGCAAGATAACTTTAATAAAAGGGTGCAAAATCATCTTATGGAAAACACTAGATCTATTGTTGAGTTGAAAGATATTGTGGAAAGAACCTCCAATGATGTTAAAATGATTGTTAAACACTTTCAAATGGTTCAAACTCAAATAGATCAACTCGTTAAAGTGCAAAACGACTTGCTAGTTAATGCTGCTAAAGAAAAACATGCTTATGAAATTAGAACTAGAAGTGGTGCTGCCACCCAGGATCCTCTATATCCTGAGGGGCATCCCAAAACAAGCTGAAAATAGTGGTTCTAGTCGTAAGAAAAGGAAAAAAGAAACATAAAACTGTTGTAGAACCCTCTGAACCTGCTATAGATCCTAATAGTATATCTATCTCTGATGCTGAAACTGAAAGTGGTAATGAAGAAAATGAAGTTCCTAGTGAAGAAAAAGTTGAAGAAGAACCTGAAAACCACACTAAGAATACTAAATACACTAAAGAAGATTTTATTGCTAAGAAACATGGTAGTGAAAGAGAACCTTGGGTCCAAAAACCTATGCCTTTCCCTGATAAGAAACACAAGTCAAAGGAAGATGAACACTATAATAAGTTTTGTGAGTGGATGAAGCCTTTATTCTTGCAAATTCCTTTGACTGATGCTATTAAATTGCCTCCTTACTCAAAGTATATGAAGGATATTGTCTCGAATAAAAGGAAGATCCCTAATGAAGAAATCTCTACTTTGCTTGCTAATTATTATTTCAATGGTAAGGTTCCTAAGAAACTTGGAGACCCAGGGATTCCAACTATCCCTTGCTCTATTAAGAACAGTTATGTTAGAACTGCTTTGTGTGATTTGGGAGCTGGAGTTAGTGTTATGCCTTTCTCTCTCTATAAGAGGCTTCAACTTGAAAAATTGATACCAACTGATATATCTTTGCGAATGGCTGATAAATCTACCACTATTCCTGTGGGTATATGTGAGGATGTACCTGTTCAGGTGGCGCATAATTGCTTGATATTAACTGATTTTGTTGTGCTTGAAATGCCTGAAGATGATAATATGTGTATTATTCTTGGGAGACCTTTTCTTAATACTGCAGGAGCTGTTATTAATTGTAATCAAGGAAAGGTGACCTTCAATGTTAATGACAAGGAACATACTGTCTATTTCCCCAAGAAGATTGAAAGGACTTATGGCTTGAATTCAATTGAACATGTTGAAGGCATTCAAGTTGGAGAAATATATTGTCCCATACCAAGAGAAAAATTTGAAACTAATATGATTGGGACCATTGCTATCAAGGTTAAGGTAACATAATCATTAGTGGAGTACAAAGTTTTGTCTCATATGCAATTTTTTTGGTAGCAAGACTTGATCAACCTTGCTAGCAAAAGGATTCCATTGAACAAAACAATGTTTTCATTATGATTATCTCCGTTTATTTCTATCCTTTGCATCTTAGTTTTTGTTTTCATTTAGTTTTCTTTGTGTTGTTAGTTGCTTGCATGCTAGAACTTCTGTAGTTCTAGCCTTGTTTTGTCCTTGCATCATGTTTCCAAAAAAAATCCGTCTGTCAGAAAAATCATTCTTCTATTTCTGAAAAATGCCCAAAAATAAAGTGTCTCGAAAAATTCCAGAAAATCCATATTAAATTTTTACGTGAAAAAGGGGCAGAGGAGTACCTGGTAGGTACCAGGGGGGCCCACCAGGCAGGCACACCATGTGGTGGCGCGGCCAGCCCTGGGTGGCGCCATGCCCTAGTGTGGCCACCCCTGGCCCCCCACTACTTCTCTCCCCTGCCACTTTCTTCTCTCTCTCGAGTAAGCTCCAGTTCATAGCTCAAAATCGCGTTCTCTCTGTGCTTGCTCTCGATTTCTTCGATCTCTTTGCTCAGCCCATCTTTCTTGCTGAAATTTGGAGCAATTGTTCCTTGGTATGTGACTCCTCCCTTTGTCCAAGTAGATTTGTGTTTAGTGGGTTATATGTTGAGTATTTTGCTGCTATAGGTGACTGGTTTTGAGAGCTTGTAAGCTTGTTTGATGCTTAGAGAGATAGTTTTGATGCATGTTTAGGCCTCTTACAAGTCCCTATGAGTAGATTCCTTCATTATATTTACTTTGCAATCACTTGTTTAATAGGTGTTTAAATTTCAGAATACCAAGCATGAACAACCATACTTTTGGAGAGATATTTGAGAGTGATGCACCTAGGAGGTCGAGGCCCTCAAGAACAGCCTCTCAAGCTAGGCCATCATACAATGAAGATCTCATTGCAACACGCATTGGCTGTGAAAGGGATGATGGAGACGCTCACCCATCTTCTTTTCCTTGTTTTACTTTCTTGCAAGCTGCAGGTATTCTTGATGATTTCTTGCTACTGATTGAGAGGGTTGGCTTGACCTCTTATATGCAAGATGAGAGTGCACAATATGCTATGCCCACCAAAACTTTTGTTGAGAGCTTCTCATTTACTAACACATCCTAGCAATCTACTGTCTCTTTTAAAATCTATGATATGCCCTTCACCATGCCTTTGGAGAGATTTTGCAGTATTGTAGGTGTGCGTATGACAGGGACCGTGTAGAAAATTCAAGGGCGACCCGCTGATTTGTTGGAGCTTTACCGAGGGGTGACCAATGATGATGACCACGTGGCGCAGCGCGGAAAGATAAGAAATATCCAACTCCCTACTCTTAGATACTTTGCATACTATCTTGCCACTAGTGTATTAGGTAGGGAGAACACTAGTAATATCTCCAATTATCACTTAGTTTTCCTTGCTGCTGCACTCAACAATGATACTCGGTACAATCTTGGCTCGCTTATTGCTCGCTGCCTAGCTGCTAGGGGGGCTATCTATGGGGGCATCATTGCCTCGCGTGTAGTCAATGCATTAGGTCTTTCAGTGGATCCCGATGATGCTATGCTAGCACCACAGAGGCTTGACCTTGTTGCCATGAAAACTCATCACTTTGTCACTGCTACCTCTGATTTGAACAATCTAGTATATAGGATGCTTTTCACTGACAGGGATGAAAGGGAGATCCTTTTGCCACAGCCTGCTTTGTTTAGTGTTGACAGGAGACCGTGGTCGCGCTCCAAGGAGGAGGTGGACGAGCAGCTTCGCTTGTCGGGTTTCCACGAGCAGCACCAGGAGGATGTGCCCTCCTATGATTCCTCCGCACATTACGGAGGGGCGTACTCGAGCTCGCACCAGGACGAGGGTACCTCCTCGTCGTACCATGGTGACACCTCATCTGGGCCAGCCTGGGATTGATACCCACTTAGGCCAAAAGCCTAAGCTTGGGGGGAGGTACGCCGACACCGCACTCATCTCCATATCATGTTGTGTCGGTACTTTGTATATTCATGTTTTCGTTCTCTTTTTAGTTTTCGTTTTTCTTTGCTTTTGCTTTCTAAAAATACAAAAAGACTAAAAATATTTTTGTTGTTTCTCTTTGGTTTGCTTCTTCTTTTTGCCTTGGTTTGCTTTTCCCTTTTTGCTTTGTTTGAACTATTTGAAAAACCCAAAAAGATTTTGCTTTGCTTGTTTTTCTCTTTTGGTTCTTGTTTAAAAATCGAAAACACCAAAAATATTTGTCGTTCTTCTTTGGTTTTTGCGAGTTTCCTTCAGGGCTCGGCAGTCCTCAGTGGATATTGGTTTCATATTATTATTCAAGCCACACAAGTGAAGAGCAATAATGAGGATTAATGACAACTTGAGGCGTTAACAGGCTGGTAACGAACTCTATTTGTTTTCATTTTTGTACATATACTCATCACTGTGGGCATGCTTAGTCCGTTCATGTAGAGTGTATGTTTTCTTTGGATGCTTAATAGATCTTGCTTTCTTTTGATTAGCTCCAGCTCGCTAATAGTTTGTAGCATGTCTTATGAATGTTTGCCTGCATTGCTCTATTCATAAATTGGTATGACACCGTGGTATCCTCCTCTGAATGTTTCATTTGATTGACTTGGCACATGCTCACGCATGCTCATGACTGTAATAATCAGTTAAGCCTCGATGAATTATTTTGCCTTGAGGATCTTGAATCACTTTCATGCAATGAGTAGTCTTGTTTTGTTGCAAGCATGATAATGATAGCTATTGCTCTTGTTTGTTGCTCCCTTACTATTGCTAGCCTTCACTTCCACTGAGTGTTTTACTCATGTCTCCAACTCCTTAAACCAAACATTTCCCAAGAGTCCACCATACCTACCCATTAGCATCATTTGCTACCTCCGTGCATATTCATTGTGCTTTGTTTTCTTCCAAATAAAATGTTTGCTTGTTATGAGAAAGTTAGTTAGTAAAGCTCTCACGAACTTGATGGCACACTTTATTTCCTGCACTTAATAAACCTGAACCATTGTGAACTCTCCATGAAAGTTATGTGCTTGCAAATTATAGGCTGGGGATTAGCAGAACCGTGCTGTCACGTCACGGGGAACGCTTTCAACACTTGTAAATATATACCCAATTGATACCTTGCTCTTTTGTTTGCGGATGTCGTCGGTGTGAAATAAAAGGGAAGCTTGTAAGTCCATGGAGTTATGTATGTGTGTTAGAGAAACGCCTGGGCCGCTGGTCTAATCCATGCTAACATGGTGGAAACCTGCAGCGTAACCATAATGATATCTATGAAGCATTCTTCTTATAAAAAAAGAGAGATAGCTATTGAGAAAAGGAAAAAAAGAGAGATTTATGAAAAGAGGAAAGAGAGAAAAAAGCACCATTTTCCCATGGTAAATAAGAAGATTGCTAAGATACTCATTGTCTGCTTGCCTTGTCATTTGATATGGGGATTCTTTTGTATCATCGGGCAAGGGGTACCCCGTTGGCGGTTCTCAATGATACGCACATACTTACGATGACAAGAACTTATCGGTAACTAAAGTTGAGTAGCATGAGGAGCGGCCCTCGTACTCAAGGGACTTGGGATTTTCAGTTTATAGTTTGTCAAGCATATAACTCAGATTGGACCTCACTTTCACCTTAATCACATTAAAGATGCTTATGATAGGGGCAATGAGAGCTCAAAGCTAACGAGTACCATACTTTCAGCATTTGGAAGCCTTTCAAAATTATTCAAAACCTTTTTCTTCTACTTGTTGAGTCTCCATATATTCTTTGAGCACTTTCTTGAGAGCATAGTTGTCATTCTTTGTGTTTGTTCCATTACTTGATTATTTGTGTTATGACTTTGATGCTTGTATCTTTGATATCTTTACTTCTAGTCATCACTTGAACTTCAGAGGTGCCTTGGCATTCATAATCAAAGGCAGGCGAGATACCACTCTATCATACCTTTTTATGAGCATTGTAATGTTGCTTATGTTCGTGCTTCATGCTACTTATTATTCTTGAGTTGGAATCGCTTCATAGCTTGCAAAGACTATTAAGTAGACTCAGTTGCATACTCTTTATTATGAATTGTCTAAGTAGTTTATCACATTGCTGAGAATATTTACATCATATGAAGCAAATGTGTTCATGAAAGTTCTTTTATCGCACTCAGTTTTCAACTAAATTGCTTGAGGACAAGCAATAAGCTAAGCTTGGGGGGAGTTGATACTTCCAAAACATATCTACTTTCCCGAACACTTTTGCTATTGTTTCTCCTCTATACTTGTGTGATTTGGATGCAACTAATGCGAACTGACGCTGTTTTTAGCAGAATTGCCTTGGTGTCTACTTTTTGTGCAGAAAATCAACTATCAGGAAAAATCCCGGAAAATATGCCAAAAATCCTATTTCACCCGAAGACTCCAGGAGCCAGAATACGAGACGGAGAAGAGCCCTGGGGTGGCCATACCACCTGGTGGCGCGGGCCTTCTGACCTAAAAACTGAGGGGGGTTCGACGTTTTTCCACGAAAAGTTCCGCTGCGCTGCCGCCACCGAATGGAAGATTCGGGGGATAGAAAGTCTCTGTTCCGGCACCCTGCCGGGATGGGGAAGTGCCCCCGGAGCCATCTCCATTGACCTCCACCATCATCTCCATCTATGAGTGAGTAATCCCCCGATGTAGGCTATGGGGATGGTAGGGATTGGATGAGATCGTTCATGTAATGGCATCAGATTGTTAGTGCTTTATGACTTTGTTGCGACTTGTTGTGCTTAATGCTTGTCACTAGGGCCCGAGTGCCATGATTTCAGATCTGAACTTATTATCGATTCATTATGATAGAATTTTTTCTGGTCTTATCTACAAGTTGTATACACACGTCGTTGTCCGGGACCTATGGCCCCGAAGTGACAGAAATCGGGATAACCGGAAGGGAAAGGCTTTGATGTGAGGATCACATGTGTTCACGGAGTGTTAATGCTTTGCTTCGATGCTCTATTAAAAGGAGCACCTTAATTACTAGTAGTTCCCTAGAGGCCCCGCTGCAAACGGGCTGGCAGGACAAAAGATGTTGTGCAAGTTCTCATTGCGAGCACGTATGACTATATATGGAACACATGCCTAGGATTGTCTACTACTTGGATGCTTTATCTTATTTATCTATAATTGCCCTATGTTCTGATTGCTATGTGAATTGTTTTGTCCATGCAACGCCCGTCCATCCATCCCTATGCCTACCGCACTCGAATCCCACTGTTTACTACGTTTTGTAACTACCGTCTTTGTTTTGCTACTGCTGTTACTTTACTATTCCTACTACAAAACTGTTGCTACTGATAAACTGCTATGAGCAAGATTGTTACCAGGTGCAGCTGAATTGACAACTCAGTTGTTAAGGCTGATAAATATTCTTTGGCTCCCCTTGTGTCGAATCAATAAATTGGGTTTCACTTCCCTCGAAAATACTGCGATACACCCCCTTACTTGTGGGTCATCATTGAGCCATGCACGAGCAGCGCCTTGCAGCTGCAGCTGGAGGCATTGCATGGTTGTGCACTTGTTCCTGCCATGTAGCTTGACGGAAGAGATGTGGTGTGACACCCCCAGGATTAGGGCTAGACAAATCCCAGACCTCTGTCTGATATAAGCCTAACCTAAATCTCGAAAGCATACAGAGAAAGAATCGGTAACATTACAGTGACCCTATGACACAAAAGTAATTACAGCAAGCTCATAATTGAGCAAAGATCCAAAATATTACAAGCAGAGGTCACTGACCACAAACATCAAAAAACGGAAGGCAAATTATGCTATTAAGTATCGCAAACTTAAAAAATGGCCTAAGAGGCCTGAAGCATAACGATGACATCCCATTCCATAGATTCCAGGCTACCGACCGGGAACCCCAAACTACTCGTCGATGTCGATGCCGTAATGAACTCATCTTCTATGATAACACTTACCTATTGCAAAAGTATCAAAAAAGCAAGGCTGAGTACAGGGTGTACTCCGCAAGACTTATGGCTGGTGGGGTTACTTTGCATAAACCTTACTTTCTTTGATAAAAGAGAGAGGAGAAGCTCGACTAAGAGAACCTTTTAAGAGGGGATAACAAAACGATATCACTAGCTTTGATCTTCTTTTCATATCCACCAAATCTTTATCAGCTGAACCTACCAACTAGGATCACCCCCTCGATCCCTGAGGAAGCATCCTTAAGCACACCTCACATCTCTTGTCAAGTTTTACGATTAGGTTTATAGTTCTCTATGTCATCACGTTCGTTCCCAAGTCATCCATAACCGTGGACACGGCTTTTCGAAAACATTAATACCCTACAGGGGTGCACAACTTTACCCACACGTATCAACCAACTCTTAATGCCACTTAAGATTAGCCCTCTTCCTTGGAAGGCCGACAGAGGGTGATTGGACATGACCTTTACCTTGCTTTCGCCGAGACCATGAGTCACGCCCTAAGGAGATGTCGGCGTAACGGGTCAAGTCCCAAAGTCGGTCCCTAGAGATGTGAACAGGGTTTGAGATTACGGTGGCTGTGTCTCTCCCACTCCCTACCACACTTACCTACATGTAAGAATGCACCTCCTCCACCACCTTCGAGAACAACCAGAATGCATATGTCGAATGGAATGCTCGAACTATGTGACTCATGGAATATACTAGGCAAGTTAGTTGGTCGAGGGGGTTTCCAGGCCCTCGTGTGGCTGTACGCTCGTCTTGGTTCAAGAGGCAAGAACTCAGGTCCTAGTAGTGGCAAGTATGGGACTGCAAAAACCACAACCCGACGTGGCCTCCCATACAAGCCTTAGCATGTTTAACTTCCATCTCTGATCATACCACGACATCCTGTCCAACTAGGTTCATTCGTATCTCTGATTCATCAACCGGATGGACTAGCGGTGACAGCTAAGCATAGCTAAGCACAACAGATATAAATAGCTCTAGCGAAGCTCATAAGCCAAACCCTAGTTATGTTAGGAGCAGTTGATCAGGGAGTATAGGCTACAAAGGTAACATGCATCAGATAGGATTACTGTATTTATCGATAAAAGACTTTGAAATCGTATGCACATGTAAAGAATGACATACTTTGAAATTGTAGGATTCTATCATGTGTGGGGTTTGCTTGCCTTTGCCTGTTGATACTCAGATATAGAGCTTCAGGGTTCATCAGATGGACTTGTTCATCAATAACCTTCGATGGTATTGATCTTGGTCTTCGATCTTGGACTTGAGCTCGTATTCTACCGAGGAAGAACCAAACACCGAAAAGAAAGGGGAAACAATCAACACATGGCATCGATGCAATTCTCAAGCAAGGATGATGATATGACAAGTTAAATTGTATTGAAGTGAAACCCTAAGACATGATTTGCCAATTTAAACAGGGTCCGAGGGGTGCAAACCCTAATTCGGAGAAACCCCGGATGCATATGAGAGGGGTTAATTTGTTCTTCTAATTAAACTTGTCATGTAAGTTGCTTAACAATGCATCAGTATGAGTCTATTGTGTAGATCTCATTTTTCTAAACATTTTGATATATTATACATATTTCTGATTTAAAATGAATTAGTTATGATTTTTCTGATTTTAAATCCATTTTTAAACATTTTTGGAATTTATTAAAATTATTTCACCACTTGGACCCACATGTCATATATTTAATCATTTTCGAAAACTTTTCCAGAAAGATTAAAATCCCGACAGCTAGGGCCCACGGAGTTATTTATATATTCAGAAAATAATTATATAAAACATTTACAATAAAACTAGGAGGATTATTGCCTCATGCTAACGTCATCCTGACGTCAGCCATGGTGCTTCACCTCGAATCGATGGTGGACCTTGCGATTCGCGGCACGGGAGCGAGCAGGGCTGGGGGCATTCGACGCAGCGCGACACGGGCGACCATTTAGTGGCGGCACTGCTCAAGATTGGTCACCGGAGCATGTCGTGCGATGGCGGACGGCGGACGGCGGCGGCGGCAGGTGGTCATTGGGGAGGTGAACAAGAGGGAAAGAGAGGAATTGGAGGGGTGTGTTAGCACCACGAGCTCACCGCGAGCACAATAGTGGTTGTGGCGAGGCCGGGCGAGGTTGGACACGGCCGGAATCGGTGGCGGACGCGGCGGCCGGAGCTCAGGAGGGAGCTGTCGATTGCTGTGCCTAGGGCTTTGCCGGCTTGCGAGCTTGAACGAGGAGAACGAGGAGATGGTGGCGGTCACTCATGTGGTCTCAGAATGGCGAGGGGAGGTGAGGGACGGCGGCGCGACGCAGCGGCCGTGCTAGGGTTTTAGTTACTTGGCCGAGAGAGAACAAGGGAGAGGGAGAATTAGGGCTAGGGTTTCCCACGACAGCGTGAGGGTCTTGTAGGCGTTAGCACATCAGTAGCGGGCATCGTGGTGCCGGAGGGAATCATAGCGCAGACGGGCGGCGGAGGCAGCGACACGGGCAGGTTCCTCGTCGGGGTCGAAGACAACGACACCAAAAGGAGGCCGAAGAGGTACGGGGCCGCTGGCGGGCTAGTTTGGGCGGAACTGGGATGCGGAGAAGCAAGAGCAGCGGGGGCTGCTAGTTGCGCTGGGTGGCAGGAAGGAGAGAGGGAAGGTGGCCGGCTGGGCTGACTCTGCTGGCTCTATTTTTTTAGAAAAACTATTTTCCAAATAGTTTTCTCTCTTTTCTTTTTGCGTTTGAATTCAAATATGTTTGGTGTCATTTCAAAAATACTAGAGACTTTTGGTAAACCTTTAAAATATTGTGGGGACCCGTTATAACCATTTTGGTTCCACAACTTTTGGTACTTCTCAAATTATCAAAACCGTTTTGACTTGTTTTGAGAGAGATAAGAAATTAGGGTTTTAGGGTTTTCTTTTCTTCCGTGCATTTATTGAAAGAACATGATGCTCATTCTATGCACAAATCAAACCCTAATTAGTATTAATAAAACTAGGGGTGTTATAGTTCTATCCCCCTTAACAGAATCTCGTCCCGAGATTCCTAGGTAGGAAGATTGAAGATACAAGGTTACACTAAACTTCGACGATCTTCACGAAGAGGTTGATCCATGCCAACATTATTGAATGAATGAAATGCTTCATTTTCTTCGAGGTAGCAGCACACACTAGACAGGAGAGGGAATGACACAAACTACAAACAAAGTATCTCATGGTCAACTCATGGATAGATGTTTCATGAACATCTCTAGAGCCAACGAGCATGAAACA
This sequence comes from Avena eriantha, assembly GCA_910589775.1. Classification (NCBI taxonomy): domain Eukaryota; kingdom Viridiplantae; phylum Streptophyta; class Magnoliopsida; order Poales; family Poaceae; genus Avena; species Avena eriantha. The sequence goes on along the minus strand of OU342746.1, from coordinate 187,619,493 downwards.
CGTCAAGGTAAAGGAGGAAACAAAAGGAGAAGGTTTCAAGGTGTTGGATAGATGGTCTTCATAAGGATTGAGACCATGGATCTTTAGAAGAGTTTAAGCTTCTGAAAAGGAGAGCGTACAACAAAGAGAACACAACCACGGACTTCGAGAGATGAAACTCTACTAGACGGCTTAAGTAGAGCTTCTAAGGATACAGAGATACGGATAACCAAGTTGTTGAACTATTCTTGATACAGAAGGATCACTCTTTGTTCAATAGGAGGTTAAGACAGAAAAGTGTTTTAGTGGAGAGGACTCATAAGAGTCACAAAGAACATGTAACAAGAGAAACTAATGATTACCAAAATCATAGTCACTCTTCGAACATGTTAGAGGAACCGAAGAAAACTCTTTATTCATCCAGCTTTATCAAAATCTTTGCAAAAGATTGTGATATCACTTTACACCACTAAGATGGATATATAAGAAGATTCCTGATGACATGAGGAAAAAGAAACTTCATTCTCGGACTTCAATTACTTGGCTCAACAAGATGTTTACCAACGTAAAATGGTCTGCAGGATCGACCGAGAGACATTTAGCAACACTTCTTTAAATGTTCTCCTTCATGTTCGAGTCACGGGACATCAAGTAAAAGGTCGGACTTTGGATACAAAGGAAACCATAAGCGCAACTCTTATAACAAATCATAGAAGGAGCCTCATGAAGAGTGGTTGTTATTGCTGATTCAAGAGAATGTGACAAGAGGTCTTCCAGCTAATTATGTCAACCATTACATCAACCTTGCCGGATTTTCAAAGAGACCTACGTCAAAAACCTTGAAGAACACCAACCATTGTTGCTGCTTGAGATTCAGCTCTGGTTAGGTGGAAAGATACTTCAGACTCAACATGTCCAAACAGAAAGTTTACAACATTTACCATAGAGGTAAAGTTACTAGATTCTCAAGACATGGACTACATTGTTACGCTCCAAATGAATGAGCTAGGTTGCAAAACCCATGTATTATCAAGTTATCAAAAGACAATTGCCCCTACATGAATTGATTACAACGGAACACAAATGCATCCTTATTGCTGGGAGATATTTAGGAGGATACTGAAGTTTGTAGAACTTCTTCTCTTCCATGACAAATCAGCCAGGGGATTTACGTGCTTAGAGGATGTTCTCGAGATGGGAAGGTATTGGCCTACCATATCAAAAATACTTCGCACATGCTTGACTAACTTGAAACGATTCCCGAGGAAACAAAGATAACTCTGCTCTAATCCTTTGCGACATCTTTCAAAAATTGCATGTGAATCAGAGAAGGTTACTTCTAACATCCAGAACACATACTTCAGGATAACTCAAAGAAGGTTCTCAAAAGTTTCCAACATTAATGCCAACTGTTCCGTATGAATCTAGTCTAACATGGAGAAGATAAGGATGTCATCGATGGGCTCAATAACAAACTTATCAACATACTCCACGGATATGGACTCATATGTGGTATGAATGGACCAACAATAATGGTCAGACCAAAGAACATGAAGATGTACCCAGGTGAAACATCACAAATAGATACACCATCAGGATAGTCTATGGGACTGAGTTTGATTTGACGATAGCCCGTATCAAATCAAAGGTGGGGATGATAACATTTCCACGAAGGAAACACTATCTTTCTTCAGCACGAACAAAACTAGACATCCCTTTAAGATGAACTAAGTTAGATAGAACTTTTGTCTTACAACTCTCCAAGTTGTTGTTTAAGCTCAACCAACTAATTCAGGGTATCTAGTATAGATCCTTGGAGAAAGGAGCAGTTCAGAGAACTTGCTTGCTCAAAACCTTGACAAACGCAGTCATGTGGCGACATGGCGATACTTCTAGTAGACATCTTGAATATCACGAACCACCGATATGTCACTTAGTTCGAGAGGGAACTTGCTTGGTAAGGCAAGTAGACATATGATAGTCTCAGAGCTTTGGCACAAGCCTAACTCTTTGACTGAAGAGGTTGTACCAGAGTAACTGACTTGGTAGCACAATCATCCTTGGCTTAGTGATAGGATTAACTATCAAACTAAGAATGACACAAATGTTCTTGTTGAGGTCCAAAGCAATAATGATTGCTAAGAATCTCATATGGGCACATTATTATGCACACACATCCTTCACAAGCACGAAAGCTCGAAGGAAGGGTGGTAAATATGTGTAAATGCACCACTTCATTAAGAGGGTCATGAAATTCAACATGACCTCTTAGTATATAAGAGTGTGATACTTTAAGGTAGAATAGAACATAAGCTAATCAATGCTTATCGATCTGCAGATTATAACACTTTGACCTGGTCTTAGATATGACGAGGTACTGGAGTTTGTTTCTCCTGACATACCGAGATGGTTTGTCTGACAGATCACAAGAGTATCTTGCATCGAAAGACATCAATGCGCATTTACTACTTGGCTACCAACTGGTAGACAAAGGTTAGAAAACAACAAGGGAAAAGGAACATGCTCAGGATAGAATCCCGAGATGTGGATGCATAAGTCAACAATCTTCCGAAGACCGATGCATAGAAAAGGTAGGTGTGGCAGAGTCACGAGTATAGAAGTGAGACTCATGAGGATCTCTTTTGTCATGATCTATTTGGTTCCATTAAAGAACATCTGTCATAGCTAGTGGTAGGGGAAGTCCTTTGTTTATAGTAATTTAATCACAACAATAACCACAAGCTTGAAGGTTGTACTAGAAGGTACTAGCCATCCTGAGGTAATGTTAAATCATTAACAACAGGGATCAACGAAATGGATCTTGGGTTAAAGGTCAGCTTCATGTGCAAGATTCTCAGCACCAGAAGCTATCACACTTAGGGATCTTTGGTTCAAGTCCAACGGTTAAAACCCAAGAAAGAAGTAATTACTACTTAGTAGTATAGAGGATACTACAAGGTAGTAACCACGAGGTAGCTTCCAGGAGAAGAAACAACTTCTGAAGTACCCAAACAAATGAAAAAGGAGGCACATGAGGCGAAAGGAAACCTCGAGACCTAGAATAGCACACTATGGAACCATCAACATGATGTTGTGGGCCCATAAGATAGAGAGGTCAGCATGGAAAGGAATCTCTCAACTGAATAAGAGCAAAGGGAAATAAGGAACACACACAATTGACGCTGGAGAACTCAATACTAGGTCAACTGGTTAAGAACCATCATGCCTAAAAGGCACCTAAGCTTTGAAAGACGAGACGAGATCGCAAAACTTTTCAAAGTCAACACAAGATAAGATGACCTAGAGTTAGAGCGAAATTGGATAAGGAGAAAAGAAGCATACTAGAGTTTTCGCAATTAATTTTCAACTTTCAAATAATTTTCACAAAATCTAGACTCAACATCGACCAATAGAAAGGTTTTCCTACAGTCGGTACTGCTCTGATACCAAAACCTTTGACACCCCCGGGATTAGGGCTAGACAAATCCTAGACCTCTGTCTGATATAAGCCTAACCTAAATCTCGGAAGCATACAGAGGAGGAATCGGTAACATTACAGTGACCCTATGACACAAAAGGTATTACATCAAGCTCATAACTGAGCAAAGATCGAAAATATTAAAAGAAGAGGTCACTGACCACAAACATCAAACAACGGAAGGAAAAATATGCTATTAAGTATAGCAAACTTAACAAATGGCCTAAGAGGCCTGAAGCATAACGATGACGTCCCATTCCATAGATTCTAGGCTGCCGACCGGGAACCCCAAACTACTCGTCGATGTCGATGTCGTAATGAACTCATCTTCTATGATAACACTTACCTGCTGCAAAAGTATCAACAAAGCAAGGCTGAGTACAGGGTGTACTCCGCAAGACTTATGGCTAGTGGGGTTACTTTGCATAAAGCTAACTTTCTTTGTAAAAGAGAGAGGAGAAGCTCGACTAAGATAACCTTTTAAGAGGGGATAAGAAAACGATATCACTAGCTTTGATCTTCTTTTAATATCCACCAAATCTTTATCAGCTAAACCTACCAACTAGGATCACCCCCTCGATCCCTGAGGAAGCATCCTTAAGCACACCTCACATCTCTTGTCAAGTTTTATGATTAGGTTATAGTTCTCTATGATCATCACGTCCGTTCCCAAGTCGTCCATAACCGTGGACACGGCTTTTTGAAAAGATTAATACCCTGCAGGGGTGCACAACTTTACCCACACGTACCAGCCGACTCTTAATGCCACCTAGGATTAGCCCTCTTCCTTGGAAGGTCGGTAGAGGGTGATTGGACACGACCTTTACCTTGCTTTCGCCGAGACCATGAGTCACGCCCTAAGGAGATGCCGCCGTAACAGGTCAAGTCCCGAAGTCGGTCCCTAGAGATGTGAACAGGGTTTGAGATTACGGAGGTCGTGCCTCTCCCATTCCCTGCCACGCTTACCTACCTGTATGAATGCACCTCCTCCACTGCCTTCGAGAACAACCAGAATGCATATGTCGAATGGAACGCCCGAACTATGTGACTCATGGAATCTACTAGGCAAGTTAGTTGGTCGAGGGGGTTTCCAGGCTCCCGTGTGGCTGTACGCTCGTCTTGGTTCAAGAGGCAAGAACTCAGGTCCTAGTAGTGGCAAGTATGGGACTGCAAAAACAACAACCCGACGTGGCCTCCCATACAAGCCTTAGCATGTTTAACTTCCATCTCTGATCATACCACAACATCCTGTCCAACTAGGTTCATTCGTATCTCTGATTCATCAACCGGATGGACTAGCGGTGACAGCTAAGCATAGCTAAGCACAACAGATATAAATAGCTCTAGCGAAGCACATAAGCCAAACCCTAGTTATGTTAGGAGCAGTTGATCAGGGAGTATAGGCTACAAAGGTAACATGCATCAGATAGGATTACTGTATTTATCGATAAAAGACTTTGAAATCGTATGCACATGTAAAGAATGACATACTTTGAAATTGTAGGATTCTATCATGTGTGGGGTTTGCTTGCCTTTGCCTGTTGATACTCAGATATAGAGCTTCAGGATTCATCAGATGAACTTGTTCGTCGATAACCTTCGATGTTCTTGTTCTCGGTCTTCGATCTTGGACTCGAGCTCATATTCTACCGAGGAAGAACCAAACACCGGAAAGAAAGGGGAAACAATAAACACATGGCATCGATGCAATGCTCAAGCAAGGATGATGATATGACAAGTTAAATTGTATTGAAGTGAAACCCTAAGACATGCTTTGCCAATTTAAACAGGGTCTGAGGGGTGCCAACCCTAATTCGGAGAAACCCCGGATGCATATGAGAGGGGTTAATTTGTTCTTCTAATTAAACTTGTCATGTAAGTTGCTTAACAATGCATGAGTATGAGTCTATTGTGTAGATCTCATTTTTCTGAACATTTTGATATATTATACATATTTTCTGATTTAAAATGAATTAGTTATGATTTTTCTCATTTTAAATCCATTTTTAAACATTTTTGGAATTTATTAAAATTATTTCACCACTTGGACCCACATGTCATATATTTAATCATTTCCGAAAACATTTCCAAAAAGATTAAAATCCTGACAGCTAGGGCCCGCACATGTATTCAGAAAATAATTATATAAAACATTTACAATAAAACTAGGAGGATTATTGCCTCATGCTGACGTCATCCTGATGTCAGCCATGGTGCTTCACCTCGGATCGATGGTGGACCTTGGGTTTAGCAGCATGGGAGCGTGCAGGGCTGGGGGCATTTGATGCAGCGCGACACGGAGCATGTCGTGCGACGGCGGATGGCGGCAGCGGCATGTGGTCATTGGGGAGGTGAACCCAGAGGGCAAGGGAGGAATTAGAGGGGTGTGTTAGCACCACGAGCTCACCGCGAGCAAAGTAGTGGTTGTGGCGAGGCCCGACGAGGTTGGAGACGGCCGGAATCGGTGGCGGACGTGGCGGTCAGAGCTCAGGAGGGAGCTGTCGATTGCTGTGCCTAGGGCTTTGCCGGCTTGCGAGCTTGAACGAGGAGAACGGGGAGATGGTGGCGGTCACTCCTGTGGTCTCAGAATGGTGAGGGGAGGTGAGGGACGGCGGCGCGGCGCAGCGGCCGTGCTAGGGTTTCGGGCACGTGGCCAAGAGAGAACGAGGGAGAGGGAGAATTAGGGCTAGGGTTTCCCACGGCAGCGTGAGGGTCTTGTAGGCGTTAGCACATCAGTAGCGGGCATCGCGGTGCCGGAGGGAATCGTAGCGCAGACGGGCGGCGGAGGCAGCAACACGGGGAGGTTCCTCGTTGGGGTCAAAGACAACGACACCAAAAGGAGGCCGAAGAGGTACGGGGCCGCTGGCGGGCTGGTTTGGGCAGAACTAGGACGCGGAGAAGCAAGAGCAGCGGGGGCTACTAGCTGCGCTGGGCGGCAGGAAGGAGAGAGGGAAGGTTGGCCGGCTAGGCTGACTCTGCTAGCTCTATTTTTTTTAGAAAAACTATTTTCCAAATAGTTTTCTCTCTTTTCTTGTTGTGTTTGAATTCAAATCTGTTTGGTGTCATTTCAAAAATACTAGAGACTTTTGGTAAACCTTTAAAATACTGTGGGGACCCGTTATAACCATTTGGGTTCCACAACATTTGGTACTTCTCAAATTATCAAAACCATTTTGACTTGTTTTGAGAGAGATAATAAACTAGGGTTTTAGGGTTTTCTTTTCTTCCATGCATTTATTTAAAGAAGATGATGCTCATGCTATGCACAAATCAAACCCTAATTAGTATTAATAAAACTAGGGGTGTTACATGTGGTCTTCTAACTAGATATTTGGGTCCTGTAGGCCGTCGAAATCGGGTTTTCCGAAGGAAGTTTGAACCCTTTTGGCATTCAAGCCTGCCGTATAGCTCTCCTGAAGCAGCTGGCGCCACAGAGCTCTGTTCCTTCGTCCCCCAACTCTATCGAGTAGGAGCGTTTGGCACGCATCTTGTTGACCTTGCATTGAGTGATCTCGTCACGCATGTCGTAGTCGTGGCCGTGCCTCCACGAGCTGCGACATCGCCGCGATAGGTCATAGTTGTCCTTGCTGGAAGACAACGAGTAGTATTTCGGAGATGGATCTTTGCACTTCTTCGGCTCCGGTGTTGGCTCTTTGGCTAGTGCAGCCTCGACCAATCCAAGTCCGGCGATGGAGGACCGATGCACGACAGATGGTGGATCTCCGGCTGGTGGTTGGGTGGTGAGCAGAACATAGTAGCTTCTATCACCATTGCTTAAGATGTTTTGGGGATCATGTGACCTCGTGAGTCTATCGACATGAACGAGAAGTCGAGGGCTCTAGTGGCCTCTTCCCGATCTTTCTCATTGAGGTGGTCTAGTCGAGGTGCCTTTTGGCAACTGCGGGACCATTACATTTGGAGGAGGATCCACCAATAGAGGAGAGCGTTGCCCGTCGGGCACTCGACTCATCCGCTCCCTTCTTGCGTTGTTCGAGTTGCATGTTCATTTCCTGCTGGCGCTTGAACTCCTAGATGATTAGCCAATGGTACCCCATCAGCATGTCACATGGCATGTCTGGTGGTAGGGGGTTGCCTTGTAGGGCCTCCCTACATCATGCCCATTCGACTTGGTTGAGGTGGATTTGTTGGCATTCCGACCTGTTGTTGGCGTGTTCGCGTTGATTGTCGGGGTTGGGAGGGACGGGTTGTTTGTTGTTGGCGGGGCCTGATACATTGCAAATGTATCTATAATTTTTGATGTTCCATGCTTGGTTTTATCTGCTTTCTTATGTTTTGTTCCAACTTTGGAGTACTTTTCATATGATTTCTTGGACTAACCTATTAACAAGAGCCACAGTGTCATTTGCCTATTTTCTGTTGTTTTTGGTTCCAGAAAGTCAGAAAATGAATATTCTCGGAATTGGACGGGACAAAAGCCAAAGTTGATATTTTACCGGAAGACTCACGGAGCCAGAAGACGAGACGGAGAGGGGCCACAGGGCGGCCCCACCATGTGGTGGCGCGGGCTAGCCCTGGCCGCCCACCGACCTTGCCCTCTGGCTTATAAGAAGCCTCCCGAGGCATAAACCCTAAATAATCAAGCCTCCAGCCACGAAAAGTTCTGCAGCACCACCGTCACTGAAGGGGAGATTCGGGGGACAGAAAGTATCTGTTCCGGCACCCTGCCGGGACAGGGAAGTGCCCCCGGAGCCATCTCCATCGATCTCCACCACCATCTCCATCACCATTGTTGATTCCCATGATGAGGAGGGAGTAGTTCTCTCTCGAGGATAAGGGTTCTACCGGTAGCTATGTGTTCATCTCACTCTACGCATGATCTTATTGAGCTCATGAGCTTGTAATCTATAGATCTATTCTGATACTCAAGTGCTTTTATGAATCTCTGCTCTCCCCATGTGTGTGAAAGTGACAGCGTGCTCACCATGGTGACACTTAGGCTAGAGATTACAAATACTTGTTATGAGTTATATTTGGAGTTGGATGTCTTTATGAAATTGTGGTGTTTGTTGGACTCATCTAGTACTCAAGGTGACAGTGTGGGGTTCGCTAGATGGGAAAGGCTTACTTTGAGGTGTGTTGTTATAGCCCTACCAACGATTAGAGTGTCCAACCGGAGAGTAGTTAAGAGTAGTATCATAAAGAGAAGATATTTATATGAGAGTGTTCACTAGTGAAAGTATGATCCCTAGGCCTTGTTTCTAAGCATTGATACACATTGTAGTTAGACCTGTTACATGTTTGCTTGCTTCCATCTTTATTTCAGTTTGCCTTTAGTCTCTTCCACGCCATCAAGTTATTTTCTATCACTGTTACCACTTATAATTATCCATACCACTTGTATTTCACTATCTCTTCCCCGAACTAGTGCACCTATACACCTGACAAGTGTATTGGGTGTGTTGGGGACACAAGAGACTTCTTGTATCTTGATTGCAGGGTTGCTTGAGAGGGGATACCTTTGACCACTTCCTCCCTGAGTTCGATAAACCTTGGGTGATCCACTTAAGGGAAAACTTGCTGCTGTTCTACAAACCTCTGCACTTGGAGGCCCAACAACTGTCTACAAGAATAGAAGTGCGTAGACATCAAGCCATTTTCTGGTGCCATCGCCGGGGAGGTAAGGTAAAAGGTATTCACACCGGAGGATAAAAGAATAAGAACCTCCCACGGCAAACGCCTATTTTCTGGCGCCGTTGCCGGGGAGGTAAGGTAAAAGGTACTCACATCCTCCGGTGTGAGTGCTCGAAGTTATTTCCTTTAGATTCTGCAATTTTGTCCTTTTGTTTCTTGTTTTCACTAGTTAGGCTTAATGGAAAACAATAAAAAATTAGAGAGCTTTATAGTATTTATCTTGAGTTAGGACATGAAGTGTTTGAAGAGAAAATTAAAAAACCTATGGAACTTTATTTGCATGCTAATAGCAATGTTGTTAGTATGAACTCTTTGGACACCATTATTGCTAATGCTATGGAAAATTCTAAGCTTGGGGAAGCTAGTTTTTATGAAAATGATCTTTTTAGTTCCCCAGCTTTGGAAGATAGCTATTCTATTGCTTATGATGATACCAAACCTCTAATATATGATGATTACAATGATGAATATGATATTTTCAGTCCACCTACTATTGAGGATAAAATTAATGATTACAATATGCCTCCTATATTTGATGATTATGGTGATGAGAATAATAATGATAGCTATTTTGTTGAATTTGCTCCCACTACAATTAATAAGAATGACTATGTTTATGTGGGGAGTATTAATTCTTTTATGCATGTGGCTCATGATAAGAATGTTTCTTGTGATAGTTATATTGTTACTTTTATTCATGATGCTACTGAAAGTTATTATGAGAGAGGGAAACGTGGTTTTATGCATCTCAATAATATTAAGTTTCCCCTCTTTATGTTGAAAGTCTTGAAGTTGCACTTGTTTTGCTTTCCTATGCTTGTTGCTTGTTGCTTTGTGCTTTCATGACTTGTTTCTTTACAATATTCCTATGCATAGGAAGTGGGTTACACTTAAATGTGCTTTGAATTTGCTTCTTGATGCTCTCTTTTACTTCAATTCATATTTCTTATGTGAGTATCTTTTCAAACTATCATGCCTAACTTAAAGGCGTTAAAAAAAGTATTTATTGGGAGATAACCCAAAAGTTTTAGATGAGTCTTGGAAGTTATTATCTCTGTAATAACCCCTCCTTATCCTTTTTATTTGCTTTTTGTACCAAGAGTAACCTCTAATGAGAGAGAAGTAATGATTGAGAAATTTGCTGTCCCGAAACACATTTTTGTGCTTCACCGTAAAATTCGTGTAAAATCTCTGAACGTCTTTTTGAGGCGTGAATTTTTGTGCTTCTGCCCCAGGTTGTTATCTAAATTTCGTTAGTTAAACACTTTTTGATTTGAGCAACAGAAGGTCTTCGAAAAAATTCGTCTTTACCTGCTGGTCTGTTTTGATAGATTTCTGCCATTTTCTGCATTTGCTTCTTTTTGGTTCCTTTTTGAGTTCTTTTGGGGAATTGAGATTTTTGAGGGAAGTGCTACAGTAGCTAATGTTCTAATGGAATTTTTTTTGGTGTTAGAACTTAACCTTAAGACTTATTTATCTTGAGTGCACTAATGTTGCTAATAAAGATTGTGTGAAGTTTTGTATGAAAGAAAAATTTCAGGTGTATGGAAGGAATGAGTAATGAGATGAATGATGGACTAAAGCTCAAGCTTGGGGATGCCAATCGTGTCACCCCAAGAAATATCCAAGAAGTACAAGCGTCAAATCTTGGGGATGCCCAAGGCATCCCCTTCTTCATCAATAAAAATTCCAGGTTTCTTCCAAACGCTTCATTTTTATTGTTTCATGCACAATTGTGTTGTTCTTGGAGCATCTTCTTTTTCGTTTTTGTTTTGGTTTTTCGTTTAATTTTGTTTGCTTAGTTTGATGAATAAATTGGTTGGACCCCCTCTTTCATACATTGGTTTTTAAATAGTTTGGTTTGGTTTGGAAAAGAGTAGGAAAAGCTCATGCTTAAGTGGTAAAGAGAGCTTGTTTTGACTATGGCTTATGCTTTGTCATGCGATGCTTGATATTGTTTTGGCTTTATTCTTAGTATTCTTTGCTGTAGCATGACTTGTTATAAACAATTGAGATTGCTTAATGTGCCTTGGATGAATCATGCGTTGTTTTAGCATATTAAAGCATAGTATAGTGGTATTCTCCTTTGATGCTTTATTTCGGTTAACTTGGCGCATGCTCACACCATGACTATCTCAAGTCACCATAGCCTTTATGATCCTTTAGTTTTCAACTTGTAGTATCACTTTATGCTTTGATCAATGATGTTTTGTCGATCTGCATGATTATGGCCATTATTGCTCTCTTAGTTTGTCGCTCCTAGTCTTTTACTAGCCTCCACAACCAAGTATGAGTTCCACTCATGCATCCAATTCCCTAAACCAAGTTATTCCAAAGAGTCCACCATACCTACCTACTAGCTTATGCTATTCCAAGTATATTCATGCTTTTGTTTACCTTCCAAATTAAACTTGTTATGAGAAAACTAGTGATTAAAGCTCTCACGAACTTGATGGCACACTTTACTTTTTTGCATCTAATAAACTTGAACCACTTGGTCCTTCTTTGTTGCGTATATGCTTGCACTTTATAAGTTGAAATTAGCAGAACCATGTACCATGGGGAACGCTTTCAACATTGCACTTGTACTTTGTACCCCGTTGATATCATGCTCTTTTGCTTACGGATCCCGGCGGTGTGAAATAAAAGTGGAACTTATAAGATCATGGAGTTTGTATGTGTGTTAGAGAAATTCCTGGGCCGCTAGCCTAAGCCATGCCTAATCATGGTGGAAACTTGCAGCATCACCATAATGAGCACTCTATGAAGCATCCTCAATAAAAACCTATGCAAATAGCAAATAAAAAGATCGCTGAGATGCTCATTGTCTGCTTGCCTTGTCATTTTGATTATGGGAAAGCTCCCGTATCATGTGCAAGGGGTACCCCGTTGGCGGTTCTTAATGATACACATGTACTTACAATGACAAGAGCTTACTCGTGACTGAAGTTGAGTAGCATGAGGATCGGTCTTCGTAAGTAAGGGGCATGAGATTTCGGTTTATAACTTGTCAAGCATATCCTCTTAGTTGTGTCACTTTAACCTTAATCACCTTAAAGATGCTTATGATAGGGGCAATGAGAGCTGAAAGCTATAAGTACCATAATTTTTGGAAGCTCTTTATGAGACTGGAATCCCTACTTCCTTTTACAAAGGCCTTTCTTCCACCATTATATTGAGTCTCCACCTTCTATCTTTATGCACCTACTTTGAGAGCATAGTGGCCATTCTTATTTCTATGTGCATTGTCCCAAGACTAGTTGATTGATGCATAACTTGATATTGCTTGTTTTAAACTATTGTATCTAGTCACTCTTATGAACTTTGAAGGTGTCCTATGCATTTATATTTGCTACTGTATTGAGGGACAAGCTTAATGCTATTATGCCATGTTTTCTTTATGTGAAACAAGCAAACGTCTTGCAAAGCATGTTATTCATGAATCTTTTGTTTGTGCCTTTTCATGTTGCATCATAGTTTCTTTGTCTTATTGCTAGAACTTTGTCTTTGATGTTATGATTGAAGTACTTTGATCCCAGCTTTGAATGTTTTACAAATACTTTGATCAAGTCTTTGATGGTGCATGTCACCTCAAAAATTATTCTTTCTTTTTATCACTTACCTACTCGAGGACGAGCCGGAGTTAAGCTTGGGGATGTTGATACATTGCAAATGTATCTATAATTTTTGATGTTCCATGCTTGGTTTTATCTGTTTCTTATGTTTTGTTCCAACTTTGGAGTACTTTTCATATGATTTCTTGGACTAACCTATTAACAAGAGCCATAGTGCCAGTTGCCTGTTTTCTGCTGTTTTTGGTTCCAGAAAGTCAGAAAATGAATATTCTCGTAATTGGATGGGACGAAAGCCAAAGTTGATATTTTACCGGAAGACTCATGGATCCAGAAGACGAGACGGAGAGGGGCCACAGGGCGGCCACACCATGTGGTGGAGCGGGCTAGCCCTGGCCGCGCCACCAGGTGGTGTGGGCCCCCTGGCCGCCCACCGACCTTGCCCTCTGGCCTATAAGAAGCCTCCTAAGGCATAAACCCTAAATAATCAAGCCTCTAGCCACGAAAAGTTCCGTAGCGCCGCCACCACCGAAGGGGAGATTCGGGGGACAGAAAGTCTCTGTTCCGGCACCCTGCCGGGACGGGGAAGTGCCCCCGGAGCCATCTCCATCGAGCTCCACCACCATCTCCATCACCATTGCTGATTCCCATGATGAGGAGGGAGTAGTTCTCTCTCGTGGCTAAGGGTTCTACCGGTAGCTATGCGTTCATCTCTCTCTCTATGCATGATCTTATTGAGCTCATGAGCTTGTAATCTATAGATCTGTTCTGATACTCAAGTGCTTTAATGAATCTCTGCTCTCCCCATGTGTGTGAAAGTGACAGCGTGCTCACCATGGTGGCACTTAGGCTAGATTACAAATACTTTTTATGAGTTATATTTGGAGTTGGATGTCTTTATGAAATTGTGGTGTTTGTTGGACTCATCTAGTACTCAAGGTGACAATGTGGGGTTTTCTAGATGGGAAAGGCTTACTTTGAGGTGTGCTCTTATAGCCCTACCAACGATTAGAGTGTCCAACTGAAAAGTAGTTAAGAGTAGTATCATAAAGAGAAGATATTTATATGAGAGTGTTCACTAGTGAAAGTATGATCCCTAGGCCTTGTTTCTAAGCATTGATACACCGTTTGCAATTAGATCTGTTACATGTTTGCTTGCTTCCATCTTTATTTCAGTTTGCCTTTAGTCTCTTCCATGCCATCAAGTTATTTTCTATCACTGTTACCACTTATAATTATCCATACCACTTGTATTTCACTATCTCTTCGCCGAACTAGTGCACCTATACGCCTGAGAAGTGTATTGGGTGTGTTGGGGACACAAGAGACTTCTTGTATCTTGATTGCAGGGTTGCTTCAGAGGGGATACCTTTGACCACTTCCTCCCTGAGTTCGATAAACCTTGAGTGATCTACTTAAGGGAAAACTTGTTGCTGTTCTACAAACCTCTGCACTTGGAGGCCCAACAACTGTCTACAAGAATAGAAGTGCCTGTTTTCTGCTGTTTTTGGTTCCAGGAAAGTCAGAAAATCAATATTCTCGGAATTGGACCGGACAAAAGCCAAAGTTGATATTTTACCGGAAGACTCACAAAGCCAGAAGACAAGACGGAGAGGGGCCATAGGGAAGCCACACCATGTGGTGGCGCGGGCTAGCCCTGGCCGCGCCACTAGGTGGTGTGGGCCCCCTGGCCGCCCACCGACCTTGCCCTCTGGCCTATAAGAAGCCTCCCGATACCAAAACCCTAAATAATCAAGCCTCCAGCCACGAAAAGTTCCGCAGCGTCGTCGCCACCGAAGGGGAGATTCGGGGGACAGAAAGTCTCTGTTCCGGCACCCTGACGGGACGGCTCCATCGATCTCCACCACCGTCTCCATCGCCGTTGCTGAATTCCGTGATGAGGAGGGAGTAGTTCTCTCTTGAGGCTAAGGGTTCTACCAGTAGCTATGTGTTCATCTCTCTATATATGCATGATCTTATTGAGATCATGAGCTGTAATCTACAGATCTACCTTGCTACTCAAGTGCTTTAATGAATCTCTGCTCTCCCCATGTGTGTGAAAGTGACAGCATGCACACCATGGTGGCACTTAGGCTAGAGATTACAAATACTTGTTATGAGTTATATTTGGAGATGGATGTCTTTATGAAATTGTGGTGTTTGTTGGACTCATCTAGTGCTCAAGGGGACAGTGTGGGGTTTTCTAGATAGGAAAGGCTTACTTTGAGGTGTGCTATTATAGCCCTACCATCGATTAGAGTGTCCAACCAGAGAGTAGTTAAGAGTAGTATCATAAAGAAAATATATTTATATGAGAGTGTTCACTAGTGAAAGTATGATCCCTAGGCCTTGTTTCTAAGCATTGAAACACCGTTTTCTATTAGATCTGTTACATGTTTGCTTGTTTCCATCTTTATTTCAGTTTGCCTTTAGTCTTTTCCACGCCACCAAGCTATTTTATATCACCGTTACCACTTATAATTATCCATACCACTTGTATTTCACTATCTCTTTGCCAAACTAGTGCACCTATACACCTGACAAGTGTATTGGGTGTGTTGGGGACACAAGAGACTTCTTGTATCTTGATTGCAGGGTTGCTTCAGAGGGGATACCTTTGACCACTTCCTCCCTGAGTTCGATAAACCTTGAGTGATCTACTTAAGGGAAAACTTGTTGCTGTTCTACAAACCTCTGCACTTGGAGGCCCAACAACTGTCTACAAGAATAGAAGTGCGTAGACATCAGGGCCGATTATAGGAGCACCATTGACGGGGTTGTTGGTGTGGCCGCTGTTGGCGGGCCTGTTGACAGGGGCACCGTTTGTTGGCCCCTGGTTGCTGGTGTTGCCTTGAGTGCCACTGCCACCATGGTTGACGATGGCGCACATGTAGTGGTTGGGGAAGTTGCTTCTTCCACAACTCTCATATCCGGAGCCGTAAGCACCACTTTTTGACGTCAGATCACACAGATCGGACTCGCAATTGTTGTTGCTATCTGCATCGTAAGCTGATGCCGAGGCATTGAGCTCGCTCAGGGTGCCAATCAGTGGTGGGAACCACGAGGCAGGGGCAATCGAAGGTGCATGTGGGTGATTGGGGATGCGGAGCATGCTGATCTGACCGACCTGAAACTGTAGGCTTCCGATTGTCATGTCGATCCCGTTGACCGACCTAAAACTGTATCTACTTTCCCGAACACTTTTGCTATTGTTTCTCCTCTAAACTTGTGTGATTTGCATGCAACTAACGCGGACTGACGCTATTTTCAGCAGAATTGCCTTGGTGTCTACTTTTTGTGCAGAAAATCAACTATTAGGAAAAATTCCGGAAAATATGCCAAAAATCCTATTTCACCAAAAGACTCCCGGAGCCAGAATACGAGACGGAGGGGGGCCGCTCCCCAGGCCACACCACCTGGTCGTGCGGGCTAGCCTAGGCCACGCTAGGGGGCGGTCTGGCCGCCCTAGACTCCCCCTCGGTCTCTCTGTTCGCCTATAAGTTGCCTTCTGACCTAAAAACTCAGGGGGGTCGATGTTTTTCCAGAAGGAGTTCCGCTCCGCCGCCACCACCAACTTCCACGAAACAGCACCAGAAACACTGTTCCGGCACCCTGCCGAGACGAGGAATTGGAGGAGATCATCGCCATCATCATCACCATCGCTTCTCCATCGACCATCCATGTTTCCCCATCTATGAGTGAGTAATCCCCCGCTGTAGGCTATGGGTATGGAGGGATTGGATGAGATCGTTCATGTAATGGCATCGGATTGTTAGTGCATGGTGCCTAGTATCTTTTATTAGTGCTTTATGACTTTGTGCAACTTTTTATGCTTAATGCTTGTCACTAGGGCCCGAGTGCCATGATTTAAGATCTGAACATGTTATTGATTCATTATGATAGTATTGTTTATGGTCTTACCTGCAAGTTGTATACACACGTTGTTGTCCGGAACCAATGGCCCCGAAGTGACAGAAATCAGGATAACCGGAGGGAATGGCTTTGATGTGAGGATCACATGTGTTCACGGAGTGTTAATGCTTTGCTCCGGTGCTCTATTAAAAGGAACACCTTAATTGCCATTAGTTCCCTTGAGGCCCCGGTGCAAACGGGTTGGCAGGACAAAAGATGTTGTGCAAGTTCTCATTCCGAGCACGTATGACTATATATGGAACACATGCCTAGGATTATCTAGTACTTGGATGCTTTATCTTATTTATCTGCAATTGGCCTATGTTCTGATTGCCATGTGAATTCTCTTGTCCGTGCAATGCCCGTCCATCCATCCCTATGCCTACCGCACTCGAATCCTACTGTTTACTGCTGTTGTTACTAATATCCTTACTTTACTACTGTTGTTAGTTTACTATTCCTACTACAAAACTGTTGCTACTGATAAACTGCTTTGAGCAAGATTGTTTCCAGGTGCAGCTGAATTGACAACTCAGTTGTTAAGGCTTATAAATATTCTTTGGCTCCCCTTGTGTCGAATCAATAAATTGGGTTTCACTTCCCTCGAAAATACTGCGATACACCCCCTATACTTGTGGGTCATCGGCGAGTTGCTGGCGAGTGGATGGTGAAGTCAAAGGTGCTAAAGAGGAGGTGATTCCCCACTGCAGCGGATTTGTAGATAGCGATTGATGGGGCCACGAAAGCCGCAACATCAGCACTCATGTTTCCCACTGTCAACACCCAGATTTTTAATCCCAGATGCCTGTTATGCCATACATCGCAATCCCAGGATTACCATTTTTGCGAGACATAACAGATTGGATATCACAATACTTCATCCATTACAAACCATATAAGGTCTTTACACGAATAAAGGATCTCATGATCCAGTCTTAATACAACAAGCAGTGGGATAAATAATAAGCGTAGCGGTGGGGTCCATCTTCAATGTCACATGCAATGCTGACGATGGGAGATAGTCCTAGTTTTCATAGCCGTCCAGTTGTCCTTCCTCTTGGTAGTCTTCTTCATAGTCTGGCCACGGGAATAGCCAGGGACAAAGCCATGAGTACTCTTTAAGTACTCGCAAACTATCACTAACAAGTAAGGTAGTTCTAGTAGGAAAGCTAAACTCTAAATTTATTTGCAAGGTTAAGTTTGAAACCTAAGCTGAGTTCAGAAGTAAAGAAAGATAAAATAAAGTTCTAGAATCACATCAGTTGGGAAACTAGCTTTCATGTTCACCACTCTGCTGTGGGCAAGTCAAAGTCATCATTCATTTCATAAGTCATTTTGAAAACATCTAACGACCTAACAGTATGGCCACTCCAACTGTCCATGACCGTGGACGCGGCTATTCGAATAGTTTGACACTCTGCAGAGGTGGCACACTTTCACCACAAAATTCGATACATCTGTGAGGGATAACCCTAAATCATCATACTTAGTATGCGGATAATCAATCATAACCTTTCAATTACACACCCTAGTATAAGCACCTCTCCTATGAGCTTGGCCTCCCAGGCATGGCCATCTGCCATCCTGGGCGCTGCATAGGTGGACAACATTGAGAGGTAGCCTCAACTCAGACCTCTCCCGCGAGGGAACCCATACTAATGCATATAAACTTCCGGCTAAGCCTTACCCAATTCAGGCATTGTGGTTGTACGGTCAATTTGGAATGGTATCGCATCCGAACCCAACCATCAGCTTTTATAAAGGGCTAAAGCTCATGCCTCAACATTTTCATCATCATAAACCATTTGTGTTTCTCAACACATGTCAAAACATCTCAATATAATGACTCATCATTCCAAGGTTTTCATAATTATTTTCACCAAGTCTTCCCATCTAAAGTGATCAAGTTGTATGTTTAACACTAGTAGCTAAGGTTAAGAGTGTTCACTAGGGTGGGATGCTAATCTCAATCTCATGCCATATAATGACATCTAAGTCTAACTATATAGGCCAAGTTTTATACTCTTTACGCTATCTATAAAGAAAGTAAAGAACCTTGGTAAAGTAAAAGAAAGTAAAGCTTGGAAGTAAACGTGGGGTAGGTATAAGTCAAAATGTATAACCAAGCATGCCTATTGCATCTTGCTTAGGTCATCTTGTATAATTCTAGATTGCTAACAATAGCTTGCTCAGTTTACTTGAAGTGCTGGTGCAGTGGTTGAAATTCTCCTCTTCTTTCTCGGGGTAGAATTCCTCCTCTTCGTTGACTTGGTCGGTAGTATCGTCTATAAATACATAGAGAATACACAATCACCAAACAATACTTAACTAGTATATTTAGTACACTAATGCACACACTTGATGATCTAGCATCATAACATTCATTACAAGATTTAATGAACTAGTTTCATTTATTTTATTTGAGAAAAGTAATTTCTACTCACTAAAAATAACTAAGATTTAATATTCTCCAATTAAAATATGGGATCATGTGGACACATGTCATCACCACATATTATTATGCATAGGAATGTGATTTAAATGTTGGATCACATTTTAATAAGTTTAAGATTAATATTTAAATGATTTAAAGTGACTAGAAATGCCTATTTAGCATTATTTTGGTACTAGTCCAAACTCACTGCCGGCATTTCTAAATATTATTATATATTCAGATAGGTATTATCAAATGTGATTTTTGAGATGTGGAAACAACTCAAAAGCTATTACGGTTGATTTTTGAAAAATGTTTGATTGTGGAAAAGTCTGTGTCTTGTTATTTTTGCTAATTGAGATCTCTAACTCTAATTGATTTAAATCCAACAGGCCTGGATATATATTTTCATTATCTTTCCAACAAAATTGGAATCATTAATTTGGTGGAGTAAAACTCCCTGAATTGATTTTCAAACTAGTGTCCAGAAACTAGATTTAGTTAAAATAGAAAAATCCAAATTTGAATCTGCGGGCTAAGGCGGGAACACTAATGGGCCGGCCCAGTGACACCCCCCGGCGCGGCTGGCAACTGACAGGGGGGTCCACATGTCAGCGGCACAACTTAACGCGAACCGGTACGGGGCGATGTGGGCCGTGCGATTAGAACCTAGATCGACGGTGGTGGTTCATCATCGACGACGAGCTGGTCGCCTGCGAGATGGAACCCTAGCGGCTCGGTGGCGGTGCAATAGGGGCTTACCAGAGCTCTAGCTAACTTGGCGATGGGGGCGATCGAACGTGGAGATGACGGCGGACTCAGGCGTGGTCGCGGCGGCTCCTAGGGTGGACGAAATCAACGAGCCCCTTTCTTCTCTGCTATGGCGAACTCCGGCGCAATTCCGGAAAACTGCTGCTCGAGCGGCTCCGACGAGAGGTGGGGAAGGATCAGTAGTGAGAGGGGAGTGTTGGAGTGTGGCGAATTGGTGCTAGAGAGGGCTCCTTATATAGGGTCGACAAGGCGGCAGAGCAGCATGGGCGCGGCTCGTCGGAGACGACGGTATAGAGCGGTAGAGGCATGGACGGGGTAGGTGGACAGTGGCTTGCCTCCTGGCGGTCATCTACATGGTAAAGGAAACACTAGAGGTAGTGGCGTTTGGTCGGGCGAGGCTGGCGCTCTGCGTGGTAGAGGCGGTCCTCGACGCGGTTCACGGCGGCTGCTAGTCGTGCGGCGGGAAATGGGCGTGTCTGGGGGTGTGTTGGGGTTATGGCGGAGCGGCGCACGCGAGTTGAGGGCAAGGCGCAGCTTGTGCGGGCCTATCGGGGACGGTGCTCTGGCGTGAGTTGTGCACGGTACAGAAGCGGTGGGCGCGAGCGTTCCTCGGTGGTCCAGGGGCTGGCAAGGCTCGAGGAAGGGACCAAGGGCGGCGGTGCTATCACGCCTACCTCCCTAGAGCGGCGGAAGAGGGCGGTGTGTGCTCCTGCGAAGTGTGCATGGTCGGCCGGCGATCATGGCGTCCGGGTGGCGCGGCACTGCTGCTGGGGGATAAATGGTAGCTCTCAGATGGCTTGGTTAGAGCTAGGGGGACAAGGGAGAGCAGAGGGGACAATATTGAGCCAAATGGCTCGACAAAGCATTGATCAACAATAGAGTTATTTAGGCAGATTTTATTTGCCTGCCAACTGTTCGACACAATGGCCGCAAGAACAAAAGTTTTCAATTTTGAAAAGATTTTTGGTGGAGGTGTTGGTGGGACCTTGATGACCCACAAGTATAGGGGGTGTATCGCAGTATTTTCGATAAGTAAGAGTGTTGAACCCAACGAGGAGCAGAAGGTGTTGGCTAGTGGTATGGATCAGGAATTCTCTGCAAATACTTAGCAAACGGATTTTTAGGGGTTTTTGATAAAGCAAGTAAACAAAGTACGAGTAAATAAAAGACAGTAGGAATAAATGCATCAAGTGGCCCAATCCTTTATGTAGCAAAGGACAAGCCGGTTGTATTTCTATAGATGACAAAACGTTCTTGAGGACACATGGGAAGACTGTCAAGTGCTTTCGCTTCATATAGTCGATTAATCTTCTCTAGCTTGCTAAGTGTTGTGTGGGTGAACCTGTGCTAATGTACCGCCCCATCCAAGACTAAATACATACTTGTGATTATACCCCTTGCAAACATCCGTAAGTACAAGAAAGTAATTAAGGTAGAAACCTAACCACAGCTTTAACCTCTAAGACCCTTACGTCCCTTGTGCAATGGTTTTCTAACGGGGGTTCAGGTTTCTGTCACTCCGGCAACCCCTACGATTAGTAGCCAAATACACAATGCATTCGCCTAGGCCCATATAGGTGAAGTGTCATGTAGTCGACGTTCACATGACACCACTAGAAGAAGTACACCACAACTTAAATAACAATCTATTGAATCTTTCTCAACGCAACTCCACTACTAACAACAAGACTTCTCCCATGTCCCCAAGAACAAAACGAACTACTCACAAGACATCATATGAATCATGATCAGAGATGGAATAATGATGTATAACAATCTGAACATAAACAATAATTCAATGGTTCACTCAATAGCATCAACTACAAAGAGTAATCAACACCGAGCAAGTTTCCCCTATGAACTATAGCAAGATTCAACCAATTGTTACAGCAATATGGAGATGGTGATGAGGGTGCTGATGGTGATGATGATGGTGATGATGATGATCCCGATGAATTCCAACTTGATGGTGGTGTTGATGGCGATGATCTCCCCTCTCCGGGAAGGAATTCCCCCGGCAGAAATCTGTCTACCGGAGAGATCTTTCTCTCTCGGTGTTTTCCGCCCTGCAGAGGCGGCGGAATCTTTCTCTGGTCGCTCCCCGAGTCTTAGGGTTTCGTGGGGATGATATACGCCAGAGGAGAGAGGCTGGAGTGGGCCAGGGCGGCCACACCACTCCCAGGCGTGGCCTAGGCCTGCCCGCGCCATGGGGTAGTGTGGGCCCCCTGTGGCCCACCTCCACTCCATCTTCTGGCATCCTGAGTCTTCTAGAAAAATAGAATTTTCCATATATTTTTTCGGATTTTCTGATCTTCGCGAATTTTTACTTCAAACAGCACCTTTTCCATCAGAATCCTGACTGCAGCGGTCCATGCTCCAAAATTCATCAACCATGCAAAAATAGATGAAATAACATAAGTATCACCTCTCAATACGAAATATATCAATGAATAATAGTGAATTAAGACAGAGAATAGTGATGCAAAATGGATGTATCAACTCCCCCCAAGCTTAGACTTCGCTTGTCCCCAAGCGAAACTGACCTCAATAAACATGACCTCAGGTTTATGGAGTGAAGAGTCGATAAAATAATACGGACAAGAAGCATCACATTCATCAAATACATAGATCATAATAGAAGACAACTCACTATTATATAACTTAATCTTGCAATGAGTAAAGGAAACACAATAAAGATACATAAAGTGAATCAGAATTGGTAATGGCAAACTTAGCTCTTGGTCGAAGAATAGTTGATAATTTACCGGAGTTCACAAATAGCTGGTTTTTCAATGAAAGCTTTCGAAGTAGTAAACATCAAGATAAGAGCAACATGCAAAATAAGGAACATAAGAAACATGAATGCATAAATCATCATATGAATGAATGAAACACATTAACTCAAAATACTTGCTGAGATAGAGGGGAATAGGTTTACTAACTCAACTACAAAGTAAAAGAAAGGCCCTTCAAAGAGGGAAGCAGGGATTGCAAGTCTCATAAAGAGCTCCCAAAAAATATGATACTTACTAGCTTTCAGCTCTCATTGCCCCTATCATAGGCATCTTTAGGTGATTAAGGTGAAAGTGAGGTCCAATCTGAGTTATATGCTGACAGACTATAAACTGAAAATCCCAAGTCCCTTGAGTACGAGGGCCGCTCCTCATGCTACTCAACTTTAGTTACCGGTAAGTTCTTGTCATCGTAAGTATGTGCGTAACATTGAGAACCGCCAACGGGGTACCCCTTGCCCGATGATACAGAAGAATCCCCATATCAAAATGACAAGGCAAGCAGACAATGAGTATCTCAGCAATCTTCTTATTTACCATGGGAAAATGGTGCTTTTTCTCTCTTTCCTCTTTTCATAGTATCTCTTTTTTTTCTCTTTTTTTTCTCAATAGATATCTCTCTTTTTTTATAATAAGTATGCTTCATAGATATCATTATGGTTACGCTGCAGGTTTCCACCATGTTAGCATGGATTAGACCAGCGGCCCAGGCATTTCTCTAACACACATACATAACTCCATGGACTTACAAGCTCCCCTTTTATTTCACACCGACGACATCCGCAAACAAAAGAGCAAGGTATCAACTGGGTATATATTTACAAGTGTTGAAAGTGTTCCCCGTGATAGCACGGTTCTGCTAATCCCCAGCCTATAATTTGTAAGCACATAACTTTCATGGAGAGTTCACAATGGTTTAGGTTTATTAAGTGCGGAAAATAAAGTGTGCCATCATGTTTGTGAGAGCTTTAATCACTAATTTTTCACATAACAAGTTTAATTTGGGAGGTAGATAAAACAAGAATTTACTTGGAATAGCAATAATGCTACTAGGTAGGTATGGTGGACACAAATGGCAAAGGTTTTGGTTTAAAGGAGGTGGATGCACGAGAAGAATTCCCTCTCAGTACAGGTTTTTGGCTAGCAAGGTTGGGTAGCAAGTACAAGAGTTGAAGGAAACAACCAAACATACAAATGATAAAAACAAACATGCAATCTTCCTTGGAAGCACAAAAGATCTTAACTAGAGAATACTAGACTTATGAGCAAATCAAGAAAGAAAGATGATGAAATTATTTTTTCTCTAGAGTACTTCTATCTTTTTCTTTTCAACTCTTAAAAAGGTGTTGCTACTGACTGAGCCAGGTTTGCCAAAACCAACTAAATTAACTCAATGATCCCAAAGTTCTACCAATACTAACAACAAGATCAATCATATAACCACGAATTGAAAACTAACATAAGCTATGCAAAAGAATGAATGATAGAACTTCTCATTAATATTCCATAACGGAAACTCACACTAAGGGATACATATCTAACGAGAGAGGGGACACTTCCATAATGCACACCATACTACAAAATAACTCCTCTATTCATGACATGACTCTACTAATAAGGTAAAAAGATAGAAGATAGTGATATGATGCCGCGACACTCCCCCAAGCTTGGAACAAACCAAGGGGATGCCAAACCTGATGACGAATTACTCCTTCGGTGGTGGTGGTATCCTCTCGATGAGCTCTCTGATAAGTTTCCCAAAGTCCTCAATTTTGAAGGTGAGATTACGAATAAGCTCCGAGTTTTGCTCAATGCGGTTCATGATCATGTCGGGTTGAGAATTCCAGCTCTTGCTATTCTTTCCCCACTCTTCCTCCTTGAAGTCTTCTTTTCCTGCATGGCTAGAACAAGGCAAATCCCAATTGGAGGGTAATTTCTCCTTGGGCATATTCTGGTATTGATGCTCATGGATAAGAGTGTGGAAAGGATTCTTGGTGCGTGGAGGAAGTGACCAGGGATCTGAACGGTGACGAGGAGGCTTCCCTCCAGTGACTAGGTTTGCGACCACTCCAATGCTTGCAACGGTAGTGCCGGTGTGCTTTGCCTCCTCTTCACCTTCACTCTTGATCTCCTTCTCCTTCCCGAGGTCTTGGAGGTCTTCCTCCATGGGTTCCTTTCCTTTATCCTCTGCGGACACCATTGTGCTTCTAAACCTTCAAAGAGTATGTCCTGACAGAAACAGGTCGAAACAAAAACACGACGGAAATACGATATACGAACCTCGGGGGATCCGGGGGGTTATATATTACGAAGTTTCATATCAAAAGGAAGGTACTGGGAGAAAACGAGTGGGAGGCAGAGTCCGGAGTGGCCTCACCACCTGGTGGCGCGGCTAGGGGTGGGCCCGTGCCATGGGGTGGTGTGGGCCACCCTGGCTCCGTTTCCGTCTCTTTTTTGCTTCGTAGCTTTCCTTATTGACTGAAAACTGCAAAAATATAGTTTGATTGTATTTTCGCGGAACTTTTCTTACCAGAACTGTTACCTAGTTGGAAACAGACTCTGCAGGTCTCTGAATTTGGTATTTAATGGATCCTTCTAGAGTCATCTCTTGAATAACATCAATATCTTCATCTTCATATATACTTATTACTTGAGTCATAAAACCTTTCTCTTTCTTATTACACCATTATCTCCACTTCCTGGAAATTTCTTTCACACAAAACTTCACACAGTTCTTATTAGCAACATTAGTATAAGTGAAGTGATAAAACCTTTTGAGTCCAACTTCAACTGAAAACCAACAAAACAAAAGCTACTGTAGCAACTCCTTCTGAAAACACAAAAAGAATTCAAAAAGGAAAACGAATAAAGAAGCAAATGCAAGATTGGCAAAATCTGTCAAAACAGACCAGCAGGTAAAGATCAAATTTTTCGAAAATCTTATGTTGCTCAAATCAAAAAGTGCAAAACTAACGAAAGTTAACTAAAAACCTGGGGCATAAGCACAAAAATTACAGCTCAATCCTACATATAGAGATCTAGCAAGAATTTTTACGGTGAAGCACAAAAATCTGTTTCGGGACAGCAACTTCCCCAAATCTTACTTCTCTCTCATTAGAGGTTGATCTTGACACAAAAACCAAACAAAACGGATAAGGAGCAGTTATTACTAAAGTAATGACTTCCAAGACTCAAAGAAACAAAAACAAACTAAAAGAAAAAACAAATTGGGTTGTCTCCCATAAAGCTCTTTCTTTATAGCCATTAAGATGGGCATGATAATTTTGAAGAAGCTCTCATAGGGATATGAATTGAAGTGAAAGAGAGCATTAAGAAGAAAAAACACACACTCATTTAAGTCTAACCCACTTCATATGCAAGGGGATTTTGTAAACAAACAAGTTATTGAAACCAAAGACAACTTGCATAAGACGGCAAAAGATGTGCAACATAAAGACTTTCAGCATAAAACGAGGAAACTTGATATTATTGAGATACATAAGAACATTTTTCCCTCTCTCATAGTAACTTTCAGTATCATGTATAAAATTAACAATATAGCTATCACAAGGGCCATCATAGCAATGATCACTTATTCTAACAGAAAACACAGGGATACTAGCTCTCATAACACTACTATGTGAAACAATATTAGAGGTATCCTTACAAAGGATAGGGTGTCCCTCTTTTTCATATTTAGCAACAAACTCTTTCACATTTGCTATTATAGGTTCATCAACCATTTGTTTATCAGGTTCAACAGCCTTATTCATACTTTCATTAACCATATTAGCTATCATAGAATGTTCCTTACCTTAACTGGAAAAGGCATTTTCTCAATATAAGGTTTAGGTAAAACATGATTAGCAGTATAAACTTCAGTATTTCTTGCAGGAACACTCTTAGCAATATCTTTATAAGGTTCATGATACTTATTCCACTTCTTTTTAGGCACTTCAATGTAGGAAGCAAAGGCCTTAAAATAAGAAGCAATAGCTTGAGAGTCTAGACCATAAGCATTTTTAATATTTTGAAAGTCATCAGTTCCCATAAAAGATTCAATGCAATCATAATCATAATTTATACCTGACTTTCTACCTTTGTCATTCTCCCAAGCTTTAGCATTATCTTGAATACGGTCTAGAAGGTCCCATTTAACTTCTTCTTCCATACGAGTGAATGATCCAGCACAAGAAGCATCCAATAAATCCTTGTCATGAAGAGAAAGCCTTGCATAAAAGTTATTGATAATAATATTGTTGGGGAGCTCATGAATGGGACATTTGAGCATTAGTAACTTCAATCTCCCCCAAGCTTGGGCTGTCCATCAAGAGGCCAAAAGTTGTATATTTGATTCCAATCTTTATGAATCTCACTAGGAGGATAAAACTTTGAATAAAAGAGAGGCACTATTTCCTTCCATTCCAGAGCTTGACCATTCTTCAGCAGCTTATACCATTCCTCATCTCTTCCTTTCAGTGGTAATGAGAATAATTTCTTCTTAACTTGATATGTAGTAATACCTGCACACTTGAACAACCCGCATAATTCGTGTATAAAGAGTAAATGATCACCAGGATGGACAGTTCCATCCCCAACATAGTAGTTATCCATAACACGATCAATAATTCTTGTAGTTATTTTGAAAACATATTTCTCAGCAGGTGGTGGCTTACCTACTACCTTAGCAGTGGTAGTAGCATTACCAAATAAGAAACTCATCGAATTATCCATAACGAAAATAAAGCAACTAGCAGAAGTAAACAATACTCATAGTAGAAGTTTCCTTTACCAGTTCCACTCTCCAATAGCGCTTCACTCCCCGGCAACGGCGCCAGAAAATAGTCTTGATGACCCACAAATATAGGGGGTGTATCGCAGTATTTTTGATAAGTAAGAGTGTCGAACACAATGAGGAGCAGAAGGTGCTGGCTAGTGGTATAGATCAGGAATTCTCTGCAAATACTTAGCAAACGAATTTTTAGGGGTTTTTGATAAAGCAAGTAAACAAAGTACGAGTAAATAAAAGACAGTAGGAATAAATGCAGCAAGTGGCCCAATCCTTTATGCAGCAAAGGACAAGCCGGTTGTATTTCTATAGATAACCAAACATTCTCGAGGACACATGGGAAGACTGTCAAGTGCTTTCGCTTCATATAGTCGATTAATATTCTCTAGCTTGCTAAGTGTTGTGTGGGTGAACCTGTGCTAATGTACCGCCCCATCCAAGACTAAATACATACTTGTGATTATACCCCTTGCAAACATCCG
This sequence comes from Avena eriantha, assembly GCA_910589775.1. Classification (NCBI taxonomy): domain Eukaryota; kingdom Viridiplantae; phylum Streptophyta; class Magnoliopsida; order Poales; family Poaceae; genus Avena; species Avena eriantha. Next base: position 187,591,632 of record OU342746.1, on the reverse strand, counting down.
TAAGTACAAGAAAGTAGTTAAGGTAGAAACCTAACCACAGCTTTAAACTCTAAGACCCGTACGCCCCTTGTGCAATGGTTTCCTAACGAGGGTTCAGGTTTCTGTCACTCCGGAAACCCCTACGATTAGTAGCCAAATACACAATGCATTCGCCTAGGCCCATATAGGTGAAGTGTCATGTAGTCGACATTCACATGACACCACTAGAAGAAGTACACCACAACTTAAATAACAATCTATTGAATCTTTCTCAACGCAACTCCACTACTAACAACAAGACTTCTCCCATGTCCTCAAGAACAAAACGAACTACTCACAAGACATCATATGGATCATGATCAGAGATGGAATAATGATGTATAACAATCTGAACATAAACAATAATTCAATGGTTCACTCAATAGCATCAACTACAAAGAGTAATCAACACCGGGCAAGTTTCCCCTATGAACTATAGCAAGATTCAACCAATTGTTACAGCAATATGGAGATGGTGATGAGGATGCTAATGGTGATGATGATGATGATCCCGATGAAGTCCAACTTGATGGTGGTGTTGATGGCGACGATCTCCCCTCTCCGGGAAGGAATTCCCCCGGCATAAATCTGTCTACCGGAGAGATCTTTCTCTCTCGGTGTTTTCCGCCCCGCTGAGGCGGCGGAATCTTTCTGTGGTCGCTCCCCGAGTCTTAGGGTTTCGTGGGGATGATATACACCAGAGGAGAGAGGCCAGAGTGGGCCAGGGCGGCCACACCACTCCCAGGCGCGGCCTAGGCCTGCCCGCGCCATGGGGTGGTGTGGGCCCCCTGTGGCCCACCTCCACTCCATCTTCTGGCATCCTGAGTTTTCTGGAAAAATACAATTTTCCATATATTTTCCCGGATTTTCTGATCTTCGTGAATTTTGCCTTCAAACAGCACCTTTTCCATCAGAATCCTGACTGCAGCGGTCCATGCTCCAAAAGTCATCAACCATGCAAAAATAGATGAAATAACATAAGTATTACCTCTCAATACGAAAAATATCAATGAATAATAGTGAATTAAGACATAAAATAGTGATGCAAAATGGACGTATCAGACCTATGCACATTTGTGGTTGCTTGGGATTGTCAAGTTGAACTCATTTGAGTGGTTTTTGAAAAAGTGGGACCTATGCACATACACTTGATTCCATTTTCAAATCTCATTTAAAATTAGTGTTCAAATGTTTTTGTAAGATCACAAAGTGGGCCTTGGTAGATCTTTACTTGTACTAGCAAGGGGTGCAAAGATTCATAAATGTTTCTGTTTAAATTTGAGTTCTAGGAACACCTAAAGTGACCTAGTGGATTAAAATGGCAAAAGTGACCATTTGCATTTATTAATTCTTTTTGATTTCTTTTGCTTTGGATTTTTCTTCGGAATGATCTAGATGATGTGGAATTCATCTTTGAATCATTCTACAACCATTAGAACAAACAAACATGGCAATTCCAAACAATTCCATATTAATGCAACACACATATGCATTCTTAATTATTTTAATTATAAAAAGTTTTTGTTAACCCTAAATTGGGTGATTTGGATCTTGATAACATTGATTAAAGATTTGGGATGTTACACCCACAGATGGCTCCAATTGATGAGGGGTTAACTCGTCAATGCCCATCGTTGATGGACTTGGGTTATAGGAATTAGGGAGCGCTGGAGGCATCGATCGGCTAGCAAACAAGCACATCAGGGACACACAGTTTACCCAGGTTCAGGCCCTTGGAAGGGACCCTACTCCTGCTTGTCTGCTCTTTGATTATCGAGGAGTTGGTGCACAAATGTGATCTGACAAGATGTATGCTAGGGTTGCGGATTATCCTTCTCGCTGCTCCCTCCTGTCCTTTATATAGGGAGGCCAGGTCTTGGGATAACAGGCCAAGTCAGGTTTCACCCTTTTGAAATCTATCTACTGCTTGATGTGTCATTCAAGGAGTCGCCTTCCTCTGGACCTAGGCCACCCGAATCCTTGTTGGGCTTCAATTGCCACACAGGTTCCTCTTGGGCTGGACCGTATAGGCTAAACATGAGTACCCGTAGGGTATACCCATGTTAGTACCTCTAAGTACTTCCTCGTTAGGTATATCAATATCCAAATGCTCCATCGTATCAAAGAAATATGCGGAATATATTAGCTCAAAAGTTTGCACAGGATATCTGCCAAGTCCTTTTAAAGATGTTTTCCAAGTCTTCTGTCCAGACCTTTACTATAGATTTACCTAAAGGGCGTACCTACCCAAATCTGCAAGCACCTTGTAAATCTACACGGTCAGAAGCTTTAAATATTTCTAGGAGAGGTGGAGTACAAACCAAAGCCAAGAAAAATGTCGAGTGACTAAATCTAGTAGGTGAAGCGTGGGGATTGCCCAGCGGACCGTCGGTCGGTGCGTATCGTGAAGAATGGCACAACCAATGGTTGCTCGATTGAAGGTGTGTTTTGGAAAGTTTGGGGTCTCGGCGAAAAGTTTTGGCGGGCACGGGGTGTTTATCCCTGTTTGTCAACAATTTTCACAAAATTATCTGTGAATATTTTATCCCTTGTTTTTTTCCTAGTTGACGTCTTTGTTTCGAATCTGGCCGAGCCCCAACACGAACATTCGGATTTTAACTATCGAGCCTAAAAAATTAGCCCATCTGGCCCCATTATAACCCAAAACCTTCTAATTTGGACTTTTATGGGTCATTCGGCCACCACACACAACCCAATTAGTTTAGGTGAGAGCCCATGGAAAATAGCCCATTCTACTTGGACTATTTTTTTCTAATTTGGCCATTTTGGGCACTGTCCCCCGCCCCTAAAAACTCCATCTATCCATGTTTTTAAGTATAATCAATTATTACATTATGTATAGCATTTTTTAGTTGAGCTGCCAAAAATCACAAGTAGCACATGGACAAGCAATTTTTTACGGAGACAAGTAAATAATTTATATTTTTTAACGTTTTATAAAAGCATAACATTTTTCTTGCATAGTGGCAAGGCATGCAATTTACCCGTGCTGAAGTCTCGAGTTTGAAGTTTGAATCCTAGGCTTATATTGCTGACACAAGGGCCCAACAGCAAGATCATACATGGCTGCCGCATCGAGCAACATTACCAAGGTCAAAATGGTGGACGCGACCGTTAAAAATCCAACATACACACATTTTATCTACATAGGAGGCTGACATGTGGGACCCAGCAGCATGACCTTAGACGAGTGTTGCATCGAGCAACGTTGCCAAGCTCAAAACAGGGAGGCACGAGCGAACAAAAAAGACCAACATGCACACATATGTTTTAATGAGAGACTGACATGAGGGACCCAGTAGCCTAAAAATGGTTGATGCAAGGAGCAACATAATCAATTTCGAAAGATGTAGGTGTGAGTGTAGAAAAAATATCAATCATACGACTGATTCTTCTAATTAGAGGATGACATATGGGACCCAACATCGTGACCAAATGTCAGATTCGTCGAGCAACACTATCAAGTGCAGAACAAGGAAGCGCGAGAGAAGAGAAAAATTCCATCATACAACCGATCCTTCTAATGAGATACTGACATGTGGGACCAAGCGGCGTGACCAAACGATAGATTCGTTGAGCAACGCTATCAAGTTCGGAATAGGGAAGCACGAGCGGAGAAAAAATTCCATTATACACACGGTTCTTCTAACAAGAGGCTGACATAGGGGATCTAGCATCATGACGAAACGTTAAATGAATCGAGCAACGTTATCGAGTTTGAATCAGGGAGACACGAGCCAAGGAAAATAATTCCGGCATGCACACATTTCTTTTAATGAGAGACAGACATATGGGACCTAGCAGCTTGATTAAACGACAGATGCATCGAGCATCACTATCAAGTTCGGAACAGGGTAACGCGAGCAAAGAAAAAAATCCATCATACACACAATTATTCTAATGAGATGCTAACATGTGGGGCCTAGTAGCCTAACTAAACGGTAGATGCATCGAGCAACGTTAACAAGTTAAAAGCACGAAGGAGCGACCATAAAGTATGATTCGCTAGAGACACTGACATCCAGGACCCACATGCCTCAAAAGACTTCGGTGAGTCAACATCACATCAGGAACCGAAAATGTTGCTTCTACCATGCGCTCGTTGAGGTTCGTCCAAGTTTTTAGCGGTTTCATCGTATTAGAGTGCCACAAAACTAGAAAAATGGTTTTCCATCAGCCACGGTCGAGCTAAGAAAATCATCGCGGAAGACGCGCTTTCTATGATGCTCGACGGAGAAAATCGTTGCGGATGGACACTTTTCTTGTAGTGTATCCTCTACTATATAGTTCATTCGTGGTTTGCATTCCTGCTCTACAAGTTTACATATGATGCTGTTGTAATTTCTATCTGGTACATTCTTAACTACAATAGTAACTGCATGCCATTGTGTAATTCACCGCAAATTCTGAGTCACCCAACGTCTCTTGCATTCCAGGTACACAACTGCTTCCATATATATATATATATATATGTTAAAATGACCTGCTAGTTTATATTTGCTAAAATTCTAAGCCACACACACATTGTTTGACTGCTTGTTTCATGGTAGGCACACTTGTTTAATGCTTGTTTGTCCTGTTTATTTGACATGTTGGCCAATAATTGAACTATGGGCCAGTAGTAAACTCCAGTTCATAGCTCCTATCATATCATTCAAATGAGTAGTTTCAAATTCTTTGATAATGACGATGGTTGCTTATTTGCCTTGTTTGCTATATTAACTTATTATTACTTAGTTTCAAAGAACAATTATTGCTATCGCTGTCAAAGAGGGGTCGCAAGATCATATCTCAAGGTGGTTTCCAATGTAGCTATCACACTCAAAGGGAGATTCTAAATTGAGAAAGAAAATTGAGGAATCTGCTATCCGTGGGCTCAACCTCGATTATCAACTAAAATGCCAAATTTTCTTTAAGATGGGTGAAGGAGATTACAGTAACAGACCATACTATTCAGGCCCAATCTCGATGGAGTCCAATTTTCTTTCCAATGTAATACTTTTAAAAACTTTACAGTTGATATAATATCTAGGTAAATTGCATAGGCCATGTAGGAATTTAGTTGATGCTATCCCCACCTGGCGGTAGGAGATATCATAATTGGGCCAACCAGGTCTATTAGGGAACATTATTGGGCTTTGGTATTGGCTTGTCTTGTATTAGGCCCACAATGAATAGTAAAAGATGCTTGCAGATTATGCAACCCTTTTTATATTGGCATGGGCCTCAGAAAGACCGAAACTATAAAAGACTGTAACAGTAATGGGCCGACCCTTAAACAGGATCTATGAACAGTAAAAGGCCAGAACAGTAATATGCTAGAATTATAGTAGGCCAGAAAGCACATGGCCATGAATAGTAATATGCCTGAATTGTAACAAACCATAACACTAATGGGCCAGGACAGTAACGAGCTAGAATAGTAATAAGCCAGAAAAGAAACAAGGCAGAACAATAACATGCCAGAACAGTAAAATGCCATAACAGTAACATACCTTCTCACAAAATCTCCTTTAGTTGGTGGCCCATGAAGGGCTTTAAGAATAGTGAAGGGCCTAACACGGGACTTAACAGTACCGAGCCGACATGGCGTAGGCCGCAAATGGGCTGCACAGTATTGGACTATGATGGGTGAAGAAGATATGCCCTAGAGGCAAATAATAAAGGGGTTTATTACCATATCTCATTAGTTCATAATAGTTTTATATCATGCTATAACTGTATCAAGCAAAAACATTGATACATGTGTGGTATATAAACAAACCCAGGTCCCTAGTAGCCTCTATTCAACTAGTTCATTGGGAAGCCAATGATCAAGGTTTCCTGATCGTGGTGCTTATAAGCCAACTAACAATGAAGTCATATCATCTAAGATGGTATGATGGACATTTCCCACCGATGATTATTGCAACACGATCATGCCACTTAGTTCATAGTTGCAATTGTCAAAAATGGAGTGTCCTAATCCTTAGACTATGAGATCGTATTAATCACTATCACCCGAGGATTGCTTTGACTACATCAACTGTCATGTCCGTAACTGGGTGGGTATAAAGGTGCATGTTGGGTATTCCAAAGGGGCATGTTGAGGCCTATGCATCAAGATGAGGATTTGTTCTCCTGTGTGATGGGAAGATACACTAGGCCCACTCACTGAATTACATCCATAAGCTGCGCAACATATGACTAGCTCACGGGGATGGAATTTCATGTGAATGAGTAAAACAGTACTTGTTGGAAACGAGATTGAACAAGGTGTTGGGTCCGCGGCATAGAAAAAAAATTCCTACGGTGTGAACTACACGCCAAGATCTATCTACTAGGTACAAAGCAACGGGTGGACATACATCCAACGAGAACTTACCCTCGAAGACAACGAGTTTTGTTAACGAGTAGGAACTCGTGGTTAATGTAGTCGAACACTTGTCGATCTCAAGATCGTGAGGAAGTCCGAGCGCCGCAACTCAGCAGCGCATCCGCACTCGCACACACGTTCAAGCCACCGGACAACCTCCACCTCCTCGCTCCAGCGATCCAGCGGAAGCAGCAACTCCTTCCAAACGAAATGCCACCGGGAACATGTATCTCGCTAATCCGAGACCATGGGGGAATAATTCTAGAGGGGGAGAGAGATCCTTCACAAGGAGGTGTAAGGATGAAGGAGGGAATGGGTGGCCTTTTATAGGAGGAGGGGGGTGCCCCCTCTCTCCATGGCCGACGCATGGGGGTGACCCCTCACCTCCCCCATTCATGTGGTGGTAACCCCTCCACATTAAAATGCCTCTTCACATTCTCTTCTAAAGTCTCCACTTTAAATGCATTAAATTTATCCAAATTTAATGCTCTCTCATTTAATAAAAATCTTTTTATTAAATTTATTCAGAATTTTGTTAATTACGTTAATTAACAAACATTCACATATAGCCCCTTGCAATATTTCAATATCACATGCAGAACCACTTTCTGCAATTTCACCCGAAACAATTTCCGGTTTCTATCGAAACAATTCCTGCGCTTTGCAATTCTTTTGTCTGAAACATATGTGCTCCAAAATGGTGTCCGGTAACTCTTAAGTGTGTCACCCTACGGTTCGTGAATAATACAGACATGATTGAGACTCCTCTCAGATCAATAATCATAAGCAGGACCTGGAGATCCATACTGACTCCTGCATATTCAACGATGACTTCTGTGATCGTGAGAACCTTTAACGCTAGTAATTTAATCCCTTTGTCTCATGATATAATACATGTCCGAGATTCGATCATCCGTATCCAAATACCTAGTTTGATCTCGTTACCGACATGCACTCTTTTCTTGTTCCCATGATATAACATTCTAGTGATCAAATACCCAGGTGCTACTGCGAGTACTAGTCAAGTACACATCAAAAACATGTATATCACATATACCTTTGTTTGCCTTGCCAGACTTCTTGTCCGCCAAATACTTGGGGCAGTTGCGCTTCCAATGGCCAGTCCCCTTACAATAGTAGCACTCAGTGTCAGACTTAGGGCCAGCTCGGGGTTTCTTTTCAGGTGTGGCAACAGACTTGCCACCCTTCTTTCCCTTGTGCTTGCATTTCTTGTCCTTCTTGAAACCGGTGGTCCTATTGATCATCAACACTTAATGTTCTTTCCTAATCTCCACTTCTGCAGTCTTAAGCATTGACAGAAGCTCGGTAAGAGACTTCTTAATGCCCTGCATATTATAGTTCATCACGAAGCTCTTGTAGCTAGGTGGCAGAGATTGGAGAACACGATGTATGCCTAAGTCAATGGGAATCGTTATTCCCAAGGACACAAGCTTATCGGCGTACCCAGACATTTTGAGTATGTGCTCACTAACGGAGCTGTTTTCCTCCATCATGCAGCTAAAGAACTTTTCTGTAGCATTATAACTCTCTACGGCAGCATGGGTATCGAAAATCATTTTCAATTCTCCCATGGTATCAAAGGCATTGCCATTTTCGAAACGCTTTCGAAGTTCTGGCTCTAGCCCATACAGTATGTCGCAATGAACTAAGTTGTGGTCCTCCTGACGAGTCACATAGACATTCTTTTCCTCGTCAGGGGCATCAGGAGCTGGTGGGGGGCCTAGCGGCGCATCTAGCACATATTGCTTTTGTGAAGCAGTGAGGAGAATCCTCAAATTCATAGCCTAGTTGGTGAAGTTGCTACCATTCGCAGCAAGTTTCTCTTTCTCCATGAACACATTGAAATTAAAAGCAGGTGGTGCCATCTACAACAGAATTTGTAAAGTTTATTTAGACTAAGTTTATGATAGACTCAGTTCAACTAATCCAAATTACTAATGAACTCCCACTCAAAAACGACATCCCTCGTGTCTTTTTGGTGATTACATGAACCAAATCCACTACACCAAGTCCGATCATCACGTGAGTTGATGTAGCTTCAAAGTCGAGCATCTATATGGGCATCATATCAACTATATGACTCATGCTTAACCTTTCGGTCCGTGTTCCGAGGCCATGTCTGTACATCCTAGGCTCGCCAAGTAAGAACCTTAGTATTCACGTGTGTAAAACTGTCTTACACCCGTTCCTATGAAAGCATAGATTCGAGTACACCCGATCATCACGTGATGTCTCGAAACACGATCCACAGAACGGTGCATACTTAAGGAAGAACATATTTTTATCTTGATATCTAAATGAGGGATCATCTTATAATGCTACCAAAAGTGCCAAACTAGCAGTATAAGATGCTAACATCTAATGTGTAAAGTGAGATGATATGGTCCATGCATTTGATCTCTATCACTTGCATCGTGGGTATGATCTCTATCATTCCTTTGTGTGTAAGGCCAAGGTCTATGGAACTTACACGTTGAGTGTGTTGTAAGAGTATCTATCATACATCTACTTACAACAATACCATATCAATACACTAGCCCAGCAATGATCTAAACTAGACGCCTCTAATTTATCAATTGCAAGTTTTACGTGGCTTAGGGATTTCGGAGATAGAACCGTTCTCACCTACGAACATGAACCACAACAAGGATAACTAAGTTATTAGCAACTCGTTGTAAATCAAATATTGACTATAGTAGGAGAGACAGACACCCGCCAGCCACTTATGCAAAACAAGTTGCATGTCAGTCGTGGAACCGGTCTCATGTACGATGACATGTAAGGTTGGTCCGGGCTGCTTCATCCCACTATGCCACCAATATCCAAAATACATAGAAGATGCAATAACATGATCATCATCGCCCACATATAAAAATATGTGTACTACCCGTGCAAAGCACCTACGCATAGATCAGGCTCTGATACCACTGTTGGGTCCGCAGCATAGAAAACAAAAAATTTCCTACGGTGTGAACTACACGCCAAGATCTATCTACTAGGTACAAAGCAACGGGTGGACATACATCCAACGAGAACTTACCCTCGAAGACAACGAGTTTTGTTAACGAGTAGGAACTCGTGGTTGATGTAGTCGTACACTTGTCGATCTCAAGATCGTGAGGAAGTCCGAGCGCCGCAACTCAGCAGCGCATCCGCACTCGCACACACGTTCAAGCCACCGGGCAACCTCCACCTCCTCGCTCCAGCGATCCAGCGGAAGCAGCAACTCCTTCCAGACGAAATGCCACCGGGAACATGTATCTCGCTAATCCGAGACCATGGGGGAATAATTCTAGAGGGGGAGAGAGATCCTTCACAAGGAGGTGTAAGGATGAAGGAGGGAATGGGTGGCCTTTTATAGGATGAGGGGGGGGCCCCTCTCTCCATGGCCGATGCATGGGGGGTGACCCATCACCTCCCCCATTCATGTGGTGGTAACCCCTCCACATTAAAATGCCTCTTCACATTCCCTTTTAAAGTCTCCACTTTAAATGCATTAAATTTCTCCAAATTTAATGCTCTCTCATTTAATAAAACTCTTTTTATTAAATTTATTCAGAATTTTGTTAATTACTTTAATTAACAAACATTCACATATAGCCCCTTGCAATATTTCAATATCACATGCAGAACCACTTTCTGCAATTTCACCCGAAACAATTTCCGGTTTCTATCGAAACAATTTCTGCGCTTTGCAATTCTTTTGTCTGAAACATATGTGCTCCAAAATGGTGTCCGGTAACTCTTAAGTGTGCCACCCTACGGTTCGCGAATAATGCAGACATGATCGAGACCCTTCTCCGATCTATAATCAGCAGCAGGACCTAGAGATCCGTACTGACTCCTGCACATTCAACGATGACTTCTGTGATCGTGAGAACCTTTAACGCTTGTAACTATATCCCTTTGTCTCTCGATATATTACATGTCCGAGATTCGATCATCGGTATCTCCATACCTAGTTTTATCTTGTTACCGACATGCACTCTTTTCTCGTTCCCGTGATATAACATTCTAGTGATCACATCACTTGCTTGCAAGCTATCTTAATGTGATATCACCGAGAGGGCCCAGAGTATATCTATCCATCATCCGGATTGACAAATTCCACTCTTGATCCATGAGCCTCAACATAACACCTTCATAGTACTGAACCCATCTTTGTAGTCACCCTGTTACGGTGTGACGTTTGATGTTATCAAGATACTCTTCCGGTGTTAGCAATTAACATGATCTCATGGTCTAAGGATAAAGATTACTTCTTATGATGTTATAGCAATATAAACATAATGACTTGATCGTAATGCTATACTTCGGATGAATGTTCATCACATCATTCCACCAATGGTGTGACCTTGTTATTAACAACATCCAATGTCCATGATCAGGAAACCTTGATCATCTTGTTAATCAACAAGCTAGTCTATAAGAGAGGCATAACTAGGAACCATTTTTGTTTATTAAACACACATGTATTGATGTTTCCGATCAATACAATTCTAGTATGTAAAATAAACATCTATCATATATAAGGAATATATAATAACAACTTTATTATTGCCTCTCAGGGCATATTTCCTTCACAAGGTATTATGATACCGATGATCAGATCTCGAACAAGTCTAGTATTGAATTACAAAGGGAATTGGATATATCATTTGAGGTTCGACATGAAGGTGATTCGTGGAGTGCATGGGGTTCATTATGGGCATCCTGGACCTGCTATTGTTCATTGGTCAGAGATCATCGATCATGTCTGTGACATTTTAGAACCATAGGGAAACACACTTAAGGGCACTACGACACTTAGAGATCTTCCTGTAAGATGGAATCACAGAAGAGAGAGAAACTAGAATCATTCCAAAGGAGATCCGAAGTTGTTCGGAGAAAGGAAGAAAGGACAAGACCGAAAGGTGTTTCGAATAAATAGTAATTTCTAATATGTATTTTTTATATGTTAATTGTAAATTAATATATACTAAATTAATATTTGAGGGCAACTTCCTCAACAGGGCCAAAACCCCAGAGGGAATCGGCCCTGGAGGAAGCTACCTAGAAAAAATGGAAAACAACAAACAACATCACCAAATCACTGCTTGGCCTGTTTGACCAGCCCATGCTGGCGAGCGATGGATACTAGTCGACGCGCGGAGCAGGCAGCTGCTACTGGCCGTTGCTAGCAGCCCACACTGCCTCGGCCTAGCGCGGGCGCGTGGTTGCACGAGCTGGCGGCACTAGCGGGCCGCGCGGGTGGCCGACCCACCCATGCCACGACGCTGCTGCTAGCTGCGCTTCGCACTAGCGGGTCGCACGCGCCTGGGCATCCCACTTGGGGCGATGGCTAGCGCTGGCTGCTGCTGCGTGCTATGCCGTTGCCGCTTCCTGAGCTAGCTCGGCCGGCCCACCCGGCTGCCGGCTGGCCTAGCCAGCCATCACCCCCATTTTCCCCATTTCCTTTTATTTTAATAGTCCCACTTGGGAAACCTTTGGTGGGAAGTACCCCTCCCCCACCTATATAAAGTAGTTCCCATATGAGGGATTAAAAACACACCAATCAAGATATTCTCTTAGGCACTTTTCCTTAGAAGATCTCCTATCTCTCTCTCTCTCGTTGACTTTGCAGTGGCATGGTCTCGAATAGGGGTGGACATTTTAACCAAGAACCGAAATAACTGGGACCGAGACCGAACTAACCTGAACTGAAATATTTGGTTCCTAATTCGGTCAACAGTTATGAGGAACAAAATTTAGTTCGGTTTTTTTTTGAGAAATCCAATCCTTTATATTAATCAATGGTATTTGGTACAAGAATCAGATCAGGTGAGTGTCCGAGCTAGACATGCCTGCCGGACTCCAGAGTTGTAGAACTCTTGGCTAATCTATGTGCTTCTACATTAAAAGTTCTCCTCTCATGCACCACTTGTGATTCAGTAAAATAGGTACGCCTCTCCTCGATCTCCTTTAGGATAGTCACATATGAGGATAAGCTCCCCTCATTGATTTCCCTTGTGACACCCAGGCAATCAGTAGCAAGAACAAGTTTTGGAACACCGAGATCTGCAGCCAACGCAAAGCCTTCGGAGCATGCAATAGCTTCTAAAGTTGCTGGGTCCTTGATGCCCTCAATAATCCTTGCCGAAGCGCCAAGTAGATTACCCCGTTCACGACATATGGCTGCAACAGCACCCGCATTCCTAGTCTTACACAGAGCAGCATCGACGTTTACCTTGCTCATAGCTTGTGGAGGAGCAACCCAGCGCAGAATTTGTATATTATCCGCCGAGTGGTTAGGCCTCTGAATGTCCCTCGTAGGAGCATCAAGTGAAAGTTTTAGATCTCCTAGGTAGCTATGATCTAAACCCATGATAGATACAGGGCTCTGAAAAATCTCTCCATGTATAGCTTTACGCTTGTCAGTCCAGATGGCCCAGAGAGTTACCGTAGCTCTCACAAAATCGTCATGAGAAAGTGATTCCATCATAAACAAGAGCCACTCCTTTGCATTGTCACAATTATTCGCCGTCAGATGCTCGATTAAGTCCTCATCCAAGAGATCCCACGTGCTCCTTGCCATATTACACTCCAACAGAGAATGGCGCCATGAGTCATGTGTAGTGTGGCATAAAGCACAAAGTGATGTATCCGACATATTCCTTCTATGCAAAACAGTTCCTGTAGGCAGGGATTGGTGAGATAAGCGCCAAAGAAACACCCTTATTTTTGAAGGGACCTTTATTTTCCAAAGAGATGACCAGTTGTTCTTCTCATCATTAGAACTCGAGCTAGATGTGCCTTCAAGCCAGGCCTCTCTTACTGTCTTTGTTTTGATAAGCATCCTGTAAGTGGAGGCGACAGAGAAATGACCCTTGTTCTCAAAATGCCAGGCCCATGATCCTCATGACTTACAGTACTTAGAGGTGTCGATTGAATGACCTCCACATCCATCGGTAGGAAATGTGTATTAAGAGCCTGCATGTTCCACGATCTATTTGTCTGATCGATAAGTGACGAGACAAAAATAGGAGGCCGATCCTGCTTGGTGACAAAGGGCCACAGCCTTGAATCCCTTGGTAGCCAGTTATCACGCCAAATCCTTATTGCTTGTCCATTACCAATTCTCCGAATTAAACCCAGCCGTAGGGCCTCTGTTCCCTCGTGGATAGCTCGCCAAATTTGTGACGGTCTCGAGCCCAGTTCAGCCTCCAAGATGTCAGCTGTTGGGTAGTAGACTGCTTTCAGTACCCTAGCGCTCAATGTGTTGGGATTTGTCAAGAGGCGCCATGCTTGGCACGCCAGCGAAGCAAGGTTAAAAAGTTCCATGTCACGGAAGCCTAAACCCCCGTCGCACTTAGGCTGAGTCATTGATTCCCATGAGACCCAATGTGGCTTCCTCTTCCCTTGCTTCGAACCCCACTAGAAGCTTCTGATAATGGAATTGATGTGTTCATAGAGCCCTCTCGGAAGTTTAAAACATGACATAGCAAAGGTAGGGATGGCCTGCAGGACTGATTTGATTAGGACTCCTTTTCCTCCCACTGAAAGAATTATTTCAATCCACCCAAGCACATTCTTCCAAATTTTGTCCTTGATATATTTGAAAGCATCACTTACAGACTTGCCAACATCAGTTGGCATGCCGAGATATTTCTCAGACAATGACTCATTATTAACCTCCAGAAGTTGCTTTATCTCACCACGAACCAGCTCAAAACATCCTTTTCCAAAATGGATAGAGGACTTCCCACGGTTTATTGTTTGTCCCGATGCCTGACAATAGTCTTGTAACAGATTGTTCACTTCCACTGCTACACCATTATTCGCCTTAAAGAAAAGCAAGCTGTCGTCTGCAAAAAGAAGATGATTGATCGAGGGTACAGTAGGCGCCACTTGGATGCCTACTAAATTTTGTGAAATCACCCTGCTCCTTAACAGGCATGACATGCCTTCAGCTACTATCAAAAGCAAATAAGGTGAGATCTGGTCTCCTTGGCGGATCCCCCTGGTGGGCTTGAACTCATCAAGACGGTGTCCATTCAACAGAACAGAAAATGAGACAGTGGTCACCACTCTCATGATCGAGGTAACCCATTGTTGACTGAATCCCAGGCGAAACATCATCGCCTACAAATACTCCCATTCTATGCGATCATACGCCTTCATCATATCCAACTTCAACGCACAATATTGTTTATCCCTGGGTCTCTTTATTTTCATAAAATGAAGGCACTCGTAGACCGATATTATATTATTAGTTATCAGGCAACCTGGAACAAACGCAGATTGTTCCTCTGAAATAATCTCCGGAAGTATCACCTTGAGCCTATTTGCTTGAGTCTTTGACACAACTTTTAAGATGACATTGCATAAGCTTATAGGACGAAATTGTGCTAAATATGTAGGGTGTGGTACCTTCGGAATAAACACCAGGACGGTCTGGTTGATCAACTCTGGTGACTCACCCCCATTAAGAACATTCTAAACCTCCTTAGTAAGCTCTGGGCCGCATAAATCCCAATGTTTCTGAAAAAAATGTGCAGGCATCCCATCCAAACCCGGGGCTTTAGTCGGAAACATTTGGAACAGTGTTGTTTTCACTTCCTTCTCTGTGTAAGGTAATAATAACATATCATTCATTTCTCGAGTCACCTTACGTGGTACGGCATCAAGCATAATATTCATATTTTATGTGCCTTCTGACTCATACAAGTTCTGATAAAAGGAACTCGTCATGGCTCGCATTTCATCCATGTCATTTGTGTAACACCCTCGAATCGGCCCTATGCAAGTTTCAGCGCTTCCCGCCAAACCCGCATAGAAACGATTCAAGGACGCCCACCAGGCACTTTTGTGCGGGTGGAAAACGAAGTAATACCATTACACATTAGTCCACGATGGAACCCACAGAACATATATATACAACAACGACTCCATGGGTCAAGAATATAGATATACTATACAAAGATTCAAATCACCTTGAAAACGATAGAGCGTCCGACTACGGACAAGAGGCAAATGGGGCTAAGAGCCCTAAAGAATAACCAATGGCATCCATAACCCTGCCCATGCCAAGCCGGAAGGGTAACCCTACTAACGACGTCGATCTCAAACCTGCTAAAACAAAAGGGGTGCCGACAAAGGGCAAAGGAAAAAGAGGAGCGTCAGTACTGAGGCCAGTACACGGCGAGGCTAGAATTCGGCGGCTCTCGCCTACATAGGTATGGTGGACTGAAGCGGCAGCGAAGCATGCACTAAACAGCCTATAGAGACTCAATACAACTATCGGCTATTAGAGAGGGATGAGAAAGACCTATCCGGATCCAACCTGATAGTAACACCAAACATACCCATCCTGGCATTCCCCCTCGAGACAAAACAAGGAAGTCGAACCGAGGAACTCACACAGTTGGCAGTTTTATTCATTCGATTGTAGTTGAAGCACTTACTAGTCAGATATAGATAGCATGAGTCATCCTGATAGCATAAGTAGTGGGCAGTTTTAATCACCATTCCGTTGTAGTTGGAACATTTACTAGTCAGATATAATTGTCCTGAGGAATCCCAAAACCCAGCAATTGTTGGCACTTTTATCACATTCTATTGGAGTTGCAATACTTACTAGGCAGGTATAGTATGACACAAATCACCACAGATCCACCAGTTGTTGGCATTTTTATTATCCATTCCATTGTAGTGAAGCTAAATTACTAGTCACATATTAAGTCAAATTTATAGCACTACTTTAGTTATGCTTGTCTATGATCGAGATACTGTGCTCCAACTCGTCCATAACCGCGGACACGGCTTTCAGAAAGATTTACCCTGCATGGGTGCACAAATAGCAACACACACACGATCAACCTCGGAAAAACCAACTCAAAACCCAACGAGGCTTTCACGACAAAGCAATCACGGGATTCATAAATTATTTCAGGGGGCCACCCCATTAAGCTACCCGCAACGAAGTTGGCCGGCTCCGAGATGGACCCAAGGTTTGCGCCAATGGCTGTAAACGACTGGGAACCCGAAAGTGTGACTGGGCTTGTCGATACCGCGAAAACACTCCGCAATCCTAAACAGTACAGGTGCTCCACGCATAATCGTAAATAAAGCGGTAAAGCATGGCATAAGTACAGGATAGTAATAAAGCCCCAAACTACTTTGTGGCCCCAAGAAATAAGAAATGAATCAAGCTCTGGCTAAGGGGGATTCATAGAGTCTCCTGTATGTGGATAGTGCGAATAGTCAAGGAACTGGTATCAAGTACTCGGGGCCTACGGGACACAAGTGAGCATGGAAGAACCAAATAACATCTATTGCCCACCGATGCCTCTGCATTAGTTATATCTAGCAATGTAATAGTTGTATTTGAAGTCATGATCATCTCCACCATAAACATTTGCCAGCATTCCAACAACCGTGGTACTCGACAACACGAGATCGCACCTGAGCAAGCAACTACGACTCGCAAGGCCAGCTATCTACCAAACAACAGGTATTAGGAGGTGTCCATTGCAATATAGAGGCTGCACGGGATATAACTGGTGCACGGAAACTAAAGCATCGCGACACGGATAGCAATAGATCAACATGAGGAAATAAAGACTATAAATGCAAAATAGGTAGAAGGGGAAGAATGCTCGCCTGGGAAACACTGCTGAAGGTTCATATCCGGAGAACTTGTCAATACTCGCATCAACTCATCGGCCTAATCCACGAAGAAGCAAACACTAGAAGAAACACCGGATGCAATATTTAATACTACGACAGAAGATCCGGCATGATTATGATATGATGCAGATGCGGTGCAATTAGGCAGTATTAAGCGGAACCGGGGTCCCGACTATTAATTAATAGGTTCTAGTTATTTATCTACCCCGCAAATTAAATGTTGGATTAGCAAGACAAAACATGGCATCGGTTCGCTACACCAATTTAAATGGAGACAATATAAGACTAGAATAGCCACATCTAATCTCCATATTTAATTATGAGTGAAACGGCATAATGCCCCCAAACCACAACATATGAGTCCAAGCATGTACCATTATATGCAATAGATATATAGCATTTAATAAAATAGGGGCTCGGAAAAGGGGGTCACATTAGGGGTTCGGCAATCTTAGGCTCCGGGGTTCGACGGGGTTCGGGTTTGGTCTCGGCGCTGGGATCGGTCTTCGGGTCCACGTCGAGGATCTCCAAATCCAGCATGGGTTTCTTTGATAAACTCCATCATCGGTGGCGGGCGATCCTTAAACACCACCGTCCTCGGGAACAGTCGTCCTTAGGTTCTAGCTTGTGGCATGGCATGTATCGGATAGCCACATCGTCACAACATTGTTTCTCGAGCATCAAAACCAGAGGCTTGCCACACTAGTACCATTCTCACGTCTCCACACCACAAACGGTATCACCACTCCACATCTTCGCATCACGAGTCAGTGAGCCTAGACAAAAGGAACCATAGGAGTAGAGAGTCAAATGGTAGGCATAGATGCACCAGCACGCAGACAAAGACCATCCAGAACATAGAGCACTGTAGGGCATCACCACCTGTGATAGCAGTACACGCTCGTTCGGGTTCTTGGCAGCCTAACAGATGAATGTGTCGAGCAGAGACACAGCCGCGCATGGAGGAACCTGCAGGAAGGCGCCAGTGTCAGGGAGAACAAGGGATGCGCAGACTCCGGCACGTGGTCGAGGGCTCCGTTGAGACACAGTCATAAGGAATCTGTAGGAGATGGCGAGGTCGAGGGCGAGGCTCAGGTCGAGGAGACGCCAGTGGGGTCGCGCAGGACGGCGCGGACGTCGGTGGCGTGCGGTCGGGCAGTGGCAGGTGGAGGTCGACGCGGGAGGGAGGGAAGCCAGCCAGAGGTGCGCTGGTTGTCACGGTCGCGGGGAGGCAGAGAGGCAGCGAGGTGTAGGGGACGGTGTCGAGGCGAGCGGCGACCGGACGCTGGACGGGAGGCGCGCAGAGGACGGCAGGCACGTCCACGTGGCTCGGGGACGAGAACGGCGGTGGCATGCCGCTAGAGACGAGCGGATGTTGAGGTGGGAGAGCGGGGCGGAACAGAGGAGGGCGGCGGCTGTTGAGCAGAGGGAAACGAGGCCGGGGGCGTGCAGGATAAGGAGACGGGAGGAGGCGGACGCGGGCACGTCGGTGGGGAGAAGGGGAGCCTGGTGGCGGGGCTAGCGAGCGCCGGTGGAAGGGGAAGGCGCGGGGTGGAAGGCGCGATTGGCGGCGGGGATTGTCGGGGACGGGCGAGGCCGACGCGTGGTAGGTGGCGATGGGGCGAGCGGGATGGTGGGGCCGGACACGGGCGGAGATCCCGAGGCTGTCGCGGGCGGGGTTGGGCGACGCGATGTGGGGGGAGTGGAGCGTGACGGTCGGTCGGTCGGTCGGGGTGAGGTGGAGGGCGAGCGGGCCTGACGCGTGAGGGGCGCGTCGGTGCTTCTGGCGGCGGGGTGGAGGCTGGTTGGGGTGTGCGTGCGCGTTGGTTATGTGTGTGCGGGAGTGGCGCGGTGCACGGGAGGTGGCCGAATTGGTGGGGCCAGATGGTGTGGGAGGTTGTCGACTGGGCGGGAAAAGAGCTGGGAGGAGGAAGTGTGGCGGCGGGGCAGGAGGGAGTTGGAGGGAGGAGGGGGTAGGTAGGCTGTGGGGATTACGGTTAGGGCTAGATTAGGTGGGGTTGTAGGCTGGCTGGCTGGGCCTTTTGTCCTGGCCGGCTGCCTCCCCTAATAAAAATATTTGTTTTATTTTTATTTTATAAAACCTTTCGCAAATAGTTTTTAGACAAAACAAAATATCCGGAAGAGGCCGGGTTTTAATTTGAAATGAAGACGGGGCGTTTAGAATATAAAACCAGACTTTTCGAAAATAGTTTTCAAACAAACCATGCATGATGATGATGATGCTCAAATGCAATATGGCATGATGACATGAGCATGCGGTCATGATGATGCAATGCACAAAAACACAACGATTTTCTAGTAGTGGTTTTTGCGGGATGCCACAGTTTGTCACCGTACCATCGTCCCGTGTGAGCTGCTCGACACGGTTTTTCTTCCATCGGATGGATGCTTTTTAGTGGAAAAACCTGGTATTATTATCTCCTTCTCGCAGCCATTGGACTCTGGACCTCTGGCGCCACATAACCTCCTCATGAAAATTGAGTTCAACTATGCGATCACATGTTTTAATTTCCTCGTGGTATGGTCCTGTGCGGTTTGGGTCAGCTCGGAGAGTCGCTAGTCTCTCAGTTAGAAACTTGATTTCTTTCCTCACGTGGCTGAAAATTTCGTTACCCAAAGTTGATAGGTCTGTAGAAAGAGAGCTAATTTTAGAAAACACTTCTTCCATGGTTGAGACAGACTCCTTCTCCTTCCATTTTGACTCCAGAAACATCTTGAAATCTTTATGCTACTCCCACATGAATTCATACCGAAATTGGCGAGGTTGATCATTTATTGTACGCCAACTTCTCCGTTCCAACTCCAAGAGAATCGGACAGTGGTCAGATTTAGCGGCCATAAGGTGACGGACGACCGCGTCAGGAAATCTTCCCCACCATTGCGTCGTAGCAAGTGCTCTATCAAGCCGAACACATGTATAAGTTCCTCCTCTAACTTTTTTCTCAAAAGTCCAATCTAGACCCACATAGCCGAGATCACAAAAGCCGCACACATCCACAGATTCACGAAAACCTCTCATATGTGCTTCATCACGTTCACCAACGCCAAAGTGTTCCTCCTGGTGGAGCACTTCGTTGAAATCACCCCCGCACACCCACGGAAGGTCAGACTCCGACCTTAGAAATTTTAATAAGTCCTAGGTCTTTTTCCGCAGGCGATAGTTCGCTTCGACGTAGATGCACGTTAACCTCCAGTCCTCTTTATTCTGCTCATGCACAATCATGTCAATATGATACTGTGAAAAGTGGATGAGTTCCATTGAGAAATTGTTATTCCAGTACATAGCGAGACCTCCCTTCTGACCATCACTACTGACAGCAAAACAATTATCATAACCAAAAGAACGAGCTAAGTTTTTAACTCGGGTATCCTGTAATTGAGTTTCTAAGATACATAACACCGAGGGACGATTTTGCGTAGCTAAATTGCACAGCTCTCGGATTGTCATGCCACCGCCCAAGCCGCGACAATTCCAGAACAGGACACTCATTGGGCTTGGCGGCGCCCCTCGAAGGAGCCAGCCAACGCGCCAGATTTTGATTTAGTCTCAGACTTGGTTTCGCCAACAGTTCTACTCCTCTTCGGATCCCTTGATGAGCTAGGACTAGGAGGAGCTTGTGAGTTGAAATTACTAGCAAGTGCTCCCACCCTTCCCGGATTGGCAGCAGGAACAATCGCCCCATCAACAGCTGTATCCGGTGCTTGCTCTAGCTGTCCTTCCACAACAGAATCCATTCCTCTTTTTCTGTTTGCTCTGCCTCATCTTCAGACATATTGTCCACCGAGTCATTCTCATGATCAACAAATTGGGTCGAAACCGGATGGTTGTCGCGCCCATGGCCCACGCCTTGTCTACCTCCACCACGTGACCCCCCTCTGCCTCTTCCAGGACGTGAACCCTGTCGCATATTCCAAGTTGCTCGGAGGTATTTGAATACTAGTGCTTGTGGAGGGTGGATACCATCACCATGATCCGTATATTCATGTCCAAGGTGACCACAGACTTGGCACCAATTCGGTAGCCATTCAAACTTAACTAAGAAGATCTCACGCTTGCCATCACGGATTATTGATACAAAATGTTTTAGGGGCTTTCTAACATCCAACTTCACCTTCACCCGATAAAAGTTTCCCTCGAAATCATTTGACATGCCTTCCAAGGTAATAAACGCCCCCACCTTCGATGCTAGAGATTTGAGCATAGGAGCGTATCCGACAGGCAGATCATGGATTTGAATCCAGATGTCAAAATGGAAGAGCTCGATTGTGGATGGCTTAGTGAAACCGTCATATTCCTCAATCAACACTGGATTTCCCCTAAAGCTCCATGGCCGTCCCTGCATAACTCTTTCCCAATCTCCCAGGCACTCAAACTGGAAAGTATGCAGATTATCTTCAAGGGTTTTGGTCTTCACATCCCTCGCCAGATCCCATGCAGATCTCATGTTCTTGAAGAACCAAAATTTAGAGTACTCCCCTTCTGTGAATACCCTAGCGATCGCAAGCCAGCGTGTGGCCTCAATCGGCGGCGGACTTTCTTCCTCGAAGACAACATCGTCTAGGTCATCTTCAGTAATACCTAGGTGTTGCATCATCTTCTCTATCCCCGTTTCACCACCACTGGATGAATCCTCCTTTCTTTCTGTCGCCATAGACCACCTTCGTACCACTGCGATCTGACAACAGAGAAACCCAAGCAAACCCTCCGCTCCTGCCCAAGAGAACATGAGCCAAGACCGGGCGGCGATACCAGATCGCCCCTTGATCAGTCCGAGCCCGAGGCACCCTCGCAGGAGGTGAGAGGTCCAGGAAACAGACTCAACGACGGCGATCGCCGCGAGAGATGGGAAACCCTAACAAGAGGGAAAAAACCCCGAATTTAGTTCGGTGACTTTGGTATCATGCCATGATTATCCGAACAGACCGAAGGAAACCGATAATAGGCTGAATAGGCTGAAGCCACTCAATAATCGAACCCAATACGTAGCCCAACGGCCCACTAAGTAATGACCCTCGTCCCTAGTTGACCCACATGCCATGTACGATCCTTCATCCAAAAAAACACGCACTATCTTTCGTATCGATCCCATCTCGCTTCCCCAAATTCTGCATCTCCATAGTACACGGCTCGCCCTTTGCGGCCGCTAGGCCACAGCATGCGCCGCCTCTCCTTCTCGGCAGGACGGCGGCGGGCAATCTCAGCCAGTTCCTCTCTCCCGGCCTTGACTCGCGCGCCCTCAAGCTGGATCTCGGCTGCTCGCCTTCTCTCACCCGATGCGACGGCCGACTGTACGGTGAGCACCAGTTGGGAGCTGGCGTACACAGTCTTCGCGACCTCTACTGACTTTCGACAGCGTTTGCTCTGCGCACGCACAACGACAGGTTAATTCGGTGAAAAACGGAGGACCGAACCGAAGCTTCCATGCACCGAATCCTTGGTTACAAGGTCCTCGCGTGACCGATCGGTCATTGTTTTTCCAAAACCGATTTTTTCAATAAAATGCCTAGGCCTAGTCTCGGAGAAGGATTGTACACGTAAAGTCAACACTGTTGTGGCACGCCGTTGTGCTACAGGGATTCCGGTCAGAAGATCTACTTTCACAACCTCGGCGGGGATTAGAGCCTGAGAGTTGTTGTCTTGCACCGTTTGTGTGCGATAACTCGGGGGAGCTATCATTAGTGGCGACCGGACCGTCGTGCGAGGACCTGGACAAGGGGTGACATGCGAGGAGTTACACGACCTTGAGGTCAGACATGTATGACTATATCATCCATGCTCCCGCATGAGCGCAACGTGCTTACGATCTACAAGGGTATGTTACCGCTATATTCCTCCGTTACTACATTACTTCCTAGATAGACCCTGGCTAGTAGGGCATTTCAATATAGTATTTTTTTTGTTTTCTGCCACAAAACTCCTTCAGTGATATCAGAGCCAATCTATGCATAGTATGCTAGTACGGATAGACACATGCAGAGTGTGAGCATTGATACTCTAGTTATTACCTTCCCACGTGTATTTATTTATATTACAGGACTGTGAGATGAAGCGGCCAGGACCGACCTTACGCGTAATCTTATGCGAGACTGGTTCCATGCTCGACATGCAGCTTGTACCGTATAAGTGGATAGTGGGTGTCTATCTCGCACATAGTAGTTGATATAGCATCTATAACGGAAGGCCCCGAAAGGGGTGTAACTATTGGATCCAAGTTGTGGTTGAAAGTTTGTAGGTAGAAACAGTTCAATTACGAAAGCCTAACAACCACGTAAAAAAACTATAAAAGATAAAGTAGAGGCGTCTAATTTTATGTTGCAGGGAAGGCTCTATGATGTGATATGGTTAGAGTCATGAATAAGGTAAGGTAGTTTACTTTCCTATTACTAAGTCGTATAGCAGTAGCCATCACGATCATATGGCATCGCTTGTGCTCAATTTAAATAACTTTTTGCAACCACTTCGTCTACTCCGATGCATATGGCACACAACCGATCATACACGGAGGTCTGCTCTGCAACTCCCTCTGACTCTAGCTCACATGGTTCATGATGGTCCCCATCTTCGCACATCCGCTATTAGCAACACCAAAGCGTTCCTTCGTTCTCGGCACGCTCTCGAATTTGGCAAGCTCGAAAAGATGTGGCGCCTATCTCTACTGCCACAACTTTAGCTACATATACCTCGATTTGACTACTGATACACCCGTCTTTTACTATTTTATTACTCTGGCGACTTCTCCCGGGCTTAACGACAACACCGACCATAACTACATTAACCTCAATGCCGACTACATCACCAACACTCGAACAACACCATCAACCACGACAACAACACCCACACTCTCGGCTACATTGATATCGACGTCAAGGGCTATCATCCACCGGCATCCTCTCTAGTCGGCGCCTTTGGCTTATGCTCTAGTCGGACCATCCACATGTGTGCGATGGCAAGAAGGAAAAGTTAGAAGTGTCAGATTTTGTCGTCAGATCAGACCAAAGTGTAAGAAGTGTGCGATGGAAGTTACGTTGGATGCAAGAAGCGTGGAGAAATCCAACACAAGCTACATCGAATAGGCAGCAATTATGTGATTTTGTCCCATACAATAAAAATTCAATCAAAATATGCATCCACGATCGATTGCATGTGGCATTACCTAATGGGATTTTCTAATACATCCATCATACAACGTGAGCTGGGTCATGGAGACAAGTGGAGAGTGGACTTCATCATCTGACGGAAGGCACGCCCAGCCGTGATTCGACTCCAGCAACCTGTTGCCACTTTGAATCCGTCCACTGTATAACCCATGGGTTGCATCGGCTCCCGCAATCCGTCAATCGCATTGGCTCCTGCGACCCATTCACCTCATCGACTACCAATAAATCTAAGTTTCTCTCTACTTAAAGTTGATTTTTTTTTAACTTGCACTGAAAACATTCGGGGGTTGCGCCCTCTTCGAGTAACCTAATGTGTCGTCGATTCCGCGCACTCGAGCATCTCATACGCAACAGCATGAGTAGCTGATTCTGCTTGATGATTGAATCCTTGAACTCCGAGTACCTCGACAAGGTACTGAGACTAAGGGTAATCAGGCTAATAAAAAGTCCTAGCATACAGTGCAAAAGTGTTGAATCGATTGGCACCAGAAAATATTATAACAAGTCGACATGCAAATATACATTACAAGATACAACTACTTCACAATTCTTTGCATTTCTGCAGCTTACAAGGATGTCGATTACGTCGAGCTATTCTATTAGGTTCTCCAATAGGAGTCGGCAAAACAGCTGGCTATGCCATAAATTCAAGACCCGAGTCGAGTCTCTCCTCGGATAGTTGCATCGCTTGATGCTACAAAGACATGACGGTGGCCATGCACCCGACAGGAGCGGCGCTAGCCACGAACCTAACAGAAGCGACCATGTCAACTCCATTTGCACCATCACATGACTACGCTACGCCAACTTCGACTGCAACGTCGACTCTTTGCTCCTTATGTGTGAGACGCTGAATCAATGCACTTTCGGGTCAGTGGTTTCTCCTCGCATGATTGTCGACTGCATCTACAAGATATAAGACTTGAGTATTTGCCCGAGTTCACGACTCCGCCAGACACTCGGAAGCTACTCCCATAGGGAGGGCTGGTCATTCGAAAAGGCGTCGGTGTTGATGGCATTCGCAAGATCATCTGAAGCTCTTCTGGATTGTTGTGTCTATGCAACCGACGACTATAAATCTCTGCTTGATACTATGAATCGAACAGACACTTGGGGGCTACTCCCATAGGGAGCGCTAGTCGCGCACCCTATAGAAAACAAAAGATTCATAGTACAGTCTATTGTGTCGACTGCGTCCACAATGTCGACTCGCTTACATCAACCAAACTTATTGGCGACTCCGCTCACTTACATTCCAATATCAAGTTCATAGACAACATCTTCTTGACCACCCGAAACACCTCCGCGGTGATAAACCTTCCGATGCTGTATCTACAACGGAAAGATAAGACCTACAAATACAATCTGATGGCCTCGCAACTGCATCTGCTGCTCTCTACTAGATAAATACCGTGTCTACGACATGAAGAAAATCCCGACGGATGCGTTGGATACATACTTATAAACTAGAGTTCGACTCAGTAAGGCCTCCGCGGCATGAGTTGAACTACGCCAACAATTTCTGAATTCGAGTTCGGAGACTCGAGTTTGAGTAGGTAACGTTGTTTTTGCCCTAGAGCAATTAACCAGTCCCGATCCGTCGAGCGCACCAAGCATGTTTACCAACATCCCTATGAAGTACTATGAATCCGGCTGGCCCGATGAACTTCCGGGTGAAGTGCTTCGCACTTGAAATGATGGTCGACTGCGACTACCAAAGGCGAAACTCAAGACTTCTGAGTCTCTAGCCGAATCTATGATTCGACTGGACACTCGGGGGCTACTGACATAGGTATTGCCCTACGGGCACCTACTATTGGCCTACCTGGTGCAGCTCGATAGAAGACCCACTTGACGACCTACCAAAATCCATGACGACCATGACAGTTTCGATGATTTTTTTGAGGCAATACCTATGTTAGTAGGTATTGGATGATATGAAGCTCATATGGACACGGACTCCAAGCATGCAAGACAAGGAAATCTCAAGACTAGAGTTCGAATCTAACTTATAACCAACTCATATTGGTACCTGAGACCTAGTCTCCCTATATATAAAGGCTAGAAGGGTCCAACGAGAGGGGAACCCAACAGACAGATCTACGATCTCCCACAATAGACAACAGATCTAGACATCGCCAAACCCTAGTTCATACACCGTCATATTGCATCTGCGCACCACCGCCATCAAGGCACCTTGTAATCTCCATCAATCATGAGCAGACAAGCAGGAGTAGGGTTTTTCCTCCCGGGGCCTGACCTGGGTAAGCATCGTGTCCTCGAGTTATTTGTCTGTTAGCCGACGAAGTCTCCAGCACGCCGCTCTTTTTCTAAACCCAAATCCATAGCAATGGGCATCGATGCGTTAACCCCTCATCAACTAGTTTTTTTAGTCCCCAAGTCTTCTAGTACAATATAAATAGCCCAATAGAACCTAATGTAATCGCGCAATACGCAATATTAATCTATTAACACAATCAACTATTACTACCTTCGTGGAGAGGACGTGGGACAGGCTATGGGAGATGCAAAAGCACCGGTCAAGTCCTACACATGAGCGACCCGTGAGTCTCCTATACATGGCATCAAGCTTATCTGTATTTCTTTCAATTTATTCATGTTCATTTTTATTATTCATAAATAGTCTATGTGGATGGTAGCAAGCGAGTTAATTAGATAAAATTACTACAATTCGAGCTCTAACTATGACTCAGTACCAATATTGGTAATTTTGGCGAGTCGGTACCAACTTTTTGGTCACAACGTTGCGAATCTGACTAATTCATGGCTAAGAGCATTTTGGTCTTGTTTTGGCAGCAACCTGACTGGTGGAGCCCATCTGTAAGGATGACTTGGCAGCATACACGATGGATGAGCTGAGATGGACACGAGCCCACCTACCAGTCCCATCCTCTTTGCCTCATCCCCTTTCTCTTTCTACACATGTTATAGGCGGGGTCGTCTGAATGGTTCCGGTGGCGGGCAGCGAAGATCCTATCCGGCGGCGAAGATCCCGGTCGACTAGAGAGAGCCATCACCGCCGCCGTTGACGCCAATTAGCGGTGGCTGGCATGGATTTTGGTGCCAACAGCGCGAGCTCCATCGGCGGGTCGCCACCGTCGGTCTCCTTGCTGGTTGAGGGTACGGGGCTCGCACGGGTGGAGGTGGAGGTTGAGACCTCATGACGACCCGTCCCTTGCTATAGCCTGGGCACCGGCCGCCCGTGCCCTCGCGCCTGGCCTATACCCTGCTCAGTCCTGAGCACCGGCCGCCCACGCCCTCGCGCCCACGCAGATCTCCTCTGTCGCCGGTCTCCCTTGCTCGGTCGCACTCGTGCGTCTGTGCAGGCTCGCCTTTGCGCATCGAACCCGCTCTGGCACGTCCATCGGCTTCGGCGCTCGTGCGCCCGCGTTTACCGCGCGCCGCCCAGTCCTCGACCTCCGGCCGCGCTTCCCGCTCGTTCGCTCCCTGCTACGCGCCACCGGTCCTTGACCTCTGGCCGTGCTTCTTGCTCGTTCGCTCCCTGCTATGCGCCACCGGTCCTCGACCTCTGGCTGCGCTCCGGCCTCCTCCGCCTCCTGCGAGCGCCCGCGTCGGCTTCGCCGTGGCTCCGTTTGTGCCCGACCTCCGCTAGCCGTCCCCACCCTTGCACCCTCGTCCAAGTCCGAGCGTAGCACAGCGTGCTCCTCTACTGCCGCATGGTCGCCTCGCCTCCGCGCCAGCCTCTGTCGAGCAGCGAATCGGCGATGGAGGAAGAAGGTGGGTGGGAAAAAATAGGGAGGCTGACATGTGGAACCCATTAGCTGTAAATAGTAAAATAGGAGGGAAAAATAAAAAATAATTTAAGATATGGCTGACACGTGAGTCCCACTTCCACCTCAGCTCCTCCTAGACACAGCTGGGCAGCCATGAGGGTTGCTATCAAAATGCTCTTAGCCAGGAATTAGTCTAATTCGTAACGCTGTGACCTAAAAGTTGATACCGACTCGATAAAATTATCAATGTTGGTACTGATCCCGTAGCCAGAGCCGGAATTATGGGTCCATTTCTTGCCACATCCACAAATATGGGGCTCTACCGCGACGAGTGATCATAATGAACTTTTGACGTGTGGCAATGTATGTTGACCAGAGGAGTAATAACCTCAAGTCCAGTGACCATTAACGTATTTAACCCGGGATGACAAAAATTAACTAAAAACACACAAAGGATTCAAGATTACTTAAACCCATACTACTACAAATATGCATTCATATTTGAGTCTCCAAATCCCCATGCGCGGCACAAGACAAAATCACAAATTGACTAGTACTCGTATTTGATTGACAGTCTGTACAGTAAGTGCGATAGGATCGACATAAAGCAGGCGCGCGCACAGTATATATAGCGTTGTGAAAAGCGCAAATAACCTGGATCATCGATCACACAGCGACATCAGCGGCGTGTGTTGTGGCGCCGACGTCGACGGTGGCGAGCACGACGGCGACGCCGAGGAGGAGCACGACGACGGCGGTGAAGTTGACGAGCAGTGCCTCGGCGCCGTACTTGGAGACGAGGTGCGCGGTCTGCAGGAAGGTCATCTTCTCGAGGAACCCGAGCTGCGCGGTGCCCACGGCGAGCGCGAAGACGAGGAGCCCCACCACGGCGTGCCACGGCACCGCGGACCGCCTGGTCTCCGGCGCGGCCCCCGGGAAGAAGAATGCGAGGAACCCTGCCAGCCACTGGACCGCGTAGAGCGCGACGGTGGCGATGCCGAGCCACGCGTGCAGGGAGTAGAGGTTTGGGATGTTGGTCTCGGCGTGGTACTTGAAGACCGCGTACACGCCGACGCCGGCGACGGCGAGCGCCGCGGCGTGCATGGCCAGGTGCGCCTTCTTCCTGGCGGCCCGGGTCGCGGTGGAGCGGAGCGGGATGCGGTAGGCGAGGATGGCCTCCCCGCCGATGACGAGGAAGCCGATGAGCATGAGCGGCGGGTGCACGTTGAAGATCTGCTGCTTGTTGGTGGAGCGGAAGGCGAGGCCGCCACGGAAGCCGATGCACCAGAGGAGGACCAGTGCCGTGGCCGCCACCGCCAGGAGGTGCACCGCCAGCGTCCGCGCGCCCGCCGCCCTGCTGGTCGCGGGTGGTGACGCCGCCGCCGCCGCCTTCATCGTTCTTGGCACACAGCACTGCACTGACTGACAGTCTATGCGTAATAACTGAATAGCACTGAAACGACGGCCAGAGGTGCACGTAGTACTGTGCTGGGGTAGTGGGGTGTGTGTGCGGTTACGTTTATATGGACGTGGTTGCTCTTGCCGCCGCGACCAAGCACGGAACGGGGGAGGAGGATTCGACCGATCTTTTCTATAGCTGGACCGCTTTGTTTCCTTTTGATTTTTGGGCGTGTGTCATGGTCATGGACTGGGCCATGTCAATCGGCCGTGGAAGGCGCCGGAGTAGGGCACGCGATCACTGATCGGTCAGTGACTGGTTTAGCTGAATCACAGACGCGTCGCGGCCTTGCGGGCGTCGCTGGTAACATCATATTTATGGTCGGACGGGCTTCAGCTCGAAGCTCTCGAAACTGCTAGTACGTAGCTCCGCCGTCACCTCCGCATCAGCAATGCATACACATGATCCATCCATGTGATGATGTGAAACTCACGCGTGTGGCCGTGCAGCGTGGCCACGCACCTTGGAACATGAAGAAAGTGAAAATTCGGCGGGTTGCCAAGTGTTCCGTGCACCGCATGCAGGCTGATTCATCATCAAAGTATCTGACGAGGCGAGCAAAAGAAAAGGTATCTGACGAGATAGAGGTTGTGTGACTGCCAGGACAGGTCGACTCGTCGATCATATCAGAGGATGCATTCGACCCGATCGAGATATCGATGTGCAAGTTGACGCATGGATCCATCTTTCGACTGGACCGTGACCATTTCCGAATGGTAGCAAAACGCCCTGTTCAACAAGGCAGCCAGACACGCGATTGATAGCAATGTACAAAGCGGGCCGATGATGGACGCGCCCTGTCAATGTACGTCCGTCCGTGCGTCAACCTGCTGAAGGAACTGCCGGGTGGGCCGGGCCAATAAGGCCGGGCTTTTTGTCCGCAACACAGTTCGATCAGTTGGCAGATTAATAGCGCGAATGAGATAGCATAAAGCCGTAATAACATGATCTCTATGGGTTTATACTGAGATAAAAATTTAGGTTTATGACTAGGACTAATGACAAGATGTGGGTATCGCTAGAAAAAGAGCGACCTTCGGGAAGGTCTGTTTCCGTGTGAGTGCACCTTTATACGACACGTGTTCCTCTTCAGCAAACCAGATTCTTTCCTAATTTAATTAGCGTGTATGTGTGTTCGTTTTTTCTTTTACTTTTTTCTGTTGCGCGTTTTACTCGGCTTCGTCTCGAATCAAGGATCCTACGGCGCATCAAATTTTTATAAACACTTTGACGAGGTGAATTGGTCATAGCGTCCGTTTGTCATTCCTCCAATTTGTCGTAGCGTGTTCTACGGCTCAGTTTCGTCTCGAATAAAGGCGCCTAGGACGCATCAAAATATAGAAGTATAAGTGTACTAAGAGGTAAAATACGCGAAAGTACAATTGTGCTCATATGCAAAGTACAGCGGAAGTAAAACTATACTTAAAATTGAAACACACGAAAGTACAACTCTACTCAGAGTCTAAGTACGCGAATAAGTACAAATGTACTAAAAGTCTAAGGACGTGGAGCAACAATTGTACTAAGAGGCAAAATACGCGGAAGTACAAGGATACACAAATCCAAAGTACGAGAAAAAAAGTACAATTATGCTCATTGGCAAAGTACAACAGTACCCAAAGTCGAAATACACAAAAGTAAAAACAACTCTACTGAGATATAGTAAGAGTCAAAGTATGCGGAACAACAACTGTACTAAGAGCCAAAGTACACATAAATACAAGTGTACTCACAACCAAAGTACATGAAAGCACAACTATACTCAGACAGAAGTACATAAAAGTATTACTGTACTAAGAGACAAAATACAGAAAGCTACACGTGGACTCACTTTCAAAGTACATGAAATTATAAAAAGTATAGTAACCCAAGTACAAAGTACGTTAAAACCCGAAATATAAAAAATACAAAACTGAAGTAATCTAAAGTACGAACGCATGGTTTTGAAAGTATAAATAAGGTGTTCTACACCTATTAATATGGGATCAAGTTTTGAAGCTCTCGGCACGAGGAGCTCAAGTGAAAACGGTTCGTAATTTGGATAACCTGTTTTCAAAATATTTTGTTTTAAATTATTGGGTTTGAAAAATTAAAGGGAAAATATGTACTCTCGCCCTCCCGTGTCTCCCCCTCTCTCGTAATAATCCCACTTTTCTTCTCATTGCGACATTTGTCAAGTATGCACAGCCTCACTAGGGGCCCCACGCCAGGAGAAGACATCACTTGGTGTGTTGACGCTGCGCGGGACTAACCTTTGCGAGGGTTGGTATTTTTTTAGGATTTCCACAAATATGTGGACGATTATGGTTACTGGGATTGTACTGTTGGTGCTTTGCTGGAGGCCTCCACTGGTTACTGGGATGGAACTGCGGCTGGAACATGGGCTGAAACTGCTGCTGCTGAGAAGGTCCGGACTTGCTACCGCTGGGCCGAGCTGCATAGTGGGCCTAGAGTTGCATCTCCTAGCCAATATAGGCCCTCCTGGCTTCTATTCTCTACTCAGTACTAAGTAGTTGTGCATACATGTCTCAGATCTGTAGGTTTCCAGAGCATAAAACAAAAAATTCTAACTACGTGAACACTAATACCAGGATCTATACTATGTAAACATAAGTAACGGAAAAGGAAGACGGTATTCATACCCTTGAAGACCAAGGAATGCCTTACGCAGGAAGGCGTATGTTGATGAAGATGAGCAGCTCCAAGCACCCCAAGTGTGGTGCCTCTAAACTACTACACACGTTCGGTGTAGGCGGTGTCTCCCAGGCTCCAATCCAGCCGAGCAGCGGAAGAGGAAGAAAGCGGACCGAAGATCACACGACGGTAGTGTGAAGGTGAAGAACTAGAACAACCCGAGGTCCTCTCCAATATTACACAGAAACCCTAAAAGGAAATAAGAGAGAGATATAAGAGAATAGGATGATTTCCAAGGGGAGGGATGATCCCTACTTATAGTGGGAGCGGAGGGGCACCACCCAAGGGGCAGGCAGTGTGGGACTATTCCCACAGCCGCCGGCCACCAAGGGGGAGCCGCCGTCCTAGGTGGGCCCCACTTGGGGAGCCCACTAGGGCTTGGCCGGATGGCCCTCTTGCCTAGGCTCCTTGCCCCTTTGGGCCTCCCCTCCGGGTGAGGCCCATTAGCAGAAAGGGTTGCCTATAAAATAAAATAAAATATATATTTGAATATTAATTCAACCAATTAATATAAAATACACATATTATTATATTTCTTCACTTTGGAACTCCTTCCGGACCCCCGATCAACATCGGGTATTACCCGGAACTATTCTGGTTTCTCTCTCTATTTCTCCTACGGTGTCGTATCAATCCCTATGCGTTCCCACCCTTAAGTGTGACATCCTTCGGTTCGGAAACACTCTGGACATGGTCGAGACCTCTCTCATATCAATGATCATCATCGGGACCTGGATGCCCATGATGACCCCCGTCCATTTCATGAATCTTATCGCTTGAACCGTTAACGTTGTTTCCCATTCCCTTTGCCACTTGATACCTAGTTCACCCGAGATTTGATCGTTGGTATCTCCATACCTTAGTTCGATCTTGTTACCGATGAACTTGTATACTCGTACCCATGTTGCTGCATTCTGTGACCTAGTCACAATGCTTGCAAGCTTTGTTAATGCAACGTCACCGAGATGACCACGTGTATCTATCCATTACATGGATTGGAAAATCCTGGTCTTGATATGTACTCCTCTACGCGCTCCTTTGGGAAACCTAAATGGCACCTTTTTGCTCACCCTTTTACATCTTGATACTTGATACCATCTAAGCTCCCTCTAGAACGGTGATTTGCATTATCTCATAGTCTAAGGATCAGGTTGCGAGGTTTCCTTTGTTTATCATTAATGGTGAACTTTATAACTAGATCTCATTATGATAGAACTGTTGGATGTTTGTCTTTCACATCATTCAACCAATGACATGACCTCATTGTCAATTGGCATAAATGGCCATGATCTCGAAACCCTAGATCATCCTCATGACCAATGAGCTAGTTCACTACAAGTGACATGGGTATACCCTGCAGGTACTCGAGTCTTGTATATATGGTCCAGATACGGTGGAAGCCCACGGCGTTGCCACGGCCCAATGAAGACTTCGAGTGGCCTACGGACTAGCGATAACTTGCGAGACAAGAATAAGTCTAAAGATAGAAAGTTTGAAGGGCAAACCCTAAACTGTAACCGACTCGACCTGCTACCTGAGACCTGGCCTATCTATATATGGTCTAGGAGGGGGCGGCGAGGAGACACACGTAACCCTAGTTTCCATAACCCTCACCAGATTGTATCTGCGCACCATTGTAATCTTCGATTCCTTCGTTAATTCCAAGAGCAGACAAGCAGGAGTAGGGACCTCTACGAGGCCTGAACCTGGGCAAACCTTGCGTCCCTGTGTGCTTGTTTGCTAGCCGATTGATGCTTCCAGCGCTCCCTCCTTCTCCAAAACCCAAGTCTATAACAATGGGCATTGATGAGTTAAACCCTCGTCAATTGGCGCCGTCTGTTGGAATTGGGAGTGCTGATGTTGCGGCTTCTTCGGCCTCATCAACCGCGATCTACAACTCCGCCATAGCGGAGATTCGCCAGCTCTTTGGCGCGTTCGACTTCACCGTCCACACGCCGGCCACACGTCCGGCTTTCGAGTCCATGGGTGACAGAATCAGCCTGGCGATAGGGAGCTTCCGCTTCCAAGTTGGTCAGATGGGCATGCTTTGCATGCCTGACCAGCCAACGACATCTGTGATTGCTCCAGCATCGTGGTTCCCGCCACCAATTGGCACCCTCAGCAAGCTCAACACCTCAGCAACAGCTGAGAGCACGGACAGCGACAACAGTCGTGGATCCGATCTAGGCGGCCTAGCAACGGAAGACAGAGTCTACGGCTCTGGATCCGAGAGTTGCGGGAGCAACAGCTTCCCCAGCCACTTCATGTGCGCCATCATTAACACTGGCGACTCCACCGCTAATCGTGAAAATGATGGCAATGGATCTGGCACCGATCCGCCTAACGGTAGCATCCCTAACGGCGGACCTCCCAACGGCGGCCCCACCAACGGTGGCAATGGCGCGCCCGTCAACAATGGAGGGGCAGTCGAACACCCAACCATGGTGAACGAGCACACTAGCGAACGTGTCGTGATCAAGCTCAACGATCTCGAGTGGACTCGCTACCGAGACGCCCTACGAGGCAATCCTCTGACCCCAGGCACACCGCAAGAACTGCTGATGGGCTATCATTGGCTGCTGAAGGAAGAGTACAGACGCCAGCTACAAACAATCGCGCAACTCGAAGCGCGTAAAAAGGCGGCGGACGAGTCGAGCCTTCGAAGGGCCGGACTCTCCTCCCATGGAGGATCCTCCTCCAAAGGCAACGAATACGTGGGCAACAAGAGACGATCTCGAATGGCCCACCTCACCGAGCAGGAGCGCATAGAAGCTGCGAAAGTCCTCGACTTCAGCTCTATGATAGTCGACACTCGGGGCAACGTGGTCCCAAAGACGCCGCAAGCAGCGGTGACAGCGGACACTATGTACCTACTCAACAACCAGCCGCCAGCTGGAGATCCCCGAGCTGCCATGCACTGATCTACGATAGAAGGCTTGGGGCTAATCGAGGCCGCTCTCGACAAAGAGCCGACGACGGAGCCGAAGAAAAACAAGGCTCTGGCAAAACACTATTCCTCACCCTCGTCCAGTGACGACAATCACGATCTGTCTCAACGTCGCTGCTCACGGCGACACGACTACGGCTACGATGCGTGCGATGACATCACACAAGCACAAAATCGACAAGTCAAGGGCACGACGTGCCTGATCGACTGATTCAGAGGATGAAGACGTGGAGCTCTGCGGCGCCAGATGCTTCAGTAGAGCTATCAGACAAAAGCGAATGCCCAAGGGGTTCAAACTCCCATCGAAGAGCCCAAAATTTGACAGCCTACAAGACCCAAAAATCTGGTTAGAAGACCACATCTCCTCCGTCAGGCTCCATGGTGGGAGTCGAAGCACGGCCATGCAATGCCTATAGCTGCAGCTGTAGGGCGCCGCCCGAGCATGGCTCAATAACCTCCCGCGCGAATCCATTCACAGCTGGGATGAGATGGTCTACAGCTTTGTGCGCAACTTCAAGGGCACCTACAAAAGGCCCACATCAATCGAAGAGCTGAGATGCTGCCAGCAAAGGTTGGGCGAATCGCTACGCTCGTACATCCAGAGGTGGTCCATCATCAAAAACTCCACAGAAAATATCTCGGAGGACCTGGCAATTGATGCATTCAACGACGTCGTTCGCCGCATAGAGCTTAGGGAGGAGCTGGGCCGCTGAAAGCCCAAAACCATTGACCACCTGATGGAAATCACGAATCGGTGGGCAGATGGAGAAGATTCAGTGAAAAACCGTGTTCACTCCGACGACGAAGAAGAGCTCGAGCGCAGACGTGATCGCCGAAGCAAACATCGAATGCGCATCTACGATGACCGCGACGACGTCAACATGGTCGCAGTCGGCTACGCCGATAGGTGCGACGACAACCACAACATCGGCTATCGTAGCAGTGGACACCGCGACTCTAGGAAAACCACGCAAGTATGGAAACGCTGCACTCGCGAAGAGGCACCCGCGACAACAATCGAGGACAAACTGTCCGGGCCGTGCAACGTGCACTTCTACATCGACAAGCACGACGACAAGAAGAAATCCAGCCACCTCCTCAAGGACTGCCGCGAGTTCCTCAAGCTCCACGAGGGTTTGGCGCGGATGAATCGCGACGCCGTCAATAGGGGCTACGGAGTCGCCCCAGGCGATGTAGCACATGGAGCTCCTCCTCCACCACCTGGAGTGCCACCACCCGCGGCCGCACCAGTCCATGATCAAGGCGGTGAGCCGTACCCACGGGCTGTGGGCAACATGATGATCCAGAAGGGACGCCCCTCGAATCGGGTGTAGAAGGCCATCACTCGCCAAGTAAATTTGGCGACCAACTCACCACCATCCACCACTGAGTACCTCAGTGGAAGCGACTCCTGCATCACCTTCGACAAGCGCGACCACCCGCGCCAAGTACCCCGCCCAGGCCATTGTCCCCTCGTACTCGAGGCACAGATTGGAGGCTTCGACATGAGTCGCGTCTTCATGGATGGTGGAAGCGGCATTAACCTTATGTTCGCAAGTACCTTGCGAGCAATGAGGATCCCTCTAACCTGCCTAGAGGTCTCGGACACGACATTCCACGGCATCGTCCCAGGCAAGAGCATATATCCCCTAGGAAAAATCAACCTGGACATCATTTTTGGCACGCCGAAAAACTTTCGGCATGAACGCATCGACTTCGAAGTCGTCGACTGGCCCTCACAATACCACTGCATCCTCGGACGCATCGCGTTCACCAGGTTCATGGTAGTACCACACTACGCCTACCTGCAGATAAAAATGCTAGACCCCAACAACGTCATCACAATCAACGGGAGCTTCGAGAGGTCCGACAGTTGTGACAGGGAATTCAATAGAATTTCCCAGTCCTTCGGCATGCAGGAAGAACTCGCAAGATTGAAGGAGTCGACAGACAATAGTCTGCCTCCCCTGAGCCGGCCAAGTTCACCGACATGTCCTTCGACTCACTGGTGCACACGAAGAAAGTTGAGGTCCACCCATCCGACCCGGCCAATACGGCCCTCATCGCCAACAACTTGAGTCCCGCATAGGAACTCGCGCTTGTCGAATTCCTCCGTGAGCACTGGGAAATCTTCGCCTGGTGTCCAACGGACATGCCAGGAGTTCCCAGGGAATTCGCCGAGCATGCACTCAATGTCAACCCAGATGCAAGGCCAGTCAAGCAAACAATTCGGCGACTGTCTGAGCCAAGAGCAAAAGCGGTCGGAATGGAGATCAACAGACTCCTCGACGCCAAATTCATACGCGAGATCAAGGAAAGCACTTGGCTCGCCAATACGGTGCTAGTACCAAAAAAGGACACGGATATCCTACGGATGTGCGTGGATTTTACCTCTCTGAATAAGCACTGCCCAAAGGATCACTTACCGCTGCCGCGAATCGACCAGATCATCAACTACACTATGGGATGTGAGCGCCTCTGCTTCCTTGACGCCTACTCAGGCTATAATCAGATTCGAATGAAGGAGGAAGATCAAGAGAAAATGGCGTTTACAATTTCTTTTGGTGTGTTCTGCTACAACACAATGCCCTTCGGGCTAAAAAACGCAGGAGCAACCTATCAGCGGTGCATGCAGGCTTGCCTCAAGAACCAACTTGGTCGCAACATCCAAGTCTATGTTGACGACATCATAATCAAGACCAAAGAGGAAGCCTCGCTAATCGACGATTTACGCGAAACCTTCGCCAACCTCATCCGCTACCGGATCAAGCTCAATTCGGACAAATGCGCCTTCGGCGTACCATCCAGGCAACTACTCGGGTATCTCATCTCCGCAAGAGGGATCGAGGCGAACCCAAATAAACTAAAAGCCATACTGGCCATGGAGAAACCGAAGAACGTAAGAGGTGTCCAACAGCTGGCTGGGCAAATTGCAGCGCTCAGTTGATTCATCAGTCGAATGGGCGAAAAGGCACTGCCCTTCTACCAACTTCTCCGCAAGGCTGACAAGTTCGAGTGGACCAATGAGACACAGGAAGCATTCGAAGACCTCAAGCATCTACTGTCTACCTCACCAGTACTGGTGACCCCCAGCAAAAGGGAACCATTGTTGCTATACAACTCTGCTACCAACCAGGTGGTCAGAACGGTGCTCGTGGTGGAACGAGCCGAGGAAAACAAGGTCCACGGGGTACAACGCCCAGTCTATTACCTTAGCGAGGTGCTCACGCCAACAAAGCAGCGGTACCCGCACTACCAAAAGCTGGCATACGGCGTCTTCATGACGGCCAGGCGACCGCGCCACTACTTCCAGGAGCACCCAATCGTGGTGGTCAACGACGCCCCGCTTGGGCACATCCTCAACAATCCCGACGCCACCGGACGAGTCGTGCTTTGGGGAATCGAGTTGTCTCCACGAGACATTACGTATGAAAAGCGCGAAGCGATCAAGTCACAAGTTCTCCCTGACTTCCTGGTGCACTGGATGGAGAATCAGCTCCCTAAAAAACCAGATATGTCTTACCTCTGGACAATGCACTTTGACGGATCCAAGCGAAAGGACGGAGCTGGCGCAGGTGTCATACTGACATCGCCCCAGGGAGACAAGCTGAAATACATTCTGTGAATGCAGTTCACCGACTCCAACAACGAAGTTGAATACGAGGCCCTGTTGCACGGGATGTGGATGGCAAAAGCCTGCGGCGCCAAGAGGCTAATAATCTACGGTGACTCCAAGCTAGTCGTCAACCAGACAATGCACGAGTGCGACGCGCTGAACGACAACATGATCGCCTACCACGACCTCTACGACACACTCGAAGGGGGCTTCGATGGCTGGGAGCTGCGACACGTAGGCCGTGAAAGCAATGAAGAGGCAGACGCACTCGCCAACATTGGCTCTACTTGCGCCCTCATACCACCTGGGGTATTTCTCGAGCATATCTGCGAACGCTCCATCAAGCTAAAGCCCACATAGAAGAAAACAAGCGCAACAACGGACTCGGGGGCTACGCCACCCAATGAGCCAATGGCGATCATGATGATCGAACCCTCTTGGACTCAACCCTACATCACATACCTTCTCAGCAAGAGGCTGCCGGACGACCCGACTGATGCACGGCAAATCGCACGACGATCCAAGGCATTCACCATCATCAACGGCAAACTATACAAGCGCAACATCATAGGAGTACTCCAACAATGCGTCTCCAACGCTGATGGAAGAGCCGTTCTCCTCGACATCCATGAGGGTACTTGCGGGCACCATGCCGGCAGTCGCGCCCTTATCGCCAAAGCTCTACAAGCTGGATTCTACTGGCCCATGACCATGCGTGACGCTAAGGACATCGTCCAAAAATGCAACGCTTGCCAGCGATTCGCGGAAAAACCACATGCACCTGGCGCGGAGCTCCGGCCAATTCCATTGGCCTGGCCCTTCACGCAATGGGGACTCAACATGGTTGGCAAGCTCCCAAAGTCCTCGCGATGAGGCTACGTCTATCTCTTGGTCGCACTCGACAAATTCACCAAGTGGATAGAGGCCATGCCGGTGACTAACCAGTCAGGAGCCAGCGCAATCATGTTATTCGAGTCCATTGTCTATCGCTTCGGAGTGCCACACAGCATCATCATGGACAATGGAATGAACTTCACCTCTAAGGAGTTCCAGGGTTTATGCGAAAACCTAGGAATCAACGTAAGTTATGCCTCCGTAGCTCACCCGCAGACCAACGGTCAAGTCAAAAAGGCTAACGGGCTCGTCTGCAGCGGAATCAAGAAGCGACTCCTTAGGCTACTCAAACAAGCCGCAGAATGCTGGCCAGACGAGCTGCAATCCGTACTCTGGAGCCAGTGCACAACCCCAAACTGTGCCACGGGATACACCCCTTTCTTCATGGTGCATGGTGCTACCCGCAGAGGTACGATACATGGTGCATGGTGCATGGGTATACCTTGCAGGTACTCGAGTCTTGTATATATGGTCTAGATACGGTGGAATCCCACAGCGTTGCCACGGCCCAATGAAGACTTCGAGTGGCCTACAGACTACCAATAACTTGCGAGACAAGAAGAAGTCTAAAGATAGAAAGTTTGAAGGGCAAAACCTAAACTTTAACCGACTCGACCTGCTACCTGAGACCCGGCCTATCTATATAAAGGCTAGGAGGGGGCGGCAAGGAGACACACGCAACCCTAGTTTCCATAACCCTCGCCAGATTGCATCTGCGCACCATTGTAATCTTTGATTCCTTCGTTAATTCCAAGAGAAGACAAGCAGGAGTAGGGACCTCTACGAGGCCTGAACCTGGGTAAACCTTGCGTCCCTGTGTGCTTGTTTGCTAGCCGATTGATGCTTCCAGTGCTCCATCCTTCTCCAAAACCCAAGTCCATAACAATGGGCATTGATGAGTTAAACCCTCGTCAACAGGTAACTAGAGACACAGTGTGTTTACATACCACGCGTGTATTAACATTTCGTATTAACATAGTTATAGCATGGTATGAAACGTATTATGAACATACAAGAGATATATCAAATGAAACACTTTAGAATTTGCCTCTAGGGCATATCTCCTCCATTCTCCCACTTGCACTAGAGTACAAATTAATCTAGTTTACAATAGACAAGAACCTAACACCGATGGCATCCCGATGTTCCTCGTGCTTAGATTGTAGAAGAGCTTTAGTCAAAGGATCTACAACATTCAGATCCATGTGCACTTTGCAAATCTTGATTTCACCTTCATCAACATTTTGTCGGATGACGTGAAACCATAGCTTGATATGTTTGGTCATGGAATGAGTTCTTGGTTCCTTTGTGTTTGCAATAGCGCCCGTGTTATCATAGTAGATCGTCACGGGGTCTTGTGCACTTGGAATAACTCCCAGTTCGATTACGAAATCCTTAGCCAAACAACTTCATTCACCGCATCAGCAGCTGCGATGTACTCTGACTCCATTGTAGATTGTGCTACTACCAATTGCTTCTTGCTTGTCTATCTTACCGCCCCACCATTCACTAGAAACACAAATCCTGTCTAAGACTTTGAGTCATTAGGATCCGAGTGCCAGCTCGTATCCACGTAACCGGTTATGCTTAGAGCTTCTTCAGTACCTCCATAGACTAGGAACATATCCTTTGTTCTCTTGAGGTACCTTAGGATATTTTTCATAGCTGTCCAGTGGTCCATTCCTGGATTACTTTGGTATCGACTTGCAAAACTAAGAGCCAATGCCACATGGTGCCGAGTACTTAGCATTGCATACATGATAGATCATATGGCTGAGGCATAGGGATGTAAGACATCCTTTCTATATCATCGGACATTGAGTCAAACTTAGTGTGCTACCTTTTGTTATAGGCACAAAACCCCTTTTGGCATCTTCCATTTTGAACCTTTTCAAAATCTTCCCAAGGTAAGTACTTTGACTTAATGCAATCAGATGTCTCGATCTATCTCTATAGATTTTGATGCCTAATATGTATGCAGCTTCACCTAAGTCCTTCATGGAAAACTGACTACTCGGATATGCTTTTACGCTTTCCAGAAGTTCCACATTATTTCCCATAAGTAATATGTTGTCCACATATACTAATAGGAAAAGCACTGAGCTCCCACTCGTTTTCTTGTAAAAATAAAACTCTTATTGATTTTGGACAAATCCAAAACTCTTGATCACTTGATCAAAATGTTGGTTCCAGCTCCGAGATGTTTCGTTCAGTCCATAAATGCATCGCTAAAGTTTGCATACTTTCCCAACATCCTTAGGATCAACAAAACCTTCTGGTTGCATCATATACAATACTTCATCAATGTGACCATTGAGGAACGCGGTTTTGACATCCATCTGCCATATTTCATAGTCGAAATGAGCAATAATTGCTAGTAGAATCCAGACAGATTTCAGCATCTCTACGAGAGAGAAGGTCTCATCGTAGTTAACTCCTTGAATTTTTGAAACACCTTTGCGACAAGTCGAACCTTGTGGATGGTGACATTACCATTAGCATCTGTCTTTTTCTTAAAGATCCATTTATTTTCCACAGCTTTGCGTCCTTTCAGAAGATCCACCAAGGTCCAAACTTGGCTTTCGTACATGGATCCTATTTTGGATTTCATGGCTTCTAGCAATTTCTTGGAATCGACACTTTCCATCGATTCTTTGTAGTTTGCAGGTTCTTCTTGCTCATTCAAAATGATAGTCATCACAAGACTATTGTACCAATTAGGAGTGGTACGTATTCTTGCAGACTTGCGAACTGCAGGAGCTTCAATGTGGTTGATTTGATCATTATCATTCGACTTCCTCCATGTTGGAGGGCGGTTCTGGAATAGCTTATGTTGCGCTACTCGGTATTTGGAGAGAAGGATCAACAACCTCATCCACTACAAGAAAAGTTGGCTTTTACAACAGACGATTTTCGTGGTTGAAGCCTCATCTTTCGTGGCTAAAAAGTCTTCCGCAACGAATGGCCTTCGTGGTAAAAGCCCCGTCACAAATGAATCAACCATTGTTTTTTTCCGACCATGGCGAATCGCACCCTTCGGCCATGATGTTCCGTCATAGATCTGTTTGCTAGTCGTGTTGACAGCTGACATCACGTAAACTGCCACGTGGCAGCCGCAGTCAATGTCCGGTTACCACCGTTAACATCGCAGAAACCATGGTAGAAGCCAGGCCTAGCCAAGTCCTGCTAATAATTAAATGGGCCAGCCCATGTGGAGATCCCAATAGGAATACAACCCTTTACTATTTTGTCCTGCACTGTCTAGAGTCAGCCTAATACTGCAGCCAGCAGCGGCCCATACACTTTCGGGCTCGACACTATTTCGGCCTATTTAAGGCCCAAGTTAGCCCAACACTGTGCTGCCACTTGATGCCTGCACCAAGATGGCCCGGTACTATTCAAACATGTTGCTAATATAGTCGTTTACTGTTCAGTCATTTTATTGTTCTAGCCTTTTAGGAATTTCACCTTGTTACTATTTAGGCCCTTTAGAGTTTGGGATTTTGCCTATTCAGGGCGGTACTATTCGGCCTGTTACTACAGTGGCCTGCCACCGTACTGGCCTTTTACTGTTCTGTTCGTTTACTGTTCCGGCCATTTACTGTTGAGACCATTCACGGTTCCGTTCTTCAACAGTTCAGGACTTTCGCTATTCTAGCCTTTCTACTGTTAGTTCTTTCACTATTTCGGCCTTTCTCTGCTCTAGTCTTCTACAATTTTAGCCTTTTACTATTCTGGCCTTTTATTGTTCTGCCTTTTACTGTTCTGCCTTTTACTGTTCTGGCCTTTTACCGTTCTGGCCTTTTACCGTTCTGGCCTTCTACCATTCTAGACTTTTACCCTTCTGGCCTTTTACTATTTTTTTTGGGCCGTCCATGCGCACGTTGTTTCAACATTCGGCATGTTACTGTTTCGACCTTTTTTGCTAGCGCATACTTTTTGGCAGAACAAAGGAATATCAAAACATCAATTAATAGACACACACAAATTTTATTACACAACAATAAAATATTATTACAATAGGTTATACAAAAAGATCGAAATTATGAAAGATTACAAAGTGTCGATATCATCAATAATAGATCGGTACATGGCAATTAGCTTCAATGTATCATATGTCCTCTTCTTCAACATTTCACCTACAGATCTAAGAGCAGCTGCACCCTTTCTTTCTACATGCAATACAACCTTTATATATTTATCACCTGTAGGAGTTGTTCTAGGTGGACTATTAAGTAAGTTGTTTGCTTCGGAAATGCAATGTGAGGATGAATGGGCAGAGGGATCACAACTTTCAATCCTACCTTCAAAGGACTCCTACTTGGTTTTAACTACAACCTGCTAAAATATGGTGAAATAGGTTAAAACAAAGAACAAGGGAAACAAGTAGTATTATATAAAGTAGAGATCAATTAAATTAAGTATGAACTTATAGTAGCACATTTAGGCTGACAGTAGCTCCTTCTCGAGCGGGTGCGACTCCTGGTCAATCTGCCAGAAGAATCTGAGCCAAGTAGTTGAAACTTTGGTCCTTGTACTCCATTATCATTTCTCTGCATTAAGGCATGACATTTAAAACCTAGTTAGCTGGTTTGGAAGGATGAAAACTCTTGAAAAATACCAAAAATATAGCATTAAAAATTACCAGATGTATGATTCAAACTAGATAGCTGGTTTGGAAGGATGAAAGCAAGTGAAAACACCAAAATATAACATTAAAAATGACCAGATATATGATTAAAAATAGATGGACATTTTCTG
The DNA here is from genome assembly GCA_910589775.1 of Avena eriantha. Lineage (NCBI taxonomy): Eukaryota > Viridiplantae > Streptophyta > Magnoliopsida > Poales > Poaceae > Avena > Avena eriantha. The sequence continues at coordinate 187,547,244 of OU342746.1, read as the reverse complement.
AATTAAGCATTCGCAGATAGAAACACAATAGAACATGAATGCAAATGTCATGGCAAGTTCTTAGGTAGAATGAATTATTAACTTATTAGGCATGCAGGTTATACAACTTATTAACAAGACAAGAAACTAGCCTAAGTAACACAAGGAAACCTCACAGTTTACATGGCCATCAGATTGTCAGTGTTGGATCCTCTATGAGTTGTTTACATGACCCGTGCGAGCGCTCGGAAAGAATATCATCTATGAGTTGGTGTTGGAGGATTAAACCGATAGCATGAGAATATAAAAAATGGAATAAAAGTGAGAAGCTAATGATGTGGATAGGACCTACCAGATATGGGGTGCAAACAAATTGGCATAGCATGCAAGATATTGAGCAACATTCTAACGATTTCGTAGCTTACAAATACCAAAAATATAGCAAACGGGAAAGAGAAATTACCGCTGCACGGCGAGGATGGGTGTGACGGGAAAGAGGGCGGCGGGGTCGGCAGCTTGGCATTTCAGGGTCAGCAAGGAGTCACTCAGTGAAGCAGCCCCCGTAGGGTAGACGACAACATTGGTGAAGCAGATCTGGTGCAACGAGGGAGTCGGTGAAATAGTTCCGGTGAAGAGCGCCGGCAGTGGAGGAGCTCCGGTGTGGAAGAGAGGGTCGGCGATGAAGCAGCTGGAGGAAGGTCGAGGTTGGAGGGGTGTGGGTGGGGAAGAGGAGATAGGGGGATATAGGTAGGATGATGCACATTTACCACATGTACCCATCTATTATTGCAGTACTCCCACGGTCCTTGTTCCCGGAGCACAGATAGAAGAGGAATTTTGCATTTGCAAAAAGATGGGGGAGATATTTGAATAGATGCACGGGATATTTGAATAGATGTGCGTGGGATGTTTCGGTGCCTTGCGGAAATTTTGAGGTTGAAGCTTCCGATGTACGCTACTCCGACGCGACAACTCTCACGTGTTGACCTCGTCTAGACCCACACGCTAATGACAGTATGCTTACCAACACATATAAATTAGTTTCCACACATTTGCCGAAATTGATAAACATTATATTTTGAAGTCTTCATACAAGATGACCATGGTCACGACCATATCTCTCCTATATTTTGTGATAGCGTGTCCATATCTGGTAGATCGCTGCATCTTGGCATTTCAAAAGAAGATTCTAGATTTGATGGATAATTCCCAACTTTCATGAATTTTCAAACTTCCTAGCTAAATCTATGCAATAAAATGACCTTTTGACAATGTGAAGTAAGTATGTGTAATTCCAAACTACAAAGTGTGTGATATACCTTGATCTTGACTTTTTAAAAATAATTCAAAGATACCAAGTAGTCAAATATTGGAGAACCACCACACAAAATTCAAATTTTTGATATGAATGGCAATGACACCAAATTTCGGCTATTTTTTTTTAAAATTCAAATAAACAAAATATAAAACGAAATATAACCATTCTTTTCTCTCTTCGTGTCTCACTATGTGCACTAGCTAGTTTCCATGGAAAAATATAATCTTAAAATTTGATAACTTCTGAAAAAATGTATTAGATATATGGAGTACCATGTAATAATATGCATGGCTTTCAAACTAGATGGCCAAGGTCATGGCCATATCTTTTCTATAGTTTATAATAACCTGTCCATATTTGGTAGTTGATGCGTATTGGCATTTAAAAAATATTATTTACAAAGGAAGCTTCCGTATTCGAAGTTATTTCAATTTTCAAAGGCACAACAATGGCTTTTGTCATGAAGCAACTACAAAATATGGCTCAATATCCCATTGCCCCAATTTTGACACAAAGTATATATAGCCTAGGGTTAATTTCAGGGTTCGGGGTTTATTTTGGGTTGAGGGTTTAGGGGTTCATGGTTTAGGATTTTCGGGTTTAGGGGTTTAGGTTTCATAATTTAGGGTTTAGGGTTGTTCAGGGTTTTAGGGTTTATGATTGTTTAGGTTTTAGGGTTTAGGGAATTTTCAATAATAATGTTCAAGCTTTATATATATATGGTTATATTCATGGAAAAGAATGGCGTTATCGCAATTTGATGAAAGTATCTCAAATTTTGATCTATAAGTGCATTATACCTACTTGGTAAGGGTTTAGGGTTCTAGGGTTAGTATGTTAGGGTTCTAGGGTTAGGAGGTTATGGTTTAGGGTTAAGGTTTTTTGATTTTCAATAATGTTCCAGCTTTATGCTTATATTCATGGAATAGAATGGTGTTACCGCAATTTAAGGAAAGTATCTCAAATTTTGATCTATAAGTGCATGGTACCTGATTGGTTTAGGGTTTATTGGTCAAGGATTTATGGGTTTATGGTTTTACGGTTTAGGTTTTATGGGTTGTGTAGGGTTTAGGGATTAGCGATTTTTTGATAATGCTCGAAGATTTATGATTATATTCGTCGAATAGAATGGTGTTACCTAATTTATTAATGAAAGTATCTCAAATTTTGATCTATAAATGCATGATACCTACTTGGTTAGGGTTATGGGTCGAGGGTTTTGGGTTTTAGGGTTTTATAGTTTAGGTTTTATGGTTGTATAGGGTTTAGGGTTTAGCGAATTTAGAATAATGCTCTATTTATGCTTATATTCGTCGAATAGAATGGTGTTACCTTATTTATTGAAAGTATCTCAAATTTTGATCTATAAGTGCATGATACCTGCTTGGTTAGTATTTATACATTGAGGGTTTGGGGTTTTAGGGGTTGTTTAGGGTTTAGGGTTTAGTGAATTTTTTATAATGCTCAAGATTTATGCTTATATTTGTCGAATAGAATGGCGTTACCAATTAAACAAAAGTATATCAAATTTTGATCTATAAGTGCATGTTACGTGCTTGGTAAGGGTTTAGGGTTTGGGGTTTTAGGGGTTTAGGGTTTAGGGTTTCAGGAGTTTTCAATAATGTTCAAGTTGCTTTATGCTTATATTCATGGAATAGAATGGTGTTACTGCTATTTAATGAAAGTATCTCAAATTTTGATCTATAAGTGCATGGTACCTGCTTGGTTAGGGTTTTTGGGTCGAGGGTTTAGGGTTTTATGGATTATTTTTATGGGCTGTTTCCGATTTAGCATTTAGCGATTTTTTGGTAATGCTCAGGATTTATGCTTATATTCGTCTAATAGAATGGCATTACCCGATTTAATGAAAGTATCTTTAATTTTGATATATGAGTGCATGACACCTGCTTGATTAGGGTTTTTGGGCTGAGGGTTTTAGGGTTTAGGGAATTTTCGATAATGCTCAGGATTTATGCTTATATTCGTCAAATATAATGGCGTTACCCAATTTAACGAAAGTATCTCAAATTTTGATCTATAAGTTCATGCTACGTGCTTGTTCAGGTTTTGGGGTGTAGGGGTTTATGGTTTGGGTTTTAGGGGTTTAGCTAGGGATAGGGTTTCGGGAATTTTCAATAATGTTCAAGCTTTATGCTTATATTCGTGGAATAGAATGGTGTTACCCAATTTAACGAAAGTATCTCAATTTTTGATCTATAAGTGCACGATACCTGCTTGGTCAGGGTTTAGGGGTTTAGATTTTATGGTTTAGGATTCCGTGAATTCTTAATAATATGTTCAAACTTTATGGTTATATATATTCATGGAATAGAATGGTGTTACCGCAATTTAATGAAAGTATCTCAAAATTTGATCTACAAGTCAATGATACCCTGCTTGGTCATGTTTTTTGTTAAGTACAATTGAAGGTACCCAAGTACTAAAAGAAGGGAGAAACACCGAGAGTTCTATGAGACTTAGGCACTGTTTAGTTAGGCTCTAATTCTGGCTTTTGATTTTTGGCTTATAAAGCCAGGAACGTGTTTTTGGCTTTGTGTTTTAGCTTTTACTCTGACATAGTTGAATAATGGTATAAGCCAAAAGAAAAAAAATCTAAAGTGGCTTATAAAATAAAGCTAAAAGTAATAAATAAGCTTAACCAAACAACCCCTCAACTTCTTGATATGAATGCTAATAATGCAACCTAATTTGGGACCTTCTGAAAGAAAAATCTAAATAAAAAATATAAAAATTGAAGCTATGTCTTTCTTTCGCACAGTATTTTGTTATGTGCATTGCCTAGTTTCTATGAAAAAGTATGCTAAAATTTGACAACTTTCAAAGAAACCCGTTTCACAATATGGCGTACTATGAACATTGATAGCTTTCAAACGAGATGACCAAGGTCATGGCAATATGTTTGACATAGTTTATGATAACGTGTCCATGTTTGGTAGATCGGTGCATAACTGCATATTGGCATTTCAAACAATGTTTACAAAAAAGGTGCATCCAAATTCAAAGTTAATTTAAATTGTCCAAGTGACAACAGTGGCTTCCGTTGTGAAGCAACTACAAAGACTATATGTGGTTCAAAATCTCACTACACCAATTTTCTCACAAAGTATAATTTTTTTTACGGATAATACCCAAGTTTCATGAATTTTCAAGCTTCGGAGCCAGGTTCGATGATTTTTATGATTTTATCTTGGTTTAGCAAAAAATGTTTGAATTTTGAACCACAAGCAATGGGAATCTCTATTTCCTGTAATTTTGGCTCACTGACATGTGGGTCACTTGCATGGTGGGTCCAAAAATTAGTGTACGTTAGAGTGGGCGGGAAGGTAAATATTGTAGAAGGGCCGGGAAACATCGATGGGGTGATGCACATGGGAGAATGCAAATTTACCACCTATATCCCTCTGTTATTGCAGTGCTCCTCAGATTCTTGTTTCTGGAGCAGGGATAGAAGAGGAATTTCGCATTCTAGAAAGAGGTGAACCATTTTTGAATGGATGCGCGGGATATTTTAATGGATGGGTGTGATGTTTGGGCACCGTACCAAAATTTTGAGGTTGAAGCTTCTAGCATTTGCTACTTCGGCGTGGGGCCTCTCAGATGCGTTATCATCGTCTAGACCCACACACCAGTGAGAGTTGCTTTCCAGCATTTAAACGATTTTCTAGGCATTTGCTGAAATTTTCGAATAATTTAAGGCTTTCAAGAAGATGACCATCGTCCAAAAAAAGGTGACCAAGGTCATGGAAATAGTTTATGATGACGTTTACGCATTTGATAGATCGGTGCATCTTGGCAAATCAACCAATATGTCTGGTTCCAAATTTGAAGTTTGTTTTCTAATTTCCATGTAATAACAATATGTTTTGTTGTGGAGCAACTACGAAGATGATGGCTCAAAATGCTATCGCCCCTTTTTTCACACAATGTATAACGCCCTTTCAAGCTTCCAGGCTAAATTTGTGCAATAAAATAATTTTGGGGCTAGATGTTTGAATGGGTGGGCGGGATAGTTCGACGCTTTGCCGAAATTTTAAAGTTGAAGCTTCTAAGGTATGCTACTCCCACTTGGGATGTTGTCCCCATCAGATAGATCCACAGGCCTGTATACTTTCCAACATTTAATGACTTGGTATACATCTGCCGAAATTAATGAACATTAATTTAAGGCTTTCAAACAGGAGGAGCAGGGATAGAAGATGAATTATGCATTCTAAAAAAAGATGAAGCATGTCTGAATGGATGCGCGGGATATTTGAATGGATGTGTGCGAAGTTTTAAGGCAGTACCAAAATGTTGAGGTCGAAGCTTCAAACATACGCTGCTCCAACATGGGGCCGCTCAGATGCGCAGTTACACTCTAGACCCGCATGCCAATGAGGGTTGATTTCAACATTTAAATGAGTTTTTAGGCATTTGCTGAAGTTATCGAACAATTCAACGCTTTCAAAAAGATGACCATCGTCCAAAAAAGGTAACCAAGGTCATGGCAATAATTTATGATGACGTGTCTGCATTTGGTATATCGGTGCATCTTGGAAAATCAACCAATATGTCTGGTTCAAAATTTGAAGTTTACTTTCGAATTTCCAAATTTGGCCCCTTTTTGAAAAAATTAGGGACAAAATTAAATATATGTTGAAATAAAGTCATTCGTTCGCAAAGTGCAATGCTATGTGCATTATTTTCCATGGTAAAACATAAACTTGTATTTTGACAACTTTTGAATCAATTTTGATCTATGGTAACTGGTAGGTGGGCCACGTATATGGTGGTGCCCAAAGCAGGGTAGGTCAGAATTTCCAAAGTTATCCCTCCCACCCCTTCGCGCTATGTAATAACTTCCAACCTCCGCCGCCTAGGTCCTCACCCCTTTCCCACAAAACATACGCGCTCACGACCGCTCCTCATCACCACCATGCACGAAGAAGCTTTCCCTATCCGTCGGTCTTCTTGAGACGCACCGGTGGGCATGTTGATCGCATGGTAGTCCTTCTATCTCTAGCTCGATCTGCCTCCTTAAATATGCAGTTTAATTTGTCCTCAATCTGCATGGTCATAGTTTGTTCCACGCTCAATCTGTGTTCCTAAATACCTTCGGCGATTTTTGTTGCTAAAATGCATAGGCATATATAGTTTTTGTACTCCATCTATATGTTTCCTGCTTTCTTTTAATAATAACCCACCTTGTATGTCATAACTAAACATATGGGCAGGTTTTTGATAGAGATTTCTCCATTAGGCAGCGCTAAACATATCCTTGGTGTTCTACGATTTATGGGGTTTGTTAGAGCTCATTGTGACAATTCAAAAGTATATTGCCCCTGCTGGTTGTGTGTGAATAGTAGGGTGCTGCCTCAAAGTATAGTGGAAGACCATATTTTTACATTTGGGAGGCTAAGCACATATGTTAGATGGGTATTTCATGGTGAACCATATGATCCTCTATATGAACCGGGGGAAGCACATCTTTATCATCAAGATCAAGTAGGGGAAGAAGATGTTGATCAACTAGATAACTAACAGAGGCAGCTCCTGAGCATCTAGATCAACTTGGAGAAGGGGGAGGAGAAAAAGCGCAAGCTGCATGAAACGGGTTTCATTTCTGGTACTACCTCTATGACAGATGACAAGGTATATCTATAGAACGACAAATGTTCAGGTTGTGTGTCTTTGATGTTTCTCTATAAACGTATATGTTAATCTACTAACCACAGAAGCAGACAATTGAAGAGGACTTTGATGGTAATGACGATGACCTGAGGCTGTGGATCGGGTACATTGCTTCTAGATGGATTTGATGCAGGGCTGCTGATCATCAGGGGTGTACTTTTGGTGCCATCTAGGTAGTCTCATGACCACTAGCGCAGCTACAAAACTCTTGGGGCGTAAAGCTATCCCATGATTGGTTCGCTATTGTCGTAGTTCTATAATATGGAGCTACCTTATGATTTCTAGGCCTTTGTTAGCAGAATTGTAATTGGAAACTATTCCATATATTAGTATATATATTCGTGTTTATGTGTGTTTCTAGTCTGAAAATCCGAGCTTATGCTTTTATCGTTTCCTAAACGGTTTTGGAGGCCCCAGCTCTGGTGCCCTATGCTGCTAGCCATTCCCCTCCCTCAATGCTCCGTGAGCCTAATCAGCAAAAGGATATACTGTATAATATAGGATTAATTTGATTCGAAGACGGGCGATTTTCTCAGTCCTTGGAAGGAGTACCAAGGGAAGGAGGAGGTTGGCTCGGTCAATTATCTCACCCCTTATGTGGTACCCGCTTTAACTCACCCTTGACGTGGGTCCCGCTTGAAACAGTTGTAGGCCACCACGTGATAGCTGGGATAAAAATTCGGGAATCTCTCTCGGCAAAATGTTCCCGCCACTGCCACTTAAAAATACTTACTGTAGAAAAAGTGTACTGCCCAGCCCTACTACTACTAGTACTACTACTACCCTGCCCATGCCTTTCTATCGACGACAAGACAAGAAACCACCACTAGCTAGCTCCCATCCAGCAAGCAACTATTGGAACTAGTGCAACCTCCGATTGGGGAGTTCTTGCTGAAATAGGTGGGTGTATTTGCTCACCTCAAAATCCGTCTTTGTTTAATTTGCTTCTGATTGGGCCATTGGGGGTACTATTAGTACTAGTAGTAGTATTTGGTATGCTTTGATTGTGGAGTTCTTGCTTATTGCTCACCTCGGAATCACCTAATCAGGATATTTTCCCTCTGCTTTGATCGATTGGGTCATTTGGGTGGCCGTGGGGGTTTGGGGGGGGGGGGGGTACTGATTTCGTATGGATTTAGGATCGGGGCATGGTCACCGCTGTTCTAATTGGGGCATTTGGTCGGGTTCGATTTCAGTGTTCTTCACTTCTATAAACTTTAGCTACTACTCGTAATGTGTAGTGGATTTTGTGTCAGATCCTGTATGGAGAACTATGGGTCAGTGGCGTGCATGGCCACTACAGATAGGGATGGTCCCGTGAGTTCCCTTAAAAGTCGCCTAAAAAGGTAATGTAGCAGTATATTCGTTGCGTTCTTCCATTCTTTCCAATGTTGAAAGTGGTTGGCTGTAACCTGGATGTATCCCTATGCTAAAAGTTATCTCTGTCTAGATCCTGTTTTTTTGAAAACCTCTGTGACACCATCTCTTCTTTATTTACTGTACACAGTGGTACATACCTACGAACGTGTGGTTCTCCTGGTGCGGCAAACATGATGGTACCCCCACATGCCATAGGATCCGGCCAGTACCACTACTGACCAAACAAGCGCAAGGCCACTCACCAGCTGGGAGGGCCCAGCTTAAAGATAAAGGTATTTTCTTAATACCCTTATTATCATGGTGCAGTCTGATTTAATTATTAACCGCTTGGTGTCATGCATTCTTATCAGATGTTTAAAAACATATGTGTGATTTTATTAATTCGGGCACTGTGTTTATGTGAATCTAGATCTGGATCTGACTGACTGTCTCATACAATCAGTATATGACTACTATGTAGTATATTGAACTGTTGAGCTCTGTTGCTATTTATGCAGATTGAAGGTGCTACTGTGGAGGCTAAGGCTGCTGTACAGGCTAGTAGATTGTTGATGCCCTCACCAAAAGCAGACATCGTCTACACGATGAGGAAGCGCCAACACAGTACCCAGGTGGGCAGTGACCTCTCTAAGAAGTGGGTATAATTTGGAAATCCACAATTTCACATGTTATGATTTTCCGTGTTATTGTTATCAGCTAGTACTATATCTTTATGCTCATCAGAAGTTCACAAAAATAAAATCTGTTTGCTTTACAGGCAATGGTTTTGTCTTATATTATTAGATTTACTTGCTATTTATATAATTTAACCTTTTCACTTTTTTTTCAATCATACCATGCACCAGCTGCTCAGCCCTTTCTGCTAACGTCCTCTCGTCAAGCTTGTGGATTGAAAGGGGGGCCCTGTATGCCCTTCCAAAGGCAGAGGGAAGAAAAATGGTGCATGGCCACACTTCGCAAAGGGTACCCATGGTATTAGGTATGGATTCCAAGTTGTTTAGACTAACTTGATGTAAGATCTTGTATCTCACTTTTTTTGTTGTCGCCTTACTTCTCTATCAATTTTCTCATGAAAGATGTCCCTTGTGTCGCTCGCCCCATTATAAACAAGATGTTCGGAATGGAAAGTTTCTAACTCTGTATAGCGAGGGCCCTAAAGGCATGCGACAACTATATGGTGTGGATGTCTCTCAGACGATGGCCACCACTTATTTGGGTGGCTGAGATTGGTCCAAGTATGTTAGTGAGAATGGTCATAAGTAGGGGGACAAGGTAACATTCGATTTTGGCAAGCCTAGGCAGATACTTGCATGCCATCGTACACCTATTGACCTAAGGACCAAGAACAGAGGTAGTACTAATTAATTTGCTTATGTACTCATCACAACCTCTAATGATTTTCTTGCGACTAGTTGTTATGCACCATTGTCTTTACTCATCATATGGCCCTGACCACTTTTGCATTATGTACCCCTAGAAGGGTGCCAGCATCAAGCTGCTGGCACCAGCCCCAGTTCCTGCAATGGCACCTGTTGACCTGAGTTGGAGAAAGAATATAGGTAGTAACTTAATTCGCTTGTATACTCTTATCTCTCTCTAGGAGTAACTGTTGTATAAGAAACCATTTTGCTTGCACACATCTCATATGCCTATCTGACCACTCCTGCAGTCCCCTTAGATACCCTGTAGAAGGTAACCAGCATCAAGCTACTGGGACCTGCACCGGCACTGGCCCTAGTTCCTGCTCCAGCACCTGTTGACCTAAGGGGAAAGAATGGAGGTAGTAACTTAATTTGCTTGTATACTCATCATATCCTATGATCACTGTCTTGTGAGTAACTGTTGTATAAGAGACCATTTTGCTTGTACACATCTCATCTACCTCTACCATCCTTCCAGTCAGCTTAGCTACCCCTTAGAAGGAATCTAGCATCAAGTTGCTGCGCCGGCATTGGTTCTGGGCCTTCTGGCTCCTGCACCAGCCCCTCTATAATTAGTGGCACCATCTACTGCACCAGCACCAGCTACCGCACCCACCCCAGCACAGGCACCGACACAAGATCCTTCATCACCCCGGGCAGTGCCTTCTCAGACCATATCCTACACCTGTGTCATCACAAGGTTGCACCGGATTATGTTTGTGAGTATATGGCGGTAGATAAACTGCTCTGAATGTCTTCTCAAGTTTCACATGATTCAATGCATTGCTCTTTATGCTTCTATCTCATGCTTTGACTCAGAAATTGCCTAAGAGTGCCACAAAGCAACTCTAGGCCAGACGAAAGGGCACAATAGACTTCACGATGCAAAGCGGAGTACTGCAAATCGAGGGACTCTACGCCATTAACTCGACTAATGGGCGCTTGGCAGCTACTTATAGGTGGATCAAGTTCCGGAAAGCAGCCAAACTTACCATTGGAAGAACGGTCAAGGTCGATGTATCTGGCTGACCTGAATGCCACATGCTATTCATGAACTTCCTAGCTGTCTAGCTCTTTGGTCGCATGCTATTGTAATTAATTATGTGGTTGTCTTATCTCCACTGATCATATATGGGTGGTAAAATTGTGATAACCTTTTGCTGGATTGGAGCTATGAGTAGTACGTACTGGTATGGTATATCTTTATCTATATGATGGTTCCCTATATGACCAAATATTATGGCAATGATTGTGTTCCAGTGATCAAGTGTGTTTGGAGAAAAGGGCAAACAGATCGTGTGACATGGGTTTTAGAGCTGAAACAAGAACTTGGTGTCTCTGTACTGCTATTGAATTTCAGTGTATGTATTGCTGAATCAGTCACTTTGAAATACTTCTGAATTGGTCAAGTGCTACTGAATATGAGCTAGGAATTTGTCGATATTTTTTATGTCTTATTATTCTATACTCCTTAATCTTTCAGATGCTACTGAATTTGTCAAAAGTTCTGAAGTTGTTGCTGACTGCTTGCTCTAGAGCTTTTGCCTGTGTGTCATCAAAACCGTTGGATGTGTTTTGGATAGAGATTAGAGGGTAAATATATACATCGTGATTTCACCAAGTGAAATCATTGGATACCAGCCCTGTTTTGGCGCACGTGGCGTGTGCTCTTTATATATTTTTACATGAATATCTGTCAAAAAAATTATCCCTTTTTTTCCTCCCTAGGTGAGGTATGTGTTTGAGTTCGGCGAGCCACAACCTAGTGAAATTTGAGATAGGAGCCCATTGACCATAGCCCAAAAACTTTTAAATTTGGCCTTTTTGGCATTGCCCCCCACATCTAAAAAAACTCGGCCTACCCATGTTTTTAAGAAACTAATCCATTATGTGGCTTTTTATAAATTGAGGTTCTAGTAGCACTACCCTTTTTTAAGAGAGATAAACATGGACACACAAACTATTTTTATGAAGACTAATACATAAGTTATAGGTGCTATATTTGTTGACTAATACCAGCCAGAACATACCAGGTAGGATGACATGCACAAGCCAGAACATACCAAAGAGGCTGACATGGGGGCCTCAGCAGCAAGACCATACATGGTTGGCACATGGAGCAACGTTGCCAAGGTCAAAACAGCGGGCACGGCTGAAAAAAGTGCATCATGCATAGGTTTCATTTACAGAGAGGCCGACATGTGGGACCCAGTAGCGCGGCCTTATACATGTGCTTCCTCGAGCAACGTTGCCAAGTTCGAAATAGGGAGGCACGAGAGAGAAAAAAGTCTAGCATGCACACGTTTCTTCTAATGAGAGGCTCACATGGGGGACCTAGCAACCTGAAAAAACGGCTGATGCATCGAGCAACGCTATCAAGGTCGAAACACAGAGGCACGACCGAGGGCAAATTTTCCATCATACACACGTTTCTTCTAATGAGTGGATGACATGTGGGGCCCAACAACGTGACTAAACGGTAGATGCAGCGAGCAATGCTATCAAGTTCGGAACACGGAGGCACGACCGAGGGAAAAAATTCTATCATACACACGTTTCTTCTAATTAAAGGATGACATGTGCGGTCCAGGAGTTTTATTAAACGGTAGATGCATCGAGCGGCGCTATCAAGTTCGGAACAGGGTAGTGCGAGCGAAGAAAAAATTCCATCATACACACGATTCTTGTAATGTGAGGCTAACATGGGGGACCCAGGAGCGTGACTAAACGTCAGATAGATCGAGCAATGTTATCAAGTTGAAATCAGGGAGGCAATAGCCAAGGAAACAAATTCCATCATGCACACATTTCTTCTAATGACAGAATGACATGTGGGACCCAACAGCCTGATTAAAAGGCAAATGCATTGAGCAACGTTATCAAGTTTGGAACAGGGTAGCGCGAGAAAAGTAAAAAAATTCCATCATACACACGATTCTTCTAATGAGAGGCTGGCATGTGGGACCCAATAGCCTGACTAAACGGCAAACACATCGAGCAACATTATCGAGTTCGAATCAGGGAGGCGCGACTGAAAAGTATGGTCCACAAGAGACACAGACGTACAGGACCCACATGCCCCAAAAGACTTTGGCGAGTCAACATCGCGCGAGGAACCGAAAATCTTGCTTCTGCCACGCGCCAGCCAAGCTTCCTCCATGTTTTTAGCGGTTCCGTCATAGTAGAGGGTCGCGAAACCAGAAAAAAAGGTTTTCCATCGGCCACGGTCAAGCGAGAATTTCGTGGTGGAAGACGCGCCTTGTATGAAGACCGTCGGTCCAAGTAGTTGCTGAATGAAACATTTCTTGTAGTGATCTAACTCAATCTTTCTTCCACTAACTCCTTTAGCGAGAAACTCTTTCTCAAGAAAGGTGTCGTTTTTCACGACAAACGTTTTGCCTTCAACCTTGTCGTGGAAGGTATACCCAGCGGTTTCCCTTGGGTATCCTATAAAGATATACTTTTCCGCCTTGGGTTCGAGTTTGTCAGGCTATAATTTTTTGACGTAATCCTCACACCCCCAAATTTTCAGAAATGACAACATTGGCTTCTTGCCACTCCATATCTCATATGGGTTTGTCTCCACGGATTTGGACGGTGCCTTGTTTAAAATAAAAGCTGAAATTTCTAGCACATATCCCCAAAACTATACGGACAAATCAGTTAAATACATCATGGACCACACACTATCCAATAGAGTACGGTTACGATGTTCCGACATACCGTTACGCTGAGGTGTCCCGGCTGGTGTAAGCTATGGTATGAAATCATAGTCCTTCAAGTGCATGCCAAACTCATAACTCAAATACTTGCCTCCCCGATCGGATTGAAGATGCTTGATTTTCTTGTTAAGTTGATTCTCTACTTCCTTCTGAAATTCCTTGAACTTTTCAAAGGTTTCAGATTTGTGCTTTATTAAGTAGATATATCCATATCTACTCAAATCATCAGTAAAGGTAACAAAATAATGATAACCATTGCGCGTTGAAACGCTCATGGGTCCACACACATCTATATGTATGATTCCCAGTAGGTCCGTAGCCCTCTCCGTTGTGCCAGAGAAGGGTGTCCTAGTCATCTTGCCCATGAAGCAAGGCTTGCATATATCAAGGGATTCAAAATTCAATTATTAAATGTGTCGTTGTATTGGGAACGGCAGTACCTAAGTAGGTTAGATAGAGGTGTGGGGACTAGAAGGGAAGCTATCGGCGGCGTCCGCAGGCGGGATTGGATACAAGCAAGCGTAGCTGGACGCCGGAAGTACCCAGGTTCGGAGCCCTCATGGTGAGGTAAAACTCCTACTCCTGGCGATCTGACTATGAGCGATATACGGGGTACAAGCGCTCCTCGAGCTGTATTCTCTAGCTACTGTCTTAAATGCAGACATACCAACCTTTTCTACTGAGTCCTTGCCTCTCCTTATATAGGCAGAGAGGCAACGGTCTCACTGGCTAGTCCGACTGGCGGCCCCCACAGGTGGGTCCCAGCCGGCTGGTCATCTACAGTATCCAGTACAACTATGTCTCATTAGAGTACGAGCGGTATGGTTGTCATGGGCACAGTGAACATCGTGCGAGCCTGTCGTCAGCACTGGGCCACTGTTCCCGCGTCACCCTGCAAAGTCTTCGGTATGTCCGAGTAGTTGCCAGTCTTGTCGTCGTACCAAGGCGTACCGCGCACTGTGCTGCATGTCGTTCTGTCCTCCTGATTGGTTCCGGCTACGCTGCTGTAGTCGGCTGCTTCTCGCCGCTCCGGCTACCGCGAGGTAGCCATCTTGACTTGTCTTGTCCGGCTGCACTCACCCAGTCGGGCGTGATCCGGCTGCCATAGTTCTTGTCCGGTTGGGGTATCCGGAGGTCATCCCCCCGACACTAGCCCCCGAGCGCGTGTAGATTTCGCCCTTAGGTGAAATGTGCGCGTGCTCCCTCTTCATTTTGAATTTCTGGCCGGCTATGCCTGGCGGTTGCGCTACCCGTGACGTCAGTGCTGACGCCGGCCACGCGCACACGCGCCATCATTACTCTGCGGCAGGCAGCAAAACGTCTCGTCGCACGTCGCCTCGGGAAACTGATGCCTGGCTCTTCGGTTCTCGCTCCGGGATCATCTGTGTGCCCCGCGTCTACACACAGGATCTGGGGCGGCGGTTGGAGTGGGGCGCGCCACGATGGATGTCGTGTGGCGCCACGGACGGTTGCCCTTCCGGGCCTTTAAAGAGGCGCCCAGGAGAGGGCGGTTCTTCCCTTCGCTTCCCCCGCTCCCAGTTGCCTTCCTCTTCTCTCTTGCGCCCTTGTTTTCCTCGCGTTGCCTCGCTTCGCCACCGTCGCTGCAGTCCGCCGCGCCGTCCGTTTAACATCATCGGTGGTACAGGCCACCTCCACTCTTCCGTCGTAGCACCTCCTAGCGAACCGGCAATGGCAGCCGAACGCGGAGCGTGGTGCGGCTCCTCTGTTACGGAGGAGCACATCCAAAAGTACCGAGCGACCCGCGTCCTGCCGTCGGAGGAGGAGGTGGAGGTGCGGCTCGCGCTGGCGGGGGAGGAGTTGTCGCAGCCGGCGGAGGGGGAGTGGGTCGTCTTTCTCTCGCACCTAGCCCGCAGGCTCGCGCTGCCGGTGCACCCCTTCTTCCTCACTTTCCTCGCCTTCTTCGACCTCCACCTCCACCATCTGGGCGCCAATGCCATCGGGACGTTGGTGCACTTCGTGGCCTTCTGCGAGGGCTACCTCGGGATCCAACCGGATCTCGGGCTCTTCTGTCGGCTCTTCCGAGTCTGGCCACAGGTTCAATTCACCAAGGGGATGCTAGTCGCGTGCGGCGGCGCCTCCATCTACTCCCGTACGTAGGCCGGCTAACCCAAGTTCCGGGTGCACGACACAGTACGGCTGTGGCAATAGTCATACTTCTACGTCCGCAACCTCACCGCCGAAGACCGGATCAACTTGCCGGCATTCCAGGACATAGAGTCCAGCTGGCAGCACTGGTATCTGAAGATCAATGGTGAGAAGGCGGAGTCGGATGCGATGCTCCTGCGCATGCAGTCCCTCGTCACCGCCGGTCTAACCGGCCTGAACATCACCCATAGCTAGATGTCCAGGCGGATGATGTCGCTGCAGCGGCGAGCGCACAAGATGTGCTACTACTCTGGCCGGCTGGACCCAACCCGGCTGTCTCGCCGTGATCCCAGCTACCACAACCTGAGGGAGTGGGTGTGGACCATCACGAAGGAGCGGCTGCCAGAAGGCTAGAAGTTCGGGCTGGCCCCTTACTTCCGCGACAACCGCGTGCCCCAGGTAAGTCCTTTTAGCCAGAATTTCTCTTGATTTTCTTCTTTCGTCATCCGACTGATCTGCTTGCCTTTTTTCCTTTTCTGGCAGATGTTCCCCTGCATCCTTCGCGAGGAGGGCGAGACCCCTCTTCAGAACTTCATGCCCGACTTGCCCGAGCCACGCGCTCGCCGGTCTAGCGAGGAGTATGACGGGGACAGGGACGTCATCCCTAGCCGGAACGACGAGCCGGCCGCCGATCCTCACGCGGAGGTCGACGAGGAGGAGGAGGCCGCGTCGGCTCTCGAGCCGTCTCGGCGTCGTGCAATGGACGGCGACTCCAGCCGGACCGGTGCTGGCGGGAGTGGCTCCAGCCGTTCTAGCGCTAGCCGGCCCGCTGCGGAGGAGCCGACCCCCAAGAGGAGTTGGACCGGCGCCCTTCCCCCAAGCCGCCTTGGCCGGAAGAAAGGGCCGCCCCCGGTGGTACAGGGGTAAGTCTTCTTCTAAGTGTTTTTACTGTCTTCCGCCCCGCTCGCCGCTCGCGCCTGCCTACGCCCCTCCTTCTTCCGAGGCGCCACCTCCGCTACCGCCTCAAGATGAACCGGCTGCCCCAGCCGGATCGGGGGATCCTTCGCCAGCTACGATGGTCCAGCCGGAAACAGTTGTGGCCACCTCGCAGAGCGGGGAAGGCTCTTCTGTGGGGATTTGGAGGGCGGTCACCGGCAAAGAACTCGTGGTGGTCGGCGACGACAACTCCGAGGACGAGCCCGCGGAGGAGTGGAGGACAGCGGTGGTTGCGGCGAAGGAGTCGCTGGCTGCCAATGCCGTGGACGACGACGCCTCCTCCTCTGCCTCGCTGACGGATCTCGCCGCCACCCTCGAGCTGGAGGTGAAGGAGATCCGGCTGCTCGAGGCCGCAGCCGGTGGCAACCGGTCCTTGGAGCAGAAACTTGCTGCTGCCAACGGTACCTCACAAAGTAAGTTCGCTTCATCCGGAATCATCTTTTTTTTGATAGCCGGTTTTGTCGCAGCTATCCTTGTGTGCGCCCAGCGGGAAATCGATCACCTGAAGAAGGCGGACGACCAGCTGAGCAAGTCCAATTCTACGCTCCGGCTGCAGAATAAGGACTGGCATGCCAAGGTGGACGCTCTGGAGGCCACCGTGAAGGAGAACGACGCCTCCCTCGCTAGCCGGACCGAAGCTTTCAACCTTCTTGAGGCCCAGAACAAGGACCAAGAGAAGGAAGTTAAGCGGCTGACGGCAAAGGAGAAGGCCCTGGTGGAAGAGCTGATGCAAGTCGGGCACATGGCTAAGGGTAAGTGATGTCTACGTACTTCTATTCTTGTAGACAGTTGTTGGGCCTCCAAGTGTAGAACAGCAGCAAGTTTTCCCTTAAGTGGATCACCCAAGGTTTATCGAACTCAGGGAGGAAGTGGTCAAAGGTA
Organism: Avena eriantha; assembly: GCA_910589775.1. Lineage (NCBI taxonomy): Eukaryota > Viridiplantae > Streptophyta > Magnoliopsida > Poales > Poaceae > Avena > Avena eriantha. The sequence goes on along the minus strand of OU342746.1, from coordinate 187,529,749 downwards.
TCCCCTCTCAAGAAACCCTGCAATCAAGATACAAGAAGTCTCTTGTGTCCCAAACACACCCAATACACTTGTCAGGTGTATAGGTGCACTAGTTCGCAGAAGAGATAGTGAAATACAAGTGGTATGGATAATTATAAGTGGTAATGGTGCCAGAAAATAGCTTGCTAGCGTGGAAGAGACTAAAGGCAAACTGAAATAAAGATGGAACCAAGCAAACATGTAACAGATCTAGTAGCAAACGGTGTATTAATGCTAAGAAACAAGGCCTAGGGATCATACTTTCACTAGTGAACACTCTCTCATATAAATATATTCTCTTCATGATACTACTCTTAACTACTCTCCGGTTGGACACTCTAATCGATGGTAGGGCTCTAACAGCACACCTCAAAGTAAGCCTTTCCCATCTAGATAACCCCACACTGTCACCTTGAGTACTAGATGAGTCCAACAAACACCACAATTTCATAAAGACATCCAACTCCAAATATAACTCATAACAAGTATTTGTAATCTCTAGCCTAAGTGCCACCATGCTGAGCACGCTGTCACTTTCACACACATGGGGAGAGCAGAGATTCATTAAAGCACTTGAGTAGCAAGGTAGATCTACTAGATTACAAAGCTCATGATCACAATATGATCATGCATAGAGAGAGAGATGAACACATAGCTACCGGTAGAACCCTTAGCCTCGAGAGAGAACTACTCCCTCCTCATCATGGGAATCAACAATGGTGATGGAGATGGTGGTGGAGATTGATGGAGATGGCTCCGGGGGCACTTCCCCATCCCGGCAGAGTGCCGGAACAGAGACTTTCTGTCCCCCGAATCTCCCCTCGGTGGCGGCGGTGCTGCGGAACTTTTCGTGGATTTTTGATTGATGATCTAGGGTTTTGGTATCGGGAGGCTCTTATAGGCGAGAGGGGAGACCGAGGGGGTGCCAGGGCTGGCCTCACCACCCCCTGGCGCGGGCCAGACTGGGCCGCGCGGCCAGGTGGTGTGGTGGCCCCCTGGTCCTTCTACGTCTCGTATTCCGGCACTTGATCACTTCTGGAAAATAGGCACTTTGGCTTTTGTCCCGTCCAATTCTGAGAATATTCATTTTCTGACTTTCCTGGAACCAAAAACAGCAGAAAACATGCAGCTGGCATTGTGGCTCTTGTTAATAGGTTAGTCCAAGAAATCATATGAAAAGTACTCCAAAGTTGGAACAAAACACAAGAAAGTGGATAAAACCAAGCATGAAACATCAAAAATTATAGATACATTTGCAATGTATCAACATCCCCAAGCTTAACTCCTGCTCATCCTCGAGTAGGTAAGTGATAAAAAGAAAGAATAATTTTTGAGGTGACATGCACCATCAAAGACTTGATCAAAGTATTTGCAAAACATTCAAAGCTGGGATCATAGTACTTCAATCATAACATGAAAGACAAAGTTCTAGCATAAGCAAAGAAACTATGATGCAACATGAAAAGGCACAAACAAAAGATTCATGAATAACAATGCTTTGCAAGACGTTTGTTTGTTTCACATAAAGAAAACATAGCATAATAGTATTCAGCTTGTCCCTCAATAGAGTAGCAAATATAAATGCATAGGACACCTTCATAGTTCATAAGAGTGACTAGATACAATAGTTTAAAACAAGCAATAACAAGTTATGCATCAATCAACTAGTCTTGGGACAATGCACATAGAACTAAGAATGGCCACTATGCTCTCAAAGTAGGTGCACAAAGATAGAAGGTGGAGACTCAATATAATGGTGGAAGAAAAGCCTTTTGTAAAAGGAAGTAGGGATTCAAGTCTCATAAAGAGCTTCCAAAAATTATGGTACTTACAGCTTCCAGCTCTCATTGCCCCTATCATAAGCATCTTGAAGTGATTAAGGTTAAAGTGAACAAACTATGGTGTACATGCTTGTCGAAGTATAAGTCAGAAATCTCATGTCCCTTGTATACGAGGGCCGCTCCTCATGCTACTTAAGTTCAGTCACCGGTAAGTTCTTGTCATCGTAAGTACATGTGTATCATAGAGAACCGCCAACGGGGTACCCCTTGCCCGATGATATGGAAGAATCCCCATATCAAAATGACAAGGCAAGCAGACAACGAGCATCTCAGCATTCTTCTTATTTACCATGGGAATATGGTGCTTTTTTCTCTCTTTCCTATTTTCATAGTATCTTTTTTTTCTTTTCTTTTTTTTCTATATAGGACTCTTTTTTTTATAAGAAGAATGCTTCATAGACAGCTCATTACAGTTACGCTGCAGGTTTTGCACCATGTCAGCATGGATTAGACCAGTGGCCCAGGCGTGTCTCTAACACATATACATAACTCCATGGACTTATAAGCTCCCCTTTCATTTCACACCGACGACATCCATATACAAAAGCGCATGATATCAACTAGGTACAAGTACCAAGTGCAATGTTGAAAGCGTTCCCCATGAAAGCATGGTTCTGCTAATTCCCGACAAATAAGTGCAAGCATATACAACATAGAAGACACAATGGTTCAAGTTTATTAAGGGCAAGAAAAGTAAAGTGTGCCATCAAGTTCGTGAGAGCTTTAATAACTAGTTTTCTCATAACAAGTGGAAGGTAAACAAAAGCATGAATATACTTGGAATAGCATAATCTAGTAGGTAGGTATGGTGGAATCTTTGGAATAACTTGGTTTAGGGAGTTGGATGCATGAGTGGAACTCATACTTTGTTGTGGAGGCTAGCAAAAGATTGGGAGCGACAAACTAAGAGAGCAATAATGGCCATAATCATGCAGAGCGACAAAACATCATTGATCAAAGCATAAAGTGGTACTACAAGTTGAAAACTAAAGGATCATAAAGGCTATGGTGACTTTGGATAGTCATAACATGGTGTGAGCATGCGCCAAGTCAACCCAAATAAAGCATCAAAGGAGAATACCACAATACTATGCTTTAATATGCTAAAACAACGCATGATTCATCCTAGGCACATTAAGCCATATCAATTGTTTATAACAAGTCATGCTACATCAAAGAATACTAAGCATAAAGCCAAAACAATATCAAGCATACCATGACAAAGCATAGGCCACAGTCAAAAACAAGCTCTTTTTACCACATGAGTATGAACTTTCCTACTCTTTTCCAAACCAAACCAAACTATTTGCAAACCAATGTATGAAAGAGGGGGTCCAACCAATTTATTCAGAAAACTAAGAAAACCAAGGCAAACAGAAACCAAAATGAAAATGAAAAAGAAGACGCTCCAAGAAAAACACAACTGTGCATGAAACAATAAAAATGAAGCGTTTGGAAGAAACCTGGGATTTTTATTGATGAAGAAGGGGATGCCTTGGGCATCCCCAAGCTTTGACGCTTGTACTTCTTAGATATTTCTTGGGGTGACACGCATGGCATCCCCAAGCTTGAGCTTTAGTCCATCCTTCATCTCATTACTCATTCCTTCCATACACCTGAAAATTTTCCTTCATACAAAACTTCACACAATCTTTATTAGCAACATTAGTGCACTTAAGATAAATAAGTCTCAAGGTTCAGTTCTAACACCAAATAAACTTACATTATAACACTAGCTACTGTAGCACTTCCCTCAAAAATCTCAATTCCCCAAAAGAACACAAAAAGGAACCCACAAGAAGCAAATGCAGAAAATGGCAGAAATCTGTCAAAACAGACCAGCAGGTACAGACGAATTTTTTCGAAGACCTTCTGTTGCTCAAATCAAAAATTGTTGAACTAAGGAAAGTTAGGAAACAACCTGGGGCAGAAGCACAAAAAGTCACGCCTCAAAAGGACGTACAGAGATTTTACACGAATTTTTACGGTGAAGCACAAAAATCTATTTCGGGACAGCAACTTTCCCAATCATCACTTCTCTCTCATTAGAGGTTACTCTTGGCACAAAAAGAAAATAAAAAGGATCAGGAGAGTTTATTACAGAGGTAATAACTTCCAAGACTCAACTAAAACTTTTGGGTTATCTCCCAATAAGTACTTTTCTTTAACGCCTTTAAGTTAGGAATGATAGTTTGAGAAGATGCTCACATAAGAAATATGAATTGAAGTAAATGAGAGCATCAAGAAGCAAATTCAAAGCACATTTAAGTCTAACCCACTTCCTATGCATAGGAATCTTGTAAAGAAACAAGTCATGAAATCACAAAGCAACAAGCATAGGAAAGCAAAACAAGTGCAACTTCAAAATTTTCAACATAAAGAGGGGAAACTTAATATTGTTGAGACACATAAAACCATGTTTCCCTCTCTCATAATAACTTTCAGTAGCAACATGAATAAAATTAACAATATAACTATCACATAAAACATTTTTATCATGAGCCACATGCATAAAAGAATTAATACTCCCCACATAAACATAGTCATTCTTGTTAATTGTAGTGGGAGCAAATTCAACAAAATAGCTATCATTATTAATTTCATCACCATAATCATCAAATATAGGAGGCATATTGTAATCATAATTAATTTCCTCATCAATAGTAGGTGGACTGAAAATATCATATTCATCATTGCAATCATCATAAATTGGAGGTATAGTATCTTCATAAGCAATAGAATAGTTATCTTCCAAAGTGTGTTCATTTGTAAACATATCATCATTGGAAGGATCATGGATAACACTAATAGTATAGAAATTATTAATATCATCATTTTCAGAATTGGTACCAAAGAGATTTTCAATATCAAAAGAAGTGTGCTTTTCCCAGTCATGATCACTACTGTAGGTAACAGGCATAGGAACATCATCGAGTTCAGACTCATCAAAATCTATAATAGGAGCTACATGCTTAGGGGAAAATACCGTTTCCTCCCTCCTTTGACTCCTCCTTTTCTTCTTTATCTTGTTCTCTTTAGGAGGGAGAGGCTTTAAAGGAAGCTTATCCATATACCCTGGTTCATTGTTAGAGACAATAGAAGAAACTTTGGAGGATTCCTTCTTTTCATTAATAAGATCAAAACACATATTAGTCCTATCATATTTTGGTAAAATCTCATCTTCTATAATATTTTGTATGTAAGTATTTGTGTGACAATTATCAACACAATAAAGATGACAACCATGCAGGACACTATTCATATCAAAAGCACCCATATCTACCAAAGAGGTTTTTCTTGATAACTCTTCACACCCCAAAAATAATGTAAGTTCATCATGCTGATTAGGAGTGATCATGTCATCACAATACAAACTTGCAGTACTCATTGGATTAGAAGGGCTATTATTATGGCCTGAGCATTGGAAATTGAAATGACCCACTTCAAAGCAAAGTTCACAAATAAAAGGATAGAGGGCACAAACTTTTTTACCAAGATCATTTAGAGCCCTATACCACATTCTAGTTTTTTCATTCCTGTGGGTGATACAATATTCTTCTTCAACTTGATTACTCTCACAAGGTCTATGTATCCCACAAAAATTAACATGCTTATAAGAAATAGTGCTTTTATAGGTTTGAGCATGTTTATTGCTATCATTAACAACAATTTCATTTTCCATGCAAGTGTCTTTAAAAGGCTCATGATACATGTCCCACTTTTCTTTAGGAGCATTAATATGAGAAGCAAAGGTTCTAAAACTATCAATAAGAATTTGAGGATCAAGACCATATTTAGCACTAAGCTCTTGAAAATCAGCAGTTTCAGCAAAAGACTTAATGCAATCATACTCATAGTTTATACCTGGTTCTTTACCTTTGTTGTTATCCCAATCTTCGGTATTGCTTTGAATTGTTTCAAGAAGATCCCACTTAGCTTTGCCCTCCTTACTTGTGAAGGATCCCTCTAAACAAGTATCTAGATAGTCCTTGTAATGTCCTGAAAGCCTTGCATAGAAATTATTAATAACAATATTACGGGGGAGCTCATGAATGGGACATTTGAGCATTAGTGACTTCAATCTCCCCCATGCTTGGACGATACTTTATCCATCATGAGAATGAAAATTATAAATGTAATTCCTATCTTTATGAATTTCATGAGGAGGATAAAATTTAGAGTAAAAGAGAGATTCAAGTTCCTTCCACTCTAAATGATGAGCATCATCTAGTAGCTCATACCACTCCCTTGATTTGCCCTTAAGTGAAAAAGAGAATAACTTCTTCTTGACGTGATCTGTTGTAATACCTGCACACTTGAACAACCCGCATAATTCGTGTATAAAGAGAAATGATCACCGGGATGGACAGTTCCATCCCCCAAATAGTAGTTATCAATAACACGATCAATAATTTTTATAGGTATTTTAAAAGGGATGCTTTCAGTATGTGGATTTAAAATATCACAAGTATCATTAGAATTACCACATATGGGAGATAAAGTATCATCAGAGCAAATTTTCTTCCTTAAAGCTGGGGAACTAAAGAGATCATTTTCATAAGAACCAACTTCCCCAAGCTTAGACGTTTCCATAGCATTAGTAACAAAGGTGTTCAAAAGATTCATACCAATAACATTGCTATTAGCATGCAAAGAAAGTTCCATGGGTTTTTTAATTTTCTTTTCAGACAATTCAAGTTCTAACTTAGGAAAAATACTAAAAAGCTCTCTATTTTTGTTGTTGTTTTCCATTAATCCTAACTAGTGAAAACAAGAAACAAAAAGACAAAATTCCAGAATCTAAAGGAAATAACTTCGAGCACTCACACCAGAGGATGTGAGTACCTTTTAACTTACCTCCCCGGCAACGGCGCCAGAAAATAGTTGTTTACCGTGGGAGGTTCTTCTTCTTTAATCCTCCGGTGTGAATACCTTTTACCTTACCTCCCCAGCAATGTCGCCAGAAAATAGGCGTTTGCCATGGGACGTTCTTCTTCTTTAATCCTCCGGTGTGAATACCATTTACCTTTCCTCCCGGCAACGGCGCTAGAAAATAGCTTGATGTCTACGCACTTCTATTCTTGTAGACAACTGTTGGGCCTCCAAGTGTAGAGGTTTGTAGAACAGCAGCAAGTTTTCCCTTAAGTGGATCACCCAAGGTTTATCGAACTCAGGGAGGAAGTGGTCAAAGGTATTCCCTCTCAAGCAACCCTGCAATCAAGATACAAGAAGTCTCTTGTGTCCCCAACACACCGAATACACTAGTCAGGTGTATAGGTGCACTAGTTCGGCGAAGAGATAGTGAAATACAAGTGGTATGGATAATTATAAGTGGTAACGGTGCCAGAAAATAGCTTGCTAGCATGGAAGAGACTAAAGGCAAACTGAAATAAAGATGGAACCAAGCAAACATGTAACAGATCTAGTAGCAAACGGTGTATTAATGCTAAGAAACAAGGCCTAGGGATCATACTTTCACTAGTGAACACTCTCTCATATAAATATATTCTCTTCATGATACTACTCTTAAGTACTCTCCGGTTGGACACTCTAATCGATGGTAGGGCTATAACAGCACACCTCAAAGTAAGCCTTTCCCATATAGATAACCCCACACTGTCACCTTGAGTACTAGATGAGTCCAACAAACACCACAATTTCATAAAGACATCCAACTCCAAATATAACTCATAACAAGTATTTGTAATCTCTAGCCTAAGTGCCACCATGGTGAGCACGCTGTCACTTTCACACACATGGGGAGAGCAGAGATTCATTAAAGGACTTAGGTAGCAAGGTAGATCTACTAGATTACAAAGCTCATGATCACAATATGATCATGCATAGAGAGAGATGAACACATAGCTATCGGTAGAACCCTTAGCCTCGAGAGAGAACTACTCCCTCCTCATCATGGGAATCGGCAATGGTTATGGCGATGGTGGTGGAGATCGATGGAGATGGCTCCGGGGGCACTTCCCCGTCCCAGCAGGGTGCCAGAACAGAGACTTTTTGTCCCCCGAATCTCCCCTTTGGTGGCGGCCGTGCTGCGGAACTTTTCGTGGATTTCTGATTGACGATCTAGGGTTTTGGTATCGTGAGGCTCTTATAGGCGAGAGGGGAGACCGAGGGGGTGCTAGGGCTGGCGTCACCACCCCCTGGCGCGTGCCAGGCTAGGCCGCGTGGCCAGGTGGTGTGGTGGCCCCCTAGTCCTTCTACGTCTCGTATTCTGGCACTTGATCACTTCCGGAAAAATAGGCACTTTGGCTTTTGTCCCGTCCAATTCCGAGAATATTCATTTTCTGACTTTCCTGGAACCAAAAACAACAGAAAACAGGCAGCTGGCACTGTGGCTCTTGTTAATAGGTTAGTCCAAGAAATCATATGAAAAGTACTCCAAAGTTGGAACAAAACACAAGGAAGTGGATAAAACCAAGCATGGAACATCAAAAATTATAGATACATTTGCAATGTATCAGTAAGTTCCTTTTCCGACTTCCCTCGTCTTTCCGGATCTGGTAGCCGGATCTGACTTTCTTTTTTCTGACAGCCTTTTATCCCGGCGTAGACCTGCTGGCCTACAACCGGCTGCAGAAGAACTGGCCGGGAGAACAGCAGACAGCCCAGGAGCTCGTCGTCCTTCTTGGCGAGGAGGATGCCAAGATTCACTAGGCGGCACAAGCCATCTTCTCCTTCCTGTGGCCGGACGCTCCGATTCTGGAGATGATGGCGCAGCTAGCCGCCAAGGTGGGGGAGGTGCCAGCTACCGTCGACCGGCTGCGAGACTTGGCGGCGCGAGCCGGATCGGAGATGGCTTTGGCCCTCATGCTCTCCGGGTACAAGGACGCCCGCGTCGAGAAGATCGGCGAGGGTTTCCGTGCCGGCGCCGACCTCGCCTCCATCCGCCAGTCCCATACGGAGCTCCGGGCCTCCGCCATCAAGATTGCTAACTATGTGGACCCCGACGAGGTGCTCATCGATTCGGAGTCCGTCGGCACTTCGGATGCGGAAGCCTCAGCACAGCCGACTAGGGCGACACTGGAACCAGATTGGCTGCCGCGCCTCCTCCGCCTCCCGAGACTGCCGCCAGCCAGGGCGCTCCGCACGGCAAGGGCCCTGCCGTTTAGCTATGACCCCGGGATGCCAGGTGTATTTGTTTATCTTGCCTAGCTCGAAACTTTGTTTGTCTGTATCGGCTGCTTCTGGTGCCGGGTAAACTCATGGGAGCTTCGTCTCCCCTTTCCTTTTAATGTCAGTCTGAACTAATTTGGTTTTCCTTCAACTTGTGTTTTTTTGCATGTCCTTTCAATATTTTGCCGATTGAATTTATCCGGCTGAATTCGCTCGGCTGAACGCCTTTAGCCGGGGGAGCTGCAATTCTAGTGGGGGCGCGCCAGTGCACCCACTGGGTGTAGCCCCCGAGATTCGGAGTAGCTGGCATAGCCAGGCACTTCGAATCTCCTTTATTTCCTTAAGTCTTCAATTTCATCTGACTAGACATCTCTTAGCCTGCTACTTTCGCTAGCTGGACGCCTGCATCCGGGGGAACTTCTATTCTAGTGGGGGCATGCCAGCGCACCCACTGGGTGTAGCCCCCGAGATTCGGAGTAGCTGGCATAGCCAGGTACTTCGAATCTTCGTCTTTCTTCTCTTCCTGCCCTTGCCCTCACCTGGGCTCCAAATATCCGGCCAAGCGCCTTTAGCCGGCCGAAAACTACAACATTCTACTAGGGGCGCGTGAGCGCACCCAGTGGGTGTAGCCCCCGAGATTCGGAGCGCTTGATGAAGGCAAGGACTTCGAATCTTCTTCATTTCTTCCTGAATTCCGACTCGAAATAGTCGTACAAAAAATATACACGAATGCATACATTCTCACCTGTTAATAGGTTAGTCTGCTAAACTTTAGCCGGAAGGCAGATTTGTGTTTTGAAAACCAGCTTGTGCTTTTCTAGATACTTAGTCGTTTACCCGTGTGCTCTGCTGTTTTCGCTGTGTCCTTGCCGGGCAGCCGGGTTGCGGTCTGCAGCCGGAATCGAAGGGAGCTGCCAGTACATTGCGCACGGTACTAACGGCCTAGCAGCCGAATTGTCTTAAGCTAGTTGCGAGGCCGGGACGCCCGATCTATCGCATCTCCTTCCCTTTTTCATGTGGGATGCCTCGGGCTTTTGCTCTTGCTAGCCGGACAGCCGGGTTGCGGTCTGTATCTAAGACAAAGAGTGGGCCTCTGACATCGTAGCACACTACTCAGCCGGTTCGTTGACATATTAGGTCGGGCCAGCCGACAAGCCCTTGGGTAGAGGTTGCCGGAGCCAAAACATCTGAACCGGGAAATAGATACATACACATTTCTAGCAAGGAGCCCCCAAGCATCTCGTAGGGGTCCGCATTTTCATTCATAGGGATTGCAGGATACATACACTATCCGGTGACTAGGTGTGAAACAAGCGCAACAAGGCCGCGTTCCAGGGGCGCTCGGTCTCCTCATCCGACTTGTCCATCTTGTTCTTGCACGGCTGCTGCGCGTCGATGATGTAGTAGGAGTCATTGGGCAGGGCTCGGCTGATGATGAAGGGACCTTCCCAGGGTGGCGATAGCTTGTGCATGCCCTTCGTGTCCTGCACCAGCCGGAGGACTAGATCGCCTTCGCGTAACGCGACAGGGCGGATCCGGCATGAATGGTAGTGGCGTAGGCGTTGCTGGTACAGGGCCGATCTGGACAATGCCAGTTCGCGGGCATCCTCGAGGAGATCCACACCATCTTCCCGCGCCTCTTGGTTGGCCTTTTCATCGTAGAGGAGCTTGCGCGGAGAGTTGAACTCGATATCCGTGGAGAGGACGGCTTCCGAGCCGTAGACCAGGAAGAACGGGGTGTAGCCGGTTGATCTATTCGGCGTGGTGCGGAGACTCCATAGCACGGCTAGAAGCTCCTCGATCCAGCATCCGGGCAACCGCTCCAAGGGCTCGATGAGGCGAGGTTTGATGCCGGCTAACACTAAGCCATTTTCCCTTTCGACTTGCCCGTTGGACTATGGGTGCACGACGGAAGCAAGGTCCAGTCAGATGACCTTGTTGCTGTAGAACCGGGCGAAGGCCCCCTTGGCGAAGTTCGTGCCGTTGTCGGTGATGATGTTGTTGGGGTAGCCAAACCGGTTGATGATGTCGGTAAAGAAGGTGACGACTGTCGCCCCATCTAGCTTCCGGATGGGCTTGGCCTCGATCCACTTTGTAAATTTGTCCACCGCCACCAGCAGATGGGTCATGCCCGCGCGCGCCCGCTTGAAGGGACCGACCATGTCGAGGACCCAAACAGCGAAGGGCCAGGTGATCGGTATGGTCTTGAGCACCGAAGCCGGCATATGCCTGAGCTGCCCAAAGCTTTGGCAGCCATTGCACGCGCAGACTTGCTGTTCGGCGTCCTCGAGGGCGGTGGGCCAATAGAAGACATGGCGAAACTCCTTGGCGACTATCGCCCTTGACGAAACGTGGTGTCCACACTCACCTTGGTGGATGTCCTTGAGAAGCCAGTAGCCTGTGTCCACGTCGACACACCTTTGGAAGATGCCGGATACGCTGCGCTTGTACAATTATTTGTTGATGATGGTGTACGTGTGCGCGCGGCGCCGGATTTGCCTGGCCTCCACCTCGTCATCTGGAAGTTCCCCGTTGGCGATGTAGTTCATGAAGGGCTGTGCCCAGGATGGTATCTCCCGGATGACGAGGATGCTTCCGCTCTCCAGTTGATGATCGTCGGGGGGTCGTCCGGATGAGGTACCTGGGATGGTAGCCCTCGAGCCGCTTGATGAGTCTGCATCCCCCGGGTCTTGCGAGCCGGAGGGTACTGACTTGCCGGAGTTGGTGCGGGACTTCTTCTTTGGAGGTTCTGCCGGCTCTGCGTCTGCCGCACCGTCCACTGGGGCACTTCCTTCCCATATAATGGAAGCCGACTCGGGGGACGGGTTGATGGAGGGCTTGCGCAGGTGCTCCAAGGAGACCCTAGGTGGGATCGCCTGCCTGGTGGATCCGATTCGTGCGAGCGAATCGGCTGCCTCATTATTGACATGAGGGATGTGATGGAATTCACATCCGTCGAAGCAAGTGCTAAGCTGCACCACCAGATCCGAATCGCCAAAGCAAAGGATCCGGTTGACACCGATCTCTCTGGCTAGCGAGAGGCCATGCGCCAGTGCCTTGTATTCGGCTACATCGTTAGAGGCCTTGAAGTGGATCTGCATGACGTACTCCAGCCGGTCTCCCTTGGGCGAGGTGAGCACGATGCCGGCTCCCAAGCCCCCGAGCATCTTTGACCCGTCGAAGTGCATCCTCCAATGGTCCGAATCCGGAACTGGTGGGAGGTATTGGGTCTTGGCCTAGTCGACGAGGAAGTCTACCAGCGCCTGTGACTTGATCGTGAGCCGGGGCTCGTACTGTATGGAGTAGGCGGCGAGCTCGATGGCCCACTTGGCGACTCGGCCGGTGGCGTCCTTGTTGCCGATGATTTCTGAAAGGGGTGCAGTGCACATGACCTTAATCGGATGCTCCTGGAAGTAGTGCTTGAGCTTCTTGCATGCCACGTACACGCCATAACACATCTTCTGGTAGTGGGGGTAGTTCTGCTTGGAGAGGGAGAGAACCTCGCTGAGGTAGTAGACGTGTCACTGAACCGGCTGAGCCTTGCCTTCCTCGGGGTGCTCCACCACCAGGATGACGCTGACAACCCGTCTGATGGCTGCTATATAGAGCAACATCGGCTCCTTGCTAGCCGGCGTGGCTAGAACCGGCGTTGTGGATAGCATGCGCTTGAGGTCGTGAAAGGCGGCGTCGCCTTGCGAGGTCCAGGAGAACTTGTCCGTCTTCTCCATCAGCTGGTACAATGGGAGTGCCTTCTCCCCCAGCCAGCTGACGAAACGGCTGAGGGAGGTGAGGCATCCGGTGAACTTCTGGACTCCAAGCAGGCTCCTGGGCGGCTGCATCCTTTCGATGGCCGCGATCTTTTTTGGATTTGCCTCGATCCCTCGTTGCGATATGAGAAAACCGAGTAGTTGGCCGGATGGGACTCCGAAGATGCATTTCTCCAGGTTAGCTTCATCTGGTATTGTCGGAGGTTGCCGAATTTCTCTCCCAGGTCTTTGAGGAGGGTGCGCTTCTCCTTGGTCTTGATGACCACATCGTCCACATAAGCGTGCACGTTTCAGCCGATCTGCGAGTGCAAGCAGTTCTGCATGCAGCGCTGATAGGTAGCGCCTGCATTCTTTAGACTGAAAGGCATGGTTACATAGCAGAAACCCCCGTACAGGGTGATAAATGATGTTTTTATCTGGTTAGCCGGGTTTAGCCGGATCTGATTATAACCGGAATAACAATCTAGAAAAGACAACAAATCGCAGCCGGCCGTGGAATCGATGACTTGATCGATACGGGGCAATGTGAACGGGTCTTTCGGGCACGCCTTGTTTAGGCTGGTGTAGTCGATACACATGCGCCAGGTCTTGTTCTTCTTCAACACCAGGACTGGGTTCGCCAGCCAGTCTGGGTGGTACACATCCATGATGAATCCGGCTGCGAGGAGCTGGGTGATCTCGTCACCGATAATCTTCTTCTTCTCCTCTGCAAACCGGCGCAGAGGCTACTTGATCGGCTTGGCATCCGGCTGCACATGAAGTGAGTGCTCGGCGAACTCCCTCGGTACACCTGGGATGTCCTTGGGTGACCATGCAAAGATGTCCCGATTCTCACGGAGGAAGTCAACGAGCACGCCTTCCTATTTGCTATCCAAGTTGGCATCGATGGTGACGAACTTGGTCGGGTCGGAGGGGTCGAGCAGGATCCTCTTTGTCTCCTTTGCCGACTGGAAAGCTCCTTCTCCAGCCGGCTTGCTGCTAGCCGACATATCTTGCTGGGCCATGGCCACATTGCGCATGATCACGCACTTCTCTTCGGCCACGATGAGGACCTCTGCCAGTTTGGAACCGGCTGAGGCGTACTCCATCAACCGCCTAAAGCAGCCGGTGACGGTGATCACGCCATTTGGTCCCAGCATCTTTGTCTTGAGGTATGCATAGTGGGGGATGGCCATGAATTTAGCGAGGGTGGGGCGCCCGAGGAGAGCATGGTAGGAGCTCGTCAAGTTTACCACCTCGAACCAAATCGGCTCGCGGCGGAAGTTTTCCTCAGTCCCGAAGATGACGTCCAGCTGGATTTTACCCAGTGGGGCACTAGCCGGTCCCGGCAATACGTCGTGGAACGTTGTGGTAGTCGGGCGCAGGTCGCATTCACGAATGCCCAGCTTCTCCAGCGACGAACGGTAGAGGAGGTTGAGGCTGCTGCCTCCGTCGATGAGGACGCGCGAGAAGCGGTAGGCGCGCTTGTTGGAGACGATGAGGGGGTCGAGCACCATGGCGTAGCCCCTGGGGTCGGCAGCTGCTCCGGCTGGTCTTTTCGGCTCCAGGTGATGGGGGTTTCCGACCAGTTCAGGTACTGGGGGACCGGAGAGACGATTGTGTTGACCTCCTTGGAGCATCACCTACGGCTGTGCTTGTCGTCCAGCTCCATCTCGAAGATGTGGTAGGCGGCGTGTGGCTGGGGGTAGCTGTTGTTGTTGTTGTTGTTGTCGCCGTTACCATCATTGCCAGCTCCCCTAGCCGGTGGTGGTGGTCCACCATGAGGGGGCGGGGGAGACGTTGATGGCTGCCCTGGTCCTTTAGCTGGCGGGTCCAGCTGCAGTTCCGGGTGGTGTGCGTAGCCGGTTTGAAGGGACCGCTATGCCATTTGCACGGGCCGTCAAACATTTGGTCGAAGGTGAGCCGCGGCTTCTGCCTTCTTGCATCGTTAGCCGGCGCGTCGGGTGCGCCCTCCATAGCTTTGACTTGCCGCGCGTGGTAGCGGGGCTTCTGTTGTCCGGCCTGGCGGTCCCCATGGAACCGGTTGTCATTGCCGTGGTGCCTGGAGGATCTGGCTTCTCCAGCCAGATTGCTCGGACGGTCGCGAGCCGGCTCTGTAGGAGTCGGACGCCCGTCATCGCTTACTCGGAGGGGCTTCTTCATGGTGGCATCTGTCGTGGCGTACTGGTCCACTACCGTCATGAGCTCCGCCATGGTTTTCGGCTCGTCACCCAGTAGCCGGTGGCGAAGCATGGTGCCTTCTCGGCATCCCTCGATGAAGAAACCAATGGCCTGGCTCTCCAGGATGCCCTCGCAAGTGTTGCACAGCTCCGTCCACTTGGCGAGGTACTTGGGGTCAGTCTCGCGGTCGCCCTGGATGCACAAGGCCAGGTCGTGTGGGTGTCCCGGACGCTTGTACATGCCGTTGAAGTTGCGGACGGACACCTTTTCGAAGTATGGCTAGGCGTTGATGTTGTTGGGTGCGAGGCTATTGAGCCATGTCCTTGCCAACCCAGTTAGCATAAGGGGGATGTAGCGCACCGCTGTGCGCTTATTCCCATGGGCAATGCCGACTGCCGTAGCATAGTCGGTCAGCCAATCTTCTGGCTTCATACTGCTGTCGTACTTGGGGGTGTCCCCGGGCAAGGTGAACTTATCCGGAAATTGCTCATTCCGGATGCGGGGTCCAAAACAAACCGGTTCGGTGCAGTCTTCTTCCTCCGTAATGCGCGCTTGAGAGAGGAGCTCGATGCGGTCATGGGCATCCGGACGATCCGGGTTGGGCGCTCCCACCTGGCCCGAGAGACGGGAACCGGCGAGTCTTGGTTCTCCGGTTGGGGGAGGGGGAGGCGGTGGGTTGCTGTTCACCGTTTGCTCCAGGCGCGGCTGGGCCTTGCTGCCCGAACCGCAACGCTTGCTGTGGGCCTTAGCCGGCTGAGGGGAGGCATGTTGGGTGTTGCGAGGCGCTCCCTTGCTGTTGACTGGTGGCTTGCTCCCCTTGGAGTAGCTGGGGTCCTCCTGCATCTGCCGGTTGGCGTCATCCTGCTCGTCCACGATCTGGAGGAGCTCCTGCACCTGAGCGTGCTGGCGGGTTCGCTCCTCGCCCTCCAGGTTGGGCAGTTCGTCTGCTGCGGCTCATGCCGCACGCAGATTCTTGATGGGCGTGCTATAGGTGGGCCGGATGAGGGCGGGCGCGGGATCCGGTTCCCCGTCCTTTTCCATCCTTCCGCCTAGCTCGCCGCCCCGGCGTCGCACCTGGCCGCGCCGGCTCGTCTCCGCGGTAGCTGGAGTGAAGCCGTGCGCGCGGTCGTACTCGCGTCGGGTGATCTCGAGTTGCTTGCGGGTTGCCGCCAGCTCCATGGCCTCTTGGAGGAGAAGATGTCTCTCCATGGCAAAGTTGGCCTCCGCCTCCTCCGAGTTATCCCCGAGGTTAACCGGCGTGAGGAGCCGATCAATGGCCTCCTCCACCGGGTTCCGAGGCTGCGGTGGTGCGGAGGTTCCGCCCTTGTCCGCGCCCCGCTCTTGCGGCTGGTGGGGGTGAGAACTGGTGTCGGCCATCATGACCTCGACGCCGCAGGAAGCGACGGAGGCACGTCTACGCAAAGGTGGCAGCTCTGTGATGGAGACAACCTCCCTAGGGAAATGCCCCGAAACGGTGGCGACGTAGACGGGGAGGTTGTCGAAAAGCAAGATGGAGCCATTCACCGGGAAGGAGGTTCCGACAAAGCAGGAAGCGTTGTCGATGATGTAGTCGAATTTGCCGAGCGTGAGCACCAGGCCGGAGGCCACGCGCTCACCGGCTGAAGTGCGGGGTCCCGTGCGGAATGTGACTCCGGTCGAAGCCATCTGTCCCACAGTGGGCGCCAACTGTCGTTGTATTGGGAATGGCAGTACCTAAGCAGGTTAGATAGAGGTGTGGGGACTAGCAGGGAAGCTATCAACAGCGTCCGCAGGCGGGATTGGATACAAGCAAGCGTAGCAGGACACTGGAAGTACCCAGGTTCGGAGACCTCGTGGTGAGGTAAAACTCCTACTCCTGCCGATCTGACTATGAGCGATATATAGGGTACAAGCGCTCCTTGAGCTGTATTTTCTAGCTACTGTCTTAAATGCACACAGACCAACCCTTTCTACTGAGGCCTTGCCTCTCCTTATATAGGCAGAGAGGCAACAGTCTCACTGGCCAGTCCGACTGGTGGCCCCCATAGGTGGGTCCTAGCCGGTTGGTCATCTACAGTATCCGGTACAACTATGTCTCGTCAGAGTACGAGCGGTATGGTTGTCGTGGGCATAGTGAACGTCGTGCGAGCCTATCGTCAGCACCGGGCCACTGTTCTCGCGTCACCCCGCAAAGTCTTCGGTATGGCCGAGTAGTTGCCAGTCTTCTCGTCATACTAGGGCATACCGCGCACTGTGCTGCACGTCGCTCTGTCCTCCTGATTGGTTCCGGCTACGCTGTTGTAGCCGGCTGCTTCTCTCCGCTCTGGCTACCGCGAGGTAGCCGGCTTGACTTGTCTTGTCCAGCTGCACTCAGCCAGCCGAGCGTGATCTGACTACCATAGTTCTTGTCTGGTTGGGGTATCCGGAGGTCATCCCCCTGACAAAAGGAGTCCATCAGAATGAAGGTTATTCATGTTCTTTATGCCAACATGACCAAGACGGTAATGCCACAGATACATGGTATTATCATCATTATGCTTACAATGTTTAGCATCAACATCATGGAAGTGAGTATTGCAAGCAAGATCCAGCAAGAATAAACCATTACACACAGACGCATGAACATAGAAAACATCATTCACTAAAATAGAACAACCACTTGTTCTGGATTTAAACAAATAATGATCTTGCAACAAGCAAGATCCACTCACAATATTCATACTTAATGCGGGTACATAGTAGCATTTATTCAAAACCAAAATCAATCATGACGGCATACATAGAGGTAAAGTGCCGTCGGCCACCACGTCAACTCTCGAGATGTTGCCGACGTGCAACGTCACCTCGTCCTTCCCCAGACGCCTTTTACTCCGCAACTCCTGCCAAGAGTTACAAATGTGAGCAACATAACCGGTATCAAATACCCAGGTGTTACTCCTAGCGCTAGTAAGGTATACATCTATAACATGTATATCAAATATACCTTTGTCTTTGGCGGCTATATTGTCGGCTTTTTTGTCCTCAAGGTACTTGGGGCAGTTGCGTTTATAGTGCCCGTCCCCTTTGCAGTAGTAGCACGTGACACCAGGCTTAGGACCAGGCCTAACAGCTTTAGAACTGTTGGCAACAAACTTTCCATCCTTCTTAGGCTTCTTACCCTTTCCCTTTTGCCCCGACTTCTTAAAGTTGCTGGTCTTATTGACCATCAACACCGTGTGCTCCTTTGATTTCAACCTCGGTAGTTTTGAGCATGGTGAACACTTCAGCAAGAGTCTTAGTTATCCCTTGCATGTTGTAGTTCATCACAAAGCTCTTGTAGCTAGGGGCAGCGAGTGCAGCACCCTATCAATCGTGAGCTCTTCCGGGATTTTGCAATCAAGGGCATTCAAGCACTTAACATAGCCAGACATTTTGACTACGTGCTTGCTTATACCGTTGTGCTCTTCCATTTTGGCGAAGAAGAAGATATTGGAAGCATCATACCTCTTCGCCCGAGCCTGTGGAGCAAAGACATCCTTGAGATCTTCAATGATCTCAAAAGCATTCATGTTCTCAAAATGCTTTTGAAGCTCTATCTCCATGGCATAGAGCATTCCATTATGGATGAGGGAGAAATCATCCACCTTGGACTACCAAACATTCTTTTTGTCCTATTAGGCGGAGTCTGCAGGCTTAGCAAGAAACTCAGCCTCGATGACATAAGTCAAATTGTAGGGGACTAGGAGGATCCTCAGATTGCGGAACCATGCGGTCATGTTGGTTCCATCAGTTTTCAGCTTGTCCTTCTCTAGGAACGTGCTAAGGTTGAAGGTGGGTGGGTGAGACATCTACAATGGATTTGCAAAGTGTTTAGACCATGTTCATAATATTGAGTCCAAGTTTTAATTTATGATGCTAAACTAAAACAAAAAGAACTGCCACCCAAATGAACACCCCTCAATTTGTTTGGTGATCACATGATCCTAATCCGCTACACTACCCTTGATCTTCATGGCCGACAGTGCAGTTTCAAAGGTAGACATTTTCTCAGTGTCAATCACATATCATGTGATTCATGCTCGACCTTTCAGCCTCTTGTATTCCGAGGCCATGTCTACACATGCTAGGCTCACCATTTCTAACTGGTGTGTATTTGTAGTGCAACATGGCTTACACCCACCGTATGCAAACGCAGATATGTCTGACACCCGATCATGACGGCCTGCCTCATAACGGAGAACTTTCTTGGTGGTGCACACACAAGGGGAATACTATGATTGTAATTATGTGAGGGATTATCCTATTATGCCACCATCGTATATCCTAATACACTGGCATAATAAGATGCATAATGAATACTTCAAAAGTATGGTGTCATGACATGGTTGTAGTGTCTTGATCGCCATCGAGAGCTCCAATGAAAACATTTCATAAACTTACCATTACCATGTGACGACACAAGCCCCTGCAAAATAAAGTTAGATGCCTCTACTTTATCTATTGCAAGTTTTACGCGGCTTTAGGGCTTTGGCAGGAGAAAACCTTCCCATCTACGAACATAGAGCCACAACATGGATTCAATGATTGCATTTTCTCTTCCCTTTTCAGGGCCCTCCGATGCAAATACCATATAAACTATTGTAGAGAGACAGACACCCCCAAAGCCACTTACTTGTGGACCGGTCTCGTGAATCACCACATAATGTATGTTGGTATCCCCTTCATCAAACAGTATCGCGATATGAACAAGAACACAAAAGAGGTTAGCAACTAGAAAATCAATGACCACATATTGCTATGTGTTCTATCCATACGACATTCCTTGTTGGGTTCACATCATAGAAAACAAAAAATTCTTACGATGGGAACTATACGCCAAGATCTATCTACTAGATACAAGCAACGGGTGGATATAAATCCATAGAGAACTTACCCTCGAAGCTAACAAAGCTTTGTTAACGAGTTGGAACTCGTGGATGATGTAGTCGTACACTTGTCGATCTCAAGATCGTGATGAAGTCCAGCAGGTCCAGCTCCAGCACGTCCATCAGATCTAGCTCTAGTAAGTCCAGCACCAGCAAGTCCAGCACCGCAAAGAAGCGGTGCATCCGTGATCGCACACACGTCCGGTACCATGACAACCTCCGTCTCTCGCTCCAGCAAAGCAGCGGAAGCAGCAACTCCTTTCCAGATAAAGCCACCAGGAACATGTATCTTGCTAACCGAGACCATGGGGAATAACTAGAGGGGGAGAGAGATCCTTCACGAGGAGGTCAGTCTTGTGAGGAGGAGACGGGGGCCGGTGGCCTTTTATAGGGAAGAGGGGGGCAGCCAAGGTCCATGGCGTGGCAGCCATGGTGGTGCCCCACCTCTTCCACATTCATGTGGGTGGAGCTCCCACTCCCATAAAAAGCCTCCACTCAAAATTCCACTCACACATGCATTAATTTCCACCAAATTTAATGCAAGCTCTCATTAAATAAAACTATTTTATTTATTTTATTCAGAATTTTTTTAATTACATTAATTAACAAACATTCACATAAAACCCCCTGCAACATTTCAATATCACATGCAGAACCAGTTTCAGCAATTTCACCCAAAACAATTCCAGTTTCCATCGAAATGATTCCAACGCTTTCTTAAATCTTTATCTGAAACATATTTTCTCCGAATGGTGTCGGTATCCCTTAAGTGTGTCACCCTACGGTTCGCGAAAAATGCAGACATGATCGAGACCCCTCTCCGATCAATAATTAGCAGCGGGACCTGGAGATCCATACTGACTCCCACATATTCAACGATGACTCTAGCGATCGTGTGAAGCTTTAACGTCGTAACTAAATCCCTTTGTCTCGTGATATATTAGATGTCCGAGATTCGATCATTGGCATCCAAATACCTAGTTTGATCTCGTTACCGACATGCACTCTTTTCTCGTTCCCGTGATATAACATTCTAGTGATCACATCACTTGCTTGCAAGCTATCTTAATGTGATATCACCGAGAGGGCCCGGAGTATACCTATCCATCATCGGGATGGAAAAATCCCACTCTTGATCCATGAGCCTCAACATAACACCTTCGTAGCACTGAAACCACCTTTATAGTCACCCTGTTATGGTGTGACGTTTGATGGTATCAAGATACTCTTCCGATGTTAGCAATTAACATGATCTCATGGTCTCAGGACTAAGATTACTTCGTATGATGTTATAGCAATATAAACATAATTACTCTGATCGTAATGCTATACTTCGGATGAATGTTCATCACATCATTCCACCAATGTTGTGACCTTGTTATTAACAACATCCAATGTCCATGATCAGGAAACCTTGATCATCTTGTTAATCAACGAGCTAGTTTATATGAGAGGCATTACTAGGAACTTTGTATTTTGTTTATTAAACACACATGTATTAACGTTTCCAATTAATACAATTATAGCATGCAAAATAAACATTTATCATAAACATGGAATAAGATAATAACCACTTTATTATTGCCTCTCGGGCATATTCCCTTCATTCCTACCCATAGACCCGCTTTGATATCACTGTAGGGTTCCAGAGCAGAAAAAATTCTAGTTATGCGAACACTAATACCAGGATCTATACTATGTAGACATAAGTAATGGAAAAGGATGACGGTATTCATACCCTTGAAGACCGAGGAATGCCTTATGTAGGAAGGCGTATGTTGATGAAGACGAGCAGCTCCAAGCACCCCAAGTGTGGTGCCTCTAAAGTACTACACATGTTCGGTGTAGGTAGCGTCTCCCGAGCTCTGATCCAACCGAGCAGCAGAAGAGGAAGATGGCGGACTGAAGATCACACGGCGGTAGTGTGAAGGTGGAGAACTCAAAACCCCCGAGGTCCTCTTCAATATTACAGAGAAACCCTAAAAGGAAATGAGAGACAGAGATGAGAGAATGGGATGATTTCCAAGGGGAGGGGTGACCCCTATTTATAGTGGGAGGGGAGGGGCACCACCCAAGGGGTAGGCGGTGTGGGACTATTCCCACAGCTACCGGCCACCAAGGGGGAGCCTCCGGCCTAGGTGGGCCCCACGTGGGGAGCCCACTAGGGGCTAGCCGGCTGGCCCTCCTCCATAGGCACCTTGCCCCTTTAGGCCTCTCCTCCGGGTGAGGCCCATTAGCAAAAAGGGTTACCTATAAAATAAAATAAAATATATATTTTAATATTAATTCAACCAATTAATATAAAATACACATATGTTTATATTTCTTCACTCCGGAACTCCTTCTGGACTCCCCGATAAACATCGGTTGTTACCCGGAACTATTCTGGTTTCTCTCTCTCTATTTCTCCTATGGCGCCATATCAATCCCTATGCATCCATGCCCTTAAGTGTGACATCCTTCGGTTCGGAAACACTCCGAACATGATAGAGACTTTCTCATATCAATGATTATCAGCGGGACCTGGATGCCCATGATGACCCTCGTGCATTTCATGAATCTTATCGCTTGAATCGTTAACGTCGTTTCCTATTCCCTTTACCACTTGATACCTAGTTCACCCGAGATTTGATATTCGGTACCTCCATACCTTAGTGTGATCTCTTTACCGATGAACTTGTTTACTCGTTCCCATGACGTTGCCTTCTGTGACCTAGTCACATGCTTGCAAGCTTTGTTAATGCAACGTCACTGATATGGCAACATGTATCTATCTGTTACATATATTGGCAAATCCTGGTCTTGATATGTACTCCTCTACTCGCTCCTTTAGGAAACCTGAGTGGCACCTTTTTGATCACCCTTTTACATCTTGATACTTGATACCATCTAAGCTCCCTCCAGAACGGTTATTTGCATTATTTCATAGTCTAAGGATCAAGTTGCGAGGATTCCTTTGTTTATCATTAATGGTGAACTTTGTAAATAGATCTCATTATGATAGATCTGTTGGATGTTTGTCTATCACATCATTCAACCAATGAAATGACCTCATTATCAATTGGCATAAATGCCCATGATCTCGAAACCCTACATCATCCTCCTGACCAATGAGCTAGTTCGCTAGAGGTAACTAGAGACACGGTTTGTTTACATACCACACGTATACTAACATTTCGTATTAACATAGTTATATCACGGTATGAAACGTACTATGAACACATAAGAGATATATCAAATGAAACACTTTAATATTTTCCTCTAGGGCATATCTCCTTCATGATCGGCATTAGATCGGTAGCAGGACATGTGCCGACAAGAGCCATGATGGGGTCGTATTCACCATCAAGTATGGCCATCAGGTATGAGTTGAAATCCTAAGGGTGAAGTGGTTCACTCATGGAGGCAAGAGCGTCAGCCATCAACTTGATTTTATTGAAGTAGATGGGAATTGTCGCGTCAAGCTTCTTCTCCTTGGATAGATCATCCTAGAGCTGCATCATCCGAGCGGTAGACTGAGACGAGAAACTCGAGACAAGGGCTTCCCAGGGCTCCCAAGATGAGGTAACTAGGGTGACCATCCCAAGCACACTCTCAATTAGGGAGCAGACTATTGGTGATAAAATAGTCTAATCGTGTTGATGCCATGCCGACTACTACCGGTTAGGGATGACATCAGCGGCGTCATTGCCGGTGGCAGGATTGGGAACGGTCGCATTCGGTAACGGTAGAGATCCATTGATGAACTCGTACAGGAGATTGCTCTGCAAGATGGGAATGATCTGAGTTCGCTGGTAGATGTAGTTGTTGGCATGCAACTTGATGGTGATCTTGTTGGTGATGTCGATCCATGTCGCAGGTATCATGGATGCCACCGTCGCTGCAACTCCCGCCATTATGGAAGTCTCAGACAAAGGAAGTAGCCAAGGAGAAGGCACCGGAGGTGGCACTCTGCGTCGAGGCAGTTGTAACATCCTCAAATTGGCCCTATGCACATTTTAGCGATTCACGCCAAACCCGCATAGAAATGATTCAATGGTGCCCACCAAGCACTTGAGTTCGGGTGGAAAACGAAGTAATACCATTACACAATAGTCCATGATGGAACCCACAAGAACATCCATATACAACGATGACTCAGCGAGTCAAGGATACAGATATGCATCACAAAGGTCCAAACCATCTTAAAAAGATACAACATCCGAGTTGGACAAAATGCAAATGGGACTAAGAGTCTTGAAGAATAACCAATGGCGTCCGTAACCCTGCCTAGAGCAAGCCGGAAGGGTACATTTGCTAATGTCGTCGAACTCATACCTGTCAAAGCAAAATGGGTGCTAACAAAGGGCAAAGGGCAAAGGAAAAAGGGAGCCGTCAATACTGAGGCAAGTACACAAGTAGTCTTAGAATTTGGCGGCTCTCGCCTACATGGGTATGGTGAAATTAAGTGGAAGTAAAGCATGCACTAAACAAACCTATAGAGAC
Source organism: Avena eriantha (assembly GCA_910589775.1). Lineage (NCBI taxonomy): Eukaryota > Viridiplantae > Streptophyta > Magnoliopsida > Poales > Poaceae > Avena > Avena eriantha. The sequence goes on along the minus strand of OU342746.1, from coordinate 187,505,464 downwards.
TCTATACAACTGTCGGCTATTAGAGAGAGAGAAGAGAGACCTATTCAGATCCAACCTGATACTAAAACCAAACATGACCCATCTTGGGTTTTCCCCCTCGAAACCAAACGAGTAAGTCCTTTCGAGGAAAAATCACACAGTGGATAATTTTATTCATTCATTCCATGGTAGTTGCCTAACTTACTAGTCATGTTAGATCCTAGTCATATTTACAATACTACTTTAGTGTAAGTTGTCTATGATCGAGAAACTATGCTCCAAGTCGTCCATAACCGCAGAAACGGCTTTTTGAAAAGATTTACTCTGTAGGGGTGCACAAATAGCAACACACACATGCTCAACGTCGGAAGAAGCAAACGAATAAAAGCAATGAGGCATCATAACAAAACCATTTCAAGAAATTAGAGAATGTGTTAGGGGCCGCCTAAAAGGGCTACCCGTACGAGTTATAGCTACGTCTCTTATGGACCTAGAGGTTACGTGCACTTGTCACGCGAGTAGAGGCCATAGACAATATATTCCTGAGACAGAGTGTCGCACCTACGCAACAGTAATAAACACTCACCGAGCAATAGGTAATAAACATTTTATAACATGTCATATGTACATTAGGTAACGTATAAAGCCCGAACTTGTTGTGACCCCAAAATATTCTTTAGAACCAGTTTCTGGTACTCAGGGTCTTAGGTGGACATAAGTGGGCAGGATAAAAGCCATATCTCAACTATTGCCCACCGGTGCCTCTTTATTAATCATATATACTCCCAACATTTAATTAGCAAGTTGTAAGTAGAACCATGATTATCTCCACCATTAAGCATGTGACAACCCCCAACCACTGTGGAACTCGACAACTGGAACCAACACCTGATCAAGCGACTACGACTCGCAAGGCTAACTATTTACCAAAACAACATGCAATAGGAAGTGACCAATGCAATATAGGTTGCAAGGAGCATAAATGGTACGAAAATTAAAGCATCGCAACACATATAGCAATTGAGAGGAGTAAAGACATAAAGCAAAAATAGGTAGCAGGGGGAGGATGCTCGCCTGGGAACCATTGCCAAAGGTACATCTGAAGAACTTTTCATTGATCACATCAACTCAACATCCTATTTCGGGAAGAATAAATGCACTAAAAAAACACCGGGTGCACTATTTAATACTACGGCAAAATATCCGGCATGATACATCTACGTATGCATGCATGGGAAGATGTGATACAATCTATCTAATTTAAGTAGAATCAGAATCCCGACAATTAATTAGACGGTTCAATTTATTTCGATAACCCACAATTTAAATGTTTGATTAACAACGCAAAACATGTCATCTGTTCTCTAGAAAAATTTGAATGGAGTTGAGATAAGGCCAAACATCTTGCATGCACTCCATATTTAATTATCAGATGAATCGGATATATGCCCCAAACCACATAATATGTTTACAAGCATGAACGATTTAATATGTAACAAGTTAAATATCATCTTATAAAAATAAGGGTTTAGGGTCACACATTTCGGTTCAAAGGTATTGGGTTCGACGGGATCGGTCTTCAGGAATGGTCTTCGGATCCGGGGTCGGGGTTTTCGGGTTCGTGAAGTAGACTTCGGGTCCACGGCATCCGGTTCCATGATGGCGATATTCGGATTCTAAAACAAAGGCCTTCATGTTTGATGATAGTGATCTTGAGTTCCTACTTCGGTTATCGGTCCACGGGTAGTCTTCGTGTCAAAAACCTTGGCGTTTGCGGGCGATGACAAACACAACACTTTTGGTGGAAAATGGGTTCACAACTGCAGTGCCACTTGTACATCATCTTCGCCGCATAATAAACACCACATTGGCACATCATCATTATAGCCTCACACAAGTACATATACAGCAATCGAGACAGAAGGCCACAGGGAAAAGGCATCAACCTGAGATGGCTCGGACCACGATGGGAAGCTTGGGTCAAGGTCGATGAAGTTCAGAGGCCAGGCATGACGGCACTAGGTGTACCTTTCCGGCGGTGGCAAGATCGCATGGGCGGGTGGCCCTAGTGGCGGCCGCGTGGACCAGGGAGACAGGGACAACGACGACCAGTCGCGATCCAGGAGGAAGCGGACGAGGCGGCTGCTTGACAAAGCTTAGAGACGAATGGGGCTCAAGGGGGAGCGGCTCATCGCAGCAGGATGAAGACGCGCGAGGATATAAGAGACTGGCAAGGTCGGGCGTAGGCGAGGCACTATGGAAGGACGACGATCTAGGGTGAGCTTAGTTGTGAGTCCACAGCCGGAGGGCCAACGGGCTCCGCTACTAGTGGCGCACATATAACAGGGAGGCAATGTCGAGCAGGGGCTTGTGGCAAGGAGGCGGCAGAGGGGTGGTTCCTGGCGATGGGATCCCATTAGGGTTGAGGAGAAGACATGGTGGTTGGTGGCGCTCGATTGGGTAGGTAGAGGGTTCCACTACGGGGTAGCTGAAAGAACATTTCATGATTTCCTATGTTTTGTGTGTTAGATAACAATACCATGGAAGTTCTAATGTGTACTAAGTGTTGCAGGAAAGTTTTGTGCATTTGGGGGGCCAGATTATCCACCCCCATCATGAGCCGAATAATCCGGCCAGACCATTTTGGCCAGGACTGGCGCTGCACGAGCTTCTGTCTGGGGGCGGATTTCCCCCCGGACAGTCCAGCTCTGGGGCGGTTTTTCTCCCTCGACCGGATAATCCGGCCCTCATGTTGGGCCGGATAATCCAGTCCCAAGGGAATCGCCCAAGAGAGTGTATGTGCGAGCTTCTGTCTGGGGGCGGAATTTCCCCCGGATATTCCGTGGCTGGGGCGGATTTCCCCCAGCCGGATAATCCAGCCCTCCCCTAGGGCCGGATAATCCGGTCCCTAGGAGAAGGTGTCAAGGGCCAGCCTGCACGAGCTTCTGTTCGTAGGCGGATTTCCTGTCGGATAATCTGAGTCTGGGGTGAAGTTTTCCCCAGACCAGATAATCTGGCCCTCACTTGGGTCGGATAATTCGGCCCCCAAAGGCTCCAATGGCTTGGTTTGGAAAGGGGGTATAAAAGCCCCTTCAGCCCCATCAAGCAGAACTCTTGATTCATTCGAAAATTGTCAGACCCATTGTAAGAGCTCTCTCTCTCTAGATCTCCCACTTCAACCACCCGAAGGCTTCAATCTTTGGGGGAATTGAAGGAGGAGACAATGTTCATTGCCATCACGAATCAAGCGCATCAACTCCTCTCCATTCATTTGGAGAAATCCCCAATCTAGTATTCTTGCTAATATCTCGGTCTTGTATTTTGTTATTGATAACTTGTTCTTGTGGCAGCCTGTTGTCATTATGGGAGCCTCCAATTTGGTTGTGGAGTTGTGCCCTGCTAGTTGTGTAAAGGCGCCAGTACCCGCCTCGAAGGGTTCCTATAGTGGAAAGGTGGATCAGGCCTTTGGTGGCAGGATCCATCGGAGAACAGGGTGAGGCCTATTGCGGTGTGATGGTCTTAGTACCGCCCACCTCTCCAACGCAGATGTACTTCCCTTAACAAGGAAGGAACTGCGGTAAAACAAATCCTATGTCTCCGCATGCTTCTCTGCGGTTCACTCGTTCCTCTTTCCACTCGCCTCTTACTCGCTAGTATATAGGTTTGCATATAGGGAAATTCTTCTAAGTAGTTATCTAGAGAATTTACCTTTTGTGTTAAGCCTAAAATTGAAAAATCATTAAAATTTGAAGTAGCACCTATTCACCCCCCTCTAGGTGCCCATACGATCCATTTCAATTGGTATCAGAGCCCCGACTCTTCATTCGGGCTTAACCGCCTAAGAGAAGTATGGGTACCAAGGAGAATGGGAATGAGGTTGTGGATAAGGTCACAATGGATGATCTCAAGACGTTGGAAACAACCTTGTTGAAATCCTTTGAGACCAAGATGGAGGAGATGCATCAAATGATTGCTCGCCTCACATCATCCGTAGCCCCATCTCCATCCTGCTCTGAGGCTGACACTCCCTCATCCAAGGATAAGGCTAACACCGGATCCAAGGAAGATGAAGTGGTAGGTGAAACACATAATGGTTCCACCTCCAAGAAGGGAAGTGGTAAGGAGGAATATAGTGAGGTTCATCACTTATATTCCCCCGACCCACCTATCCCTCATCCTCATATAAACAATAGGGGTGATCCACCCAAGCTTACTACATCTTCATTTAATCAATGACAATTCTTAATGAAGTCTCATGTTTGCAGCTCTTCTATTGAACTTTGGAGAAATATCAAAGAGGGTCTTCATATTGGAGATCACACCAACCTGACAAGAAGAGAAGTTGTGGATAGCCAATTGAATGTTACGACCCTTCACATGATACAGCTCGGAGTGGGTCCCAAGGACATGCCCCACATTGAACATCTCAACACAGCTAAAGAAGCTTGGGATGCTCTCACGGATCTCTTTATTGGAAATGAAAGCATGAGAAGGAATAGGTATGATGCCCTTAGTAATGAAGTTGAAGGATTTTACATGTTGGATGGTGAAAACCATGAATACATGTATAGAAGACTCAAGGGCATCGCAACAACGTTTAGAAAGCATGGAGCCACTCACATTGATGATGCTTGGATAAAAAGGAAATACGTGAGTGCTCCAATGCCTTTTGATCCAACGGACTTGAAGAGCTTGCAAGGTAGACACAACTACCATCAAATGATGTCCAATGAAGTCATGCAAGAAATGGCATCATTCAAGGTTGCTGCAAAGAACGCAAAAGATGCCCGTGCCCGTGCCATTGGAATGCAAAAAGGGGTCAATGTTGCTCTCAAGGCTAATATTGTTGAGCAAGATGAGGATGAAAGAGCTTTCGAGAGTGCCTCCATGGACTGCCCTGATGAAGTCAAACGTGCTCATGGTGAGTACATGGCATTTTACGCAAGGAACTTTTGGAAGGATCCTGCCAAGGCCAAGTCAGAACTCGAGCACAAGAATGGGTCAAGTGGAAGAAGAATTGTGGAGATAGGCTGCACTTAGTAGCTGAGTGTCCATATCAAAATAGAGAATACAATGGTGGCAGGCTCATCCTTAAAGAAAAATCCAAGGCACCTAAGAAGAAGCCATTTATCAAAAAGAATGGCCCTTACAAGAAGCAACCCAAGATTGTCTTGGTGGCACAAGAAGAATACTCCTCTGCAAGTGAAGATGAAGAGGATGAAGATAGTTCCCACGAGGTGGCTGCTATAGCTACCACATCAACTCCATCATCTTTCTTCGACTCGCCAAACGAAAACGTCATCAACAACAACGTCACTTGTCTTATGGCAAGAGGGTCCGAGGTATGAACTTCTAGTTCTTCATTCCCTAAGACTACCATAAATATGGATATCGATGATCATACTAGTCTTAAAATGAAAGAAGAAGTTATTGCTTTGGACAACTTTTTCGCTAACTTGCAAGGTGAGCACAAACTTCATTTTGATGCTCTTATGAGTCAACTTTCCCAAGCCGAAGATCTCCTTGAAGAAAAGGGCAGAATTGAAAGAGAAGATGCCTTGGAGATAGCTTCTTTGAAGAATGCCTTGAAAGAAGAAGAGGAAGCTCGAGTATCTCTGGAGGAGAGACTCGAATCCATTGAGGAGTCACATGAAGAAGTTGTGGCTCATCTCATCAAAGAACGTGACAACGCTCTTGCCAAGGTAAAGAAACTAAAGAAGGAAAAGATTGAATTTGGGGCTGCTCACGCCAAACTCTCGGAGAAGCTTGAGAAACTTGACATTTCTCACAAGGCATTGGAGAGTGAACACTCTACTCTAAAAGAGTCTCATGACCAGCTCCAAAATCAATTGAGGAAGTATGATGTGCCCAACACCTCCACATCATCTTATGGAAAAGAAGAACTTGCAAAACGATCTCAACACAAAGGTAAAGAAGTTCTAGATGAGATACTTAGCAAGCAAAGACCAAACAATGGAAAAGAGGGTCTTGGTTATATTCCCAAGACAAAGAACAAGAACAACAACAACAACAACAACAACAACAAGAAGAAGAAGAAGAAGAGCAAGACTTCCCAACCAAAGACTAGCACCACCACCAATGACAAGTCTAATTATGATGGTTTTGCAGGGGCTAACAATCCTAACTTTGAGTTATATTGCGATCATTATGGTGATGTTTATGCTAGTTATGTAGGTCCTTATGATTGTTACATTCCTTGGTCTATTTGGGTTCCCAAGACCCTTGTCACTAACATGAGAGGACCCATTGAAAAATGGGTACCTAAAAACAAAAAGTAACTTTCTTGCAGGGTTATGCTTCCGGTGGGTCTAAATGGGTACTTGATAGCGGATGCATGAGTCATATGACCGGAAGCAAGGAGATCATCATGGAGATGCGGCCAAATCATGATCATATAACCGTATCCTATGGTGACAAGTCTAAATCTGAGGTATTGGGTCTCGGCAAAGTTGTGGTGGCTCACGATATCTCTCTCGTGGACGTCATGCTTGTTGAGACCCTCGGTTACAATTTACTTTCAGTTCGCACCCTTGGTAAGATGGGCTTTGCAGTTTTTATTGATACTAATTTGCTGGTACTCTTGTGGAGCAAGTCTCTAAAAGTCGCTTCCGTGGGATATGTCGAAAATGACCTGTACGTGGTGGAATTTTTAGGGAAAACCACTACAGGCCCGATGTGTCTTTTCAGAAAGGGTGATGCGGGTTGGTTATGGCATCGCCGACTAGCCCACGTCAATATGAGAACTTTTCAAAGTCTCCACAAGGGTGGCCACATCCTTGGACTAAAAGAAATTGTCTCATTTGCCAATGATCGTGTTTGCAGGGCTTGTGTTGAAGGGAAAATGCATGACTCTCCTCATCGAAGGAAGACTAGTATTTCGTCAAAAAGGATCTTAGAGCTCCTTCACATGGACCTCTTTGGACCTCCATCTCATGCAAGCCTCGGTGGGAATAAGTACTTCCTTGTGATCATTGATGATTACTCAAGATACACTTGGGTCTATTTCTTCAAGTTGAAGAGCGAGACTCAACAAACGGTCATCGACTTCGCCAACGAGGTTCAACGTCAACACAACTTCTCTATTCTGGCAATAAGAAGTGATACCGGCTCCGAGTTCAAGAACTACACCTTAAATGACTTCCTAAGTGAAGAGGGGATAGGACATCAATATTCTGCTGCATACACCCCTCAACAAAATGGTGTTGCCGAGAGGAAGAACCGGACTCTAATGTATATGGCAAGGTCTATTCTAGCCGAATTCAAGTCTCCATATAACTTCTAGGCTGAAGCTATCTCTACTGCTTGTCATTCATCCAACCGGTTATACCTCTGTAAATCTTGGACAATACTCTGTATGAAATACTTACTGGTAACAAGCCAAACATCTCATACTTTCAGGTATTTGGGTGTAAGTGTTTCTTTCTCATCAAGGGAATTCGTTTATCTAAATTTGAGTCTAAGGATTTAGAAGGTATTTTTGTTGGTTATGGTGTCGAATACCACACTTATAGAGTCTACAATAAGCTCCTCGGAACTGTTGTAGAATCTTGTAGTGTGGTGTTCAAGGAAAATGACGACTCCCGTGCGGGGAAAGTTGATGTTTGTGATGCAGATGTTGAAATACCCCAAGATGCCATAAGAAGAATGGGCATGGGATTTTTCCGCCCCATTGAGGAACTCCTTGTGGCGGATCGAGAAGGATAATGCTCTACTCATGAAGATCCCTCATCTACACATACTCAACATGCTCCAACCAAGGGAGTAACTTCTACACCAACTCCACCAATTGCTGAAGGTCAACATGCTCCTGCATGCCCCAGGCCGGATTATCTGGTCGACACCGAATTATCCGGCCACCACTCCCCTGACGACCAAACTGTGCATCCTATCAAAGAAACTACTGCAAGCTCCAGGCCGGATTTTCCGTCTAACCCCGGATTATCCGGCCCCTCGCCAATTCAAGCAAGTCATAGGCAACCCGATGAAATTGCATCAAGTTCTCCCAGGATGGATTATCCGGCCTCACCCTCGGCCGGATTATCCGGCCCTGAAACTCCTGATGATCAGCAACCTCCTGTTACAGTTGCTGACCCACCTCAAGGGCATGCTTCGTCATCTCCTACTACTGATAATCAGACTTCAAATCAAGGTCAAGCAAATGATTCCAACAAAGACTCAAGTGATGAAACTATTCCACCAAGAGACGACAAGCTTACTGAACTTTGTCGCAAGGCTCGTGCTGATCGGAACCTTGAGTTGAGGGGTCATACTCTTGACAAAGTTGTAGGTGATCTTCGACGAAGGGTTTCCACAAGAAGGGAATTGGCAAGTTTTGGTGAGCATCAAGCTCACATCTCAATGGTGGAACCTAAGAAGGTGTTTGAAGCTCTTGAAGATCCGGACTAGGTTGTTGCTATGCATGAAGAGTTGAATAACCTTGAGCGCAACAAGGTCTGGAAACTAGTAGAGAAGCCCAAGGATTGCCGCAACGTTATCGGCACTAAATGGATATTTAAAAACAAGCAAGATGAGAATGGCATTGTTGTGAGGAACTAGGCGAGACTAGTGGCACAAGGCTATTCCCAAGTTGAGGGAATTGACTTCGGCGAGACCTATGCTCCTGTGGCTCGGCTTGAGTCCATCCGTATCCTTCTTGCTTATGCTGCCCATAACAATTTTAAATTGCAGCAAATGGATGTTAAGACTGCTTTTCTTAATGGTCCTCTACATGAGTTGGTATATGTAAAGCAACCCTCGGGATTTGAGGATCCTAACTTTCTGAACCATGTCTACAAACTCGATAAGGCACTCTATGGCCTTAAACAAGCCCCATGTGCGTGGTATGAGCACCTTAAAGAGTTATTGCTAGACCGTGGCTTCGAAGTTGGGAAAATTGATCCCATTCTTTTTACTAAGAAGGTTAAGCGGGAGCTCTTCGTATTCCAACTATATGTAGACAACATCATCTTTGGTTCTACTAATAAATCTTTTAATGATGAATTTTCAAAGCTTATGACTGACAGGTTTGAGTTGTCTATGATGGGGGAGTTATGGTTCTTTCTTGGATTCGAGATCAAGCAACTTAGAGAAGGGACCTTCATCAATCAAGTTAAATACATCCAAGACATGCTCAAGATATTCAAGATGACGGATCTTAATGGCGTCACCACTCCGATGCAAACAAAATGTCACCTTGAACTTAACCCTCACGGTAAAGATGTGGACCAAAAGGTATACCGGTCCATGATCGGCTCTCTCCTTTACCTCTGTGCATCTAGACCCGATATTGTGTTGAGTGCGGGGGTGTGTGCAAGGTATCAAGCAGCTCCTAAAGAAAGCCACTTAGTGGCGGTGAAGAGGATCTTCTGATATTTGGTTCATTCTCCTAACTTTGGTCTATGGTATCCCAAGGGCTCCAATTTCTCTCTATGTGGTTATACTAATTCATATTGGGCCGGTGATCAGGATGATCGGAAATCAACTTCTGGTGCTTGTCAGTTTTTGGGAAGATCTCTAGTTTGTTGGTCATCTAAAAAGCAGAATTGTATCTCTCTCTCCACCGCCGAAGCTGAATATGTTGCTGCTGCTAGTGCCTGCACTCAGTTATTATGGATGAGGCAAACTTTAAAGGAATATGGTGTAAATTGTGACAAAGTGCCTCTTTTATGCGATAATGAAAGTACAATCAAAATTGCGTACAAGCTGGTACATCACACAAGGACAAACCATATTGAGATTCGAAATCATTTTATTTGGGACCATGTTGCTCGAGGCGATAGATCTATCTTTTGTGAGCATGAAAGAACCAACTTGCTGATATTTTCATGAAGCCACTTGATGAAGCAAGGTTTTGCTACTTCAGGAATGAGCTAAATATCATTGATTCAAGGAGCTTGTCTTGATTACCCATGCACTCACTCATACATCTTAGTCTTATTTGGTCTAGATGTGGGCATGGATATAGGGGGAGTGTGGTCCTAATTGATTGGGCTAACCCTCCCCCCATAATGCCGAAAGCAAGTCAAATCATTTCTCTTAATATCATTTTGTGATATGTGAGCTTATTGATGAGTATTGGTCATGAACCCAAGATATATCTTCGTGGTGTCATACCATACACTCCAACAAGGTGGCTTCGGCCACCGCCCTCTTTCATGAGAAGAGTTGGATTTATTTGGATCTTCTTGATCGTTTTTAGATCCTCTCATGTTTTTATGGGAAGCACATTCACTTTTGGCTTTTAGTTGCTTTGATTCTTGCAAATTTGAGTGTGTAGTACCATCTCAGTTTGTCTCTCTTAATCCTAAGCCTTTTTTCCTACCCCTAAGCCATCTATTCCTGCACACAAGTCCCTTGTACATCTTGTGGGGGTGTTGTTTGGGGACACGCGAGCCTGACTCTGTGTGTAACAGAAGTTCAGAGTTTAGGCCGGATAATCTGGCCCAAGTACAGGCCTACGAGTGATACCTTGGGGCGTTAGCATCGCTCTTCTTCCTTTTTGGCGTCTCAATGCCAAAGGGGGAGATGTAGTTCTATTAGGTCTCCGAGAATTTGCATGTGTCGAGCACAAGCATTTGCACTTTTTCATTTGTCGTTTTATTACTTGTGCCCATTTAGCGTTGAACTTTAATTTGTGGTTTGTGGTTTGTGTGGAACTTTGTGTCTATGGAATTCTAGATTTATCTTGTGGATTACGCCTATGGATTCTGAAGGAAATATGCCCTGAGAGGAAATAATAAAGTTGTTATTATGTATTCCTTATATATGATAGATGTTTATTTTGCATGCTATAATTGTATTGATCGGAAACATAAATACATGTGTGTTTAATAAACAAAAAGGGTTCCTAGTTATGCCTCTCTTATAGACTAGCTTGTTTATTAACAAGATGATCAAGGTTTCCTAATCATGGACATTGGATGTTGTTAATAACAAGGTCACAGCATTTGTGAAATGATGTGATGAACATTCATCCGAAGTATAGCATTACGATCAAGTCATTATGTTTATTGCTATAACATCATACAAAGTAATCTTTATCCTTATACCATGAGATCATGTTAATTGCTAACACCAGAAGAGTATCTTGATAACATCAAACGTCACACCATAACAGGGTGACTATAAAGATGGGTTTAGTGCTACGAAGTTGTTATGTTGAGGCTCATGGATCAAGAGTGGAATTTGTCAATCCCGATGATGGATAGATATACTCTGGGCCCTCTCGGTGATATCACATTGAGATAGCTGCAAGCAAGTGATGTGATCACTAGAATGTTATATCATGGGAATGAGAAAAGAGTGCATCTCGGTAACGAGATCAAACTAGGTATTTGGATACCGATGATCGAATCTCGGACATGTATTATATCATGAGACAAAGGGATTAAATTACTAGCATTAAAGGTTCTCACGATCACAGAAGTCATCGTTGAATATGCAGGAGTCAGTATGGATCTCCAGGTCCCGCTTCTGATTATTGATCTAAGAGGAGTCTCAATCATGTCTGTATTATTCGCGAACCGTAGGGTGACACACTTAAGAGTTATCGGACACCATTTTGGAGCACATATGTTTCAGACGAAAGAATTGCAAAGCGCAGGAATTGTTTCGATAGAAACCGGAAATTGTTTCAGGTGAAATTGCAGAAAGTGGTTCTGCATGTGATATTGAAATATTGCAAGGGGTTATATGTGAATGTTTGTTAATTAAAATAATTAACAAAATTCTGAATAAATTTAATAAAAAAGATTTATTAAATGAGAGAGCATTAAACTTAGAGAATTTTAATGCATTTAATGTGGGGACTTTAAAAGGGAATGTGAAGAGGCATTTTAATGTGGAGGGGTTACCACCACATGAATAGGGGAGGTGAGGGGTCACCCCCATGCGCCAGCCATGGAGGGGGTACCCCCCTCCTCCTATAAAAGGTCACCCTCTCCCTCCTTCCTCACACCTCCTTGTGAAGGATCTCTCTCCCCCCTAGAATTATTCCCCCATGGTCTCGGATTAGCGAGATACATGTTCCCTGTGGCATTTCATCTGGAAGGAGTTTTTGCTTCCGCTGGATCGCTGGAGCGAGGAGGTGGAGGTTGTCCGGTGGCTTGAAAGTGTGTGCGAGTACGGATGCGCTGCTGAGTTGCGACGCTCGGACTTCCACTCGATCTTGAGATCGGCAAGTGTATGACTACATCAACCACGAGTTCCTACTCGTTAACAAAACTCGTTGTCTTCGAGGGTAAGTTCTCGATGGATGAATGTCCACCCGTTGCTCTGTAGCTAGTAGATAGATCTTGGCGTGTAGTTCTCATCGTAGGAAATTTTTTGTTTTCTATGCTGCGGACCCAACTGTGGTATCAGAGCCTGATTTATGTGTAGGTGCTTTGCACGGGTAGTACACATATGTTTATATGTGGGCGATGATGATTATGTTATTGCATCTTCTATGTATTTTGGATATTGGTGGCATAGTGGGATGAAGCTGCCCGGACCAACCTTACATGTCATCATACATGAGACCAGTTCCACGACTGACATGCAACTTGTTTTGCATAATTGGTTGGCGGGTGACTGTCTCTCCTACTATAGTCAATATCTGATTTACAACGAGTTGCTAATAACTTGGTTATCCTCGTTGTGGTTCATGTTCGTAGGTAAGAAAGGTTCTATCTCTGAAAGCCCTAAGCCACGTAAAACTTGCAATTGATAAATTAGAGGCGTCTAGTTTAGATCGTTGTTGGCCTAGTGTATTGATATGGTATTATTGTAAGTAGATGTATGATAGATACTCTTACAACACATTCAACGTGTAAGTTCCATAGACCTTGGCCTTACACACAAAGGAATGATAGAGATCATACCACGATGCAAATGATAGAGATCAAATGCATGGACCATATCATCTCACTTTACACATTAGATGTTAGCATCTTATACTGCTAGTTTGGCGCTTTTTGTAGCATTGTAAGATGATCCCTCATTTAGATATCAAGATAAAAATTTGTTCTTCCTTAAGTATGCACCGTTCTGTGGATCGTGTTTCAAGACATCACGTGATGATCGGGTGTACTCGAATCTACGCTTTCATTGGAACGGGTGTAAGGCAGTTTTACAAACGCGAATACTAAGGTTCTTACTTGGCGAGCCTAGCATGTACAGACATGGCCTCGGAACACGGACCGAAAGGTTAAGCATGAGTCATATAGTTGATATGATGCCCATATAGATGCTCGCGTTTGAAGCTACATCAACTCATGTGATGATCGGACTTGGTGTAGTGGATTTGGTTCATGTAATCACCAAAAGGACACGAGGGATGTCGTTTTTGAGTGGGTGTTCATTAGTAATTTGGATTAGTTGAACTCACTCTATCATAAACTTAGTCTAAATAAACTTTACAAATTCTGTTGTAGATGCACCACCTGCTTTTAATTTCAATGTGCTCATGGACAAAGAGAAACTTGCTGGGAATGGTAGCAACTTCACCAACTGGGCTATGAATTTGAGGATTCTCCTCACTGCAGCACAAAAGCAATATGTGCTAGATGCACCGCTAGGCCCCCCACCAGCTCCTAATGCCCCTGACGAAGAAAAGAATGTCTATATGATTCGTCAGGAGGACCACAACTTAGTTCATTGCAGCATACTGTATGGGCTAGAGCCAGAACTTTGAAAGCGTTTTGAAAATGGCAATGCCTTTGATACCATGGGAGAATTGAAAATCATTTTCGATACCCATGTTGCCGTAGAGAGTTATAATGCTACTGAAAAGTTCTTTAGCTGCATGATGGAGGAGAACTCCGTCAGTGAGCATGTACTCAAAATGTATGGGTACGCTGATAAGCTTGTGTCCTTAGGAATAATGATTCCCATTGACTTAGGCATACATCGTGTTCTCCAATCTCTTCCACCTAGCTACAAGAGCTTCGTGATGAACTATAATATGCAGGGCATGAAGAAGTCTCTTACCGAGCTTCTGTCAATGCTTAAGACTGCAGAAGTGGAGATTAGGAAAGAACATTAAGTGTTGATGATCAATAGGACCACCGGTTTCAAGAAGGACAAGAAATGCAAGCACAAGGGAAAGAAGGGTGGCAAATCTGTTGCCGCACCTGAAAAGAAACCCCGAGCTAGCCCTAAGTCTGACACCGAGTGTTACTATTGCAAGGGGACTGGCCATTGGAAGCACAATTGCCCCAAGTATTTGGCGGACAAGAAGTCTGGCAAGGCAAACAAAGGTATATATGATATACATGTTATTGATGTGTACTTGACTAGTACTTGTAGTAGCACCTGGGTATTTGATACAGGATCGGTTGCTAATATATGTAACTTGGTTCAGGGGCTGCGGAACAAGCGACAACTAGCAAGGAATGAGGTCATGATGCGAGTCGGCAATGGATCAAGAGTTGATGTGATCGCCATTGGGACGCTACCTCTCCATATGCCATCGGGATTAGTTATAAACCTAAATAATTGTTATTTGGTGCCTGCACTGAGCATGAACATTGTATCCGGGTCGTGTTTGATGCAAAGTGGTTATTCCTTTAAATCTGAAAACAATGGTGGTTCGATTTATAAGAATGATATCTTTTATGGTCATGCACCTGTGTTGAATGGTTTATTTATGTTGGATCTCGATAGTAATATTACACATATTCATAATGTTGATGCTAAAAGGATTAAACTTGATAATGATATATCTACATACATGTGGCACTGCCGTCTAGGTCATATTGGCGTTAAACGCATGAAGAAACTCCATTCTGATGGACTTTTGGAATCACTTGATTTTGAATCATTTGATACATGTGAGCCATGCCTTATGGGCAAGATGACTAGAATGCCGTTTTCCGGTTCAATGGAACGGGCAACAGATTTATTGGAAATCATACATACTGATGTGTGTGGACCAATGAGTGTGTCGGTGCGAGGTGGATATCGTTATTTTGTTACTTTCACGGATGATTTGAGTAGATACAGGTATATCTATTTGATGAAACACAAATCCGAAACCTTTGAAAAGTTCAAGGAATTTCAGAATGAAGTGGAAAATCATCGTAATAGAAAGATCAAATTTGTTCGGTCTGACCGTGGACGTGAGTATCTAAGTTACGAGTTTAGCACACACATGAAAGAGTGTGGAATAGTTTCACAACTCACGCCTGCCGGAACACCACAACGTAATGGTGTGTCAGAACGTCGTAATCGTACTTTATTGGATATGGTTCGATCTATGATGTCTCTAACTGACTTGCCACTGTCATTTTGGGGTTATGCACTGGAAACAGCTGCATTCACTTTAAATCGGGCACCATCTAAATCCGTTGAAACGACACCATATGAATTATGGTTTGGAAACAAACCTAAGTTGTCATTTCATAAAGTTTGGGGATGCGATGTTTATGTGAAGAAACTTCAGCCGGATAAACTCGAACCCAAAGCGTAAAATGCGTCTTCATAGGATACCCTAAGGAAACGATTGGGTATACCTTCTATCACAGATCCGAGGGCAAGGTTTTTGTTGCCAAGAATGGATCCTTTCTTGAGAAGGAGTTTCTCGCGAAAGGTGTGAGTAGTCGAAAGGTAGAACTTGAAGAGGTTATTGAACCTTCTCTTCATGAAATGGCGAGTAGCGTAGCACCGGAAGTTGTTTCGGAGTTGACTTCACCTAATGAAGAGAGAGCTAATGATATAGATCATGAAACTCCGAAAGAGGACACTACCAAACCTCGCAGGTCAAGCAGGACACGTGCAGCTCCTGAACTGTACGGCAATCCTGTTGTGAATTTCCTGGTTGATGAAATGGATGACCCTGCGACGTATGAAGAAGCGATGATGAGCCCGAATTCCAAAAAATGGCTAGAAGCCATGAAATCCGAGATGGAATTCATGTACGAGAACCAAGTTTGGACCTTGGTGGATTTACCTCACGATTGAAAGGCCTTTAAGAATAAATGGATTTTCAAAAGAAAAACTGATGCTGATGGTAATATGACCATCTATAAGGCTCGACTATGATGAGACATTCTCTCTCGTAGCGATGCTTAAGTCGGTTAGGATTATGTTAGCAAATGCTGCATATTTTGGTTATGAAATATGGCAGATGGATGTCAAAACTGCGTTCCTCAATGGTAATATTGAATAAGAGTTGTATATGATACAACCTAAGGGTTTTTTCGATCCTAAGGATGCTAATAAGGTATGCAAACTTCAGTGATCCATCTATGGACTGAACCAAGCATCCCGGAGTTGGAATCTCCGCTTTGATGAGGCGATCAAAGAGTTTGAATTTGTCCAAACTTATGGAGAGGCTTGTATTTACAAGAAAGTGAGTTGGAGCAATGTGGCATTTTTGATATTATATGTGGATGACATATTATTGATTGGAAATGATATAGATCTTTTAAACACTGTTAAAAGTTATCTAAACAGCAAATTTTCGATGAAAGACCTTGGTGAAGCATCATATATATTAGGCATTAAAATCTATAGAGATAGATCAAGGCGCCTAATTGGGCTATCGCAGAGTACATACCTTGATAAGATATTAAAGAAGTTTAATATGGACGGAAGTAAGAAGGGGTTCTTACCTATGTTGCAAGGCAAGACATTGAGTAAAACTCAAAGTCCGGCTACGGTGGAAGAAAGAGAGATAATGGATAAGATCCCCTATGCCTCGGCCATAGGCTCTATTATGTATGCCATGCTATGTATAAGACCGGATGTGGCACATGCTATTATTTTGACTAGCAGGTACCAATCTGATCCAGGTTCGGAACACTAGATAGCGGTCAAGAACATCCTCAAGTACTTGAGAAGAACTAGGGATATGTTTCTTATATACGGAGGTGAAGAAGAGCTAGTCGCTAAGTATTATGTCGATGCTAGCTTTGACACCGATCCGGATGACTCTAAATCTCAATCCGGATACATATTTCTCTTGAACGGAGCAGTAGTTAGTTGGAGGAGTTCCAAACAACCTGTGGTGGCTGGATCAACGATGGAGGTGGAATATGTTGCTGCTTCAAAAGCGGCGCAGGAAGCGGTTTGGATGAAAGAGTTCATTACGGAACTAGGTGTGGTTCCTAGTGCATTGGACCCAATGGTGATCTATTGTGACAACAATGGAGTCATAGCCAACACCAAGGAACCGAGGTCTCACAAGAATTCCAAGCATATTAAAAGCCGGTTTCACTCCATCCGCGAACATGTCAAAGATGGAGATATAAAGATTTGTAAAGTACACACGGACCTAAATGTAGCAGATCCATTGACTAAAGCTCTCCCTAGGGCAAAACATGATCAACACCAGAACTCCACGGGTGTTAGATTTATCACTATGTGAACTAGATTATTGTCTCTAGTGCAAGTGGGAGACTGAAGGAAATATGCCCTGACAGGCAATAATAAAGTTGTTATTATGTATTCCTTATATATGATAGATGTTTATTTTGCATGCTATAATTGTATGGATCGGAAACATCAATACATGTGTGTTTAATAAACAAAAAGGGTTCCTAGTTATGCCTCTCTTATAGACTAGCTTGTTGATTAACAAGATGATCAAGGTTTCCTGATCATGGACATTTGATGTTGTTAATAACAAGGTCACATCATTTGTGAAATGATGTGATGAACATTCATCCGAAGTATAGCATTACGATCAAGTCATTATGTTTATATTGCTATAACATCACAGGAAGTAATCTTTTTCCTTAGACCATGAGATCATGTTAATTGCTAACACCAGAAGAGTATCTTGATAACATCAAACGTCACACCGTAACAGGGTGACTATAAAGATGGGTTCAGTGCTACGAAGGTGTTATGTTGAGGCTCATGGATCAAGAGTGGAATTTGTCAATCCCGATGACGGATAGATATACTCTGGGCCCTCTCGGTGATATCACATTGAGATAGCTTGCAAGCAAGTTATGTGATCACTAGAATGTTATATCACGGGAACGAGAAAAGAGTGCATGTCAGTAACGAGATCAAACTAGGTATTTGGATACCAATGATCGAATCTCGGACATGTATTATATCGTGAGACAAAGGGATTAAATTACTAGCGTTAAAGGTTCTGACGATCACAGAAGTCATCGTTGAATATGCAGGGGTCAGTATGGATCTCCAGGTCCCTCTTCTGATTATTGATCTAAGAGGAGTCTCAATCATGTCTGTATTATTCGCGAACCATAGGGTGACACACTTAAGAGTTACCGGACACCATTTTGGAGCACATATGTTTTGGACGAAAGAATTGCAAAGCACAGGAATTGTTTCGATAGAAACCAGAAATTGTTTCGGGTGAAATTGCAGAAAGTGGTTCTGCATGTGATATTGAAATATTGCAAGGGGTTATATGTGAATGTTTGTTAATTAAAATAATTAACAAAATTCTGAATAAATTTAATAAAAAAGTTTTATTAAATGAGAGAGCATTAAACTTAGAGAATTTTAATGCATTTAATGTGGGGACTTTAAAAGGGAATGTGAAGAGGCATTTTAATGTGGAGGGGTTACCACCACATGAATGGGGGAGGTGAGGGGTCACCCCCATGCGCCAGCCATGGAGGGGGTACCCCCCTCCTCCTATAAAAGGTCACTCTCTCCCTCCTTCCTCACACCTCCTTGTGAAGGATCTCTCTCCCCCTCTAGAATTATTCCCCCATGGTCTCGGATTAGCGAGATACATGTTCCCGGTGGCATTTTGTCTGGAAGGAGTTGCTGCTTCCGCTGGATCGCTGGAGCGACGAGGTGGAGGTTGTCCGGTGGCTTGAATGTGTGTGCGAGTACAGATGCGCTGCTGAGTTGCGGCGCTCGGACTTCCACTCGATCTTGAGATCGGCAAGTGTATGACTACATCAACCACGAGTTCCTACTCGTTAACAAAACTCGTTGTCTTCGAGGGTAAGTTCTCGATGGATGTATGTCGACCCCTTGCTCTGTACCTAGAAGATAGATCTTAGCGTGTAGTTCTCATCGTAGGAATTTTTTTGTTTTCTATGCTGCGAACCCAACAGATTCATCTATCATATCCTATAATGTTTGGTATCTATCATGAGGAAGGTGCTTATATTGGTTATCACATTGATAATAGTGGCTATATCAAGGATGCCTCTCCCTATCTCGGTGGTATGATTATGTTGTTGATATTTCAATGGAATAGACTCGCACCTATTTGTGTGCATTTGTATTCAAATACAAATTTCTAGTATGCACACATTGAGGGGGAGTCTCTTTCATGTATTCTTTGTTGATGGTCTTGTGAACTTTCTTGCAAATCCTAGTATTGTCATCTAACACCAAAAAGGGGCAGATTGAAAGAACATTTCATGATTTCCTATGTTTTGTGTGTTAGATAACAATACCATGGAAGTTCTAATGTGCACTAAGTGTTGCAGGAAAGTTTTGTGCATTTGGGGGCTGGATTATCCACCCCCATCATGGGCCGGATAATCCAGCCAGACCATTTTGGCCAGGACTGGCGCTGCGTGAGCTTCTGTCTGGGGGTGGATTTTCCCCCGGACAGTCCGGCTCTAGGGCGGTTTTCCTCCCTAGACCGGATAATCCGGACCTCATGTTGGGCCGGATAATCCGGCCCTAGGGGAATCGCCAAAGAGAGCGTCTGCGCGAGCTTCTGTCTGGGGGTGGAATTTCCCCCGGATATTCCGTGGCTGGGGCGGATTTTCCCCCAGCCGGATAATCCGGCCCTCCCCTAGGGCCGGATAATCCGGTCCCCAGGAGAAGGTGTCAAGGGCCAGCCTGCGCGAGCTTCTGTCCGTAGGCGGATTTTCTGCCAGATAATCCGAATCTGGGGTGGAGTTTTCCCCAGGCCGGATAATCCGGCCCTCACTTGGGCTAGATAATCTGGCCCCCAAAGGCTCCAACGGCTTGGTTTGCAAAGGGAGTATAAAAGCCCCTTCTTCCCCATCAAGCAGGACTCTTGATTCATTCAAAAATTGTCAGACCCATTGCAAGAGCTCTCTCTCTCTAGATCTCCCACTTCAACCACCCGAAGGCTTCGATCTTTGGGGGAATTGAAGGAGGAGACAATTTTCATCGCCATCATGAATCAAGCGCATCAACTCCTCTCCATTCATTTGGAGAAATCCCTAATCTAGTATTCTTGCTAATATCTAGATCTTGTATTTTGTTATTGATAACTTATTCTTATGGCAGCTTGTTGTCATTACGGGAGCCTCCAATTTGGTTGTGGAGTTGTGCCCCGCTAGTTGTGTAAAGGCGTCGGTACCTGCCTCGAAGGGTTCCTATAGTGGAAAGGTGGATCGGGCCTTTGGTGGCGGGATCCATCGGAGAATAGGGTGAGGCCTATTGTGGCGTGGTGGTCTTAGTACCGCCCACCCCTCCAATGCAGATGTACTTCCCTTAACAAGGAAGGAACTTCGGTAAAACAAATCTTGTGTCTCCGTGTGCTTCTCTACGGTTCACTCGTTCCTCTTTCCACTCGCCTCTTACTCGCTAGTAGATAGGTTTACATATAGGGAAATTCTTCTAAGTAGTTATCTAGAGAATTTACCTTTTCCATTAAGCCTAAAATTGAAAAAGCATTAAAATTTGAAGTAGCACCTATTCACCCCTCCTCTAGGTGCCCATACGATCCATTTCAGTAGCTGGCGTGTGTTTCGTTCCGCGCGCATGTGTGTGTTGTGTGGTGCACATGGTGCATGAGTTGTGGTGTGTTGCGTGCGTGTTGCGTCGTGTATCGGTGTTGTGTGCATCAGGTGTTGGGTGGGCAGCATGCGTGAGTTGTGTTCCAGGGTGTGGGGTAGGTGTGCATCGTGTTGTGTGCGGTGGTGGCTGGGTATGGGGGGGGTCGGGTAGGTGTTAGGGTTTCGGGTTTGTGTTAGTGGGGTGGTAGGTGGCCTTGTAGGCTGGGTCTTTTAGCCTGGCCAGCAGGGCTACCTCCCCACTAAAAAACATTTTATTTTCTTGTCTTTTATAAAACCTTTTTGCAAATAGCTTTTAGATAGACAAAAATAGATTGTTGATTTGAAATAAATAGAAGAGTAACACAAAATCAAAAATAGTTTGATAAAATACTTTTACTGACAAAACATGCATGGGTATGCCTTGATGATGCACCAAATAGAAACAACAAGCAATTTTTAATTACGATTTCCACTGAGCGATGGTAGCCATGTGTTGCAGCGATTGTGGAGAAAGGCGAAAGCGATCTAGGGTTTTGGAGCCGTCGGCTCTGATACCATAAAAATATTTTATGGTAGGGTAATCTCGCACAACCCTCCGTAAAGGGTCTGGAGTGTATATGCCAGATACAACCGGTACACAAATACCATTACAATACAATTCATATTAGACTAGGTTAGGACTCTACGTGTAATTTATCACCGGGCTCTAGTCATTGAGGGGATTTCAGACCTAGCTATAGCTGAGGCGATCGCATGCCAGGAGGCTCTCGCCCTTGCGGAGGATCTGGCTCTAACAAAAATTCGGGTCGCATCGGATTGCAAAATAGTTGTCAAGGATAACTATGATGGCATGAGCGGCAAATACAGCCCGAACATTCGAGAGATAAAGATGAGCAATACATCATTTCATGATTGTGTCTATGTTCATGAGGGTATAATTTTGAAGCCCCTAACCAAGCTAAGCATTCTTTGGCATACGGATGGGTCGGCATGTTTGGCTCGGTGTTTCAAATTCTGTAATAATTCCTGTAAACATTCACTATGATCAATAAATCTTAGCAGGCATTGTCTCAAAGAGCAAAGACTAATAGCACGAATTATGTACATAGTGGCATGCAGTCTCTTTGACATCTTATACTATGAAACAGAGGGAGTAGCAGAAAGAATTTAGGGTTTTGTGCATGGTTTAAATCCCCGCACGCACTCCACTTATATATGCATGACATGGACAAGTTACATACGTATACGTCTCGTATTCGTGTTACAACAGGTGAGGTTAGAGTCTAATTACAATTCTAATACTCGCCCTCAATGTAAACCTCTACATACAAGGTTGAGATTGGACTTAAATATAACTAACATCTGTCGTGTGGGTGGCTTAGTAAATACATCAGCCAGTTGGTCATGAGTGGAGATGAACCTGACATCTAGTTCACCGGCAGCTACTTGTTCTCGCACAAAATGGAAATCGATCTCAATGTGCTTAGTTCGAGCATGAAAGACTGGATTCACCGTTAGATAAGTAGCTCCAAGATTATCACACCATAATATGGGGTACGCTACCGAGTCACACCAAGCTCCTTGAGTAGAGAGTCTACCCATATAGCTTCAGCAGCACCATTAGACAATGCTTTATACGCTGTCTCGGTACTCGATCTCGAGACTGTGGGTTGCTTCTTCAAACTCCATGAAATTAGAATGGGACCAACAAAAATTGCAAACCCACTAGTGGATCGTCTATCGTCCACACACCCTTCCCAATCAGCGTCGGTAAAGATACTGATGATAACTGATAGTGACTTGTGAATGCACAAGCCAGTCTCCAATGTCCCTTTGCCAAATCACAGAATTAGTTTAACAGACTCCCAATGTACATCAGTGGGTTGTGACAGGAACTGGCAAACCTTGTTTACTGCAAACAAAATATCTGGACGGGTGAGTGTCAAGTACTGCAGTCCTCCAACAATATTGCAATACCTATATGCATCATCTGAACTAAGATATGTGCCTGAGTCTCTAGCCAAAGTCTCAGAAGGAAGTGGAGTGGCAGCAAAATTACAATTCTCCATGTTGACTTGAGAAGATCAAGAGCATATTTCCGTTGAGTCAATGTCACCCCCCTGAATTGTATGGAATCAAGCGAGCATACCATGCTCATGGCGACTGTTTTACTCCATAGATAGACCGCTGAAGCTTGCAGACATGTGAGGGATAGTGGGAATCCTCAAAACTAGAAGGCTGCTACATATAGAGATCTTCAGCCAGGCAATCATGCCAGAAGGCATTGTTGACATCGACCTGCCGAAGACTCCAGCCACGTGAAACAATGAGAGACAGTACAAGACGAACCGTGGCGGGCTTCACAATAGGACTAAAAGTGTCTCCATAATCAATCCCGTGTTGTTGTGTAAAACTACGAGCTACCATGCATGCTTTATGCTGATCAATGGATCCGTCTGGATGATGCTTGGTTTTGAAAATCCACTTGCTATCAACAATATTGACACCAGGAGGTCGAGGGACCAGAGTCCAGGTGTTGGTCTGCAGCAACATAGCAAACTCATCCAACAAGGCAGTATGCCACGCCGGCTCAAGAAGCGCCTCTCGATGTGACGTACGAGCAGCAAAGAAGGAGCGACGATGTGGATCATACCGAACAGTACCGTTAGTGTATGTCTTCTCTCAGCGAGTCTGGTCACGGTGATGCGTAATCATCACATGCTGTGTCTTAGCAGGAGGAGCGGTCGAAGGCGTCGTGGCCGATGGAGCGGCAGCAGGCGACGTGGGCTATCCAGGAGCCGACACGGGCTACGGCCCATGGGCTGGCGCAAGAGGAGGCAGGCCGACGGAGGGTGGCATCGCTAGTGGCTCGAGCCTAGCACCCGAGGAGACCCGTGCATGGCCTCCCCATGTACGTCGATCGGCACGACGTCGATTGCCTGCTCCTCTGGGCAAGGAGTCGCGGGCACCTGCAAGGGAACAACATCACCTTGCACATGTGGATCAGTAGACAAATAGGACAAGTCATAATTGTGCACATGCTCAGTAGTAACTGGTTCATCAGAAGAAAAACGAATAGCTTGTTCAAGAGTGGAAACATCGACCGACACACCGAGAGTGGCAAAGGGAAACACGGTCTCATCAAAGACAATGTCAGAAGAGATGTACACATGCCCCATGGATCTATCCAAGCATTTATACCCCTTATGCATGGGGCTATACCCCAGAAAGACACGCATCTTAGAATGAAACTCCAATTTGTGAGAATTGTATTTGTGAAGATTAGGCCAACAGGCACACCCACATATGTGAAGGAAATCATAGTTAGCCTAATGATGGCTCTGAAATATAGCCATCTATGTCCACATTTAAACCAGATATTATTCATATTTTTTATGAAATAGCTCTCTATACCCTGCCACTAATGCCTAATGATCAAAGGGGTATGCAATCCTTTCTTTCTATTTTTCCCTATGCAGATAATGACGTTTGATCATGAGAAACACTACATTAAAGGCAAATATATGAGATTTCCAACAACCGGAAGAAACTAGGAGTCGTGAAGCAGAGGCAGACGCTTTAACGACCAACTATACGACCGACACAAAATTCCGGCCGTATAGTTCCGGTCGTATAGTTGCCATCGACACCGCTAGGTCAAACAGAACAACTTTTGTGAAGAGGCCCCTATATAAAGAGGCCTCAGGCGACGAGAAAAGGCCCCTGCCCTGCCCCAGATCATCAGCCGCCTCTAGATCTCCATCCACCACACCAAAGATCCGCTAGAGGAATAGACTTAGATCTAATCTCCAAACCCTTCTCCACCACCATGGCCATATTCTACCACTTGTAATAGTAGATCTCATCTTCGATTGGCGACATTGTAAGACTATTTGCTATCAATCTCATGATTTCCACTATGATGTTTATGATCTTTGATCTCATCTCTATGTGTGAGTAATTCTCCTTGGGCTCAGGGCTTCGGCCATGCCATGTAGCTTTTTGTGCATGTTATTTATCATAGATGGGATCATGTATTAGTTTGTATGACATGATGATTATTGTATCCTCTCTTGCCTCAATCTAAGGACTTGTCATGTACCCAAGACCCCGAGGATTGAGCCAGGTATAGGGAGTATGAGTAATGACTAATCTGCAGGTTGGGAACCCTAGTGATAGAAGGGGTAGTACAGCTATATGTGAGGGATTTACTTGGGATTAACGGTGATGTCACTATGCATATCATTAGTTCTCTTTCTTCTATGGATGAGACTAGTAGGTTATTGCTATAAGCGGTTGTGGATGCAATAGCAATTATGGATGCACTACCCACATATAATTTATCTTGCTCTAACAATTAAATGCATACTTTATTTCTATTTTTTATTCCCAATCAGATGTTTTGCATAGCTACAGGTGAAACCGAATGCCCTAGGTCCTCTCTCTCCATCATCGATAACAACAAAAGGCACAAACTCTTGGTCTGGTAAAAACACAAAAGGAATTCTAAAACTCCCGAAGGTCCATTAAAGTAACTTCACTATGCTTCTACTTCCCGAGGATTCGATAAACCTAGGTCTACTAGGGAAAAAGAGCTATACTACGTCCGTAATCCGAATCAAAGGTATCAACCCTTTTTTGGCGCCGTTGTCGAGGAAGCAATAGCTACCCTGGTGAGGTTAGTAGGAACCTTGCTAGTTTTAATTCTTGTTTTTACTTTTTAGTTTGCTTTCAGTCTTTATTTGAAAAACCAAAAAAAATAGTTAGCCTTTAAATTATTTCTTTTACTTCTATAAGTCTCTATTTAAGAAAACCCAAAACATATGAAATATGGCTGAAAAGAAGCTTGGGGAGTTTGCTACTCCCAACAATGATTATTTGCATACTCCTATTACTCAGCCACCAATTGCTGCTGATGACTATGAAATTAAGCCCCATTATTTAAGTTTGGTTCAACAGAATCAATTTGGAGGCTCTGTTGTTGAGGACGCAGGTATGCACTTGAACAATTTCACTGAAATATGTGATATGATGCGTTTAAAAGATGTTCACCCTGATACGGTCAAATTGTGCTTATTTCCTTTCTCTCTTAGAGGAAGAGCAAAAGAATGGTTGCTATCTTTGCCTAGAAATACTATTACATCATGGGTGGAATGCACTTCTTTATTTATGACTAAATTTTTCCCACCTGTAAAGACTATGCAACTAAGATCTAATATTACTGGTTTTAGATAGGAAGAGTGTGAGCCACTAGCACTTGCATGGGAGAGGATGAAAGAATGCATGAGAAACTATCCTAGTCATGGGATGGAAGACTGGTTAATTCTCCATTTATTTTATAATGCTCTTAATCCTATGTCTAAGTCTATGCTTGATACTATAGTTGGGGGAACATTTATGGGTAAACATATTACGGAAGCAAAGCAGCTTCTAGACAATATGCAAGACAACCATGCCCAATGGCATGTGGATAGTTCAAACATGAAGAAGGTGAACTCTGTCCCACCACAAGAAAACGAAGAACTCAATGCTAAGTTGGATGAGCTCATATTAGTCGTAAAAGGTAAGGAAACCTAGGTAAGAGCTATCCTAGAAACAAATATTGAAGAAATAGAATTCATAGCTCGTAATGATTATAACCCAGCTTGGAAGAAGAATTATAATCCTAACTTTCAGAAACATTATTCTAGTCCTACAGGTAACTCTAATAATAATATGGGAACTAGTAATGGTAGTCTCCAAGAAACACTTAAGTCCTTTATAGACTCACAAAATGAGCAAAATAATATCCTCGTTAAAATAATAGAGAAACATGATGCTATGCTTGGTAAATTATCTAACCAAGCTGTAAGTTTGAGGAATGATTTGCAGGCCCTCCAAGAAAGAACGAGGATTGTTGAGGCACAGCTAGGTAAGATAACCGAGAGTCAAACTTTCATTCTAGCTAAATTTGCAGGAAAAGCTGAGCCCAGTCCTGTTGAAGACCTCAAGATGATGAGAATCCAAAGGGAGGAGACTGAAGAACTTGATTATAGTAATGCTCCTTCACCAAGTTACACCGTGGAAGATCTTGTAAAAAGGATCAATATTAAGATTCCGGTATGTGAAGGAAATGAGGAAGCTATGTACCAACACTTTGTTAATCAGGTAGCAATAAAGGTGTGTGAGCTTGAGGAAGAATATAAGCAAATTGCTGAAAAATTACCTGTGAAGCTTGATGATATATTTGAGCCTACTATTAAGATTAAGATTGAGAACAATGAGATAGCTGCACTTTGTGATCTAGGTGCAAGCGTTTCAACAATTCCAAAGAGTCTTTTTAACAAGTAAAACCTTGGCTCTTTTGAAAACACCGAGTTAAAATTACATCTTGTAGATTCTACCTACAAACAAGCTGTAGGAATTAAGGAGAATACTTTAGTATATATTAAAGGTTATCCTGCTCTTATTAATTTTGTTATTGTTGACATGCCTGAAGATGCTACTGCTCCTATTATATTAGGTTGTCCTTTCTTAAGAACTATTAAGGCTTTGATTAATCTACATGAAGGGAACGTGAAGCTTCAATTGCCTTCGCGTGATCCTTTTATTATTCATTTCCCCAGGAAGAAGAAAGCCAGGCCATCACTTTGAAGGCCAACTATTTTGGAGTGGGTGTTCCACTCATCTGGCCTAAGTGAGCAACATTGAGGTCAAGCTATTGACCATAAAAGAGCGCTTCGCAAGAGGCAACCCATGTGAAATAAAGGTTTAAGAAATTTTTTTAAGTTTTAGTTTAAGTTTATGTTTAATAAAGAGTGCTAGAAAGCTCCAATTAAGGAGAAGAAGTTCGGTAGTACTAAAAATCCTGCTTAATACATGTTGATGTTGGTCGACAATATTTACTATATTTTTCTATCAAAAACAAGGTATTTCACTAAGTTACAGGATAAGAAAGAACTCTCGAAGAAATATAATTTTTTGATGTATTCAGAAGGTTTAACGACCAACTATATATACAGCGGGAATAAAAATTCCGGCCGTATAGTTCTGGTCATATAGATATTTTTGCCATCGACAATTTTTCTTTCATATGTATTAACGGTTTAACGACCAACTATACGGTGGGAATAAAAATTCCGGCCGTATAGTTCTGGTCGTATAGATATCGATGCTTTTGTACGATTTCTTTTCCAGGTACAGAGTTTGATGACCAACTATATGGCGGGAATAAAAATTCCGGCCGTATAGTTCTGGTCATGTAGCTGCACCGCTAGGTGGAAACCCAAAAATTTTGATAGCAGGCCAACTATACGGCAGGAATACATTGTGCTGGCCATATAGTTCCGCACTGATACGTTGCAACGTATCTATAATTTTTGATGTTCCATGCTTGTTTTACATCTACTTTCTTATGTTTTGTCCACACTTTGGAGTATTTTTATACACTTTCTTGGACTAAACTATTAACAAGATGCCACAGTGCCAGTTGCCTATTTTTTGATGCTTTTGGTTCCAGAAAGTTAGAAAATGAATATTCTCGGAATTGGATGGGACAAAGGCCAAAGTCAATATTTCACCGAGGGGAACACATAGCCATAAGATGAGACGGAGAGGGGCCAGGGGCCGGCCACACCACCTGGCAACGCGGCTAGGCCTGGCCTACGCCAGGGGGTGGTGCGGCCGCCTCGGGCACCCCGATACAAAGACCCTAAGAACCCGATCAAAATTCCACTAAAGAGTATGTAGTCGCTGCCATCTCCATCCCTAAATTGGGAGGGATCTGAAGCTCTTCTCGGCACCCTGCCGGAGGGGAGAGATCACCCTAGAGGCCTTCTTCATCACCATGACTGCCTCCGGTGTGATGCGTGAGTAGTTCATCCCTGGACTACGGGTCCATGTAGTAGCTATCTGGTTGGTTCTTCTCCTTTGTGCTACCATGTTTAGATCTTGTGAGCTCTATTCATGATCAAGATCATCTATTTGTAATCATACATGTTGTCTTTGCGGGGATTTGATGGATATTGAGATGTTATTTCAGATTGATTGTTGATTCTATCATGTCTTTGTTATTTGTGATCTTGCATGCTCTCCGTTGTTAGTAGCTATCTTGGCCGAGTAGATGCTAGCAACTCCAAGAGGGAGTATTTATGCTCGATAGTGGGTGCATGCCTCTAGTAATCTGGGAAGTGACAGAAATCTCTAAGGTACTAGGTGTGTTATTGCTAGTAGGGAGAAAACAATAATCCTTTGTTCATAGAACAATCGTATTGTTTACTTTACTCACTTTGCTTTATGCAATTATCTGTTGCTTGCATCTTAATACTGGAAGGGGTTCGGATGATAACCTGAAGGTGGATTATTAGTCATAGATGCAGTTCGATTATGGTCTATGTATAATGTTGTAATGCCCAATCAAATCTCACCGGAGTCAAGATGATTAGTATATGGATGTATGCTTTCTTGGTGTCTGTCAATTTCCCTGCTGTAATTTGTTCACCCAACATGTCATCTATCTTAAGGAGAATCACCACTAGTGAACTATGGACCCCGGTCCATTCTTTTACCATCAATCTACAATCTATTTACTATTTTCTATTTACTTTCTACAAGCAATTACTATCTTCCACACAATACATTCAATCCTTTGTTTTCACCAAAACCGGTGAGATTGACAACCTCACTATAAGTTGGGGCAAAGTTCTGTGGTTGTGTTGTGCAGGATTCCAAGTTGGAAATAACACCTTGGAGGTGTTTCCTTGCTCCT
This sequence comes from Avena eriantha, assembly GCA_910589775.1. Taxonomy (NCBI): domain Eukaryota; kingdom Viridiplantae; phylum Streptophyta; class Magnoliopsida; order Poales; family Poaceae; genus Avena; species Avena eriantha. Next base: position 187,476,040 of record OU342746.1, on the reverse strand, counting down.
ACTGGTTCGATAACCTTGGTTTCATGAATTGAGGGAAACTTGTTGATTGGCTCATCATACCTTCCTCTTGGGGTTCCCCAACGAGCTTGAATATATTTTGAGCCATCAAGCTATTTTTCTGGCACCGTTGCAGGGGAGTCAAGGACATCTTCACAGGGGGAGTCCCTCATAACCAATCTCTTTACTTTGTTTTATTTGTTTTGCTTAGTTTTTTTCTACTTTGTTTGCTTGTTTCTTTATCAAAAACACAAAAAAATTAGCTATACTAGTTTGCTTCTTTATATTAAAAACACAAAAAATGACTAATCTTGAAAATACTAAGTTGTGTGACTTTGCTAGCACCAACAACAATGATTTCATGTGCACACCTATTTCTCCACCTATTCATGAAGGTACTTTCTTTGAAATTAAACCTGCTTTACTCAATCTTGCTATGAGAGAACAATTTTTTGGAATTGGTACTGAAGATGTTGTTGCTCATCTTAATAACTTTGTTGAACTTTGTGAGATGCAAAAACATAGGGATATAGATGGAGATATTATTAAGCTTAAATTGTTTCCTTTCTCTTTGAGAGGAAAAGCTAAAGAATGGTTGCAATCCCTAACTAGAAATAGTATTGATTCTTGGACTAAATGCAAACATGCTTTCATTAGAAAATAATATCCTCCTGCTAAGATTATATCTATGAGAAGTGAAATAATGAAATTTAAACAATCTGATAATGAACATGTTGCTCAAGCTTGGGAAATAATGAAATCTTTGGTAAAGAATTATCCCACTCATGGACTGACTGCTTGGATGATTATCCAAACCTTTTATGCAGGACTGAATTATTCTTCAAGAAATCTACTGGATTCTGCTGCTGGAGGTACCTTTATGACCATTACTTTGGGTGCTGTAACAAAGCTTCTGGATAATATGATGGTTAACTATTCTGAATGGCACACTGAGAGAGCTCCACAAGGTAAGAAGGTAAATTCTGCTCAAGTTACCTCTTCCTTGAGTGATAAAATTGATGTGATTATGTCTATGCTTGTTAATGGGAAAGCTCATATTGATCCAAATCAAGTTCTCTTAGCCTCTTTGGTTGCTTAAGAAGAGCAAATTGATGTGAACTTTATAAGAAATAATAATTTTAGCAACAATGCCTATAGGAATAATTTTGGTAATAATAATTATAGGCCATATCCTCCCAATAATGGTAATGCTTATGGAAATTCGTACAACAATAATATGAGTGCACCCTCTGAACTTGAAGTTATGCTTAAAGATTTTATTAGTAAACAAACTGCTTTCAATAAAACTATTAAGGAAAAACTCTCTAATGCTAAAAGAAATATAGCATCATTGTCTGAAGCACAATCTTCTTTGAATAAAATGGCTGCTAAAACTGAAACTATTGAAAATCACTTTGCTGCTACTAATGCCATACAAGTTATAATTGATGAAAATGTTAGACTATTAGCTGAATTGCATACTAAGTGGGAAAGAGAATATGAAATTGCTAGAAATATTAGTATTTCTACTATCACTACCACTAATGTTGAAGCTAGTAAACCCCATGGAACCTTTTCTAATAAAAATGCTGAAATTCTTCGAAATATGGGAAACAATAGCTCTACTACTTTAGATGATAATTATGATTTTGATCTTGATGGTTGCAATATCTCTGAAGTTATTATGTTCCTACAAAAGCTTGCTAAAAGTCCTAATGCTAGTGCTATGAATATGGCCTTTACAAAACACATTACTGATGCTCTCATAAAAAATAAAGATGAAAAGATGAAACATAAAGAATCTATCCCTATGAAATTAGAAGATGGTTGGGAACCCATAATTAATATGAAAGTGAATGATTTTGATCTCAAAGATTTATGTGACCTTGATAGTAGTGTTTCTATTATGCCTAGAAAGATTTATGAAATGCTTGATTTGCCACCATTGGAAGATTGTTATTTAAATGTCCCACTTGATGATAATGCTAAAAAGAAACTCATGGGGAGTATTAATGATGTTCTTATTATGGTTAACAATGCCTATGTCCCCGTTGATTTCTATGTTTTGGATGTTGAATGCAATGCTTCTTGTCCTATTAGTTTGGGAAGACCTTTTCTTAGAACTGTTGGTGCCATAATTGATATGAAAGAAGGCACCATTAAATATCAACTCCCACTCAAGAAAGGTATAGAACACTTCCCCAAGAAGAGAGAGAAGATTTCTTTTGCCTCTCCTATTAAAACAAAATTTGCTCTTAATGCTTCTTCATTTGAGAATACTTGATTCTTTTCATGCTTCTTATGCCTACCTTAAAGGCGTTAAAGAAAAATACTTATTGGGTGATAACCCAAAAGTTTTAGTTTAGTCTTGGATGTTATTGCTTCAGTAATAACCTCTCCTTATAATTTTTGTGTGGTTTTTGTGCCAAGAGTAACCTCTAATGAGAGAGAAGTAAGACTTGGGAAAGTTGCTGTCCCGAAACAGATTTTTGTGCTTCACTGTAAAAAATCGTGAAAAATCTCTGTATGCCGGTTTGAGCTGTAATTGTTTGTGCTTCTGTCCCAGGTTGTTATCCAACTTTTTTTAGTTCAACACTTTTCGATTTGAGCAACAGAAGGTCTTCGAAAAAATCGGTTTCTACCTGTTGGTCTGTTTTGACAGATTTCTGCCATTATTTGCATCTGCTTCTTATTGATTCCTTTTTGGGTTCCTTTTGGGGAAATTGAGATTTTTTAGGAAATTGCTACAGTATCTTGTGTATTTAGTGAAAGTTATGTTGTTTTAAACCTAAAACCCCAAAGGTCTATTATCTTTTGAACATACTAATGTTGCTAATGAAGATTGTGTGACGTTTTGTATGAAGGAAAAATTTCAGGTGTAGGGAAGAGTAATGGAATGAGATGAAGAATGGACAAAAGCTCAAGCTTGGGGATTCCACCCAGTGTCACCCCAAGAAATATTCAAGAAGTACAAGCGTCAAAGCTTGGGATGCCCAAGGCATCCCCTTCTTCATCAATAAAAATCTCAGGTTTCTTCCAAACACTTCATTTTTATTGTTTCATGCATAGTTGTGTTGTTCTTAGAGCGTCTTTGTTTTTGTTTTTAGTTTTAGTTTGCTTGAATAAATTGGTTGGACCCCCTCATTCATGCATTAGTTTTCAAATAAGATTGGTTTGGATTGGAAAAGAGTAGGAAAGTTCATGCTTAAGTGGTAATAAGGAGCTTGTTTTTGACTGTGACTTAGACTTTATCATGTCATGCTTGATATTGTTTTAGCTTTATGCTTGGTGATTTTTTCTGTAACATGACATGTTATAAACAATTGATATTGCTTAATGTGCCTTGAAAGAATCATGCGTTGTTTTAGCATATTAAATCATAGTATTGTGGTATTCTCCTTTGATGCTTTATTTGGGTTGACTTGGCGCATGCTCACACCATGTTAAGACTATCCCAAGTCACCATAGCCTCTATGATCATTTAGTTTTCGACTTGTAATATCACTTTATGCTTTAATTAATAATGTTTTGTCACTTTGCATGATTATGGCCATTATTGCTCTCTTAGTTGGTCGCTCCCAGTCTTTTGCTAGCCTCCATAACCAAGTATGAGTTCCACTCATGCATCCAACTCCAAATAAAACCAAGTTATTCAAAAGAGTCCACCATACCTACCTATTAGCATTTGCTATTCCAAGTATATTCATGTTTTTACCAACCTTCCGAATTAAACTTGTTATGTGAAGATTAGTGATTAAAGATCTCACGAACTTGATGGCACACTTTACTTTTCTTGCCCCTAATAAACTTGAACCATTGTGTCATCTATGTTGTATATTCTTGCACTTATACGTTGGGAATTGGTAGAACCATGCTGTCATGGGGAACGTTTTCAACATTGCACTTGTACATTGTACCCAGTTGATATCATGCTCTTTTGTTTATGGACGTCGTCGGTGTGAAATGAAAGGGGAGCTTGTAAGTCCATGGAGTTATGTATGTGTGTTAGAGAAACGCTTGGGCGACTGGTCTAATCCATGCCTAATCATCGTGGAAACCTGCAGCGTAACCATAATGAGCAATCTATGAAGCATTCTTCTTATAAAAAAGAGATAGAGATTGAGAAAAAAAAGAAAAAAAGAGATGAGAAAAGAGGAAAGAGAGAAAAAAGCACCATTTTCCCATGGTAAATAAGAAGATGCTAAGATGCTTACTGTCTGCTTGCCTTGTCATTTTGATATGGGGATTCTTCCGTCTCATCGGGCAAGGGGTACCACGTTGGCGGCTCTCTATGATACACATGTACTTACTATGACAAGAACTTACCGGTAACTAAACTTGAGTAGAATGAGGAGCGACCCTCGTATTCAAGGGACATGAGATTGCCAACTTATACTTTGTCAAGCATATACTCCATAGTTTGTTCACTTTAACCTTAATCACTTCAAGATGCTTATGATAGGGGCAATTAGAGCTGAAAGCTAATAAGTACCATAATTTTTGGAAGCTCTTTATGAGACTTGAATCCCTGCTTCCTTTTATGAAGGCCTTTCTTTTACTTTTATGTTGAGTCTCCATCTTCTATCTTTATGCACCTATTAAGAAAGCATAGCGACCATTCTTAGTTTAATGTGCATTGTCCCAAGACTTGTTGATTGATGCATAACTTTGATATTGCTTGTTCTTAAACTATTTGTATCTAGTCACCCTTATGAACTTTGAAGGTGTCCTATGCATTTATGTTTGCTACACTATAAGGGACAAGCTGAATATCATTCTCATTATGTTTTCTATATGTGAAACAAACAAACGACTGGCAAAGCATTGTTATTCATGAATCTTTTGTTTGTACCTTTTCATGTTACAACATAGTTGCTATGTCTTATTGTTAGACCTATATCTTTCATGCTATATTAAAGTACTATGATCCCAGCTATCAATGTTTTAAAAATACCTTGATCGATATTATGATGGTGCATGTCACCTCAAAAATTATTCTTTCTTTCTATCACATACCTACTCGAGGACTTCGGGATGTTGATACGTTGCAAACGTATCTATAATTTTTGATGTTCCATGCTTGTTTTATATCTACTTTCTTATATTTTGTCCACACTTTGGAGTATTGTTATACACTTTCTTGGACTAACCTATTAACAAGATGCCATAGTGCAAGTTGCCTATTTTCTGCTGTTTTTGGATCCAGAAAGTCAGAAATAAAATATTCTCGGAATTGGACGGGACAAAATCCAAAGTCAATATTTCACCGAGGGGAACACGGAGCCATAGGATGAGACGGAGAGGGGCCAGCCACACCACCTGGCCGCGCGGCCAGGCCTAGCCCGCGCCTAGGGGTGGTGCGACCGCCTCGGGCACCCCCTCGGCCTCCCCTTTCGCCTATAAGAAGCCTCCGATACAGAAACCCTAAGAACCCGATCAAAATCCACGAAAGAGTCTGTAGCCGCCGCCATCTCCATCCCTAGATCGGGAGGGATTTGAAGCTCTTCCCGGCACCCTGTCGAAGGGGAGAGATCACCCTGGAGGTCTTCTTCATCACCATGACTTCCTCTGGTGTGATGCGTGAGTAGTTCATCCCTGGACTACGGGTCCATGTAGTAGCTAGATGGTTGGTTCTTCTCCTTTGTGCTACCATGTTTAGATCTTGTGAGCTCCGTTCATGATCAAGATCATCTATTTGTAATCATACATGTTGTGTTTGCGGGGATCCGATGGATATTGAGATGCTATTTCAGTTTGACTATTGATTCTATCATGTCTTTGTTATTTGTGATCTTGCATGCTCTCTGTTGTTAGTAGCTATCTTGGCCGAGTAGATGCTAGCAACTCCAAGAGGGAGTATTTATGCTCGATAGTGGGTTCATGCCTCTAGTAATCTTGGAAGTGACAGAAATCTCTAAGGTACTAGATGTGTTGTTGCTACTAGGGAGAAAACAACAATCCTTTGTTCATAGAACAATTGTATTGTTTACTTTACACACTTTGCTTAATGCAATTATCTGTTGCTTGCATCTTAATACTAGAAGGGGTTCGGATGATAACCTGAAGGTGGATTATTAGTCATAGATGTAGTTGGATTACGATCTATGTATAATGTTGTAATGCCCAATCAAATCTCATAGGAGTCAAGATGATTAGTATATGCATGTATGATTTCTCGGTGTCTGTCAATTGCCCCACTGTAATTTGTTCACCCAACATGTCATCTATCTTAAGGAGAATCACCACTAGTGAACTATGGACCCCGGTCCATTCTTTTACCATCAATCTACAATCTATTTACTGTTTTATGTTTACTTTCTACAAGAAATTACTATCTTCCACACAATACGTTTAATCCTTTGTTTTCAGAAAAACCGGTGAGATTGACAACCTCACTGTAAGTTGGGGGCAAAGTTCTGTGGTTGTGTTGTGCAGGATTCCAAGTTGGAAACAATACCTTGGAGGTATTTCCTTGCTCCTACTGGTTCGATAACTTTCGTTTCATAACTGAGGGAAAACTTGCTACTGTGCTCATCATACCTTCCTCTTGGGGCTCATCATACCTTCCTCTTGGAGTATATTTTGAGCCATCATGCCCGTATAGTTGCGTCCGAGCACAAAAACGCCTCCGGAGGTACCTCCAACCCCAAAATTTCAATCATTTTCTCTCTTCTACCTCCAAACCCTCTCAAAACCTCAAGAGATCTTCATCTCCACTCAATTCCGTTCGATTTCCTCGCACACAAGTGATCTATGGTATTTTTCTCCTCTAATCCTCCAATTACTTTTTGCAAATTCATCTTCGATCTATCGTCATTATCAATCTAGGGTGAGACCTACTATGAACTAATTGCCATGATTCTCTTGCCTAGATTATTATTTTGAGGGGATTCTTTAGTGTTCTATGATGAAGAATATGTTATACTTACTATTGTTGGATCAAAAGGTTTTATTTTTGAATTTCTTCATTATTCTAGATGATGAACACAAGGAGCCAAACTCGTGCTCGTGTCACCGCTAGCGCTTCTTGGGCTGTCGCTCAAGAACGCATGGGGATATGGTTCAAGAATGAGCTCCAACGTGATCGCTTCAAAAGGATCAAGAACCGAGAAGTGAAGGCAACCAAGTAGGCTTGCCCCATTATATTGAACCAACTCGGTATTTCTAATGACTTCAATTTACTTTGCAATAGAGCTGGCCTTTAAAACTTTGTATACAATGATGTGCCTACTTATTGTCGGTTAACTATTGAATTTCTAAGTTCTTTGCAAAGCACCGTTAAACTATGGCAATGAGAGGACACGATTTATTTCCGACTTATGAACAACAATTACACTTTAACACTATATGAATGGTGTGCATGCTTTAATATCCCAAACAATGATGTTAAAGCCCTATGCACATCCTTTACTGGCTTAGACCCTTCCCCTACACAATATTATAATAGAATGAGTTTCACTACTAGAATAAGCAAGGGGAAGAATATTCAACATCCTGCAATTCGCTATTTGTTCTATGTTATTGCTAACACCTTGCAGGCAAGAAATGAGTTCACAAGACTCAATGAGGAGGACATCTTAGTCCTTGCAAAAGCTGCTTACACCAACTGCGACTTGTCACTCAACTTGGGCGCAATCCTTGTGCGCTACCTGGAGCACCAATCCTCCCAAAGCCAAGGACCAATCACGGGTGGAGGCGTCATCACCATGCTTTCCATTGCCCTAGGCATCGACCTAGGTGATTTGCAACATATGCTAGGTGAGCGACGTGTTGGTTTCTCTACTTTAAAGGCTTGTGGAATGCTCACTAGGAGAGGTGGTGTTTATTACCTACATATTGCTGGAGCTGGGTGTCTCTACCCCGCTCCTATGCCTAATGGTATTTTCTCTATCGAGGAAGGACGTTTGCTATATGACTTACAGGTTGAGCAACACCAACTTGAGGAGGAGATTCCTGATGAGGATGAGGACCAAGAAGAGGAGCAAGAAGTTCCTTATCAAGAGGAGCAGCCACAAACCCGGTTCGCCACATACCAAGACTTCCAAGAACTTGGAGAGACTGTGGAGAGGATGCATAGCCTCTCCTTGAACCTACGGGGAAAAAACTAGTAATTTATCAACTCAATTTGCGAACTAGAGTAATGACTTTTTCCTGCCACCACAATGATTTGAATGGCTTGCAAAAGCCTAAGCTTGGGGAAGTTTCCTCATGTATCTTTATTTGGCGTTCATTTGCTTTTATTTATTTTGAGGTTATGCTTTTCATTCGAGTTTATAAGCACTCGTGTTGGTTTCCCCAACACTTTATTTTTAGTTATTTCTATTTTCTTTCAAGATTTTCTAGCTGAGCTTTGCTGCCAATTTTCTATTCTTTAAATCCTCCTCTCAAAAACAATAAAAAGATTTCTCCATTTATCTTTACTTTTCCCTCTTTCTTTTCTTTCCGCCTCGAGGTTCTCATATATTTGCAGGAGAGTGATCGACTTCGAGTTTCCAAGAGGCAAATATAAAAAGGAAGAGATAAGTGGAACCAAACATGAGAGGTATGCCTTATGACTCCCCACTTTTCAAGTTTGAGAAACCCATGCTAGTTAATAGTAAATGTTGAGATATTATATTGGTGGAGTGAATCTTTATATTGTAGCATAATTTTGTTTACATGGGTATTTAGTTGGGTACGTTTTGTTCCAGCTCTTGTAGTTAACCAAGTCTTGCCTAAAATTTGCTAAACATTTGTAATAAGAAAAAGTCTCACAATTGAAGGCTTGGGTGTTGTAGTGTTTAGTCTTGAAGGATTATTTCTAGAGACACTCAACACCACGAAATATAATGATTGACTTGATAGCTCTCTTTAAAAGGATTTGTTCGATCGAATTAATGTTTAGCGGTTTTTGTGAGTATGCCAAAGTTTGACTTGTTAATCATAAGAATGATATAGCTTTATGTGTGTCAAACTTCATGGGATGCCAACAACTCCGCTGGCCTACGAACGATCTTCATGGCAGAAACACCTAGATTTTGGCTATGAGTTGATTACACACATGTAGTAGTAATGCTATAGTGGGTAAGATTCTTGGCACTCCCAGGTAGTTGTTTTCATGATGGAATCACTCCTCTGGTTGTTATGAGTAATCATTGTACAAAAGGGACAAAAACCTTAGTGATTCCATGAGTGTCCATCACAGCCCGATAAACTAATATTTTTTTTGGTATGCTCTCAATTACTTAAGAACTGAAATTCTTGAAGGACAATGAATAGAAAAGAAGTGCTTGAAAAGTCTTGATTTATTGATATGGGAGAATTGAGATACTCTAGTGTATATGCTTTTCATGTCAACTCTCACACTCTCAATTTTACATGATTATACTTTATTGTTCAAAGGCAAGCCTATGAGTTGACAACATGACATGGAATAAAGTTTACTCATTTGAATCATCCATGTTAACAATAATTTTGCTGCGCTACAAGGATGCATAAAAACCCATATGATATGCTTGCCATTACTTTATCTATGCTGGAGTTTTTCAGATTTATAAAGTGGAGGAAACATGAGACTACCAATCATGAGTAAGATCATCATTTCGTTGTTTCCATTTAAATGTTGCGTTCCTTTTTGATTTTGGTTTTCTTGCTCGAGGATAATCAAGTTTAAGCTTGGGGAGGTTGATCACTCTGAAATATAGCCATATACGTCCACATTTAAACTGGTTATTATTCATTTTTTATGAAATATCTCTCTAAACCCTGCCACTAATGCCTAATGATCAAAGGGATATGCAATCCTTTCTTTCTATTTTTCCCTGCGCAGATAATGACGTTTGATGATGGGAATCACTACATTAAAGTCAAAGATACGAGATTTCCAACAATCAGAAGAAACCAGGAGTCATGAAGCGGAGGCAGACACTTTAACAACCAACTATACGACCGACACAAAATTCCGGCCGTATAGTTCCGGTCGTAGAGTTGCCATCGACACCGCTAGGTCAAACAGAACAACTTTTGTGAAGGGGCCCCTATATAAAGAGGCCTCAGGCGACGAGAAAAGGCCCCTGCCCTGCCCCAGATCATCAGCCGCCTCTAGATCTCCATCCACCACACCGAATAGCCACCGGAGGAATAGACTTAGATCTAATCTCCAAACCCTTCTCCACCACCATCGCCATATTCCACCACTTGTAATAGTAGATCTCATCTTCGATTGGTGACATTGTAAGACTATTTGCTATCAATCTCATGATTTCCACTACAATGTTTATGATCTTTGATCTCATCTATATGTGTGAGTAATTCTCCTTGGGCTAAGGGCTTTGGCCTAGCCATGTAGCTTTTTTTGCATGTTATTTATCATAGATGCGATCATGTATTAGTTTGTATGACATGATGATTATTGTATCCTCTCTTTCCTCAATCTAAGGACTTGTCAGGTACCCAAGACCCCGAGGATGGAGCCAGGTATAGGGAGTATGACTAATGACTAATCTGCAGGTTGGGAACCCCAGTGGCAGAAGGGTAGTATGACTGTATGTGAGGGGTTTACTTGGGATTAACGGTGATGTCACTATGCATATCATTAGTTCTCTTTCTTCTATGGATGAGACTAGTAGGTTATTTCTATTGCACTGCCCACATATAATTTATCTTGCTCTAACAATTACATACATACTTTATTTCTATCTTTTATTCCCATCAGATGTTTTGTACAGCTACAGGTGAAACCGAATGCCCTAGGCCCTCTCTCTCCATCATCGACAACAACAAAAGACGCAAACTCTTGGTCCGGTAAAAACACAAAAGGAATTCTAAAACTCCCAAAGGTCCATTAAAGTAACTTCACTATGCTTCTGCTTCCTGAGGATTCGATAAACCTAGGTCTACTAGGGAAAAAGAGCTATACTACATCCATAATTTGGGTCGAAGGTATCAACTAAACATGCATAAGATGAAAAAGGGGTGTTTCCTTGTTGATGACGGGAGTGGACATACGGTTAATGAGATAACATGCGGTAAGAAATGCCTCGTCCCAATAACACAGGGGAAGTTGTGAGTGTGCAAGGAGTGTGCAAGGAGAGCGAGACCTGTTTCAACCAGGTGATGGTGTTTGCACTCGGCAATCCCGTTTTGCTGGGAGGTGTGAGGGCACGAGATACGATGAACTATGCAGGTACGCTCAAAATAATGATGAATGCGATGGTACTCCCCACCCCCAATCAGACTGAACTGTCTTGATCTTGGCATTCAAGAGACACTCAACATGAGCCTGGAACGCATAGAAAACCTGTTCAACATCAGACTTATATTTAAGAAGATATATCTAGCAAAAATGAGAGTAGTCATCCACAAAACTGACATAGTACTTATACCCGCGAGAAGAGACACTAGCCGGGCCCCAAACATCAGAGTGAATCAATTCAAGAGGCTTAGTGGAAACACGAAGCTAACAAGCATCACACACTTAAGAATTATTGTCTGAGGGAGAACACGAAAGCTCATTTGTTCTAACAATATTTTGAACTACATTATTGGATGGATGCCCAAGATGATGATGCCAATGCTGGGAAGTCACACAGGCCGACGCATGATGCGATGAAGATGACGCTCTGATGAATGGGATGGGGTATAATCCACCATGACTCCTACCGAGAGTAGGACCCTCCTTGTGGCCTTGTCCTTAACACAAAAGAAACGATGGTGAAATTCAAGAAACACGTCATTATCACAAACTAGACGATAGACTGATAGGAGATTTAAATGAGCATCTAGCACATGGAGAATATTTTTAAGATGAAGAGATGAACCAACTAAAAGTGAATGACCAATATGTGAAATTGACAGACCTGGACCATTGGACACCTGAACCTGATCCTTCCCATCAAGCGCTCGTGGGTGTGGAGGCGTGCCAGCTCGCTCGTCAGGTGATCAGTCGCTCCTGAATCCATGATCTAGGGGTTGTACATGTTGGAGTGTGTCATGGAAGAGTTGTTGTCCTGCTGCTGCTATGGAGGATGGTAGTTGGAGTCGAAACAGTTGCGGAAGTTTGTGGCCTCATGCCCTCAGATGCCGTAGAGTTGGTAACGAGGTCTCCAGCGGCGCTGATCGCCGTTGGCGCCTCCATTACTGCCACCATCGTTGCGACCACCATAATTGTGGCCGCCATTCTCGCTGCCATTATGGCCTCCATTATAGCGGCCATAGCTGCCATTGCCGCTGTTGTGGCTCCCATCCTGGCGACTGTAGCTGCCGTCATTATGGCTGTAGCTGCCGTTGCCACCACCGTTGCGGCCTTGCCCCAGCTGTCCACCATTGTTGTATGGGTGATACAGAGCACCACCACCTTGGTAGGAGGGGTTAGGGCTCATCATGGCGTCCTTCGGACTATGCATGCTATTCCTGGAGCGCTTCAAAGGAAAAGACATGAGAGTAAAAATCGGAGTACATGACGGACTTGTCTCCGACCATGTAGTTGGCGGCGATGGAGTTGAATGCAGATCCAAGTCCGGTGTGGGTGTGGTCGATGAAGGGGTTCCATAGCAGAAACAAAAAAATTCCTACGTTGGAATGCCCTAAATTTCCTAGGATCTTTCTATGTTGTAATGCGGTAACGGCCGAGCGTATAGAATACATACCCTTGTAGACCATACACGGTTAGTTCCGAGAGGAACATGGTTGATGTAATTGAACTCGTAGCCGACCTCAAGGTCATGAAGCTCCTCACAGGTCACCCCTTGCTCCTTCATCATGCAGCAGCTCCGGATCATGACATTTAAGTGCCCCAAGTGTTGCACCTCGTGTCTTCGTACACATCCAGTGTACGATGAGACCTCTGGCTCCCTGATCCCGCCGGGAGTGTGGAAGTTGATATCCGGCTAGGAATCCCTGTAGCGCAACGGCGTGCTGTAGGTGTGCCTTGTTCGCACAACCCAAACTTGGGGCCATGATCACAAGGAAGAGATAGGTTGGAGAGGGATAGAGGAGGCACATGGAGGAGGGAGGAGAGCTCCCAACTCGTGGCCTTGGTGTCTCTTGTGTGTCTTCAAGGGGGGGAGACGGCCTCCTTATATAGGGGTGGAGGGGCAGGCTTGCCCCTCCCCAGAGGCACGTATGCGGCAGCCAAGGAGGGGGAGGCGGTGGCCAAGGGAGGGGGCAACCCTAGGGTGCCCCAAACCCTAACCCTAGGCGCCCTAGGGTTTCCCCTAGGCGCATGGGCCCTTAGGGCCCATCTGGGTGGCCTTCCCTCTTCCGGTTTCCCTCATGGACCCTTTTTTCCTAGGAAGTTTGGCCCATTAGTGGAATAACTCTTCAAATTAGATTTTAATATTATATTTAATATTAATTACATTAATTACTATGTAAATACATATATTACAAAATCCGATTCGATCCAAAACACCTTTCGGTTCCCTTTCTATATCCGCCGAACAACTTCGAAATTCCCGGAATGATTCTGGTCCTCTCACCGGAACTTTTCCGGTTTCCTTTCTTTATCCATGGAACAATTCTGGCTTTCTCTTTCTATACTATGATTCCATCTTACGGATGATCACTCTCATCGTACCCATAAGTGTATCCCCTCACGGCTTGGGAATGCTCTAGACATGATCTATATCAATGATCAACAAAGGGACCAGGGATGCCCATGTGACCCCTATGCATTCCTGATGACAATGTCATTTGAAACGGTAAATGTAGCATCCAATTTCCTTTTGTTTCTTGATACGACTTGTCCAAGATCCGATCATTGGTATCACATAACTTGTTCAATCTCATTACCAACAAGTTTTGTTTTACTTGTTACCGTGATACTACATCCCAGTGACCGAGTCACATGTTCCAACATTTATAGATGTAATCTCACCCAGTTGGCCATATGTATCTTTACCCGTAATGTTGGTGAAGAAATCCCAGTCTTGTGGTCACATGTCATCTACTGTTCCTTTGGAATACCCAACGTACACCTTTATGATCACCGTTTCACGGAGTGATGTTTGATGAAGTCAAAGCAGCCTCGGGATATAGTGGGTAATATGAACTCATGGTCTAAGGAAAAGGAGTCTAGATTTTAGCTGTTGCAACAATGAACTATATGACTTGATCATGTCGCAAGCCTTAGAGGAATGTCCATCACATCATTCTCCAATAATATGACCTCATTGTCAATTGGCATAAATGCCCATGATCTTGAAACCCATATCATCCTCATGACCAATGAACTAGTATGAATAGAGGCTAGTAGGGACTTATTTGTTTCATACCACACATGTACCATTGTTTCTACTTGATACAGTTATAGCACAATGTGAAACTATTATAAACTAATTGAGATATGATAATAAAAACCTATTTATTATTTGCCTCTAGGGCATATCTCCTTCAGTCTCCCACTTGCACTAGAATACAAATAATCTAGCTCACATTTTAATCATCATAAACCATATCACATATGCGTTTATTGATCATGCATGCTCACGGGAAACATCTTGTCTATGTTCTGTTTTACCAGATCATTATGTCTTTTGCAAATTGTTAATGGCTTCCTAATCTTGACATTCATACCATTATATTATAATGGGTTGAAGTATTTGTTTGGCGACAAAGTGAGACTTTGTTTCTAGTGTTTATAATGACGGTCATTTTCACTGTTGTCATCTAAACTTCGAAACACACTTTCCAATCCTTTGTTTATATACGGCAGTTATGGCAGCATAACGAGGCTGGTTTCCAGGAGCCTCCTATGACTTTAGATCAACCTCGAGGGCTTTCTCATGGGCACTATTCCCTAGGACACATCATTATACGTTAAAAGCGAACTAGCCCCGCCATAACATTATACATCACATCAGATGGAGCCTTTATACTTCTATATCTATGTAGATCCTAGTGCATGAAATGCAACTATGCCACTTACTTTGCTTCTTGCCATTTAAGTAGAAACTTAATTCTGGTTCAGCGATCAACTCAGGAATCACTTCAAGACATGTTCTTACAGTTAAGAGCTAGTCCATCCAACCAGAACCTCGGGTTACATTACGTCCAGTATACAATATGGTTGTATGGAAGAACCTATGGCTGAGGCATAGGAGATGCAACACATCTCTTTCTTTCTTTTAACCATAGTTTCAATACTAACTCAATGCTTCATATAGTAAGAACTTCTTTCTTACCTTGTTCCATCTTGAGCTACTTCAGAATCTTGTCTTAGGACATTCTGAACGTCTTTCAGAATCAAGTCTAGGAAGCATTCGACATTTGATTTTAATTAAACTCACCAATCTATCTCGATATATCTTATTGTTTAATAACTTCAATGTCATCCTTATTTATATACTTAAATGTTATTAACACCAATCACATCATTCATATATGTCGTCCACATATCCCAGAATGATTTCACGCTCCCACTCAAATATGGCATCCATATTTCAGATCTAGGGATTTCACTTGGCTCCCACTCAAAATATATTTCTTACATATTAAGATTTGGCCAAGCTAAGTAGCTCCCACTCAAAACCAGATCCTCTCGATAATCTTGGACATTCCAAAATTCTTTGATCACCATCAATTTGAGAATTCCACTAACGAGATTTCAATATCCATATATTTCTAGTGTAAATCCAAAAGACTTAAGCATCACTACAGTTGTAGTCAACTCCTTGAATTTGTGCAAACTTGTGACAAATCAAGCTTTTTGTCATTCATTAAGTTTCATTTTCTTCTTATGACTTTGCAGTCATTCAGAAATATCAAGTAAACTTATTTACTTTAATAAGATCAAGTAACATGTTACTTTGCAATCTTAAATGTACTTAATATAGGATTTTATGACTCCTAGTCATTTCTTGCACTTAGGTCCATCACGCTTATTTGTAATTCGTAGGTATGTCTTGTTCAAAACATGACAAGTGAATCAATGATATAATTCCGCAGACTTGCAGAATATATCATTGAATCTTACTTTGTTTAGTAAAAGTATTCGCTGAAACTTTTTGATCATTATCATTGGTTCCTCCTCTATATGTAGAGTTTGGATTCACGAAACAAATTCCGCCGTGCCACTCAACAATCCAAAGGTAAGGTCAAATATCTTGTTTTGATCTTTTACTTTCTTCCACATGTATCTTCATCAAGACACATCAACTTAGGACAACAGTAGGTTTGTCCCTTGTGGACGATGCATTCATAGCTTCCTAAGAATGTGCTACAAAGACTTGTTTATTCGCCACGACTTCGATTTATCGAAATCTCCAGAAACACGAACATGCCATAACTCTTATGGTGTTGTTTCCACGAATCTTTAGATGTTCCTTTGTATTTCAAACGAGTGTTTTGTGTAGTTTGATCTCTAACTCTAAATGACAACTATAACCCCGATAAGAAATAATATTATACCATATGTATCCATACATCAATGATTATGATGTTCAGACTTTTCAACACAGTTTGAATTCGTCCAATTATCATAATTTGTGAAACCTCTTTCATGAGGCTTTTTCTGCTAAAGTTAACTCGAATACCTTAGTTATATCGATCAAATCGAAGAGACCTTGTATTATTGTTAATTTCAATATCCTCCTATTTTTGTGAACTCATTTGAACAATTCAAATCGTTTCAAACTTCATGTTTCATTAAGTAAATATGCTTATTCACTTAAGTCCACAATTAACTAATGATTTCCACTATTTGTTGAAAATACGATACATCACTATTTACAAGATTCAACATTTCTTCGCATATCACCATTTTACCAGAATGCGGAGTTTTAGTCATTCTGCCCAACAAGGCATGGTTTTGCAAAGTCTCCAGATTAAGCATCTGGGACCCTGATCTTCATATAGAATGAAGAACATGCAATAACCAAAATGACTTAAACTATAGTGTTATGTCATTATTAAACTTTGGATATCTTTTAGCATTCTAATCCTTTTATAAATGCTTAAGACTATTACCATTAACATAGTGATGAGAATAACTCATTTATAATCATAATGTGACCATAACAATATTGTCATAAGAATAATACAAATGGCTTGTAACTCATTCATATGAATAATCGTCTTGCCAAAAGCAAGACACACAAACAAGGATTACAAAATTATATTCAAGTCCACTACTCCAAATGATAAACTTTCAGGAAAGAGGTGATATCGGCCATCAACTGTTTCGCTTGCCGTCATCAAGTCACGTTGCCTCAAAACCACAATTCTCAAGTAGATCATCCTGTTTTCACAAAGCAGGACAAGTATCAAATACTTTGTAAACTACAGTGAGTTTTTGTAAGAATTACACTTATAACTTTGTATATCTAACATATAATTTTTCATCCACTCCATTGCAATCAAGCCCTTCTAAGAGTTCTCAATTCTAATGCAAGATTGCTATGTGATTCTATAAATATTATCTTTTCGTCCATCATGGAGAAAACTCATCCAAGGGCTCATACGATATGTGCCTTATTCTGTAGAATACAAAATGTAGCCCAACTCTCCATTGAATGGAGAATGTCTTATTGGATGATTATGGAGAAAACACAAACTTTGCGGAGTCATCGGATCATCTCCTAATGGTTATTGTATCAAGAAGAGAAGATCACCTTTTACGAGGATATCCCTCAGGCGTGGGTATTAATCATGAAGTTGGACCCTTTTGCTAAGTTTCACATCAAGCAAGAGATTTCCCATGGTTGCAAAGGACCTCAATGGGATAGGCCATGATCTACTAAGATATTTGAAAATAGACATCTAGACTAAGTTCATAATAAGAGTTCAATTTATAATTGATCTCCACTAAAATTGTCATCCCCTGGACGATTTTAGTGATCACATGATCCCAATCCTCTGCACCTCCCTCGATCATCACGGCCATCAGTGCAGCATCAAAAGTAGACATTCCCTAATGTCAATCACATAATCCATGTGACTCATGCTCGATCTCTTGTGTTCCGAGGCCATGTCTGTACATGCTAGGATCGCCAAATATAAATTGTGTGTATTCGCTGTGCAACATGGCTTACACCCATTATATGCGAACGTAGATATGTCTAGCTCCCGATCATCATAGCCGGCTTCATAACGAAGAACTTTCTTGGTGGTGCACACACAAGGGGAACACGATCATTGGAATTAAATAGGGATAATCTTATTTGCTACCATTGAGTATCTAATACTAGCACATAATAAGATGTAAAACAGGTATCAACATCATATGTATACTGTAATATGATATGGTCCTTCTTCTTGCGCTTGATCTCCATCGAGCGCTCCGGCATGATCTCCATCTTGCCCCTAGTTTGATGCCAAGTCCACGACACCACCACTCGGTCGTCCATCGAAATGATGTCTATTACTACATAACTTAGTAACATAAAAGTAAACTACTTTACATTCGTAATGACCATTACCATATCAAATCACATGCCCTCTTGCAAAATAAAGTTAGATGCCTCTACTTTATCTATTGCAAGTTTTATGTGGTTGTTAGGGCTTTCGCAATAGAACCGTTTCTAATCTACAAACTTTCTAACCACAACATGGATCCAAAATTTGTCTCTACTACACCCCTTTTGGGGCCCTTCGTTGTAAATGCTATATCAACTATTGAATAAGAGAAAGACACCCGCTAGCCACTTATACGGGACAAGCCGTATGTGGAGCGTGGAACCAGTCTCGCGCACGAATACGCGTAAGGTCGATCTGGGCCGCTTCATCAATAATACCGCGATATTAACAAGTACACGTTAGAGGGAAACAACTAAGGGATCAATGCCCACACAATACTTGTGCGTACTATCCGTACAACACTCCTACGCATAGATCGGCTCTGATACCACTGAAGGGGTTCCACAGCAGAAAACAAAAAAATTCCTATGTTGGAACACCCTAAACTGTCTAGGATCTATCTATGTAGTAATGCGGTAACGGTCGAGCGTATAGAATACATACCCTTGTAGACCGTACGCGGTTAACATTGGTTGATGTAGTCGAACTCGTAGCCGACCTCAAGGTCGTGAAGCTCCTCGCAGGTCACCCCTTGCTCCTTCTTCATCGTGCAGCAGCTCTGGCTCACGACATTTAAGCGCCCCAAGTGTTGCGCCTCGTGTCATCATACACATCCGGTGTACGATGAGACCTCCGGCTCCCCGATCCCGCCGGGAGTGCGGAAGTTGATATCCGGCTAGGAATCCCTGCAGCGCAATAGCGTGCTGTAGGTGTGCCTTGTTCGCACAGCCCAAACTTGGGGCCATGGTCAAAAGGGAGAGAGAGAGGTTGGAGAGGGAGATATGAGGCGCATGGAGGAGGGAGGAGAGCTCCCAACTCGTGGCCTTGGTGTCTCTTGTGTGTCTTCAAGGGGGAGATAGGGCCTCCTTATATAGGGGTGGAGGTGGCAGGTTTGCCCCTCCCCCAAGGCACCTAGGCAGCGGCCAAGGAGGGGGAGGTGATGGCCAAGGGAGGGGGCAGCCCTAGGGCGTCCCAAACCCTAACCCTTGGCGCCCTAGGGTTTCCCCTAGGCACATGGGCACTTAGGGCCCATCTGGGTGGCCTTCCCTCTTCCGGTTTCCCTCATGGGCCCTTTTTTCCCTAGGAAGTTTGGCCTATTAGTGGAATAACTCTTCAAATTAGATTTTAATATTATATTTAATATTAATTACATTAATTACTATGTAAATACATATATTACAAAATCCGATTCGACCCAAAACACCTTTCGATTCCCTTTCTATATCCTCCGAACAACTTCGGAATTCCCGGAATGATTCTGGTCCTCTCACCGGAACTTTTCCGGTTTCCTTTCTTTATCCACAGAACAATTCCGGCTTTCTCTTTTTATAATATGATTCCATATTATGAATGATCGCTCTCATCGTACCTTTAAGTGTATCCCCTCACGGCTCGGGAATGCTCTAGACATGATCTATATCAATGATCAACAGAGGGATTAGGGATGTCCATGTGACCCCTATGCATTCCTGATTACAATGTCGTTTTAACCGGTAAATGTAGCATCCAATTTCCTTTTATTTCTTCATACGACTTGTCTGAGATCCGATCATTGGTATCCCATACCTTGTTCAATCTTGTTACCAACAAGTTCTGTTTTACTTGTTACCATGATATTACATTCCTGTGACCGAGTCACATGTTGCAACATTTATAGATGTAATCTCACCAAGTCAGTCGTATGTATCTTTTACCCGTCATGTGGGTGAACAAATCCCGGTCTTGTGGTCACATGTCATCTACTGTTTCTTTGGAATACCCAACGTACACCTTTATGATCACCGTTTCACCGAGTGACGTTTGATGCAGTCAAAGCAGCCTCGAGAAACAGTGAGTAATATGAACTCAAGGTCTAAGGAAAATGAGTCTAGATTTTAGCTGTTGCAACAATGAACTATATGACTTGATCGTGTCGCAATCATTCGAGGAATGTCCATCACATCGTCCTCCAATAATATGACATCGTTGTCAATTGACATAAATGCCCATTATCTTGAAACCTAGTTGATCCTCATGACCAATAAACTAGTATGAATAGAGGCTAGTAGGGACTTGTTTGTTTCGTACCACACATGTACCATTGTTTCTACTTGATACAGTTATAGCACAATATGAAACTATTATAAACTAATTGAGATATGATAATAAAATCCTATTTATTATTTGCCTCTAGGGCATATCTCCTCCAGTCAATGAGTTTGTCATCGGTGACAGGGACACCGGCGGCTGCTATGGCATCGGCGAAGCCCTTTATCTTGTGTATGTAGGCTGCCGCCAACATCTCCTCCTTCCTGGTGCTTTGAAAAAGATGTCGGATGTGACGCACGTTGTCACGGCTTTGTGCACCGTGCATGACGTGGACCGCCTTCCACGCGGCGGTGGCCGTCTTGCAGCCAATCAGCTGACTGGCAATGTCGCTGTCCATCGAGCCAAGAAGGATGCTCAAGACCTTCTGGTCCTAGACCGACCATCAGAGGTACTCGGGGTTGTCGACGGTGACGCTTGCCACCGGTCCCCTCGGTGAGATTCTTCTCCGGGGCAGTGACATCCGTGTCGAGGTGCACGTGGAGATAGTTGCCGGAGAGATGCGGAAGCATGATCCCTTCCACGGGGGAAAGTTGTCGCTGTCGAGTCAGACAGAGATCCTAGAGGAAGAGATCACGGGAACCGAGGAGGACGAGGTGGTGAGGGTGTTCATCACGCTAGACAGAAGAAGTGCGGAGGAGCCCATTGCGGTGGCGGCTCGGAAGAACTCGAGCGGCGGCGGCAGAGGCAGATCGCGGCGGCGGCGGCTCGGTCGAGTCTCGAGTCGCGGTGGTACGGCTCTGATACCAAGAAAGAAAATAGGTTTAGCGTTTTATGCGTGAGTCCAAAGCCCTGCACGCAGTCCACTTATATATTCATGACATGTGCAGCTTACGGGGTTAGAGTCTAATTACAATTCTAACGGTAGCATTTATCGTTTTTTCAATGGTTTGATCACAACCAGCTGCGCGCATGCATGAAATAATTTACACGAATTTACGCACTCGTAGTGACTACTAGTATATGGTAATTTATGATACCAAAATTAACGCAAGGGAAATGGAAAAGCATCAGATGATACGATACTTGCTAAAAAAAATTAAATAATAGATTTTTTTTCATAATTTTCACGAATAATACGCGATTTGAGAGATTGTCAAATATAGCGCGGCATCGGCTTTTGAAAAGCCGAAAGGACTAGTCTGTTTTTGAAAAACCGACTACCGTGTCAGTGGGTGTCAGTGCGTGTCAGGGCCAGAGTCGGCTTTTGAATAACCGACGAGGTCCGTCGGCTTTTCAATTAAAGACGAGAAGCTAAGAGGAAGAGGAAGAAGAAGGACGCGCGGGCTGGCCAGCGCGCGCATGGATAAGAAGAGGGGCTGGTTGGCTGTTGAATTAAAGACGAAGGCTTTTCAATTAAAGACGAGAGCTGGTCTGCTTTTGAATTAAAGACGAAGGCTTTTCAATTAAAGACGAGAGCTGGTCGGCTTTTCAATTAAAGACGAGTCGCTGTCTCCTGATAGCCCGGCCGGGTGGGGTTCACCCCACACCTTTCGGCGCTTCAAAAAACGAGACGGCGCGGTCAGTTTTTGAATAGACGGCGCCGCGCTAGATTCCGTAATCCCTCAGATCGTGTATTATTTGTAAAATTTCTGAAATTAAATATATTATTTTAAAAAAATTAGCTACGATACTAGCTACTCGATTGTTTTTGGTGTACCGGTTCCAGCAAAGTCAAGTGGAGGGAGCTAACAATGCCGTTCATAGACGAGCAACAACTGAATTTTCTAGTGCTTCCCCTAGCCGATCGAGTACTCGTCAAATCAGTACGCTCCACCCGACGGTACGTATCTCGGTGGACCAATGACGGCAAACTAGTGCCACGGATCTCAATGGATCCAAGGGTACCTTCCAAGTTGGACTTTGAACGAAGACAAACCAGATCATGTACTGTACTATCATGTTTGTGGAAGAAGACGCGATCGAGAATAACAAACAAAAACCATGCAATCCACGGAACATCAATTTCGGTAACGAAATGGAAAGGGGTGAAATCTCGGTTGAAAAAAAAGCAACTTCAGTAACGGTGACAGCTAGCTAGATAGCTAACGTCCAAACTTTCAAATTTGTCTATAATTCCTTCAACGAAGTATGGGTGAATCTTAAGATGAAGGAAAAGTTAGAGAAGATAAATTTCAATAATATTATACGAATTTTAATTTTATCAACGATCTTGCATACTTCCTCCGTTTCTGAAAGTAATTAAGGCCTATATATATTTTTCCAAAACAGTTAAACAATCAAACGAGTTTTTCTTGGACCAAGTTTTTTCAGGAAGGCTAATATTATATGGATTTCATAAGGGCACGTACAATGGTTATATCTTAGTCATATTATAGCAATGTCATGTAGGATGGTAGGTGATATGGAGGAGAGAGAATAAAAAAAGAGTTTTGTCTTCTCTTAGGTAAGAGATGATCTCTTAGCAACAATCTCTCTCACCATAAATCTAGGATGTCTACATATTAAAGATAAGACTAAAAAATAATCCATTGTACGTCACATTTTATGGTTATCTCTAGATTACGTCACGGAACTAAGATAGGACGATCTTATCAACCATTGTACATGCCCTAAAAAAATATATTTCATGATGTATCTAATAGTATTGATTTGGTATTGTAGATGTTAAATTTTAGAGCTAAATACACCTAAAATCCCACAACTTGCACGCTACGTGCAAACTAGTCCTACAACTTGAAAATTGTGAACCCACGGTACTATAACTTGCATCGAGGGAGCAAATAGGTCCTAGAGCAATCAGACAACGACATGTGGCATTGTAACTTTTATGATAAAAACCCAGTAATTATTTCACTCACATACATGACCTTGCTGATGTCTTACACATGGGTCCTATCTGTCAGTGACGATGGAAGAAATAACTAAAATTACAAAAGCAAGGAAAGGAATCGAACCTACAAACTTAGGTTTGGCTGCCTACTGCCATTGCCACTACACCAACAAATTAATTATGCTAAAAAATACGATTGCCACTACACCAATAAATTAATTATGCTAAAAAATACGATTGCCACTACACCAACAAATTAATTATGCTAAAAAATACGATGACGTCTTGTTGTAACAAACAAATCCGTCATGCATCCATCGCGTAGAGGTCCGACTCAACGTGGCGCTGGGCGCGTCCGGGCTGCACGGCTCCGCCCCGCTTCATACACCGGAACGTCAACATGGCTAGCATCTTGCTCGGCTCGAACGGCCTCGCTCACCTCGCAGACTTCTGCTACACATAGCACATGAGGTTAGGCCCGGAGAGCCTCGGCGTGGTGCTCCGGGAGCTCGTCAGCGGGCCGTCATCCTTTGTGGCCTTCGGCGGTTCTACTGATCGGCACTGCCACGCAAGACATTTGATGGAAGACTACCCCCCCCCTCGGCCCGCCCAACGCCGAAACCATGATCGCCTGTCGCCTGAGTCATGTCCGCATATCATGTCAACACCTGAACAACTTAGAGCAACTCTAGCAGACCCCTTATAAATTCCGAAACCTTAAAATAACTGTCAGTTTGCGGTTTCGGTCGAAAAAAATGGCCAGACTAGACACCGCAAACGGGGTCGGCCCTTAAATATTTTTAAGGGGCCTAGTAAAAAAACCCCGATCATTAAAACTAAGGGTTGGGAGGTTGACCCGACGGTGCCCCTTATACCCGCGTAGGAGTTGGCGGGCTGAAGTTTTAGCTAGAAAAACTCGTACAGTGCCTCTCTATCGCGGGAGCTCCGGCGAAATACGCCCAAAATCCGATCAAAATCTGGACAGTCGCGAAGCGAGGACGCACAGCTGGGGGCAGGCGGCCGGCGCGGCGGTGAGCGACGGTACGTGGGAGGCGGGGCCGACAGCAGCTGCGCGGGAGGGAGGAACGGCAACAGCGTGCGGCCGACGATGGGCGAGCGGCAGCAGCAGTGCACACGCGAGGTGAGCGGCAGAGGCAGCAGCGGGGGGGCTAGCTGTCGGCGACGCGCGGCCGGCGGGCGGACGAGCAGGCAAGCACGCCGACGAGCAAGCAGTCGGGCGGGAAGAAAGATGAAGTCGATGCAAATGCTGCGAATATTCGATTTTACAGTATGTATTTGACGTTTATGTTCCGTCCGAGCCAAACGACAAGTAAAACATGCTCTTATAAAAGGTCATGTTTTTGAGGGGTTCGCTAGAGATGCTCTTATGACTCGGATAGACGAATATAATGGATACATGATGCAACGGTTCGTTCTAACTGTATGGCGTAGTGGCAATCGTATTAGGTTGCCAGCCCTAGGTTTTAGGTTCGAAACCTCTCCTTGCTTTCCATATTTTAATTATTTCTTCTTCCGCCACCGACAGGTGGGACCTACGTGTAAGAAAGCAGCAAGGTCATGTACGTCCTGGAAATAATTACAGGGTCATTACTGCAAAAGTTACAGCGCTACGTGTCAGCTCCTGATTAATCTGGACCTATTTGCTTGCTTAATGCAAGTTGTAGTACCGCAAGTTCATATTTTTCAAGTTGTGGGGCTAGTTTGCACATAGAGTGCAAGTTGTGGGACTTCAGGTGTATTTAGCTCTAAATTTTATTCCTAAACTTTGGTGATACTTTACATTGTTTGACTTCAGGAAAAAATTATAGGCCTTTTTTTTATGTGGTGTATTTTATCCAGTCAGTTAATGAAAAAAGATCGTCTTCTTAAAAAATCAACTTTAAGGAAGTGTTGAATTGAGTGGATTTTCTCGTATAATGATCATGCCCAATAGGTATGAACCCTTTTTTTTAGAGAAGGTATGAGTATGAACCAGACAACTAAAAATTAGTTTAAAAACATATTCACACCCGCCTTAACAAATTACACGAGACACTCAGCACATGTGGTTAGGTACACAAGTATTGATCCACAACAAAAGAATGGATACGCCACAATCACCCACCTTCTTAATTAACTACATCGGACATGTGTGACTAGGTGTGACACATGTGGTGTTAGCAGCCCAAACCTTCATAAATAAAAAAGGGAAAATATATAGGGCTAAGTTAGGATCAATCAGTGATGTTATGTGCCTAGATAGGTGTCCGAATGTGGACTGAATATATGAAGCCAGGTCGGCCTTCTCAAAAGAAAAAGGGGAAAAAAGCCAGGTCGGCTGGCAAACAATGAGCAACCGAAGCGTTGAAGAAGTGTTGTAGAGGGCCAAACTTGAATATCCTCTCGATCGGGACGGTCCCAGAGAGGCACATTACGCCGCCCAACGATTCGCCGGCAATGTGGAAAAATAAGTACTAGTAGCACGCGAAGCATCTCCGAACCGCCGGCGCTGTCCAACTGAATCTTACATGAGCCGTACGTACGTGGTCGACGTGTCATCAGTAGCTAGCCAACAAACTAGCGTTGGCGTACCTGTTGTGTGTAGGGCTGTAGGCTGTAGCTAGCCACGTACATACGATCAGACTCTGATTAAAGTAGAGAGAACTACTGTAAAAAAATCGCAAAATCTGCTTGCCAATCTGTCACACCTTGCGACGGGAGATCGAGCGATAGAGTATTGCCCGTGGACACACCTCGCTAGTTCCTCTGTCGAACGCACCCAGATATATAGTGACTGAAATGTCAAAATCATACTATATCTACACTACAGCCCGCCAATTCATTTTTTTTCCCTTTTCTGAAAGGGTTTCGCAAATTTCATGTACAGAGTGTACAAACCCAGTATATGCGGAACAGGTCAACCTTACAAAATCTCATTAATTTATTTATTCTGGACGTATATATATGCCAGCAATCCGGCAGGTACCCGAAAAAAAAAAGGCAATCCGGCAGGCCGCGGTTCTAGCTACTGTATATATTCACAGAGGGAGAACAAAAGGGAGCTCCGCGGGTCGAGTTGCAGCGCGCTCCGCAGCCCTCACACTAGCTAATACACAACTTTCTGCGCTGACGACGCTTGGTCGTTCCGTGAAAGATGAAGAGCAGCTTGATCCCCGACCCCGCGGCCGACGAGGAGGAGGGGGTGGCCTTGGTGCCGCCTCAGCCAGCAGTTGCCGGTGAGGACGGCGCCCCGGCGCCGTGCAAGGTCGTCGTGCACGACGACGCTGCTGCTCCGGCTGTAGAGCGGCAGTCTTCGTCGGCATCGTCCGCCTGCTGCTCGTCGTCAACAGCGACGAAAGCGTGGTGGTGGACGGCTCTAGTGTCGCCGACGAGGGGCGCCGTCGGGCTGGTGATCGGCGGCCTCCTGGTGCTCGCGTTGCTCGTCTCCACAGCATGGATCGACCTAGAACCTGTAAGTATATAGTACCACGATGCATGCGCGATTATACCCTCTTCAATCGTGTTATCTTTTTCGAGCCATGTTACTATCTTAGAGTACTGCATCACGTACGATGTTAAAAACAAATCTTTGACCGCGCCACAATTCAATCAGTGATGCTATGATAGCACGAATTACGGACGTAGTGAATATACATATAATTTATCCTTTTTTTTCAATGGTTTTACTATCACAACCAGCTACGCGCATGCATGAATGAATTAACACGAATTTACTCAGGCGTAGTGAATATATATGGTAATTCATGATACCAAATTAACGCAAGGGAAATGGAAAAGCATCAGAGATATGAGATACGATATGTTGATGTATTTGGTGGGCGACCACCGGTTCCAGCAAAGTCAGGTAGAGGGAGCGATGCCGTTCATAGACGGGCGGGCAACAACGACTGAATTTTCTAGTGCTTCCTAGCCGATCGAGTACTCGTCAAATCGGTAGGCTCCATCAGACGGTACTACCTAGCTGGACCAATGACGGCAAACCAGCGCCACGGATCTCTACGGAGGATCGATCCAAGGGTACCTTCCAAGTTGGACTTTGAACGTAGAAAAAACAGATCATGTATGTGGAAAAAAGAGACGAGAAAAATATACCATGTAATATATCCACGGAACATCAATTTCAGATTTTCAGTATCGTGGAAAGCTAGCTATAGTCCAAAGTCAGGCGATAGTGCGCTACGTGTCTCGTCGTGTGTGTTCATGAGGAAAGTGCATAGCTCACGGTATACACGCTCGCTCAGCATCGATCCTCCTTGCTTGACGTGATAGCACCCAGGATGCTCATTTCTGTGCCATATATTTTCCAAACTAGAAGTAGCTTCTTTGCTTGACTAACTTGCTTTTCGTAAACAAAAAAAAAAACATGGCTATTTCTCTGAGTTTACCATACATAAGAACACTTTTTGCTTGCTTTTATGGGGGCATATTAGTTACCTGGATTTGTGCGATTCTACTCTCTCTAGTCCTACTTTGGAAAGATCCAGCACATATATCCATGGATATTGAACAGAATATATCTTGGAGGATCACTAGAAAGACGTTACTCTTTTGAGAGGTTAGGGATTAGGGAAGGGCAACTCCCGGCTCTCGCCACGTACGTGAGAGTGTGGTTAAAAGAGGCTTGCGAGAGGAGCGGAGCGGGGGAGCCTGGTTTTTACAAGGCAGGTCACCTTTATTTTTCTTTATTCTAAAATAAAAAGGCACTTTTAATCAGAGTCTCAAGTTACGGAATATTTCAGACTTCACTTTTCCTTGGTGATACCTTTGAATCTAGGTCCCTTGACCATGGATTTCATTGAACTTCTTTTTACGCTGTTTTTCTCCTGGCACTCTTTTGTTGCCCCACAGAGGTCGTAAATGTGCGCCAAGGTGCCGTGTTCGGGAAATTGTATTAAAGGGGCGGAGAGTTCAATTTTACAGAAAAAGCCTTAGCGCAACCCTATGTATTTACCCACAAGACCTTTATTTTACGAATCGCACCCATACGTCGGCCCGCTGGACGCGATCAAGTCCTTAAGCTCTGCCGCCAAGCCACCGGATGCGGTCACTCCAGACACTACCAGGGACGAAACCACTTGTGATTGATAGAGGCTTGCGAGAGGAGCATGAGCGCCTGGTTTTTACAAGACAATTTACCTTTATTTTTCTTTGTTCTGTATAAATGAAAAGGCACTTTTAAGCAAAGTCTCAAGTTATCGAATATATATATTTCCAACTTCACTCTTTTCAATCCAAGTCCCTTTTTTTCTTGCAAAATTCACCGATTTATTGATAATCATCATATACAACAGTACAAATTGCATCAAAAGTAGTAAAAATTACAAATAGATTTTTCGATCACCTAGCGACGACTACAAAAACAAGCGTGAGCCGAAGGAGCACCACCGTCTTAGCTCCTCCCTCACCTGAGCTGGGCAAAATTGTTGTAGTAGAGCTTGTTGTATTAGACAGATGAGAAGTCGTGGTGTTAAGGCCCAAAAGGACCAGCGTACCAGAGCAGCAACCATCGCTAATGATGAAAACTATAGATTGAAAAAGACAAGCCTAAAACCACACCAATACACACGAAAACCGATGGGATGCCAAGGAATCCGCGAGACAAAAGACTCCGTGCATCACCGGAACGAGGATATGATAAGGATAACCTTATTCTGGCTTCAGGATATAGTCGCTGCCTGACCATCCCGAAGAAGACATTGAAAATAATGTAAACAAATAATAGAAACCCTTTCGCCGGTGAGGGACGTGGTCCGCTGCACATCCAAGGACCCAAGGCCAATAGAGACCGAGCAGACCTCGACGAGGGGGATGAAACGGGTTTTAGGTCGCTCACAATCTCCTTTTTCTTCTTCTCTTGCCCTCATGTGTACTCCCTCCGTTCATAAATATAAGACGTTTTAGCTTTGTGAATCAAATGCATCTAGACGTCTTTTAGTGTATAGGTTCGTAGATATTCAGAGTGAATCTATACCTAAAGCGTCTAGATATATTTATTTTATAAAACTAAAATGTCTTATATTTCTGAACAGAGGGAGTTCGTAATAATTGAATCAAGGTCCCTTGACCACAGATTTCATTGAACTTCTTTTCACACTGATTTTCTGGTGGCTCTATTTTTTGCCCCATAGGGCGTCGCAAATGTGCGTCGAAGGTGCCGTGTTCGCGTAGCCATCAATAGTGAAGGTTGTCTTTGCCGGATGCTCCTTCTGACCATCGTTCCCATCTACTCCAGCGAAAAGTATGGAAAGCGGACGAAATGTAAGGGAACGAGCGAAAACCATAGCGGGAAGAAACCGAACAAGGCACGGTCAGGCGGCCTCGCTCTCGCGCGACCTCAACGCGCAAGATAATGAACCGAGCCTTCCTCCCGCATACATATTCCGTTGTTTTGACTCCGCGAGGTGATCGGGAGGACTAGCTTATTTTATTTTATTTTGAGATCGATGATCGGGAATAGCTTGGCCGGTGTGCCAGCGATGCGCTCACCGATCCATTCCATTCCATGGAGAAGCACCAAGATGTATTCTCTGCAAATGCCCAGATGGACCGGGCGGTGCCCACATATTATGACGTTATACCCTCTCTATTTTAAAATGTAAGATGTTTTAGTTTTGTGAAAATGGTGCATCTAGATTCTTTTAGTTTATAGTTTTACTCTAAACCTAGATAAATTATACTAAAAGGGCTAGATACACTTTTTTCACAAATCTAAAACATCTTATATTTTAAAACGGAGGGAGTATTAGATTACATTACTCAGGATGGTATTGGGTGTGACCGGATGCGCAAGCGTTGAGGTGTCTAATTTTCTTTGGCGGCGTGTATATATGGAAGGCATATTTAACTCATATCTGCTTGCGTAATACTCCTATCGTGTTTGCTAAGAATTCGAAGACACGCAGAGTTCATGCGTGGCCATGGAAAATTTCTGTCTTTCGTAAGACGACATTTCAATCATCCGATGGCCAAGTGTGATGGGTTATGGAACAAAAACTCAATTCGGTCGTCACTTAGCTTAGCGCAGGAGCCTCATCAAGAACACCTTTGTAGACCTGTGCGGTTCTAGTAGGTTCTAACTGTACCCTGAAAATTAAAGATCCCGCCCATTCATGGGAACTGGACAAAATATGCCATTCCTTTTGACTTTGTGCGAGTGTGATCGAGATAGCGTAGGCCTTGCGCACGAGATGTAGCTGAGATCGATGTGTAATACTCGCTCCGTTGGGAAATATAAGACATTGTGAACATATACACTAAAAACATCTAGATACATTCGTTTCACAAAGCTAAAATGTCATATTTCCGAACGGAGGGAGTACTACCTCTGATCCATATTGTTTGTCCTAAAAATAGATGTATCTAGACATATTAATGTTAGATACGTCTAATTCAGTGACAATTAATATGGATCGGATCGAGTATCCAAAAGCCAAATACTGATTGATCTAGTATCAAAAGGCCAAACCCGTTTTGTCTTGCAAGATGAAAGAGGCCACACGCAGAAAGCCTTGACAGCGAATCGTGTGTGTATATATATATATATATATATATATATATATATATATATATATATATATATATACACGAAAAGATGACCGGGTTAATTAGGAACGAGAGTTAGCAGGCAGGGCAGTAGAAGGGCACCGCGTGTCCGATGATTTAGTTAGACTACACGAGTTATATAGAGTACTCCCTCCGTGTATTAATGTACGACTTTTTAGATATTTTAAAACAGACTTGATCTGGACTAAAATAAATAAATATAATAAATATAAAACATGTCTAGATATATGGATTTTCGAAAAATGTTACTAGAAGGTCTTAGGTTAGTGAATGGAGGAGTACTTATCACATTCCCATGCACACTGACATGTTCAATTTTGTGTCGTGCCGCGTGTCCAAGTTGTGTTATTCATGTATACCTCCTTACATATTCTCAACTTTCGATCAGCTGATGGCTATTTCCGCTAGCTAAAGGCGTTCGCAATTTTTTTTCAATAGAATATGATCACGCCAGTCCCAAATCACAACTCAATTCACGATCACAAAAAACATGCAAGCTGTCAAAAGCAAAATAAGCTAGTAGCTACAGTTAGATGGTTTTGGATTGTGAATTAACAGGTTCTCCATTTCGTATGCTACTAATAAAATGCATCGTACTGATCTCTTTATTTGCTCTTCGAACAGTCGTTCCTGCCTGGCAACGGCCGGGGCAGCATCAGCCGGCGTGGACGCCATCCTCCTCGCCGCCAACGCTCGCTGCCCCTGGTGCCCATCCCCTTCAACTGTGGCAACGACACCTCATCGACGACGGCACAATGCCACCGCCGGGTACCACCACCGTCAGCGTCCCCGTCCCCGTCACCGTCGCCCGAACAACAGCCCACGGCGCCGCCGCCCCCGTCGTGCCCGGACTACTTCCGGCACATCCACTCGGACCTCGAGCCGTGGCGCGTCTCCGGGATCACGCGGGAGGCCGTGGAGCGCGCGCAGCCGAACGCGGCGTTCCGGCTGACGGTGGTGTCCGGTCGCGCGTACGTGGAGACATACCACCGCGCGTTCCAGACGCGGGACGTGTTCACGCAGTGGGGCATCGCGCAGCTGCTCGCCCGCTACCCAGGCCGCGTCCCGGACGTCGACGTCATGTTCAACCTCGAGGACATGCCGGAGCTCCGGGCCGCCGACTACCCGGACCCCTCCGCGGCGCCGCCGCTCTTCCGCTACTGCAAGGACGGCACCTCGCTCGAGGTGCTCTGGCCAGACTGGTCCTTCTGGGGTTGGTCCGAGGTGAACATCCGCCCGTGGGCGCCGCTCCTAGAGGAGGTCGGCAGTGAGAACGCGCGCCTCCCGTGGCCGGACAGGGAGCCCTACGCGTTCTGGAAGGGCAACCCCGGCGTGTCGGAGGCGCGCCGCGACCTCTTCCGGTGCAACAACGACTCGGCCGCCGGCAAGGACTGGAACGCGCGGCTGTTCGCGCAGGACTGGGACGCCGCCATCCGGAACGGGTTCAGGGACTCGAACCTGGCGAAGCAGTGCCGGTACAGGTACAAGATCTACGTGCAGGGCCGGTCGTGGTCCGTGAGCGAGAAGTACATCCTCGCGTGCGACTCGCCCATGCTGGCCATCGACACCACGTTCAAGGATTTCTTCTCCCGGGGGCTCGTCGCCGGCACACACTACTGGCCCATCGACCCCGCCAACAAGTGCCGCGCCGTCAAGTTCGCCGTCGACTGGGGTAACGCGCATCCGGAGCGGGCGCGGCGGATCGGCGAGGAGGGGAGCGGGTTCGCGAGGGAGGAGATGAGCATGGACTACGTCTACGACTACATGATGCACGCGTTGACGCAGTACGCCGCACTGCTCCGGTACAAGCCCACCGTGCCGGAGAAGGCCGTGGAGCTCTGCCCCGAGTCCTTGGCGTGCCCCGCCCAAGGTCGTGACAGGGAGTTTATGATGCAGTCGAGGGAGAGGTATGTGGCCGGCTACGAGCCGTGCACGCTGCCGCCGCCGTTCACCGCCCATAAGGCCAGGGAGATGGCCGCCAGAGAAGAGGATGTGCGACGGAAGATAGCCAAGATGCAGGGGAGGTAGGAGCTCGGTACCAGCAATGGTACCTAGACAATTTGATTTACTAGGTTTGATGCGGGGAGTATTCCTAAGTCGTGCTAAGAACCATCCGGTCCGACGATTACGAGTTGTGTGCAAATAACTATACAAGAGATGAACTGTCTGACTGAACGATGCTACATCAATCAATCGCTTAACATTTGTATATTTGGGACTTATGTTGTCAATCATCAGGGCGGGCTCCCTGTCGAGAATAACTTGTACTCCTTTCGTTTCAAAATATAAGATATTTTAGCTTTTACGACACAAATGTATGAAACCTGTTTAGTGTATAGATTCGCTCTCAACATACACACTAAAAGAGATCGAAGTACATTCAATTCGCAAAAACTAAAACATCTTATTTTGAAACTAATGGAGTACAATTCAAAAGGTGATATTTGGCAGTGACGGAGAGAGTGCATAAGAGCATCTCCGCTCCTTTGTGCCCCCGGTGGACGAGGAGGCGTTTATCCGGGGAACTAAAACTTTCCAGTCATGAGCCCAGGTGTCACCTGCGAAAACGCTTGAATTTTTAGATTTGAAATCTAATTTAGGAAAAAAAAGAGCAAATCTGAGCGAAATTCATACTAACACGGTAATATTTATAGCATATAAGGTGAAATTGGTTCATACATAGGGGGGATCGATCATACATAGGCTATTTAACCGAATTTTAACTAAAACATGGTAAAAAAAAAGTAAAACGCAGTTCACCGGCGCCAGGAACGGCCTAGTTCATGTCGAGGCGCGGGTAGAACTGCGTGTAATCGTCGTCATCGCTCGACGGTTGCTAGGCTGGCCGGCGTCACCGACTCGTCGAGACGCATTGCTCGGCCCGGCTTCGTCGGAGTCGATGTCGTCGAGGACGACGATGTTGGCGCAGCGTGACCGACGGCGGGCGGCGCGCATGAGCTGCTGCTGGAGCTCGGCCTCCTCCTACTCGTACTCCGCCTTGGACCACGCGAGAGCCTCAGCAAGGCCCATCAGCGGCACGCCGTTGAGGGACGTCTCCACCGCCATCTTGAGGACATAGTTGCCCCGCTCTTCCTACAACGAAGACACCAACTCCTTCGGCCGGACAAAGCGGAGGCGACCGCTCGGTGTGGAGGTGGGAGGCGGTGACGACACGTGGGGCTCGCCGATGGTGATGCCACATGAGCTTCTAGGGGGTTGGCGACCCGTCGGGGCGGGCGTCGAAGCTGCCAGCTCGCGCTTCACGGGCTGAAGCAGCGAGCGCACAGGTCACGCCTCGCCGGAGGAGCGGGAGGCCAACGCCGAGGATGAGGAGGACACGTCTCCCATCTTCCCTGGCATCCAAGAGCTCCCGCGGAGGTAGGAGAGGGACACCGGGGTCCTTGATGGCTCCAAAAATAGCCATCTTCCACAACATTTAAACATTGTTTTTATTCAAGCAATTGACAAGAAACTCGCTATCCTTATCACTAATGACCAATAATTGCATATATATGTAAACCATTGCTTTGATTTGTGTTGTTTGTGTTGTGCGGGGAATCACGCTTTTTAATGCGAAATCTGGAGTCATAATGAAGGTTTTTGAGGAAGTCCACATGACCAAAATAATTGTGGAGCAAATTCCAGGCGACAGTAGCCGTAACCACCCCTGGTATGGGCAGGGACCGCCTATACCGTCCGCCCGTACCATGTTGATGCGGCTCCGTCACATCAAACCTTACAACTTTCGTGAAGATGTTTATATATTTTGAGGTCTCAGCCTCCACGCAGAAGATCGCCATTCTCAGATTGCATCACAACACCACCAAAGGAGATCCACACCATTGTTCATCCCTTCCATCTTTTATTCTCTCCATTAGCCATAGCCATTACTTTGTACTTGAGATCTCCTTGTGATTCGGCCGACATTGTAAGAATATTTGATTTCAATCTAAATATTTTGCCTAATGTTTTCTATCCTTGATCTTATTGTTATGAGTGAGTAGTCCTCACGGGCTGCGGGTTAGGGAGAAACCACGCTGCGATTATGTGCATCTAATCTATGTGAGCATTGTGTATTGTTTAAAATAGAGATTTGTATCTTTGTCTCTTGTCTCGATCTTTGGACTTGTAGGTACTCAAGATCCCCAAGATTGATAAAGGTTTGAGGTGAGATACTTGGCTAGCAGTGATCTCATAGGAACCCCAGTGACAAAAAAGGTAGTACGATCTTCGCTAAGCGACCCATTCAGGATCACAATAACACACCACTTAATGCTTTGATATATGTTTTACACTTAATAACCATTCGTACCCCTTTGCTTCGTGGTGCACTCGGTTGGATTAAAAGACTATTGCTACGCCTGCTATATCACAGGGGATCTAGTATATTAGGATGTATTGCCCACAAGAGATTATCCCTATCAAAACATTACACATGACTATGCTTATTATTATCTTTTATCCCACATGATGTGCAGCTGCAGATGGATCTTCAACCCTGGTCTATCTCCATCCATTGAATCAACCCACTATAAAAGTAAACTATATTGGTCCGGTAAACAAAGACAAAACGAAGAAACAAAGTCTTATATACGTGTCCTTTTTATTTTCTTTTAGCATTGCTTTCCAAGGTTCGATTAAAGCTAAGTCTACTAGGGAAAAACCTATTATACTACATCCATGAATCCAGATTGAAGGTATCAACCCTTTTTCTGGCGTCGTTGCCAAGGAAGCAATTTTGCTATCCTGGTGAGGTCACTAGAGACCTTGTTTTTTGTTTTATAATTTGTTTGTAGTTTATTTCTTTTTATTAGTTTACTTTCTAGTTATCTATTTGAAAACCCAAAAAAATTAGTTACTTGCTATTTGTTTTCTTTACTTAAAAAATACCAAAAATATAATAGTCATGGCTTAAAAGAGACTTGGGGAATATGCTACTCCGACCGATGATTTTATTCGTGCACCTATCACTCAGCCTACTGTTGATGCGGAAACATATGAAATTAAGCCTAACCTTTTAAGTTTCGGTCAGCAAAACCAATTTGGAGGCTCATCTTCCGAGGATTCAGGTTTGCACTTAAATACTTTTACTGAAATTTGCGACATGATGCGTATTAAGGATATAGATCCAAATGCTGTTAAATTACGATTGTTTCTGTGGTGACCCAGCATACCACTGCATGATGTAGTACACTATAGTCGTTGACATAACACGCATGAAACTCTGTTCACTAGTATTACATCCCTCAGAGTGGTACAATAGAAACATAGCAGGTCCAAGACATGACTATAGATTACAACTCGACTCTTTACAAAAGATCCAAAGAACACTCTAGGTGAAAGAGAGATAAAGAAACTTCTTACAAAGAAGAACCAGAAATAATAACTCAGAACAATCTAGCTCATAATACTAGCATCTAAACTATCTGGCTTGCAATTGCTACTAGTGCAATACTCTATAGAAGTAGGTTTTATGGCTAGAGTATCGACTCCTATCTAATCAGAATTTCGTCTTCACTTCAGTTGATGGATATGTTGACTTTATTGACTCTATTGAAGAACTTGAGCTGTCGATGATGGTTTCTTGAACAAAAATTAATGTTGACGTCGTCTTCAATGGCTTAGAACCTAGGACGGGTTAAGAAGGTACGGTTGAGTACGAGCGTACTCAGCAAGTTCACTAAAAAGGAGTGTATGATACACTATCTCTACAGCCACAGACCATAGGTCGTAGGCAATGCAGGTTTTCGTAAACATTTCTTCAATGGTTGCTTTTATTCTGAAAACCGTGTTTGATAGCCTTCACAGGTTGACCATAACTTTTATGGAGTTCCTTTCTTGCCGCATTCGTAGCTCCTTCCTGGAATAGGGAGTAACATGTCATAGTTCTTACACTCTACAGAGGTGCGTCACTTTTTCCATGAGAGACCTAAAGCTTTGTTGCACGGCCGGGAGTATGTCCCCGTTCAAACTTCCATGGTTTGAGGCCCAACCTAAGATCCAAGCCAATCACTACCCTTCTTCGCGACCCACATGAAGACACGACCTCTCCAAGCAGATATACCTCTGTTAACCCCCATATAGGCATATATAACCCTAGAAACCCCTTGGAGACTCCAGTGAGTAGATCATGTCCCTAGCAACCCCCATATAGGCAGATATACCTCCGACATCCCCTCACGGAAAGTCTAGACACCAATATCGCGGGGAGCTAGGAGTCCTACCCATCTACTGAGTCCCTGCAAGGAAGCTACAGCCTCACGATAAGGTCATCCATCCATGCGAAAGGAAGAAGATCCAGCTGACTTCTCCGTCCCATTCCAAATCTCATGGATAACATGTAATATACGGCGCTAGAATCACTGGCGACATTGGTTGATTAAGTCCTAGATATTATGTTACTTTACCACTAGAACTATATCAGTAGATTATTTCCATTTGGTAAATAATCCAAAACATATTATTATGAAAATAGTGTTTTCGGACCTTTTTGAAATGCAGATGATGACAACATTTGAGTTACAAGCATTTGATAGAAAATAATCAAAAAACATGAGAAAGTGAGAACTTTCCTTTTGTGATTGCAAGATTATGCACTCACGGTCTTCAAGATACTAGAGATCCAAATTCTGTAAACAACATCGTTGGTCCAGTAAGGACTAATGTTTAAAGAAGCAGGATGCAATTATGTATAAGTAATGTAATGCAGTTTGATAAACACGAATCCTCGAAATAATCGTACTTGATCTAGGGTTTGGAAAACTGGGGATGGTTCTTTTTAGAATGTGTTTCACTTTTATATTAGCTTCACATTTGTGCTTCTTATTAAGGCTTGTGAGAGTGTGTGAAACAATATGTAAATATAACAAGTGGCATGTAATACTAAAGCACTCCAATGGGGCATGGTATTTAAAAGATTTCTTAAGCAAGATTACTAATCAATTAGAGCTTTTTAAGAAGTGTTTAAGGATTACTTTTAATGTTTCTGAAAAGAATAAATTTTTAGGAAAAGATTACTTTACAATGTAAAATCATTTCAATTTGAAGTTAATTTTTTAGGGTTTCTTATTAACTATGATTATCAAAGAGGAAATCATTATTATATTTAAACAATCACAATACATGTAGTGAAGACTTATATGCTTGGAATATGGCATCATATTGTATGTGGTTCACTTCATAATGTTCCATAAAGGTGGAATAAGAGTATTAATAAGTTTTAAATTTTGTAACAACCTTATTTAAGAGTGAGATCATTCACTTTCATTTAAGTAAATGATGAGCTTAAATGCAATTTGCTATTAGGAAATTAATGTGACTTATTAAAGAAAGCAATTTTAGATGATCTTATTGAACTATTAAGGTTTGAAATCATGTTTAAGAATGGTTGAGAGATAAATAGCATTCACTTTTATTATGAAGTTTAAAATTTACTTAAAATTGTTGGTTTAGTTTGGATTTATGATCTTAAAAGAGTTTTATAAAGTTAATAAGTTACACTTAAATTTTATTATAGATTCAAGTTATGGCTTTGGAATTAGTGTTCAGATATAAGAGAGTTAAGGTTTAGTACCAAATTGTGATTATTTCTTATTTAAGAAATGTTTCTATAGAATTTACAAAATAGGTATTTTATAAACTAGATAAGGATTATTACTTTTAAAATCTTAAAAACCTTTGGAATAATATATTAGTATTTTTCACAAACAACGCATTAGGCCTTACAACAGGCACACGCCCAAACTGGCTAAGTACCACGCTCAGGAACTCGCCTAAATCGACCCCACTTGCGCTCGGGGACTCAGTTAAAAATAGAGCCCCTTCGGAGTCGCAAGGCAACTGTCCCAACACGCCACGGAAAATCAGTCTCAACCAAAACAAAAATCCAAAGTAAACACACATGCACATAAACGAGCTATACCCCACTAAAGGGCGGATGCGCTCGGGGACTCGCTCAAACAAAAAGTCAACATATCACATAACTGACCATGCATTGTGAGTCGATTGACTTCCCTTACTTTCATACATACGTATTGTTCATATCAAAAAATGGCCATGAGGCATAATTTACAAAAGCCCCTAGGGCAGCTATCTATTTTGCAGGCCCCGACAAAGAAGCGCCACCACTGCCCTGGACACGAACGTATGGCTCCCACGGATTCGTCGGGTACGTCGTTAGTGACTTTGACAGCGTCGACCGGAAGGGTTGCTCCGACTTCAGGAAGCGATGCTCTGGCTTAGGGTCACCTGTTGCCACCACCATCTCTTGGTATGTCAGCAAGTATCCCATTGCCAGCACTGGATCTGCGAAGGGAGCAGCCTTGGCGGTTAGCCTCAACACATTCGATGTCTCCACCGAGCTAGTCACCAAAGGGTAGCCGTTGGTGACGTCATAGAGGTCGAAGTCGTCAGGGAAATGCACGAGCCCCAGGCTCAACACCGTGGTGGCCCCGCGCCTAAAAGCCAAACGCGCCATCCATTCTACAACGGCGGGTGCCTCTTCCAGGTAGCTCCATACTTCAGTCAGTCCCCCAGGTATAACTTCGGTGGGGGACATCTCTTGAAGCATCGCCTAGACGCACAACGCCGACGCGGTGGCCACGTTCACCACCGCGGTCACGTATTGTGAGGCGTCGAAGGTCTGCACCACTGGATCACCTTGCCCTATCACAACTGCAATGTCAGACACCCAACGTCACTACAGACTCACCCACCCGGGGACTCACCACATACATAAAAGAGGAAAGCAACCACTCACCAAAGAGTTTCCGGCAGTTCTCCGTCACATGCTTCTCAAGGGTGGCAAGGTCGCCTTGTAGCCCGAGGATGATTGAATCAGTAGCCTTCCGCTCCTCCTCCGCCGCGCGACTGCGGCCTTGGCTCTCTCCTCAGAGGAGACCATCGACGCCTTCGCTTCCCCCAGTTCCTTCTCCAACGAGTCGATCCACTCCTTTGCTATGTCCAGTTCAGAAACCGAGTCATACCCCTCTCGGGCCTTGGCAATAACAGCCGGAAGACCATCTAAAAGGAACAGCAACAACAGTCAGCCTCCCGCAAACACCAGCAGCTCGCGATAGCCAAGTAAAACAATTACTCACCAGCAGTCTCCTAGAGTCGCCGGTTAGCCTCCTGCGCCACGCGCAAGTCATGCTCAAGGCGCTCCTTCGCGGCTTCCCGGCCAGCCGATTCCCTCTACAAGCCCTGCAAGTAGCATGAACAATCAGCAGCTGCGAAAAACACAATTTTAGTGCCTAGCCGCTGAAATTCAGCGACTAGACACTTGGGGACTGGCGACTAGAAGAAATTCAGCGACTAGCCACTGAAATTCAGCGACTAGACACTCGGGACTAGCTACTAGAAGAAATTCAGTGCCTAGCCGCTGAAATTCAGCGACTAGACACTCGGGGACTTGCGACTAGAAGAAACTCATTGCCTAGCCGCTGAAATTCAGCGACTAGACACTCATGGACTGGACTTGCCTGAATGGCAGCACCAAGCATGCTATGAAGCCCACTGGCGTCTGTTGAAGTGACCACGAAGGAGGTGCACCCATGACGAAGTCCAACGTCCTCATCAACGATCTCTGGCATCTGCGGAGACTGGTTTTCTGCCACGGTCAGAAAACCCTTCGCCATGAAGCACAGAAACGACGCAAACGCCCTCGCCGGGGCACTGGTTGTTGCGGCCGGCGGTTCTGTCGTCGGAGCCCCCTTAGCTGGCTCTGATTGAGTGGCCGCCACCTCCTCAGCGCCGGCGGTAGGGTCACTCCCCTTGGCACTGTCTTCTGTCGCATCATCGCCGGCACCACCCCTCTGCTTCTTCGCGACCTCAGCAGGCGCGACGTCCGTAGCATGCTTCCTCTTCCTGGGGAGATTGCCTTCCCCTGCGGTGACAACCGGCGGAATCTTGGCCACTAAAGGGTGACCTACCTTCTTGGTGCCAGAC
The DNA here is from genome assembly GCA_910589775.1 of Avena eriantha. Taxonomy (NCBI): domain Eukaryota; kingdom Viridiplantae; phylum Streptophyta; class Magnoliopsida; order Poales; family Poaceae; genus Avena; species Avena eriantha. Next base: position 187,435,143 of record OU342746.1, on the reverse strand, counting down.
CTACAAAATCATAAAAATGAGCAAAGAAATCATACAAGGAAGCACCTAAGAACAGAAAGGAGAACTCGCAACTCACTTGGCGACCGGGAGAACGCGTAACCCCGTGCTGATGTGGGAGGGTTTGTCCAATTCCGGGCCTAGCTTGCGCGAGAGACCATTCTCAAAAACATTTGAGGCCCATGACATCGCGGGCTTCTTTGATGACGAAGCTGCGGGGTCCGGAACTTCGGGGCCGGACGATGCGGTCGTTCCCACCGGACGCGGCGATTTGTTCGTCGCGGCTCCAGCAGCTCCTGGCTCCGATGCGGCCGAGACGGTTGGTGTGATCGCCGCAAGCGGAACTTCTACCTCCACTGCCGCGTCCGCTACCTCTGATCCCATCATTGGAGTCGGATCTTCCGCGACCTTGGGCGAGATTTCAGTCACGTCATCGTTGGACTCGTCATCGGAATCGAACGCCACCGCTGACTTAGGTGGCGACGCCGGCTTCGGAGCACGCTTCTTCGCAGGCGACTTCGGCTTACGCACGGGCTTTGCCGGCGTGGCGGTGCGCCGCGAACTGTGCTCCTGCAGAATGTCGTCATTGTCATCCCGCTCATCAAGTCTGCGGCTCGCGTCGATCTCGCGCTACCTCTGCATGCAAGTCTTGCAAGCCACGGGCACTGGGGGAGGAACCTCCCTCTCTTCTCCTTCGCTCTCGGAGGATTCCCCGCCGGACCCCTCTTCGAGCTCTCTGGGAACCTCCTCATCGAGTGGAGGAAGCCAACCCTCGAGAACCTGAAACAACTCAGAGTGGCCACGAACAAACATCAAATGATGCGGTTGCAAATTGCACCGCAAGAATCATGACTAAAGATAAATCCGGAGAGAGAGGCTTACCGTAGGAGCTTCATTCTTCCCGGGCACGTACGGGGCGAGCCCGACTGACGTGGTTGTAAATTCCACATCAGTAATCTTTTTAAGGGTGGCCTTGTAGTCCGCAGCATCCCATGACTCATTGCTGGTCCGGGAAGGATCATTCTTCCTGGTGTACTCGTACATCCAATGGGGCCGGGTCGCCAACAGGACCAAGCGCCGCCTGAGCCAGTAGTTGTACAGATTGATTGTGGACAATCCTTGGTCCTTCAACTTCTGGATCTGGTCCATCATTTTGGCGACGACCATTCTCTGATCATCGGGGACCTTGTCCGCTGTCAGCCGGTAGGGCTCGCTTCTCTCCGCGATGAACTCGGGAAGCGCCACCTCGCCGGAGGGGGTGGACTCTTTCACATAAAACTAGCTCTTCTTCCATTCGCTCGCGGCCTTCTTTGGCAACAGGAGCTTGACGAAGTTGGCCTTCGGCTTCAACTGAAATGTAACGCCTCCGGCCACCAAGATCGGGCCGCCGGACCTCTCGCTCCTGATGCGGCCGTGGAACAACTCCAACCACAATGGGAAGTACGGCCTACAGTCGAGGTAGCATTCGCAAAAGGCGACAAAGATTGCTAGCTGCTTGATGCTGTGTGGGCCGAGATCCGACGGCTTGATCGTGTAGTGAATCCCAAGCCCCTCTCCAAGTGGCTTCGGAAGCAGATGAACTCGATGGCGCGTGGCTTTGGCTCGACCTCGGAAGGCGCGGGGATCCGCCAATTCCCCTTACAGAGGACCCCCCCCCCCCCCCCCCCGCATCCTCAAATGACCTGAGCTGTGCCACGGTGCACTTGGATTTTCCCCAGAGATCTTTCGGAGGCCCCATCAGGAAAGAAGCAGGGTTGCTTGGTCCACAGAATCTAGATCGAGGAGAGACAGAGAGAATGGATGTGCAAAGATGAGGAATGTGGGGAAGGGTCTACAGGACTGATTTGTCACTCCCCTTATAAAGAAGCGTTACCCGCCAACCTCGGGATAGCCGTTACCTGCGGTAATCGTGCCAAAGTTACCGTTGGACTACCCAACGGATAGTTTGACCAAGCTGATGGTCCAACTCCTTCCACTCGACTCGCCTGCAGCTATACCCTGTCCGGTCGACGGGGCAGCGACTCGGTAGTGATTGCATTCGCCAAAGCTGTGACTAGAAACCCGGTGGAAAATTTCCTCGGTTCTCGACAGAGTCCATCGCCGATTCGACTAGGCGTCCAAATTGGACTCGCCTACTCTGACTGCCAAATGAACACCTGCGTTTGAATCAACGATGGCCTCAGGGACTATTGATGGGGATATGCCGAATGGGGTATGCCTAGCAGGACATTCCGATCGGGCCAAGGCCTAGCGAGTGGGCGTGCAGGACGGCGACTGGAATGCGACTGAGGAGAAGGCCTGGCGATTGGAGACTAGAGGCCTAGAAGCGTACTTGATGCCTAATCGGGTTAGGTCAAAGCCTCCAAATCTATATCGTGTTCGGTTGTAAACTGTAAACCCTAGTGAGGTGCCTCCTATATAAGCCTCCCCAGGGTAGTCTGAGGACTTACATTCCATCATACACCCCTTCAAGCGACTCGCTGCTTAGACGCCGAGCTCGCCACCCATGTAACTCACTCTCCATCAATCTAATCTAGCAGGAGTAGGTATTTACCCTCCGGGGGGGCGAAGCTGGATAAATCCATGTGCATCCGCCCCCATCTCGCACCGCATATGGCCACCAATGCTCGCCCCCGATTCTATCAATCGCTGCCTATGGCAGCGACTACCGTGGCCATTTCCACGACAAGGAGGGTGCGAAGGCACAGTCGTGGGACGTCAAGAGTCCAAGGTAGAGGAGACCAGCAACCTGGGAAAACCTACTCTTGGGCCGACATTGCCAACAATCTGTGTTTGCATCACTTAGATGCCAATGGGGGCTCGTCCCACACGAACACCGAGTGTTGTTTTAATGACGACATCAAGAAAGACGATTTTGTGGGCTATAGAGCTAAGCAGGAGAAGGGAAAGAAGAATCTCGAAAAAGAGAAAGAGACCAAGGAAGATTCCGACATGGAGGAAGTAGAGCCTTCAAATCCCAAGTCGGATGGAAAGAAGAACTTCCCAGTGAAGAAAGACACTTATGTCACTTTCCTTGGGTCTCAACCAGCTAAGGTCAAGAAACCAGTCTTGCATGAGCTCAATGTTGGGGATATACTTTTTGGGTATCCTCACTGTGCCTCACTGACCAGAGTGGACCACTTCGGGTTAGAGCTTTGCTTCACGGGCGGCCCAGTCAGGGAGAAGAGATGGAGTCCCATCCGGCTACGGGAAGGCCCAGAAGACTTACCGACATATGCCCGTAGTGATAGATCTCTCCCGTAATCCCTAGGCCGGATATCTATATAAGCCATCCTAGGGAAAGCCTTTAGGGCACCCTCACAATAGTCTACAATCTCAACTCACACAGGCGAAACCCTTGTAACCCATATTCCGGCTCTGCCGTATTACTGGATTGCTAGCAGGAGTAGGATTCATCCAAAGCCGACGGATTCGAACCTGGGTAAACTTGTGTGCTCACCGTCCTGGAACACCATACGTCTCACACCCCTCTCTTCCACACGCCTCGAGGACCCCCTCATGGCGTACTTGTCATCAATCCGACGACAGTTGGCGCCCACCGTGGGGCAAGTGAGCTTCGGATCTGCGTTCCGAGCAGAATCTGCAAGAATCGGAATCAACGAGACTATCACCATCGTCGCATCCTCTGCGCCAGTGACGTCCCTCTCATCGTTCTTGACGAGACCTAGATTCCGGCTAGGGAGGACGTGACTGCCTATACCATTATGTCTTTCAGCGAGATCGATGTGTACATCGGATTCGCTGAACCTGTCCCACCCACCCCAGCGGTGATGATAAAGGCAGAGGAAATTTCCGGGTCCCCTTTGTCCGCGGAGGTAGCAAAGTTCCGGATCTCAGAAAACCCTAATCCCACCCAGCCCGCACCCGTTGCGGAGATAGTGGAGAAATCCGAGCCTGAAGCAGATCTTGCGGTTCAAGTCAAATCTGGAGTGGATCTCCCTAGCGAGGCCGAATCCCAGATCGATCCACCCACTAAGGTCGAAACCCAGGAGGATAACAACAACAACCTTGGTTCCGGCTCTGCCAACACCGGAACAGATCAACCGTTCCTGAGGCACACGTTGAGGCACATGATGATACAAGATGCAAATGTGGATGAGATTCTCGAAACCATCAAGATCTTTGAGGAAGCCCACGAGGAGAGCCGCAACTACCTCAGGACCTACACATCGCACTTCGTTGGATATGTTGGATCCGGATCCAGCTCTGCCGATGCTAGAGATAACATCGACTCAGTGCTTGAATCAATCGGAACAAACACCGACTTACCCGCATCCTCGGATGACTCGATGACGTCGGCGGATTTCCGAAAGTTCTCCGCAGAGTATGAAGAGGAGTACAACTCAAAAGCTAAAGAAGAAGGAGAAGCCATGGATGAAGGATCCAGGGAAAACTCTCCCAAAACGCAGGATGACACGGATATCGGAGATAATCCCGAGGTCCAGATGTCCGAAAGTACCGATCTGAGCTTGACTCCGGGAAACGGATCCAAAGCCGTCTTTGCTACCGGCGCTGCCAAGAAGGCAAATAAGAGGAACAAGAAGAACAAGAGCTCGGCAAAAGAACTTATGGCAGAGGAGGTGATTGCCGAGGAATACGAGGAAGACTTGGATGGAGCCCTTATCCCAGACGAGCCCAAAGAAGAATCGGTGGATGGACACGTGGTCACCACAGGTGCCTGTAAACTCATCGATGCTACATTAACCACACCTATCCCTACTGCAGCATAACTAACTGCTGTGGAATTGGATGAAAGGGCCCAAGCCCAAGAAGCACGTCGCCAAGTACTCCTAGATGAAGCTAAAAACATCGAGGAAGAAAAGAAACGCATGGCCAAGGCGGAGAATCTCATCTCTCTACAACATCAGAAGAACCGGAAATGATATACACATGATAATCAATTTCCGGAAGTACGTAAGGTTCTCTTTGAGGGAGATCCGGGAATGCCTCGGCTCGATAGCAAGGGAGATCTAGTGTATCCAACACCAGTGCAAAACACTGTCGCTGCTCGAGACGTCCTGGCAAATAACCCAGGCCCGGAATAGGTTCGATTGGGCATCAAGCTACTCACCAAGGGTCTGGAACAACAGAAGGCCGCGGAATCCGGAAGCGGAAAACTGGTCTCTCAATCCGACCAATGTCGCACGGATCCGGCCTGGAACGATGTAAGACCCCAGCGGGCTCCGAAACAGCATCACCATTTCGACCGTCGGGAAGACAATTACTCAAGAACCGGATCTTCAGGACAACATCATAGAGCTGCACGTGATTGGCGCAACATTGCTCCAGCCGCCGAGCAAGAGGCGATCGCTGCCCTGTATCTGAAGAATCCTCCCCGGTGAGAGTCGAACGATCGCAGGGAAGAAGACAAAGAGAAGCGTCGGGAGGAGGACCGACAAAGAATTCCACCTCCTAGGCATACAAGCCGTCCAGCTGAACCACATCGCAATGGGAATGACGAACGAAGGAACGACGGACACCACGCCAAGTCAAGCCGGTAGGGGGCTCGGCATAATGAAGACCCTCCCCGGAGCTGGAATAATGACGCTCCAGACGAAGGCCGGCGTTCAGTCGGAAACAATCCAGCTGCTCCACCCTCTCCACCAAGTAGCCATCACAACGGCTCCAAGGAGGCCAAGGAGGGCGTCGTGGTGGAGGAGGGTGGTGGCAGAAGCCAAAGTCCGGCTCCAAGGAACCATAGCCATAGCCGTCAATCAGGACGATCTCTGTCCGCAAGTGACACGAGGCACATGATTAATTCCAATATAGAGGCGCAGCGCTACAAAAACGATGATATATACATGGGCCCTATGAGAAACAAAATTTCCGGAAGGATTCGCTATCTCAAGACACATCCAAGCCTACGGCGGTATAGCTCAGCCAGGTACTTGGCTCCAGGATTTTTTCCAAGCTTGCTGCATCGCCAAAGGCGGAAACAGTCTGGTCGCAACCCGATATCTCCCACTCATGTTGCGGAAGACGGCACGATCATGGCTCAATGAACTTCCGGAGAACACCATCCACAACTGGTATGACATGCAAAGCGCGTTCTTTCGGAATTTCGAAGGCACATATCAGAGGCCCTATACGGTAGGAGACCTACAGCGTTGCACCCAGAAAGCCAGAGAAACTTGCCGAGATTATCTCGGACGATGGATTGACACTAAGAACTCCTGTGAAGGGGGAAATGACGAAACTGCGATTGAAGCTTTCATTGCAGGACTCCCAATTGGTTGGCTACATCATCGCTTGAAGTGCGACAAGGTAACTGATTTGGGAGAGATGATAGAAACAGCGAGCAAGTATGCAGATGCTGATGACGACTTAGAGGGATTACTGAACACCCTAGATGTGCCACAGTCGGCAAAACAACTAAAGCAGCAAGCTTAGAAGCGCAAGAATACCTCAGAAGAAAAACCCAACGTGGAAACGGTAGTGGTCACTGCTACTTTCAGGTCTGGAGGACAAGGAGGGCGCGGTGGTGGCTGCAGACGTGGCCGTGGGATATCAAGGGTCCAAGGTAGAGGAGACCAGCAACCTAGCAAAACCTAATCCTGGGCCGACATTGCCAATAACCCATGTGTGCATCACTTAGATGCCAATAGGGGCTCGTCTCACACAAACGCCGAGTGTCGTTTTAATGACGACATCAAGAAGGATGATATTGCTGGCTACAGGGCTAAGCGAAAGAAGGGAAAGAAGAATCCTGAAAAAGATAAAGAGACCAAGGAAGATTCTGACATGGAGGAAGCCGATGCTTCAAATCCCAGGACGGAAGGAAATAAAAACTTCCCAACCAAGAAAGACACTTACGTCACCTTCCTCGGATCTCAGCCAACTAAGGTCAAGAAAGCAGTTCTACATGAGCTCAACACAACTTTTCTGGTTGTCCCTCAATTCTTGGACTAGATGGAAGTGGCAATCACTTTTGACGGTGCTGATCATCCGCCTAAGTTGCACAAGTGAGGAAAATATGCCTTCGTCGTCAATCCACTTATTAACGGCTATGGTTTCTCCAAGACTCTCATGGATGGCGGCAACAACATTAACATTATGTATGTCGAAATGCTACGCCGGATGAAGATCTCAGAGACCCAGCTGAATTACAGCTTTGTGATCTTTCACGGAGTTGTCCCAGGAAGATAAGCAAATTCCCTGGGAGAAATCACTTTGGATGTGACCTTTGGAACTCCAAAGAACTATCGGATGGAAGCACTTTCCTTCGAAGTGGTCCCGTTCAAGAGCGCGTACCACACTATATTCAGATGTCCGGCTTACTGGGCTTTTATGGATCGTCCGTGTTACATTTACAATATGATAAAAATTCCAGGTCCCAACGGCATGATCACCATCAGGAGAGACCCGAAGAAGGCGCAAGAGTGCAAGGATGGAAATGTCGCCTTTGCTAAAGCCGTGCTTCACGCCTAGGAGTACCAGGAGATCAAGAAAACCATTGATCCGTCCGAGATGCCCGCGATGAAGAAGGAGGTGACAAAGCCAAATCCGGAGTTCAAGGCATCGGAAGAGATGAAGAAGATGCAATTGAAGGATGCTGACCCCTCTAAGGTGACCCAGATACTTGTAGGCCTAGATAGCGCATAGGAAAGCGCGCTCATCAAGTTCCTCCAAGCAAATCAAGATATCTTCACATAGCAGCCATCTGACATGACTGGAGTACCTAGGAAACTTGCCGAGCACTCTATAAATGTACACCCGAATGCTAAACGCGTCAAACAGTCCCTACGACGTTTCGGCGATGAGAAGCATAAGGCAATAACTAAAGAACTAGCCTAGCTCGAGTTAGCCGGATTCATAAAAGAGGTCATCCACACTGAGTGGTCGGCCAATCGTGTAATGGTCCCTAAAAAGGACACCACTGATTTAAGGTTGTGTGTTGATTATACTGCCTTGAACAAGGCTTGTCCCAAAGATCTGTTCGCTCTGCCTAGGATTGATCAAGTTATTGATTCTACAGCAGGCTCGGAACTCCTATGTTTTCTCGACGCATATTCTGGTTATCACCAAATCCAGATGAAGGAATCTAACAAAGTCAAAACTTCATTCATAACCCCCTTCTGAACCTTCTGTTTCGTTACGATGCCCTTTGGGCTCAAGAACGTAGGAGCTACGTACCAACGCACTATGCAGTGTTGCCTCCACGACCAAATCGGACGCAGTGTACATGCATATGTGGATGATATTGCGGTGATGTCCAAAAAGAAGGAAACCCTAATTTCCGACTTGGAGGAAACGTTCGCCAATCTACGAAAATACAACATAATTCTTAATCCGAAGAAGTGTTTCTTTGGAATACCAGCCGGAAAATTGTTAGGTTTTATCGTGTCTCAAAGAGGCATAGAGGTAAACCGAGATAAGATCAAGGCTATACTTAATATTTCCAGGCCAACTTGCCTGAAGGACGTTCAAAGACTAACTGGTTGCATTGCCGCAGTCAGTCGGTTTATAAGCCGGCTCGATGAAAGAGCCGCACCACTATACAAGCTCCTGAAAAAGACCAAAAAATTCGTTTGGACCGACGAAGCTGAAGCTGCCCTACAAGACCTGAAAGCAGTACTCTCATCTTCTCCCATCCTTGCATCACCAGAACCACAGGAACCGATGTTGCTCTATCTCGCTGTGACAAAAAGGGTCTTCAGTATCGTCATGGTGGTGGAGAGACCGGAGGAAAATCTGGAACAGCTGGTGCAACATCCAACTTACTATCTCAGCGAGGTCTTAACTGAATAAAAGCAGCGGTATCCGCACTATCAAAAGCTGGCTTACGGTGTGTTTCTAGCATCTCATAAGTTATGGAATTATTTTCAGGAATATCCAATTACCATGGTGAGCACAGCTCCCATGAGAGACATAATCAACAACATTGATGCCACAGGACACGTCGCAAAATGGGGCATAGAGCTTTCAGCTTTTGACATTGAGTACAAACCTCGTACAGCAATAAAATCCCAAATCCTTGCTGACTTTGTCGCTGATTGGACAGAGACAATGGAGAATATGACCCTACCAGAGTCAGAATACTGGACCTTATATTTTGACGGGTCTAAAGCGCTCGGGGGCTTCGGGGCTGGCGTGGTTCTCAAATCACCCCAAGGAGAAAAACTTTTCTATGTACTACAGATCCACTTCACAGCGATGAATAACATCGTCGAGTATGACGCACTACTGCATGGAATCCGGATTGCTAAAGATATCGGCATCCGACATTTAATGTGTTATGGAGATTCGGATCTTGTTACCCAACAAGTGTTGGATATCTGTAAGGCAAACAAGCACATGGCAGCATATAGGGTTGTCTTGGATGAACTATCTAAATCATTTGAAGGGTTTGAATTTCAACACATCCCTCGAACAGAAAATGAGGAAGCAGATGCACTATCTCGTATAGGCTCTGCCCGGAAAAAGGTTCCGGATGGCGCTTTGTTAGAGCACCTCAAGGTTCCCTCTATAAAAGGAGTGGACGAGGAATATCCGACCAAATCCGACTCACCTTTAGTAGCAGTTCTGGCTTTGATTCCTAGCTGGACTCAACCCTACCTTGATTACTTGGTAGAAGGAAAATTACCCGAAGACGAATTTCTAAGCTAACAGATTATTCGACGAGAAAAATCCTACACTATAATTAGTGGTGATCTCTATAAGCAGAGTACATCTGGGGTCTTTCAGCGTTGTGTATCTCTAGAAGAAGGAGTGGAAATCTTACGAGAGATCCACGAAGGCGAGTGTGGTCACCATGCTGTAGCCAAATCTCTAGTGGCAAAAACTTTCTGACATGGTTTTTTCTGGCTTACAGCCAAGGTAGATGTCGAACGGGTGGTCAAGACGTGCAAGGGCTGCCAAAACTACGCCAAACAAGCTCACGTTCCGGCTGATCAGCTGCGAACAATACCTATAACATGGCCTTTTGCGGTCTGGGGGCTTGACATGGTAGGACCGTTTAAACGAGCTCCAAGTGGATTTACTCATCTCTTGGTGATGGTGGATAAATTCACAAAATGGACTAAGGCTAAACCCTTCACTAGTTGTGATGGAGCAACAGCCAGAACATTTGTCGAGGATGTCATAATCTGATACGGTTATCCGTACAGCATTATCACGGACAACAGGAGTAATTTCTCTATGGGAGAGCTTGCTGAATTCTGCAATGAACAAAATATCCGGCTTGACATTGCGTTAGTCGCACATCCACAAGCTAATGGACAAGTCGAAAGAGCAAATGGTTTAATCTTACAAGGCCTAAAACCAAGACTCGAAGCACCACTACGACATGTTGCGGGGGCTTGGGCAGAGGAATTACCCTCTGTAATATGGAGCTTACGAACAACTCCAAACAGGTTAACCGGATACACACCTTTCTTCTTGGTCTATGGCGCATAAGCAGTTCTTCCTAGTGATTTGATTCACACTTCTCCTAGGGTTGCCGCGTATATTGAAGAGGATGCCAAAAATTCTCGACAAAATGATCTCGACTTAGTTGAAGAAGTTCGCGTCGTTGCTGAGATGAGATCAACAACCTATCAGCAGAAGTTATGCAAGTATCATAGCCAGAGAGTCAGAAACCGGTCTTTCAATAAGGGCGATTTGGTTCTTCGGCTTGTGCAAGAAAGATAGCACAAACTTTCCCCAGTATGGGAAGGGCCATTTTTAGTTAGTCGAGTATTGCACTATGGTTCTTACTACCTAACTGATATGCGGCCAGTCAAAGAAAAACCTGCTACTAAGAAAAGAAAGAGAGCTGGAGGCAGTATAGACCCGGATGAATTAGACAGACCATGGAATATTGCTCAGCTACGTCCCTTTTATTCTTAGTTTATTTTTTTCTTTGTAATCATATATGTGTAAATGTTCAATGAGAAATAAAGTGTTGGTTGCCTCAAAATTTATCTAAGAAGTTTTTTACCATCTTATTTCTGAATGACCATGTCACAGTCAAAAATCCCAGAATACTTGAAATTACTTTATGCTCATGTTTGTTCTGGTTTAGATTTCCGATTCTAAAATTGCTACCTTCTGGTATAAATCTAAATTTTCTAGTCTATACTTTGGTTACTTGTCTGATTGCTGGATGAGGGCATTTTCCGAGTAGTGAATTGTTGGTACTGGAGGTCGGCTTTGTTTCCGAGTTTAAACTGGTTTAGCAATTGAGCTCCATTGCTCGTCAAAGTTTCCGTGCTAAAGATTGGCTGGCTCATGAAAGGGACGAGGCGGAAATCCAGATAAACGATAAGTACAGACAAAAAACATAAGTGCTTATGAAAACATTCCAAGCACAAAAATTATAAAGCCAAAAGTGCTAAATAGATATATTTAAACTTAGCACTAGGAAAAAGTATGATACTACTTATTTACAACCCGGATTGTTTTCAGAATAATACAATTTTTGTTCTGATGCTCTACGATGCAGGGGAAGAAGGAGTTGCCGGCTCGCTAGAAACATCAGCCTCGCTTCGGTATCTTTCCAAGACATTCAAATCCGAGATGGTTTGTTCGTTGTCGGAAGCTTCTCTGGTTTCTTCGGCGGCGGAGGCGGTGTCTCTACGCGAGTGAAGAAAGGAGTATCGTAGCTGGTCAAGTCAGCTATGTGACACCCGTATCCGGTGCAGGAGTCCATGATGGATTTGATGTCCTGCTTCTGGACGTCTTCGTCCACAGTAGAATACCTTCTGGTCACTTGCCAGATCTCCATGCTTCCATGGTGGCTCATGACCATGGTGAGAGCGTTCTGTGCTGCGGTTCGCGCGTAGGACATGTTCCAGTCCTGGATGAGCTGGGGCATCTCCTTGGCCTTATCTTGCACTTCAAATCCAAACATGCTATGCATGTACGGAACCTTGAGAACTTCGCCAATATCCTCGATGGATTGGCGGAAGTCATGCAGCAAATCACCAACTTGTGTAAGCCAGTTGGTGCGAGATTTGGCAGAGGCCGAGTCCAGTAAGTTCAGAGGATCTGCGCATACAATGCAAAGGGGTTAAACAAATAAAACCGGACTCCAAAGAGTCGGAAGATGCAGATAAGTCAGAAGGAGGGAAACTACCAAAGATGACATCGTCAACTTTGGTCTTCTCCTCCCGAAGACTCTGGAGTTCAGCCCGGAGTGTCTCGGCAATGTCCCTCTCTCTGAACAAGTCATTGCTGAGATCCGAGATTCTCTTATCTTGGATCACAATCTTGCGATCACGCTCCTCGATAGTCATGGAGGAGGACTCGAGAACTTGAGCAATGCTCTTCTCATGATCCGCCTTAAGCTTATTCAGCTCTTGGCGGAGGTCCTTGTTTTCCACCTCCAGGGTTTTAAGATTCTCGGCCTCTTCAATCATAGCACATGACTGCTTTACCAGTGCTGTAGTCAAAAGAACAGAAGTTGAATAAAAATTCGACTATGAAATACAAGATAGGGTTTGAGTTCTGGAATGTTTACCTTCAGCCTCATCCCTGGAAACTTTCAGTTGAGCATTTTCAAGTCGGAGAGCTTTGATTTCTTTCCGCTTGTTACAAATATTCTTCAATAAATCCTGGTTATAGGAATATACTTTCTGTAAGTCAGAATACCCAGAGTCAGAAGTCTACTAAAGACTCAGGCTAATATTTTTACTAATATCAGCACGAGCCTTGGGGCTACACTAGTTCATTCTTTGGCATCCTAAGGAAGCGTAAATTCGGATTTGTATGTCCAGCTTCATGCTTGGGGGCTAGAGGATATGATATGAAATAAGGAAAAAATGTGAGTTGGAATTCCGACTTACGTATTGTTCACGAGCGAGCTTGTTCAGGCTCATGTTCACTTGAGTGTAACCTTCTCGGCGAGGGTTAAGGGGGTCACTGGCACAGTTGGAAGCTCTCCAGTCGTCAGCTTCTCGTCATGAAGACGGACTTGTTCAAGAAGATCAGAGTGCTTGATGTCCTCTGCTTCTTGTGCTTCTTCTTTGGCAGATATAATCCGGGTTTCCAAGCATTACCGGGTCAGCCGTTGGATCTACTCCGCAGACTTCCGAGATAAGCCAAGTTTGGCAAGTCCTGAATTGCTCAGGAGATTGTCGGCGAAGACCTCTGCCGAGGGATCATTACCCAAAGACGGTTCACCCTTGTCAAAACCTGAGTCACCCATGGTGACGTCAGTCTGTGATCCGAGGATCACTGGCTCTGCTGATTGAGCCAAATCTTCTGCAACGGTCGAAGATGGAGTAATCTCCGGCGCTGCAGAAGGCTGAGGGACAGGAGTCGGAGGAGCTACGGTAGGACAAGCCAAGTTTAGCTTCGACTGGCGTAGGGGCCTCGAAGTAACCCCTTTCCCTTTGCCCTTGGCGAGCTGTTTAGCTCTGAGAAGGTAATAGAACATGAAACATTACATCTCGGAAAGAATTAAGACATATAGTACAAACACCTTGTGAAGAAAGATTACCTCTTCACAACGGGCACTTTCTTTGTGCCAATAGCCACTGTTGGAGCTTTGCGCTTTTGAGGAATAACATCCGGCAGTGGAACCAACTCTCCCTCATCCTGAGAAAACTCAGGAGGATATCCCTCGACTGGAGCAAGCTCCGACTCGGGGAGGTCGGCAAGCTGAAAAGAAGAGATATGTCAGTAGTGCAAAATAATATAAAGATGAGCACATAATACAAGTTGTTGCTGGAAGATTACCGGCACTACGGGATCTTCCAACATATGCATGTCCAAGGACAGCTCCAGAATCTTCCTCTCAATCCGCTACCTTATCAGCCACTTGATTTGGCATACATAATCTTTTGCCGAGTAGGCATTAGGGCTGATTCAGAGGGAATCCTTCTTTGACGACTTGATGGAGTGCATCAGTCGATCTCCATGATGTTGAAGAGGCTAGATCCGGCGTGCCACCCAGCAGTGAACTAAATCGGACCCTCTCAGGCCCTTGTGCTTCATCAAAAACTCGATCCGCCTCTTGGCAAGAATTAGATCATCACTGAGAGCTGGCGCATCTGCGTCCTAGGACTCTTGGGGCGTGGCGGCACCATCGATGTAAGCCGGCAGAGTAGTAGCTTTGCCGGGAGGGGGAATATCCTTGTGATAGAAAAAAGTGGACGGCCATTGCTTGACCGACTCACTAGCCATAACCCAAGGATAGACGCGCTCTCGGCTAACCGAAAATTAATAGTACCGGTAATATAAGGATTACCGGCAGTGATGGAATTTCTTCGGACATGGAAGTAATACCGAAAAAGAACGAGGCTCGGCCTAATGCCGAGATACCCCTCGCACAAAGACGCATACGCCCTCATCTCTAAGATGGAGTTCAGGGGGAGATAATGGAGTTGAACTCCGTAATGATCTATAACCTCAGAGAAGAAATATGAGGGAGGAAAGCTCAAACCTCTGTCGAGGTGAGTGCCGAAGTGAGCCCGCTCGCCGTTGGGAGGGTTGGGGATGGTTTCACCGAAGCCGCTCCACCAATCGCTGGCGTGGAGGAGCCCTTATTCTTCCACGATGCGTAGCTTCTCGTTGTCTAGAACACACGTGATCCATACCCCGCGATTGCTCTACTTCTCCACTGCTGCCGTCGCTTCCGTCGCCGCCGTACCGGAGGATGATACTGAAGCCATTTTTGTGTGCACTGGTGACCTTGGATGGGCAGCGCTGGAAGTTTTTTGGGAGCAGAGAAGATCTAGGTTCGTGGGGAGGCATAGGGGAGAAGGAAAACAACGCAAGTGCTGGTGAAGAAGATGGGGAAAGATATCCTCACCACTTATATCCTCCAGCCGCGTCAAGATTCGTGTAAACGCTATAGTGAACATGCCACGCGTCGTGGAAAGAACTGGGAAACCCTCGCGCGATGATTACGCCGCCTCGATCTCCACGCACGCATTGAAACATCGCCTCGGTTCTGCGAAAGGCGGACCCACCAACGGTCGTGCTGATAGGAAATGTATGTCAGTGACGTGACTTGACCATGACTAGTGTCAGGTTATGTCAGAGACCAAGTTCCGGCTTATTTTGAATTTCGATCTGGAAACCCGAATAATATTCGTAGGTCCAGCTCATTTGAGACTCGGATCTACTCCTTTATTTTTTGAAGTTTCAGGAACCCTTGACGATTCTGCAAGCCGAAGATCAAGCTAGATGATGATGAAATCCGACTTTGGATCATGGAGGCTTCTGGGGGCTGCTGTTGGGGATATACTTTTCGGGTATCCTCACTGTGCCTCACTGACCAGGGTGGCCCACTTCGGGTTAGAGCTTTGCTTCACGGGCAGCCCAGTCAGGGAGAAGAGACGGAGTCCCATCCGGCTATGGGAAGGCCCAGAAGACTTACCGACATAGGCCCGTAGTGTTACTTGTAGTCCAAGGTGTACTCTGTAACCGACTCTTAATCGTAGCCGGATAGATCTCTCGTATAAACCCTAGGCCGGATATCTATATAAGTCGTCCTAGGGAAAGCCTTTAGGGCACCCTCACAATAGTCTACAATCTCAACTCACACAGGCGAAACCCTTGTAACCCATATTCCGGCTCTGCCGTATTACTGGATTGCTAGCAGGAGTAGGATTCATCCAAAGCCGACGGATTCGAACCTGGGTAAACTTGTGTGCTCACCGTCCTGTAACACCGTATGTCTCACACCCCTCTCTTCCACACACCTCGAGGACCCCCTCATGGCGTACTTGTCATCAATCCGACGTCACTCAACGCAACTGTTCCGGCTGTCCCTAAATTCCTGGACTAGTCGGAAGTGACAATCACCTTTGACCGTGCTGATCATCCGCCTAAGGTGCACATGCGAGGAAAATACGCCTTAGTCGTCAATCCACTTATTGACGGCCATGGTTTCTCTAAGAATCTCATGGACGGCGGCAGCAGCATCAACATTCTCTATGTCGAAAGGTTGTGTTGGATGAGGATCTCGGAAACTCAGCTGCATCACAGCTCTGTGATCTTTCACGGAGTCCTAGGAAGACAAGCAAATTCCCTAGGAGAGATCACTTTGGATGTTACCTTTGGAACTCCAAAGAACTATCGGACGAAAGCACTCTCCTTCGAAGTGGTCCCGTTCAAGAGCGCATACCACGGTATATTCAAACGGTCGGCTTACTAGGCTTTCATGGCTCGTCCATGTTACATTTATAATATGATGAAAATTCTAGGTCCCAACAACGTGAACACCATCGGGGGTGTAACACCCTCAAATCGGCCCTATGCAAGTTTTAGCGCTTCCCGCCAAACCCGCATAGAAACGATTCAAGGACGCCCACCAGGCACTTTCGTGCGGGTGGAAAATGAAGTAATGCCATTACACAACAGTCCTCGATGGGACCCCCAGAACAGATATATACAACAACGACTCCATAAGTCAAGATAACAGATATACTATGCAAAGATTCAAATCACCTTGAAACCAATACAACGTCCGAGTACGGACAAGATGCAAATGGGGCTAAGAGCCCTGATGAATAACCAATGGCATCCACGACCCTGCCCAGGACAAGCCGGAAGTGTAACCCTGCTAATGACGTCGATCACGAACCTGCTAAAACAAAAGGGGGTGCCGACGAAGGGCAAAGGAAAAAGAGGAGCGTCAGTACTGAGGCCAGTACACGGTGAGGCTAGAATTCGGCGGCTCTCGCCTACATAGGTATGGTGGACTGAAGCGGCAGCGCAGCGGCACTAAACAACCTATAGAGACTAAGTAAAACTTAGTAAGCCTCTTGTTGAACTAGCTTGTTGATTAATTGATGATCATGGTTTCCTGATCATGGACATTAGGATGTGATTAATAACAAGGTTATATCATTAGGAGAATGATGTGATGGACACACACCCATAGTAAGCGTAGCATAAGATCAAGTCATTAAGTTCGTATTGCTGTAAGCTTTCAAATACATAGTAACCTATTCCTTCGACCATGAGGTTATGTTAATCACCATCACCGGATGGATACTTTGATGACATCAAACACCGCTTCGTAACTGGGTGGTTATAAAAGTGTCATTGGGTATTCTGAAAGTATGTGTTGAAGCGCATGGACCAAGATTGGGATTTGTCCATCCATATGACGGATAGATATGCTCTGGGCCCTCTCGGTGGAATGTCATCTAGTTAGCTTGCAAGCATGTGACTGGGTCACAAGGGATGACATATCACGGAACGAGTAAAGAGTACTTATCAGTAACAAGGTAGAACTAGGTATGGAGATGCTAACGATCAAACCTCGGATAAGTATAGTATCGCGTGACAAAGGGAATTGGTTTCGTATGTAAGTGGTTCAATCGATCGCGAAGTCATCGTTGAGTATGTGGGAGCCATTATGGATCTCCAGGTCCCGCTGATGGTTATTGATAGGAGATGTGTCTCTATCATGTCTACATATTCACGAACCGTAGGGTGACACACTTAAGGTTTGAAGTTGTTTTAAGTAGATATGGAATGTGCGTTGGAGACCGAATGTTGTTTAGAGTCTCGGAATGGATCCGGGACATCATGAGGAGATCCGGAATTGTCCGGAGAATAAGATTCATATATAGGGGATCATTTTCTAAGTTAGGAAATGTTCCGGAGTATTTGTATGAGGGTTCTAGAAGGTTTCAGAATGTTCTGGAAGGTTCTAGAGGATTTCTTGGAGTTTGCTTGAAAACCAAGAAAGGGTCAAAGGAAACCTAGTGGGGCAAGACACGGATTCGTGGGGGAGGAGGACTCCTCCCCCTTCCCACCGCCGGCCATAGGAGGGGAGTCCTACTAGGACTCCCCCTCCCCAGGCGCGCCTCCCCCCTTAAATAGAAGGGCAGGGGCGCCCCCTCCTAGCCCTCTCCCATAACTCCAATCTCTGCCGCCTCTCTCCTCCTCCTTTCTTCTGCATAGGCATAGGCGAAGCCCTGCAGAATTCTCTACTCCACCACCAACACCACGCCGTCGTGCTGCTGGGATTCCGTGGAGAAGATCTACTACCTCCGCTGCTCGCTGGAACGAGGAGAGGAAGGTATGCTTCGACTCCGCACTTGTGACCGACTGCGGAAGCGCTGCCGAAACGCGGCGCCGGAAGGATCGTCCACTTGACCGACTGCGGAAGCGCTGCTGGAACGTGACGCCAGAAGGATCGTCCACACGATCTTGAGATCAGCAAGTGATCGACTACATCAACCATGAGATCTAATCTCGTTAACGCTTTCGGATCTATGAGGGTTAGTTCCTATCTATCTCGTTGGTCATGTCTAATAGATTAGATCTTGGCTTTTATCTAGATTAGATCTAGGTTTTGTTTGTTCTTGCGGTAGAATTTTTTTGTTTTCCATGCTACGAACCCATCAGTGGTATCAGAGCCGTATCTATCCGTAGATCTGTTGCACGAGTAGAACACAATGTTTTTGTGGGCGTTGATGCTTTTGTTGTCGGTGTCTTAGCGTGTACTTTGCTTCTTGCGGCATGGTGGGATGAAGCGGCTCGGGCTAACATTACATGTCATCGCACATGAGACTTGCTCCACGCTTGACATGCAACTTGCTTTGCACAAGTGGCTTTGCGGGTGTCTGTCTCTCCCACCATAGTTAAGATTCAATTTACAATGAGCATCTTGACAACACTTGTATCAACGTTGTGGTTCTTGTTCGTAGGTAAGATCGGTCTTATGCGAAAGCCCCAAACCACGTAAAACATGCAAAGAAAATTAGAGGCGTCTAACTTGTTTTTGCAGGGTTTTTGTGATGTGATATGGCCATCATGTGATTATGATTGTATTTGATGTATGCAATGATCCTTGTTGTAATATGGCAACCGGCAGGAGCCTAATGGTTGTCTTTAATTCTGTTAAGACCTGCGTGTCTATTCATCTTGTAATAGCTTTATTCCAAGTAGTTGTAATAGTTGCTAGCGATGATGGACAACCATGAAGCGGCGCCACTGACCTTGACGCAATGCTGGTGATGATGGAGATCATGTTCGTGCTTTGGAGATGGAGATCAAAGGCGCAAGAAGAAAATGCCATATCATATCACACTAATTATGAATTGCCTGTGATGTTAATCCTTTATGCATCTTGTATTGCTTAGATCACGACGGTAGCATTATAAGATGATCCCTCTCACTAAATATCAAGTAATAAAGTGTTCACCCTTAGTTGGCACCGTTGCTAAGACTTGTCGTTTCAAAGCATCTCGTGATGATCGGGTGTGATAGATTCTACGTGTGCATACAACGGGTGCAAGCCAGATTTGCACATGCGGAAACTAAGGTTGTCTTGACGAGCCTAGCATGTACAGACATGGTCTCGGAACACGGAATACCGAAAGGTAGAGCATGAGACATATAAATGATATGATGAACATGAAGATTGTTCGCCGATGAAACTACATCTTCTCTCGTGAAGATCGGACTTGGTGTAGTGGACTTGGTTCGTGTAATCACTAAGACAATGTGAGGGATGTTGTTTTGAGTGGGAGTTCACCTAGTTAGTTTAAGAATTAAATTTGAACTCAATTTGTCATAAACTTAGTCTAAACTACTTGCAAATTGTTGTAGATTATGGCGACCCCCTCCATCAATTTCAATGCGTTCCTAGAGAAAGAAAAGCTTAAGAACAATGGAAGCAATTTCACGGACTAGTTCCGTGGACTGAAGATCGTCCTCAGGGCTGGTCAGTTGACCTATGTGCTCGATGCACCGCTAGGTGACCCACCTGCAGAAAATGCCACCGATGACGAAAAGAATGTTTTCGCCACTCGGAAAAATCATTACTCCATAGTTTAGTGTGCCATCCTGTACGGTTTAGAAGCGGAGCTCCAACAGCGTTTTGAGCACCTCGACCCGTTCGAGATCATTAAGGAGCTCAGGCTAATTTTTGAGACTCGCGCGGCCATGGAGAGCTATGAGGCCTCCGAAAAGTTCTTTAACTGTAAGATGGAAGAGGGAAGCTCCGTTAGCGAGCACGTGCTCACCATGTCTGGGTACGCAAAGAAGCTCCAAGAGTTGGGAATATCGATTCCTAATGAATTGGGGATTCACCGTCTCCTTCAATCACTGCCACCAAGTTACAAGAACTTTGTGATGAACTACAACATGCACTGCATGAACAAGACGTTGCCCGAACTATCGTCCATGCTGAAAACTGCTGAAGTGGAGATCAAGAAGGAGCACCAAGTGTTGATGGTCAATAACACCACCAATTTCAAGAGAAAGGGCAAGCCTAGGAACAAGGGCAACTTCAAGAAGGACGACAAGAAAGCTGCTGCACCTGCTAAGAAGCCCAAGGCTGGTCCTAAGCCTGAAACTGAGTGCTTCTACTGCAAGGGAGCTGGTCACTGGAAGCGTAACTGCCCCAAGTACCTGGCGGATCTGAAGAACGACAACATCAAGAAGAAAGGTATATTTGATATATGTGTTATAGATGTGTATCTTACTAGTAATCGTAGTAGTGCCTGGGTATTTGATACTGGTTCGGTTGCTCATATTTGTAACTCGAAACAGGAGCTGCGGAATAAACGAAGACTGGCAAGAGACGAGGTGACGATGCGCGTTGGAAATGGCTCCAAGGTTGATGTGATCGCCGTCGGCATGCTCCCTCTACATCTACCTTCGGGATTAGTTTTAAATTTAAATAATTGTTATTTGGTGCCTGCGTTAAGCATGAACATTATATCTGGATCCTATTTATTGCGAGACGGTTACTCTTTTAAGTCTGAGAATAAAGGTTGTTCGATTTATATGAGTAATATCTTTTATGGTAATGCACCTAAGATGAATGGTTTATTCTTACTGAATCTCGATAGTAGTGATACACATGTTCACAACATAGATGCTAAACGAATAAAATTGAATGATAATTCTACATACATGTGGCACTGTCGTCTTGGTCACATTGGAGTGAAGCGTATGAAGAAACTCCATTCTGATGGACTTCTTGAATCACTTGATTTTGAATCACTTGAAAGATGCGAAGCATGTCTAATGGGAAAAATGACTAAGACTCCATTCTCTGGTACAATGGAGCGAGCTACAGACTTATTGGAAATAATACATACCGATGTGTGTGGTCCAATGAGTGTAGCATCGCGTGGTGGATATCGTTATGTTCTCACTTTCACGGATGACTTGAGTAGATATGGGTATGTCTACTTTATGAAACATAAGTCCGAAACTTTCGAGAAGTTTAAGGAATTTCAAAGTGAAGTGGAAAATCATCGTAACAAGAAGATTAAATTTCTGCGCTCTGACCGCGGAGGTGAATATCTGTGTTATGAGTTTGGCATGCATTTAAAGAAATGTGGAATACTTTCGCAGTTGACACCGTCGGGAACACCACAGCGTAATGGTGTGTCCGAACATCGTAATCGAACTCTCTTAGATATGGTTCGGTCTATGATGTCTCTTACAAATTTACCGTTATCATTTTGGGGCTATGCATTAGAGATAGCCGCATTCACTTTAAATAGGGCACCATCTAAATCCGTTGAAACGACACCGTACGAATTGTGGTTTGGTAAGAAATCTAAGTTGTCGTTCCTTAAAGTTTGGGGTTGCGAAGCATATGTAAAGAAGTTACAACCTGATAAGCTAGAACCCAAAGCGGAGAAATGCGTCTTCATAGGATACCCTAAAGAAACAATTGGGTATACCTTCTATCATAGATCCGAAGGCAAAGTTTTCGTTGCAAAGAATGGATCCTTTCTTGAGGAGGAGTTTCTCTCGAAGGAGGTGACTGGAAGGAAAGTAGAACTCGATGAGGTTGTTGAACCTTCTCTCGGATTTGAGAGTAGCGCAGCACCGGAAGATGTTTTTGTGCCGCCTGCACCAATTGGAGAGGAAGCTAATGATAATGATCATGAAACTTCAAATGAAGTTACTGCTGAACCTCGTAGGTCAATGAGGGTTCGTACCACTCCCGATTGGTATGACTCTGCCTTGAACATCATGTTGGTGGACAACGCTGATGACCCTGCGACCTATGAAGAAGCTATGGTGAGCCCAGATTCCGACAAATGGCTAGAAGCTATGAAATCCGAAATGGGATCCATGTACGAAAACCAAGTGTGGACTTTGGTGGACTTACCGGATAGCCGTAAGGCTGTCGAGAACAAATGGATTTTCAAGAGAAAAACAGATGCTGATGGTAATGTTACCGTCTATAAAGCTCGACTTGTTGCGAAAGGGTTCCGACAAATTCAAGGAGTTAACTATGATGAGAATTTCTCACCAGTAGCGAAGCTAAAGTCTGTGAGGATTTTGTTAGCAATTGCTGCACATTTCGATTATGAGATTTGGCAGATGGATGTCAAAACGGCGTTCCTTAATGGTGACATTGAGGAAGAGTTGTATATGGTACAACCCAAGGGTTTTGTCGATCCTAAAGATGCTGACAAGGTATGCAAACTTCAGCGCTCCATTTATGGACTGAAGCAAGCATCCCGGAGTTGGAATCAACGTTTTGATAAAGTAATCAAAAACTTTGGATTTATACAAACTTATGGAGAAGCTTGTATTTACAAGAAAGTGAGTGGGAGCTCTGTAGCATTCCTAGTACTGTATGTAGATGACATATTGTTGATTGGGAATGATATAGAACTTCTTAATAGCATCAAAACCTATTTGAATAATGGTTTTTCAATGAAGGATCTTGGCGAAGCGGCATACATTCTTGGCATCAAGATTTATAGAGATAGATCAAGACGCCTAATAGCGCTTTCACAAAGTACATACTTGGACAAAGTTCTAAAGAAGTTTAGAATGGAAGATAACAAGAAAGGGTTCGTGCCCATGCTGTTAGTTTGACTAGCAGATATCAAAGTGATCCTGGAATGGAACACTGGACAGCGGTCAAGAATATCCTAAAGTACCTAAATAGGATTAAGGGAATGGTTCTTTCTCTATGGAGGTGATGAACAGCTTGTTGTAAACGGTTACCCCGATGCTAGTTGGAACACCGATCCGGATGACTCGAAGTCACAGCCGGGATACGTATTTATTTTGAATGGTGCTGCAGTGAGCTGGAGGAGTGCGAAGCAAAGCGTTGTGGCGAAATCTTCAACTGAATCAGAATACATAGCTGCTTCGGAGGCTACACAAGAAGCCGTATGGATGAAGGAATTCATTACTGAACCAAAGCGTTCCCAGTGCGTTGGACCCGATGGCCATCTACTGTGACAACACAGGTGCCATAGCTAATGCACAGGAGCCAAGGTCACATAGCAAGCTGAAGCACATCAAGCTACGTTTCCACGCTATTCGCGAGTATGTCCGAGATGGTGACATAAAGATTTGCAAAGTACACACTGATCTGAATGTGGCAGATCCGTTGACTAAACCTCTCCCCAGGGCAAAGCATGACCAACACCAGAACGCCATGGGTGTTCGGTATATTACCATGTAATCTGGATTATTGACTCTAGTGCAAGTGGGAGACTGTTGGAGATATGCCCAAGAGGCAATAATAAAAGTGATTATTATTATATCTTTGTGTTTATGATGAATGTTTACATCCCATGCTATAATTGTATTATTAGGAAACACCAATACTTGTGTGTTTTGTAAACATAAGAGAGTCCCTAGTAAGCCTCTTATTGAACTAGCTTGTTGATTAATTGATGATCATGGTTTCCTGATCATGGACATTAGGATGTGATTAATAACAAGGTTATATCATTAGGAGAATGATGTGATGGACACACACCCATAGTAAGCGTAGCATAAGATCAAGTCATTAAGTTCGTATTGTTGTAAGCTTTTAAATGCATAGTAACCTAATCCTTCGACCATGAGGTTATGTTAATCACCATCACCAGATGGGTACTTTGATGACATCAAACACCGCTTCGTAACTGGGTGGTTATAAAGGTGTCATTGGGTATTCTGAAAGTATGTGTTGAAGCGCATGGACCAAGATTGGGATTTGTCCATCCATATGACGGATAGATATGCTCTGGGCCCTCTCGGTGGAATGTCATCTAGTTAGCTTACAAGCATGTGACTGGGTCACAAGGGATGACATATCGCGGAACGAGTAAAGAGTACTTATCAGGAACGAGGTAGAACTAGGTATGGAGATGCTAATGATCAAACCTCGGATAAGTATAGTATCGCGTGACAAAGGGAATTGGTTTCGTATGTAAGTGGTTCAATCGATCGCGAAGTCATCGTTGAGTATGTGGGAGCCATTATGGATCTCCAGGTCCTGCTGATGGTTATTGATAGGAGATGTGTCTCTATCATGTCTACATATTCACGAACCGTAGGGTGACACACTTAAGGTTCGAAGTTGTTTTAAGTAGATATGGAATGTGCGTTGGAGACCGAATGTTGCTCGGAGTCTTGGAATGGATCCGGGACATCACGAGGAGATCCGGAATTGTCCAGAGAATAAGATTCATATATAGGGGATCATTTTCTGAGTTAGGAAATGTTCCGGAGTATTTGTATGAGGGTTCTAGAAGGTTTCGGAATGTTCTAGAAGGTTCTAGAGGATTTCTTGGAGTTTTCTTGAAAACCAAGAAAGGGTCAAAGGAAACCTAGTGGGGCAGGACACGGATTCGTGGGGGAGGAGGACTCCTCCCCCTTCCCACCGCCGGCCATAGGAGGGGAGTCCTACTAGGACTCCCCCTCCCCAGGCGCGCCTCCCCCCCTTAAATAGAAGGGCAGGGGCGCCCCCTCCTAGCCCTCTCCCATAACTCCAATCTCTGCCACCTCTCTCCTCCTCCTTTCTTCTGCACAGGCATAGGCGAAGCCCTGCAGAATTCTCTACTCCACCACCAACACCACGCCGTCGTGCTGCTGGGATTCCGTGGAGAAGATCTACTACCTCCGCTGCTCGCTGGAACGAGGAGAGGAAGGTCTGCTTCGACTCCGCACGTGTGACCGACTGCGGAAGCGCTGCCGAAACGCGGTGCCAGAAGGATCGTCCACTTGACCGCCTGCGGAAGCGCTGCTGGAACATGATGCCGGAAGGATCGTCCACACGATCTTGAGATCGGCAAGTGATCGACTACATCAACCACGAGATCTAATCTCGTTAACGCTTTCGGATCTATGAGGGTTAGTTCCTATCTATCTCGTTGCTCATGTCTAATAGATTAGATCTTGGCTTTTATCTAGATTAGATCTAGGTTTTGTTCGTTCTTGCGGTAGAAATTTTTTGTTTTCCATGCTATGAACCCATCAAAACTGGCGGCTATTAGAGGGGGATAAGAAAGACCTATTCGGATCCAACCTGATACTAACACCAAACATACCCATCCTGGTATTTCCCCCTTGAGACCAAACGAGGAAGTCGGACCAAGGAACTCACACGGTTGGCAATTTTACTCATTCCGTTATAGTTGCAGCACTTACTAATCAGATATAGATAGCATGAGTCATCCTGAAGCATAAGTACTGGGCAGTTTTAATTTAACCATTCCGTGGTAGTTGGAACATTTACTAGTCAGATATAATTGTCCGGAGGAATCCCAAAACAAAGAAGTTGTGGCACTTTGATCACATTCCATTGGAGTTGCAATACTTACTAGGCAGGTATAGTATTTCACAGATCACCATAGATCCACCAGTTGTTGGCACTTTTATTATCCATTCCATTGTAGTGAAGCTGATTACTAGTCACATATTAAGTCAAATTTATAGCACTACTTCAGTTATGCTTGTCTATAATCGAGATGCTGTGCTCCAAGTCGTCCTTAACCACTGACACGGCTTTCAGAAAGATTTACCCTGTAGGGGTGCACAAATAGCAACATACACTCGATCAACCTCGGAAAAACCAACTCAACACCCAACGAGACTTTCACGACAGAGAAATCACAGGATTCGTAATATATTTCAAGGGGTCACCCCACTAAGCTACCCGCAACGAAGTTGGCCGGCTCCGGAACGGACCCAGGGTTTGCGACGACGGCTGTAAACGACCGGGAACCCGAAAGTGTGACTGGGCTTGTTGATACCGCGAAAACGTGGTGCGATCCAAAATAGTACAGGTGCTCCACGCACAATCGTAAATAAAGCAGTATAGCATGGCATAAGTACAGGATAGTAAATAAAACCCCAAACTAGTTTGTGGCCCCAAGAAATAGAAATGAATCAAGCTCTGGCTCAGGGGGATCCCATAGGGTCCCCCAGATGTGGATAGTGCGAATAGTCAAGGAACATGTATCAAGTACTCGGGGTCCTACGGGACACAAGTGAGCGTGGACGAACCAAATAACATCTATTGCCCACCGATGCCTCTGCATTAGTTATATCTAGCAATTTAATAGTTGTATTTAAAGTCATGATCATCTCCACCATTAAGCATCTGCCAGCATTCCAACAACTGTGGTACTTGACAACACGAGATCGCACCTGAGCAAGCAACTACGACTCGCAAGGCCAGCTATCTACCAATCACAGGTAATCGGAGGTGTCCAAGGCAATATAGATGTTGCACGGGATATAACTGGTGTATGGAAACTAAAGCATCGTGACACAGATAGCAATAGATCAACAGGAGGAAATAAAGACTATAAACACAAAATAGGTAGAAAGGGGGAGAATGCTCGCCTGGGAAAACACTGCCGAAGGTTCATATCCGGAGAACTTGTCGATACTCGCATCAACTCATCGGCCTAATCCGTGAAGAAGCAAACACTAGAATAAACACCGGATGCAATATGTAATACTACAGCAGAAGATCCGGCATGCTTATGATATGATGCATGGCATGGCACAGATGCGGTGCATTTAGGCAGTATTAAGCGGAACCGGGGTCTCGACAATTAATTACACGGTTCAAGTTATTTATCTACCCAGAAATTAAATGTTGTCTTAACAGGGCGAATCATGGCATCGGTTCGCTACACCAATTTAAATGGAGTCCAGAATAAGACAAAGGTTTCCCGCATATCGACACCATATTTAATTATGGGGTGAATCGGCATAATGCCCCCAACCCACATGATATGCATGCGAGATGAACAATTAATATGCAACAAGTTTTATATATAGCATTTATAAAATAGGGCTTGGAAAAGGGTTCGCACATCGGGTTCGGCAGATGTTGGGTTTCGGGGGTCCAGGTCTGGGTCTCACGGTTCGACGGGGGGAACGGTTCGACGGGATCGGTCTCGGACAACGGAAGGAGAGATTGGCGTTCCGGGAAGAAGGACTTGGTTCGGCGTCGGGGGCGCATCGGATTCGCCCTGGTCGGTGTCGATCTTGTCGTCGCGAAGATCTTGTCGGGTCCGTGCCATCGAGTCGGTCTTGGCTTCTGGGGTGAAGTACTTGTCGCTCCGGTGGCGATCTTGGCTGTCTCCAGCTTCGGGTCTTGGTGTCTGCGAGGAAGTACTTGGTGGCTCCGAGAAGGAGGTGTTGTCACATCCGATGGATCGGTCCTCAGGGTCGAAGAACTTGGCGCGCCAGGGTCCGGCCTTCGGATCTTGGTCGGGTCTTCGAATCCATTGCGATGCTCTTGTCATACCGGGGTGAAGACCTTGGCTCTCTAGGGTTCGGTCTTCAGATCCGTGTAGGAGTGCTTGATGGTCCGAGAGGGAGAACACGGGGTCGACGTCTTCATAGTCGGCGTCGTACTCGAGTCCATGAAGTAGAACTTGTACCGGTGGCTTTCGAGCGACACCCCCATATCTCTGCAACGTCTCATCTCCATCACGCCTCAACTCTTTTTACAGTGTTCTCATCAGAACACGGCAACACACTACAACACCAAACATTTCAGTGCCACCTCACCGGGTACCGGGCAGAATAGCAGCAGCGGAGTGGCGTCGTTGGAGAAAACAGGGGTGTCCCTGGCGGAGGCGAGCAGGGCCACGGGGAACAAACACAAACTTGTAGAAGGAGGCCCTCGCGTGGGGCAGCATAAGGCAGACAAAACCTGCAGAGGGAACGTGCCTACAAGCTCACGAAGGAGGAGGCTGACGACGCAGAGGCGAAGCAGTGGAGCTTGGCGGAGGTGGCGCTGTGGCGGAGGACAGAGCTGCAGGACGGGCCGGTGAGCTCGATCTCGGGAGGCCGGTGGTGCTCGCGCTAGTCGAGGGTGAGGGCGGCGGAATCGGAGCGGGCCAGCTCCAGGCGGCGACGCAAGGGCGTCCTAGAACGATGGGCGCGAGGAGCTTGCTTGCAGGGTGGCTGGGAAAGAGAGGGGGTGTGAGGCAGGTGAGGCAAACTGGCCGCGGTGGCGCTTGGGTGACGAGGAAGGACCGGTGGCGCGGGGTAGAGAAGGCGGCAGGCGAGGCCGGGCCGAGGCCGGGCCGAGGCGGTTGACGGCCAGACATACCGCGAGGAGCAGAGGGGGGCCACCGGCGACTTTGCAGGAGGGAGGCGAGGTGGAGACGGAGGAGGAGACGGCGGCAGAGGACCGCGCGAGGAGAGAGGCGGCGGGGTCTCCGGCGACTGGGGCGGTGATGGAACCTGGAGGCAGGGAGGCGAGGTGAGGGGGAGCTGGGGTGGAACGGGGCGGACGGGGCGGCGGCCGGCGAGGGGAACGACCGCGCGGCGGCTCAGGAGAGGATGGTGCGGGGGAGGGAGAAGGAGGTCGCAGTGGGGGAAGAGGGAGGCGTCGAGCGAGGTTGGTGGATGACGGGAATTCCGGGGAGGGGCAGGTGGCGTGTGGTAGGTGGGCGCTGGCCACTGGCATACGCGGGGTGGACCGAGGGCCAGGGGAAGTGGACCAGGGGAGCGCGCGTGGGATGGCGTGTCCAGGGGCGGTAGGTGGGGAGCGTGGGATTGGTGGCATCGGGTTGCAGGGGCGCGCGAGCGCGGGAGTAGGGTGGGGCCAGCACGCGCGTGTGTGCCTGTGTGGTTGGGAGGGTGGCGAGTGGGGTGTGGGTAAGGGGAAGGTGGGACCGGTCAGTGGAGGAGGTACCAGGTGGTATGGGGGAAATGTAGGTGGCGGCTGGGAGGAGTTTGGCTAGCGGCGGGGTGGGGAAAAGGAAGGGAGGGAGTGGCCGGCTGCGGTAGGAGGTTGGGGGTTTTAGGGTTAGCTGGTTTTAGGGCTAGGAAGGAGGTGGCCGGCTGGGCTTTGGGCCTAGCTGGCTGCCTCCAAAAAAATAAACAACTGAACTTTTATTTTATTTTAAAATAGGCCTTTGTAAATAATTTTAGACAAATAAAACTATCCAGAAAAGACCGGAGTTTTGATTTGAAATAAAGACGGGGCGTTCGGAAAACAAAACCAGGCTTTTCGAAAATAGTTTTTAAACAAACCATGCGTGATGATGACGATGCTCAAATGCAATGTGGCATGATGACATGAGCATGCGGTCATGATGATGCAATGCACAAAAACACAGCGATTTTCTAGTAGTGGTTTTAGCGGGATGCCACAATTCGACACCACTAACAATGGATCTCACCCTCGAGATCCGCCTCATGGTACCGGGAAGAAGGTCGGCGATCTGAATCTTCTCGCTTTGTGTAGATCCTCATGACACCACTAACAAGAGGTCGTTGTCCGTGATCGTCGAGAGTACACTCCGGGAACAAAAGGCGAAGGTAAAGGTATCAAGAGATAAGGCCACCTTTAACTTCCGTGGACGGAGCGAAATTGCTTGATCCACCGATTCGATGTACAAAAGTGTACAGTGAGAGGCGGGTAGGGTGATCAGTCCATCCCGTACTCAAAGCATCCTTCTGTAAATGAATCGCAGAATTGTGCAACCAACTCTCGGGATTTAGACTGAAGATCTTCGCAAGCGGTGTTTGGAACAAGAGGGGTGATTCAGGCTCTTCATCGGATCTGGCGTAGATGATGTCGTCGCATTGGGGACCACCGGAAGATACAAAGAAACATCGTACGAAAAGACACAATGACCAGGTTTTGCAATGGTTCCATTGGCATGAACAACACATGCTCAAGGTATACTCCAACTTCACCAATGCTCATCCTTCTCATATGCTTTTCAACGATACAGATATCTGTCAAGGGGCACATACGGATAAAGAGTTCAAGGACAAAAGATTGGATGAAGGTACAACAGCTGAGAAGCAGATTGATGATTGTAGAACCACCGTTATAAAGGGAGGAAGCGAAACCCTGAAGGTACGACAGAAACCCACCACGAGAAATCCTGGACTCGAAGAGAAGATAAGAGAGCAGATTCAAAACACGCAGAGGTAAGAGGAGAACAGCCGAGGGGTAAGGAGTAAAATCAGACCTAATCAGATCTATCCAACCGATTTTGCAAAATAGTTTTGACACTCTACTTCCGCCGTTAGCTAGGTTATCCTACAGGCTGGACTTGTGGGGTATCGTAACTGCTGAGCTCTGATACCACTCTGTAACACCCTCAAATCGGTCCTATGCAAGTTTTAGCGCTTCCCGCCAAACCCGCATAGAAACGATTCAAGGACACCCAACAGGCACTTTCGTGCGGGTGGAAAAGGAAGTAATGCCATTACACAATAGTCCTCGATGGGACCCCCAGAACAGATATATACAACAACGACTCCATAAGTCAATATTACAGATATACTATGCAAAGATGCAAATCACCTTGAAACCAATACAAAGTCCGAGTACGGACAAGATGCAAATGGGGGTAAGAGCCCTGAAGAATAACCAATGGCATCCACAACCCTGCCCAGGTCAAGCCGGAAGGGTAACCCTGCTAACGACGTCGATCACGAACCTGCTAAAACAAAAGGGGGTGCCGACAAAGGGCAAAGGAAAAAGAGGAGCGTCAGTACTGAGGCCAGTACACGGCGAGGCTAGAATTCGGCGGCTCTCGCCTACATAGGTATGGTGGACTGAAGCGGCAGCGCAGTGGCACTAAAAAACCTATAGAGACTCAGTAAAACTGGCGGCTATTAGAGAGGGATAAGAAAGACCTATTCGGATCCAACCTGATACTAACACCAAACATACCCATCCTGGTATTTCCCCCTCGAGAGCAAACGAGGAAGTCGGACCAAGCAACTCACACGGTTGGCAATTTTACTCATTCCGTTATAGTTGCAGCACTTACTAATCAGATATAGATAGCATGAGTCATCCTGAAGCATAAGTAGTGGGCGGTTTTAATTTAACCATTCCGTGGTAGTTGGAACATTTACTAGTCAGATATAATTGTCCGGAGGAATCCCAAAACCCAGCAGTTGTGGCACCTTTATCACATTCCATTGGAGTTGCAATACTTACTAGGCAGGTATAGTATGACACAGATCACCACAGATCCACCAGTTGTTGGCACTTTTATTATCCATTCCATTGTAGTGAAGCTGATTACTAGTCACATATTAAGTCAAACTTATAGCACTACTTTAGTTATGCTTGTCTATGACCGAGATACTGTGCTCCAAGTCGTCCATAAACGCGGACACGGCTTTTAGAAAGATTTACCCTGCAGGGGTACACAAATAGCAACACACACTCGATCAACCTCGGAAAAACCAACTCAACACCCAACGAGGCTTTCATGAAAAAGCAATCACATGATTCATAAAATATTTCAGGGGGGCACCCCACTAAGCTACCCGCAACGAAGTTGGCCGGCTCCGGAACGGACCCAGGGTTTGCGACGACGGTTGTAAACGACTAGGAACCCGAAAGTGTGACTGGGCTTGTCGATACCGCGAAAACGTGGCGCGATCCAAAACAGTACAGGTGCTCCACGCACAATCGTAAATAAAGCAGTATAGCATGGCATAAGTACAGGATAGTAAATAAAACCCCAAACTAGTTTGTGGCCCCAAGAAATAGAAATGAATCAAGCTCTGGCTCAGGGGATCCCATAGGGTCTCCCGGATGTGGATAGTGCGAATAGTCAAGGAACAGGTATCAAGTACTCGGGGTCCTACGGGACACAAGTGAGCGTGGAAGAACCAAATAACATCTATTGCCCACCAATGCCTCTGCATTAGTTATATCTAGCAATTTAATAGTTGTATTTAAAGTCATGATCATCTCCACCATTAAGCATCTGCCAGCATTCCAACAACTGTGGTACTTGACAACACGAGATCGCACCTGAGCAAGCAACTACGACTCGCAAGGCCAGCTATCTACCAATCACAGGTAATAGGAGGTGTCCAAGGCAATATAGAGGCTTCACGGGATATAACTGGTGTACGGAAACTAAAGCATCGTGACACGGATAGCAATAGATCAACATGAGGAAATAAAGACTATAAACGCAAAATAGGTAGAAAGGGGGAGAATGCTCGCCTGGGAAAACACTGCCAAAGGTTCATATCCGGAGAACTTGTCGATACTCGCATCAACTCATCGGCCTAATCCGTGAAGAAGCAAACACTAGAATAAACATCGGATGCAATATGTAATACTACAGCAGAAGATCCGGCATGATTATGATATGATGCATGGCATGGCACAGATGCGGTGCATTTAGGCAGTATTAAGCGGAACCGGGGTCCCGACAATTAATTACACGGTTCAAGTTATTTATCTACCACGCAAATTAAATGTTGTATTAACAGGGCGAATCATGGCATCAGTTCGCTACACCAATTTAAATGGACTCTGGAATAAGACAAACGTAACCCGCATATCGACACCATATTTAATTATGGGGTGAATTGGCATAATGCCCCCAACCCACATGATATGCATGCGAGATGAACAATTAATATGCAACAAGTTTTATATATAGCATTTATAAAATAGGGCTTGGAAAAGGGTTCGCACATCGGGTTCGGCAGATCTTGGGTTCCGGGGGTCTGGGTCTGGGTCTCAGGGTTCGACGGGGGGAACGGTTCGACGGGATCGGTTTCGGACAACGGAAGGAGAGCTTGGCGTTCCGGGAAGAAGGACTTGGTTCGGCGTCGGGGGCGCATCGGATTCGCCCTGGTCGGTGTCGCTCTTGTCGTCGCGAAGATCTTGTCGGGTCCGCGCCATCGAGTCGGTCTTGGCTTCCGGGGTGAAGTACTTGTCGTTCCGGTGGCGATCTTGGCGGTCTCCAGGTTCGGGTCTTGGCTTCTACGAGGAAGTACTTGGTGGTTCCGAGAAGGAGGTCTTGTCGCATCCGATGGATCGGTCCTCGGGGTCGAAGAACTTGGCGCGCCAGGGTTCGGCCTTCAGAACATGGCCGTGTCTTTGAATCCATTGCGATGCTCTTGTCGTACCAGGGTGAAGACCTTGGTTGTCTAGGATTCGGTATTCAGATCCGTGTAGGAGTGCTTGATGGTCCAAGAGGGAGAACACGGGGTCGGCGTCTTCATAGTCGGTGTCGTACTCGGGTCCATGAAGTAGAACTTGTACCGGTGGATTTCGAGCGACACCCCCATATCTCTGCAACGTCTCATCTCCATTACGCCTCAACTCTTTTTACAGTGTTCTCATCAGAACACGCAGCACACTACAACACCAAACATTTCAGTGCCACCTCACCGGGTACCGCGCATAATAGCAGCAGCGGAGTGGCGTCGTTGGAGAAAATAGGGGTGTCCCTAGCAGAGGCGAGCAGGGCCACGGGGAACCAACACATACTTGTAGAAGGAGGCCCTCGCGTGGGGCAGCACAAGGCAGACAAAACCTGCAAAGGGAACGTGCCTGCAAGCTTGCCAAGGAGGAGGCTGACGACGCAGAGGCGGCGCTGCGGCGGAGGACAGAGCAGCAGGACGGGCCGGCGAGCTCGATCTCGGGAGGCCGGTGGTGCTCGTGCTGGTCGAGTGTGAGGGCGGCGGAATCGGAGCGGGCCAGCTCCAGGCGGCGACGCGAGGGCGTCCTAGAACAGTAGGCGCGAGGATCTTGCTTGCAGGGTGGCCGGGAAAGAGAGGGGGCGTGAGGCAGGCGAGGCGAACCGGCCGCGGCGGCGCTTGGGCGATGAGGACGGACCGGTGGCGCGGGGTAGAGGAGGCGGCAGGCGAGGCTGGGCCGAGGCGGTCGACGGCCAGGCGGACCGCGAGGAGCAGAGGAGGGCCGACGACGACTTTGCGGGAGGGGGGGCAAGGTGGAGACGGAGGAGGAGACGGCGGCAGAGAACCGCGTGAGGAGAGAGGCAGAGGGGTCTCCGGCAGCCGGGGCGGCGATGGGAACCTGGAGGCGGGGAGGTGAGGTGAGGGGGAGCTGGGGTGGAGCGGGGCGGCGGCCGGCAAGGGGAACGACCGCGCGGCGGCTCGGGGGAGGACGGTGCGGGGGAGGGAGAAGGAGGTCGCGGTGGGGAAAGAGGGAGGAGTCGAGCGGGGTTGGTGGACGACGGGAATTCCGGGGAGGGGCAGGTGGCGTGTGGTAGGTGGGCGCTGGCCGCTGGCGTATGCGGGGTGGACCGAGGGCTAGGGGAAGTGGACCAGGGGAGCGCGCGCGAGAGGGCGTGTCCAGGGGCGGTAGGTGGGGAGCGTGGGATTGGTGGCATCGGGTTGCAGGTGAGCGCGAGCACAGGAGTAGGGTGGGGCCAGCGCGCGCGTGTGTGAGTGTGTGGTTCGGAGGGTGGCGAGTGGGGTCTGGGTAAGGGGAAGGTGGGATCGGTCGGTGGAGGAGGGACCAGGTGGTATGGGGGGAAACACAGGTGGCGGCTGGGAGGAGTTTGGCTGGCGGCGGGGTGGAGAAAAGGAAGGGAGGGAGTGGCCGGCTGCGGTAGGAGGTTGGGGGTTTTAGGGCTAGGAAGGAGGTGGCCGGCTGGGCTTTGGGCCTGGCTGGCTGCCTCAAAAAAAAAATAAACAACTTAACTTTTATTTTATTTTAAAATAGGCCTTTGTAAATAATTTTAGACAAATAAAACTATCCGGAAAAGACCGGAGTTTTGATTTGAAATAAAGACGGGGCGTTCGGAAAACAAAACCAGGCTTTTCGAAAATAGTTTTTAAACAAACCATGAGTGATGATGACGATGCTCAAATGCAATGTGGCATGATGACATGAGCATGTGGTCATGATGATGCAATGCACAAAAACACATCGATTTTCTAGTAGTGGTTTTAGCGGGATGCCACAGGGGGCGACCTGAAGCAAGCGCGAGAGTGTGAGGACGAAAATGCCGCCTTTGCTGAAGTCGTGTTGCACGCCCAGGAGTACCAAGAGATCAAGAAGACTATCGATCCGTCCGAGATGCCTGCAACGAAGAAGGAGGTTACAAAGCCGACTCCGGAATTCAAGGCATCGGAAGAGATGATGACGACTCCATTGAAGGATGATGACCCCTCCAAGGTGACCCAGATAGGTGTAGGTTTAGATAGCGCATAGGAAAGCGTGCTCGTCAAGTTCCTCCAAGGAATTCAAGATATCTTCGCATTGCAGCCATCTAACATGACCGGAGTACCTAGGGAACTTGCCGACTCTCTAAATGTACACCCAAACGCTAAACCCGTCAAACAGTCCCAACGACGTTTCAGCGATGAAAAGTGAAAAGCAATAGCTAAGGAACTAGCCCGGCTCGAGTTAGCCAGATTCACAGAAGAGGTCATCCACACTGAGTGGTCAGCCAATCCTATAATGGTCCCTAAAAAGGACACCACTGATTTAAGGATGTTTGTTGATTATACTGCCTTGAACAAGGCTTGTCCCAAAGATCCGTTCGCTCTGCCTAGAATTGATCAAGTTATCGATTCTACAATAGGCTCGAAACTCCTATGTTTTCTCAACACATATTCCGGTTATCACCAAATCCAGATGAAGGAATTAGAAAAAGTCAAAACTTCATTCATAACCCCCTTCGGAACCTTCTGTTTCGTTATGATGCCCTTTGGGCTCAAGAACGCAGGAGCTACATACCAGCACACTATGCAACATTGCCTCCACGATCAAATCGGGCGCAATGTACATGCATATGTGGACGACATAGCGGTGATATCCGAAAAGAAGGAAACTTTAATTTCCGACTTAGAGGAAACGTTTGCCAATCTACACAAATACAACATAATGCTTAATCCGAAAAAGTGCTTCTTGAGAATACCAGCTAGAAAATTGTTAGGTTTCATCATGTCACAGAGAGGCATAGAGTTGAACCGTGACAAAATCAAGGCCATACTCAATATTTCCAGGACAACTCGCATGAAGGACGTCCAAAGAATAATTGGTTGCATTGCTGCAGTCAATCGATTTGTAAGTCGTCTCGGTGAAAGAGACGCACCACTCTACAAGCTCCTAAAAAAGGCCATAAAGTTCGTTTGGACTGATGAAGCTGAAGCTGCGCTACAAGACCTGAAAGCAGTACTCTCGTCCACTCCTATCCTTGCAGCGCCAGAACCTCGCGAACTGATGTTTCTCTATCTCGTTGCGACAAACA
This sequence comes from Avena eriantha, assembly GCA_910589775.1. Lineage (NCBI taxonomy): Eukaryota > Viridiplantae > Streptophyta > Magnoliopsida > Poales > Poaceae > Avena > Avena eriantha. The sequence continues at coordinate 187,398,997 of OU342746.1, read as the reverse complement.
AGGTCGTCAGTGTCGTCATGGTGGTGGAAAGACAAGAGGAAAAATAGGAACACATGGTGAAGTGTCCGACTTACTACCTCAGTGAAGTCCTAACTGAATCAAAACAGCGGTATCCACATTATCAAAAGATGGCTTACGATGTGTTCTTTGCATCTCGGAAGCTACGGAATTATTTTCAGGAGCATCAGATTACCGTGGTGAGCACAACTCCCATGAGAGACATAATTAACAACAACGACGTTACAAGATGTGTCACAAAATGGGGAATAGAGCTTTCAGCTTTCGATATTGAGTACAAACCTTGCACAACAATCAAATCTCAAGTGCTCGCTGACTTCGTCGCTGATTGGATAGAGACAACAGAAAATATGAACCTCCCAGAGTCGAAATACTAGACCTTGCATTTTGATGGGTCTAAGGCGCTCGGGGGCTGGCATGGTGCTCAAGTCACCCCAAGGTGATAAACTTTTCTATGTGTTGCAGATCCACTTCACGGCAATAAACAACATTGCTGAATATGAAGCACTGCTGCATGGAATCCGGATTGCTAAGGATATCGGTATCCGATGACTAATGTGTTATGGAGATTCGGATCTTGTTGCTCAACAAGTGTCAGATATCTGTAATGCAAATAAACACATGGCAACATATAGGGCTGTCGTGGATGAACTAGCTAAATCGTTCGAAGGGTTTGAAGTTCAACACATCCCTCGAACAGAAAACGAGGAAGCAGATGCATTATCTCGGATAGGCTTTGCATGGAAAAAGTTCTCGGAAGGTGCTTTTTTGGAGCACCTTAAAGTTCCCTCTATCGCACGAGTTGATGAGGAGTATCCGACCAAATTCGAATCACCTTTAGTAGCAGTTCTGGTTGTGATTCCCAGCTGGACTCAACCCTACCTTGATTTTTTGGTAGATGGAAAATTCCCCGAAGACGAGGTTCTGAGCTGGAATATCGTCCGACGAGCAAAAACCTATACAATAATAAGTGGTGAGCTTTATAAGAGGAGTGTATCTGGGGTTTTTTTAGCGCTACGTATCTCCGGAAGAAGGAGTGGAAATCCTAAGGGAAATTCATGAAGGTGAATGCGGTCATCATGCTGTAGCCAAATCTTTAGTGGCAAAAGCTTTTAGACACGGTTTTTTCTGGCTTACAGCCAAGGCAGATGCCAAAGGCTGGTCAAGACGTGCAAAGGCTGCCAAAAGTACGCCAAACAAGCTCATGTTCCAGTTGATCAACTGCGAACAATACCTATAACATGGCCCTTCGCGGTCTGGGGGCTTGACATGGTAGGACCGTTTAAACAGGCTCCAAGTGGATTTACTCACCTCTTAGTGATGGTGGATAAGTTCACAAAATGGATTGAGGCAAAACCCGTCACATGTTGTGATGGAGCAACAACCAAAAGATTTCTCGAGGATGTTATAATCCGATACGGTTATCCGCATAGTATTATTATGGACAACAAGAGCAATTTTTCTATGGGAGAGCTTGCCAAATTCTGCGATGAACAAAATATTCGGCTTGACATTGTGTCAGTCGCACATCCACAAGCTAATGGACAAGTTGAAAGAGCAAATGGTTTAATCCTACAAGGCCTCAAACCAAGACTCGAAGCACCATTTAGTCGTGATGCGGGGGCTTGGGCAGATGAGTTACCATCTGTAATATGGAGCTTGAGAACAACTCCAAATAGGTCAACTGGATACACACCTTTCTTGTTGGTCTATGGTGCAGAAGTAGTTCTTCCTAGTGATTTGATTCATACTTCTCCCCGAGTTGCTGCGTACATCGAAGAGGATGCCGAAATTTTTCGACAAAATGATCTTGATTTAATCGAAGAAGTTCGCGTCGTTGCTGAGATGAGCTCAACAGCCTATCAGCAGAAGTTACGCAAGTATCATAGCCAGAGAGTCAGAAACCGGTCTTTCAATAAAGGTGATTTGGTTCTTTCAATAAAGCACAAACTTTCCCCAGTATGGGAAGGGCCCTTTTTAGTTAGCCAAGTATTACACAATGGTTCTTACTATCTAACTGATATGCGTCCATTCAAAGAAAGACCTGCTACTAAGAAGAGAAAGAGAGCTGGAGGCAGTACAAACCCGGAAGAATTAGACAGGCCATGGAATATTGCTCAGCTACGTTCCTTTTATTCTTAAAGTTTCTTTCTTTATAATCATATATGTGTACATGTTCAATGAGAAATAAAGTATTGGTTGCTTCAAATATTTTCTGAGAAGTTTTATATTACCATCTTATTTCCGAATGATCATGTCACAATCAAAAATCCTAGAATACTTGAAAGTACTTTATCCTCATGTTTGTTCTAGTTAGATTTCTGATTCTAAAAATGTTACCTTCAGGTATAAATCTAAATTTTCTAGTCTATACTTGGGTTCTTTATCTGATTGCCAGATATGGGCATTTTCCGAGTAGTGAATTGTTGGTATTGGAAGCCGGCTTTGTTTCCATGTTTAAACTAGTTTAGCAATTGAGCTCCGTTGCTTGGCAAAGTTTCCATGTTGAAGGTTGGCCGGCTCACGAAAGGGACGAGGCGGAAAGCCAGATAAGCGATAAGTATAGACAAAACAAAAAGTGCTTATGTAAAAAAATTCAGGCACGTCAAAATAAAGCCAAAAAGTGCTAAATAGAAGCATCAATTCTTGCACATGTTAGCACTAGCAAAAATATTATACTACTTATTACAATCCGATTGTTTCAGAATAACACATTGTTTTTCTGATGCTATATGATGCAGGAGGAGAGGTAGGAGCTACCGGCTCACTAGAGACATCGCCTTCGCATTGATATCTTTCCGAGACGTGCAAATCAGATAGGATTCGCTCGTCGTCAGAAACTTCGGCTGTTTCTTCGGTAGGCAGAGGAGGCGTTTGTTGGGGATATACTTTTCGGGTATCCTCACAGTTCCTCACTGACCAGGGTGGCCCACTTTGGGTTAGAGCTTTGCTTCATGGGCGGCCCAGTCAGGGAGAAAAGATGGAGTCCAATCCGGCTACGGGAAGGCCTAGAAGACTTACCGACTTAGGCCCATAGTGTTACTTGTAGTTCAAGATGTACTCTGTAACCGACTCTTAGTCGTAGCCGGATAGATCTCTCCTGTAAACCCTAGGCCGGATATCTATATAAGCCGTCCTAGGGAGAGCCTTTAGGGCAACACTCTAGACACATCAATAGTCTACAATCTCAACTCACACAGGCGAACCCTTGTAACCCATATTCTGGCTCTGCCGTATTACTGGATTGCTAGCAAGAGTAGGATCCGTCCAAAGCCGGCGGATTCGAACCTGGGTAAACTTGTGTGCTCACCGTCCTGGAACACCATACATCTCACACCCCTCTCTTCCGCACGCCTCGAGGACCCCCTCATGGCGTACTTGTCATAAATCCGACGACAGTTGGCGCCCACCGTGGGGCAAGTGAGCTTCACATCTGCATTCCTAGCGGAATCTACAAATATCGGAATCGGCGAAACTATCACCGTCGGTCGCATCCTCTACGCCAGCGACGTCCCTCTCATCGTTCTTGACGAGACCTGGATTCCGGCTAGGGAGGCTGTGACTGCCTACACCATCATGTCTTTTGGCGAGATCGATGTTTACATCGGTTTTGCTGAACCTGTCCCACCCACCCCAGCGGTGATGATAGAGGCAGAAGAATCTTTTGGGTCCCCTTTGTCCGCGGAGGCGGCAGAGTTCCAAATCTCAAAAAACTCTAATCCCACCCAGCCCACACCAGTTGCGGAGATAGTGGAGAAATCCGAGCCTGAGGAAGACCTAGCGGTCCAAGTCGAATCTGGAGTAGATCTCATTGGAGAAGCCGGATCCCAGATCGACCCACCCGCGGAAGTCGAAATCCAGGAGGAGCATATCAACGACACTGATTCCGGCTATGATGATGCCGGGACAGACATGCCTTTCCTAAGGTATACACTGCGACATATGATACTGCAAGGCGCAAGCGCAGACGCAATTCTCGAGACCATCAAAAGTTTCGATGAAGCTGATCGCGAGAGCCGCAGGTACCTCAGGAGGAACGCGTCGCACTTCATCGGATATGTTGGATCTGGATCCGGCTCTGCCGATGCTAGAGAAAACACCGAATCTGTGCTGGAGGCAATTGGAACATACACCGATGTACCCGCATCATCGGATGAATCGATGACGTCAGCGGATTTCCGAAAGTTCTCTGTAGAATATAAAGAGGAGTATAACTCCAAAGCTGTAGAAGAAGGAGAAGCCATGGACGAAGGATCCGCGGAACACTCTCCCAAAGAGCAGGGTGACACGGAAGTCGGAGATAATCCCGAAGTCTAGATGTCGGAACGTACCAATCAGAGCTTGACTCCGGGAAACGGACCAAAAGACGTCTTTGCTACCGGCGCTGCCAAGAAGGCAAAGAAGAAGAATAAGAAGAACAAGACCCGGCAAAAGACCCTCTGACAGAGGAGGTGATTGCCGAGGACTACGAAGAAGACTCGGATGGAGCACTTATCCTAGACGAGCCGAAAAAACAAGAATCGATGGATGGACACGTGATCACTGAAGGTGCGAGTAAACTCATCGATGCTACATTAACCACACCTATTCATATAGCTGCAGAACTTACTGCAGAAGAACTGGACAAGAGGGCACATGCCATAGAAGCGCGTCATCAAGTACTCCTCGATGAAGCCAAAAAAATTGAGGAGGAAAAGAAACGCATAGCATCTATGGGAAAGTACAACTCCAGGCAATACTAGAAGACCAGGAAGCGTCACACCAATGACAACCAATTCCCGCAGATCCACGCCGTCCTTTTCGGAGATGAGATGGGGAAGCCTCGGAAAGATAGAAAAGGAGATTGGTTATATCCAACCCTAGTACAGAATACCGTGGCGGCCCGAGCAATTCTATCGGCTAATCCAGGACCGTAGGAGATCCGTTTGGGAATCAAACTACTCAACAAGGGACTGGAGCAGCAAAAGGTCGCCTTGTCCAGAAGTCAAAAACTGGTCTCGGATTCCGACCAATGTCGTACAGATCCGGCATGGGCTAACGTAAGACCCCATCGCGTTCCGGAGCAGCATCATCGCCCCGAACGCCAGGAAGACAATTATTCGACAACCGGATCGTCAGGACAGCATCACAGAACTGCGCGTGACTGGAGTAACGTCGCCCCAGTGGCCGAACAAGAGGCCATTGCTGCACTGTATCCGAGAAATCCTCCCTGACGAGAGTCGATCGATCAAAGAGGAGAAGAAAAAGAGAAACGTCGGGAGGAGGATCGTCAAAGAATGCCACCTCCTAGACATGCAAGCCGTCCGGCTGAGCCTCACCGTAATGGGAACGGCGGACGAAGGAATGACAGAAACCATGCCAGCACAAGCCGGCAAGGGTCTCGTCGTAGTGAAAACCCTCCCCGAAACCGGAATAATGACGCTCCGGATGGAGGCCGGCGATCAGCCGGAAACAATTCAGCTGCCCCACTCTCTCCACCAAGCAGTCATCACAACGGCTCTCAAGGGGGACAAGGAGGACGACGTGGCAGAGGAGGTGGTGGCAGAAGCCGAAGTCCGGCTCCAAGGCACCACAACCACACCCGAAATTCGGGACGATCTCTATCCCCGAACGACGCAAGGCACAGGATCAACTCCAACATAGAGGCGTGACACTACAAAAATGATGATATCTACGTGGGCCCAAAATTCTTCGGACCACGCATCAAAGCTACAAGATTCCCGGAAGGATTTGCTATCTCAAGGCATATCCAAGCCTACAACGGCATTGCTCGGCCAGATACCGGGCTACAGGATTTTTTCCAAGCTTGTTGCATCGCCAAAGGCGGAAACAGCCTGGTCGCAACCCGATATCTCCCACTTATGTTGCGGAAGACGGCACGATCATGGCTCAATGAACTTCCGAAGAACACCATCCATAATGGTATGACATGCAAAGTGCGTTCTTTCGGAATTTCAAAGGCCCATATCGGAGGCCCTGTACGGTCGGAGACCTATAGCGTTGCACCCAGAAAGCCAGAGAAACTTTCCGAAATTACCTCGGACGATGGATCCACACCAAGAACTCCTGTGAAGGAGTAAATGATCAAACTGCGATTGAAGCTTTCATTGCAGGTCTCCCAATTGGTCTACTGCGTGATCGTCTGAAATGTGACAAAGTCACTGATTTGGGAGAGATGGTAGAAACAGCGATCAAGTATGCGGATGCTGACAACGATGCAGAGGGATTTCTCAATGCCCTAGATGTGCCTCAGTCGGCAAAACAACCATAGCAACAAGCTCAGAAGCGCAAAAATACCTCGGAAGAGAAACCCAACGCGGAAACGGCAGTAGTCACTGCTACTTTTGGGTCTAGAGGACGAGGAGGACGCGGCAGAGGCCACGGGCGTGGTTGTGGGACTTTGAGGGTCCAAGGTAGAGGAGACCAGCAACCAGGCAAAACCTACTCTTGGGACGACATTGCCAATAACCCATGTGTGCATCACTTAGACGCCAATGGGGGCTCGTCCCACACTAACACTGAATGTCGTTTCAATGACGACATAAAAAGAGACGACACCGCGGGCTACAAAGCTAAGCAGAAGAAGGGAAAGAAGAATCCCGAAAAAGATAAGGAGACCAAGGAAGATTCTGACATGGAGGAAGCTGATGCTTCAAATCCCAAGCCAGAAGGGAAGAAAAAATTTCCGACTAAAAAAGACACTTATGTCACTTTCCTCGGATCTCAACCAGCAAAGGTCAAGAAGGCAGTTCTACATGAGCTCAATGCAACAGTTCCGGCTATCCCCCAATTCTTGGACTGGTCGGAAGTGGCAATCACATTTGACCACGCTGATCATCCGCCTAAGTTGCACAAGTGAGGAAAATACGCCTTAATCGTCAATCTACTTATTAACGATTATGGTTTCTCCAAGACCCTCATGGACGTTGGTAGCAGTATCAATATTCTCTATGTCGAAACGCTACGCCGGATGAAGATCTCGGAGACCCAGCTGAACCACAGCACTGTGATTTTTCACGGGGTTGTCCCAGGAAGACAAGCCAATTCCCTGGGAGAAATCACTTTGGATGTTACCTTTGGAACTCCAAAGAATTATCAGACAAAGGCACTTTCCTTCGAAGTGGTCCCGTTCAAGAGCGCGTACCATGCTACATTCGGGCGTCCGACTTACTGGGCTTTTATGGCTCGTCCGTGTTACATTTACAATATGATGAAAATTCCAGGTCCCAACGGTGTAATCACTATCAGGGGACACCCGAAGAAAGCGTGAGAGTGCGAGGATGGAAATGCCACCTTTGCTGAAGTCGTGCTGCATGCCCAGGAGTACGAGGAGATCAAGAAGGGAATAGATCCATCCGAGATGCCCGCAATGAAGAAGGAGGTGACAAAGCCAAATCCGGAGTTCAAGGCATCAGAAGAGACGAAGAAGACGCCGTTGAAGGATGATGACCCCTCCAAGGTGACCCAGATAGGCGTAGGCCTAAGTAGCGCATAGGAAAGCGCGCTCGTCAAGTTCCTCCAAGCAAATCAAGATATCTTCGCATGGCAGCCATCTGACATGACCGGAGTACCTAGGGAACTTGTTGAGCACTCTTTAAATGTAAACCCGAACGCTAAACCCGTCAAACAGTCCTTACGACATTTTGGCGATGAAAAGCGTAAGGCAATAGCTAAGGTACTAGCACGGCTCGAGTTAGCCGGATTCATAGAATAGGTCATCCACACTGAGTGGTCGGCCAATCCTATAATGGTCCCTAAAAAGGACACCACTGATTTAAGGATGTGTGTTGATTATACTGCCTTGAACAAGGCTTGTCCAAAAGATCCATTTGCTCTGCCTAGAATTGATCAAGTTATCGATTCTACGGCAGGCTCGGAACTCCTCTGTTTTCTCGACGCATATTTCAGGTATAAATCCGGATGAAGGAATCTGACAAAGTCAAAACTTCATCCATAACCCCTTTCAGAACCTTCTATTTTGTTACAATGCCCTTTGGGCTGAAGAACGCAGGAGCTACCTACCAGCGAACGATGCAGCGTGGCCTCCACGACCAACTCGGACGCAATGTACATGTATACGTGGATGATACTACGGTGATGTCCAAAAATAAGGAAACGTTGATTTCCGACTTGGAGGAAACATTTTCCAATCTACAAAAATACAACATCATGCTTAACCCGAAGAAATGCTTCTTTGGAATACCAGCCGGAAAATTGTTAGGTTTCATCGTGTCTCAAAGAGGCATAGAGGTGAACCGGGACAAAATCAAGGCTATACTTAATATTTCTAGGCCAACACGCCTGAAGGACGTACAAAGACTAACTGGTTACATTGCTGCAGTCAGTCGGTTTGTAAGCCGGCTTGGTGAAAGAGCCGCACCATTATACAAACTCCTGAAAAAGACAAAGGATTTTGTTTGGACTGACGAAGCTGAAGCTGCACTACAAGACCTGAAGAAAGTACTCTCATCTTCTCCTATCCTTGCAGCGCCAGAACCTCAGGAACCGATGTTGCTCTATCTCGTTGCGACAAATAAAGTCATTAGTATCGTCATGGTGGTGGAGAGACCGGAGGAAAATCAGGAGCACCTGGTGCAGCGTCCGACTTACTTTGTCAGTGAGGTCCTGACAGAGTCAAAACAGCGGTATCCGCACTATCAAAAGCTGGCTTACGGTGTTTTCTAGCATCTCGTAAGTTACACTATTTTCAGGAGCATCCAATTGCCGTCGTGAGCACAACTCCCATGAGAGATATAATCAACAATAGTGACGCCATAGGACGCGTCGCCAAATGGGGCATCGAGCTTTCAGCTTTCGATATTGAGTATTAACCCCGAACAACAATCAAATCCCAAATCCTTGCAGACTTTGTCGCTGATTGGACAGAGACGAAAGAAAATATGACCCTCCCTGAGTCAGAATATTGGACCCTCTACTTTGATGGGTCTAAGGCTCGAGGGGGCTCGGGGGCTGGCATGGTGCTCAAATCACCCCAAGGATATAAACTTCTATACATGTTGCAGATCCACTTCATAGCGACAAACAATATTGCCGAGTATGAAGCACTGCTGCATGGAATCCAGACTGCTAAGGATATTGGCATCCGTCGTTTGATGTTTTACGGAGATTCGGATCTTGTTGCTCACCAAGTGTCGGATATTTGTAATGCAAATAAACACATGACAGCATATAAAGCTGTCGTGTAAATCGTTCGAAGGGTTTGAAGTTCAACACATCCCTCGAGCAGAAAATGAGGAAGCATATGCACTATCTCGGATAGGCTCTGCACGGAAAGAGGTCCCGGATGGCGCTTTTTAGAGCACCTCAAAGTTCCCTCAATAAAGGGAGTAGATGAGGAATATCCAACCAAATCCGACTCACCCCTAATAGCAGTTCTGGCTGTAATTCCAAGCTAGACTCAACCCTACCTTGATTATTTGGTAGATGCCAAATTACCAAAGACGAGGTTCTGAGCCGGCAGATTATCCGATGAGCAAAAGCCAATACTATTGTTAAAGGTGAGCTTTATAAACGGAGTGTTTCTGGGGGTTTTCAGCGCTGCGTATCTCCGGAAGAAGGAGTGGAAATCTTAAGGGAAATCGACGAAGGCGAGTGTGGTCACCACGCTGCAGACAAATCTTTAGTGGCAAAAGCTTTTAGACACGGATTTGTCTGGCTTACAGCTCAGGCAGATGCCGAACGGTTAGTCAAGACGTGCAAAGGCTGCCAAAAGTACGCCAAACAAGCTCATGTTCGGGCTGATCAACTGCGAACAATACCTATAACATGGCCTTTTGCGGTCTGGGGGCTTGATATGGTAGGACCATTTAAACGAGCTCCAAGTGGATTTACTCACCTCTTAGTGATGGTGGATAAATTCACCAAATGGATTGAGGCTAAACCTGTCACCAGTTGTGATGGAGCAACAGCCAAAATATTTGTTGAGGATGTCATAATCCGGTGTGGTTATCCACATAGCATTATCACGGACAACAGGAGTAACTTCTCTATGGGAGAATTGGCAGAATTCTGCAACGAGCAAAATATCCGGCTTGACATTGCGTCAGTCGCACATCCACAGGCTAACGGACAAGTCGAAAGAGCAAATGGTTTAATCCTACAAGGCCTAAAACCGAGACTCGAAGCACCACTACAACGTGCGGGGGCTTGGGCAGATGAATTACCCTCTGTAATATGGAGTTTACGAACAACTCCAAACAAGTCAACCGGATACACACCTTTCTTCTTGGTCTATGGCGCAGAAGCAGTTCTTCCTAGTGATTTAATTCACACTTCTCCTAGAGTGGCCGCGTATATTGAAGAGGCTGCCAAGATTTCTCGAAAAAATGATCTCGACTTAGTCGAAGAAGTTCACGTCGTTGCTGAAATGAGATCAACAGCCTATCAGCAGAAGTTACGCAAGTATCATTGCCAGAGAGTCCGAAACAGATCTTTCAATAAAGGTGATTTGGTTCTCTGGCTTTTGCAACAAAGAAAGCACAAACTTTCCCCGGTATGGGAAGGGCCCTTTTTAGTTAGTCGAGTATTGCACAATGGTTCGTACTACTTAACTGACATGAGGCCAGTCAAAGAAAAACCTGCTACTAAGAAGAGAAAGAGAGCTGGAGGCAGTACAAATCCGGATGAGTTAGACAGACCATGGAATATTGCTCAGCTACGTCCCTTTTATTCTTAGTTTATCCTTCTTTGTAATCATATTTATGTACATGTTCTGTGAGAAATAAAAGTTTTGGTTGCCTCAAGTTTTCCTGAGAAGTTTTTACCATCTTATTTCCGAATGATCATGTCATAGTCGAAAATCCCAGAATGCGTGAAAGTACTTTATGCTCATGTTCGTTTTGGTTTAGATTTCTGATTCTAAAAATGCTACCTTCGGGTATATCTCTAAACTTTCTAGTCTATACTTTGGTTCTTTGTCTGATTGCTGGATGCGGGTATTTTCCGAGTAGTGAATTGTTGGTACTGGAAGCCGGCTTTGTTTCCGAGTTTAAACTGGTTTAGCAATTGAGCTCCGTTGCTCGGCAAAGTTTCCGTGCAGAAGGTTTAGCCGTCTCACGAAAGGGATGAGGCGGAAAGCCAGATAAACGATAAGTATAGGCGAAAAAATACAAGTGCTTATGTAAAACATTTCAGGCACGCAAAAAATTTAAAGCCAAAAGTGCTGAATAGATCAAAACCTTAGCACTAGCAAAAGTTATAGTACTGCATATTTACAGGCCCATCATATTTTTCAGAATAACACAAATGTTTCTGGTAATCTATGATGCAGGAGAGGAAGGAGCTGCCGGCTCGCTGGATACATCGCCTTGATATTGTTCCGAGATGTCCACACCCGAAATGGTGTGGTCATCGTCAGAAACTTCTGTTGAATCTTCTGGAGGCGGAGGCGGAGTATCCACGTGGTTGAAGAAAGGAGTCTTGTAGCTGGTCAAATCAGCCACGTGGCAGCCATATCCGGCGCAGGAGTCCATAATAGCCTTGATGTCCTGCTCCTGGCCGTCTTCATCTACCTTGCAGTACCCTCTGGTCACTTGCCATATTTCCATGTTTCCATGGTGGCTCATGACCATGGTGAGAGCGTTCTGCGCCACGGTCCGCGCGTAGGACATGTTCCAATCCTGGACAAGGTGCGGCATCTCCTGCGCTTTGTCCCGCACCTAAAAATCCGACATGCTATGCATGTTCGGAATCTTGAGAGCTCCACCAATATCCTCAAGGGATTGGCGGAAGTCATGAAGCAGGTCACCGACTTGGGTAATCCGGTGAGTGCGGGGCTCAGCGGAGGTGGAGTCCGTCAAGTTCACAGGACCTATAAACAAAAAACAGTTAGAGAAAATCCGACATTGAAAGAAGTCGAAGAAAATAGACAAGCAGACAGATGGAATGTACCGAAAATGATGTCGTCAACCTTGGTATTCTCTTCCCGAAGACTTCGGAGTTCAGCCTGGAGTGCCTCGGAAAGGTCCCTCTCTCTACACAGCTCATTATTGAGGTCCGAGATTTTCTGATCATGAGCAGCAATCTTGCAATCACGCTCGTGAGTAGCCATGGAGGAGGACTCAAGGATTTGAGCAATGCTCTTTTCATGATCCGCCTTGAGCTGATCCAGCTCTTGACGAAGCTCCTTGTTCTCCACCACCAAAGTCTTGAGGTTCTCGGCATCTTCAATCATGGCGCAGGACTGTTTTACCAGCGCTGTAATGCAAAAAGAACAACAGTTCAGTAAAAATTCGACTATGAAAACATGAAAGGCAAGGTTTGAGTCTCAGAATGTTTACCTTCGGCCTCATCCTTGGCAACTTTAAGCTCAACATTCTTAAGTCAGAGAGATTTGATCTCTCTCTGCTTATCGTAGACATTTTCAACAAATCCTGGTTATAGGAATATACTTTCTGTAAGTCAGAATACCCAAGTCAGAAAACTACTAAAGACTCGGGCTAATATTTTTGCTAATATCAGCACGAGCCTTGGGGGCTACACTAGTTCGTTCTTTGGCATCCTAAGGAAGCATAAACCCGGATTATTTATCCTACTTCATGCTTGGGGGCTAGAGGATATGATGTGAAATAAAGGAAAAACAGGAGTTAGAATTCTGACTTACATATTGTTCGCGAGTAAGTTTATCCAAACTCGCATTCACTTCAACAGCGACCTTCTCGGCGAGAGTCATAGGGGTCACTGGAGCCGTTGGAAGCTCACCGGCCCTTATCCTCTCGTCGCGAAGACGCACTTGTTCGAGAAGATCAGAGTGCTTGATGTCCTCTGCTTCTTGTGCTTCTTCTTCGGCAGATAAGTTTCTTTTCTCCAGGCATTGCCTGGCCAGCCGCTGGATCTCTTCAGCACATTTCCGGGACAGGCCAAACTTGGCAAGTCCTGGATTGCTGATAAGGTTTTCGGCAAAAGTTTCTGCCGAGGGATCATTACCCAAAAAGGGTTCACCCTTATCTATACCTGACTCACCCATGGTGACGTCAGTTTGCGATTCAAGGATCGCATGCTCCATTGAAGGAGCCGGATCTTCCGCGACAGCAAGATCACCGACGTTGCGGAAGGTTGAGGGGCAGGAGTCGGAGGAGCCACGACAGGAGAAGCTATGGTAAGCTCCGTCTGTCGTAGGGGTTTCAAAGAAATTTCCTTCCCCTTTCCCTTGATGAGCTGTTTAGCTCTGAGAATGTAATAGATCCGGAAACATTACATCTCGGAAGAAAATTCGAGTAAAGTGCAAAGGCGGAAGTTGTGATGGAAAGTTACATCTTCATGACGAGCACCTCCTTTGTTCCAACAGCCACTGTCGGAGCTTTGAGCTTCTTGAGCGCAGCATCCGGCAATGGGACCAACTCCGTCTCCTAAGAAAACTCTAGAGGATATCCCTCGAGTGGAGCAAATTCCGACTTGGGGAGGTCAGCAAGCTGAAAAGAAGAAAACATATCAGTATTGCAAAGTAACTTAAAGATTGAAACACATAAAAAGTTTTACTGTTAGAAGCTTACAGGCACTACGGGGTTTTCTGCCGTATGCATATCTAGAGAAACCTTCAGGATCCTCCTCTCGATCCGCTCCCTTATCAGCCATTTAATTTGGCTTATGTAGACTTGCGTGGTGTAGGCTCTGGGGCTGATGCGGAGGGAGTCTTTCTTGGACGACGTGATGGAGTGCATCAGTCAGTCTCCGTGGTACTGAAGGGGTTGGATCCGGCGTGACACCTAGCATTGGACCAAGTCCCTTTAGTCCTTTGTGTTTGATCAAATATTCGATCCGCCTCTTAGCGAGGATCAGATCATCAGTGAGAGCCGGAGGAGCCTCGTCCCAAGATGGTTGGGCCGTGGCAGCTCCGTCGATAAAAGCCGTCAAAGCAGTAGCTTTGTCGGGAGCCGAAATATCCTTATGAGAAAAGAATGTGGCTGGCCATTGTTTGACCGAGTCACTAGCTAAGATCTTGGGATATGCGCGCTCGCGTCTAAGTGAAAAACTAATGGTACCGGTGATGTAAGGAACACCGGCAGTGATAGAATTTCTCTGGACATGGAAATAATACCAGAATAAGGTCAAACTCGGCCTAATGCCGAGAAATCCCTCACAGAAAGCCGCGTAGGCGCTCATCTCTAGTAGAGAGGTGGGAGGAAGATGGTGGAGTTGAACACTATAATGGTCTATCACCTCGGAAAAGAACTCTAAGGGAGGGAACGACAAACCTCTGTCGAGGGGAGTGCCGAAGTGGACCCGCTCGTCGTCATGTGGGTTGGGGACGGTCTCCCCGATGCTGCTCTGCCAGTCGCCAGCGCGGAGGAGCCCTTCTGTCTCCACGCCGTGGAGCTTCTCATCATCTAACACACAGGGGATCCAGACCCTGCGGAAGCTTTCCTTCTCCGCCGCTGCTTCCGTCGCCGCCGCTGCCGCCAAGCCGGAAGAGGAAGAAGAAGCCATTTCTCTGCCGTTGCCTCGATCTCCGCGTACGCATTGAAACGGCGCCTCGGTTCCGCGAACTGCGGACCCACCAACGGTCGTGCTAACAGGATGTCTGTCAGATGACGTGACTTGACCATGACTTGTGTCAGGTGGCGTTAGAAACCAAGCTCCGGCTTAGTTTGAAATCAAGCTAGAAAATCCGAGTAACCTGTTGATAGGTCCGACTTATTTTTTAAGACCCGGATCGTATTTGTTGTTGTGAAGTTTCAGGAACCCTTCAAGATTCTGCAAGCCGAAGATCAAGCTAGACGATGATAAATCCGACTTTGGATCTTGGAGGCCTCCGGGGGCTGCTGTTGGGATATACTTTCCGGGTATCCTCACAGTTCCTCACTGACCAGGGTGGCCCACTTCGGGTTAGAGCTTTGCTTCACAGGCGGCCCAGTCAGGGAGAAAAGACGGAGCCCAATCTGGCTACGGGAAGGCCCAGAAGACTTACCGACTTAGGCCCATAGTGTTACTTGTAGTTCAAGATGTACTATGTAACCGACTCTTAGTCGTAGCCGGATAGATCTCTCCTGTAAACCCTAGGCCGGATATCTATATAAGCCATCCTAGGGAGAGCCTTTAGGGCAACACTCTAGACACCTCATTAGTCTACAACTCAACGCACACATGCGAACCCTTGTAACCCATATTCCGGCTCTGCCGTATTACTAGATTGCTAGCAGGAGTAGGATCCGTCCAAAGCCGGCGGATTCGAACCTGGGGAAACTTGTGTGCTCACCGTCCCGGAACACCGTACGTCTCACACACCTCTCTTCCGCACGCCTCGAGGACCCCCTCATGGCATACTTGTCATCAATCCGACGACAGTGTTTCCATGCGAATGAAGAAAGGAGTGTCATAGCTGGTCAAATCAGCTATGTGACATCCATACCGGCGCAGGTGTCCATGATGGCCTTGATATCTTGCTCTTGTCCATCTTCATCCACAGTTTAATAACCCCTGGTTACTTTCGAGATCTCCATGCTTCCATGGTGGCTCATAACCATGGTAAGGGCATTCTGTGCTGCGGTCCGTGCATAGGAGATGTTCCAATCTTGAATAAGTTGGGGCATCTCCTTTGCCTTATCTCGCACCTCAAAAGAGGACATTCTATTCATGTCCGGAACTTTGAGAACTTCGCCAATATCCTCTAATGATTGGCGGAAATCGTGAAGCAAATCACCGACTTTTGTAAGACGGCTGGTGCGAGACTCGGTGGAGGAAGAATCCAATAAATTCAAAGGAGCTGGATATACAAAAGCAAAGTCAAACATATATCCAGATTCTTATGAATCAGAAAGAACTAAAGTCAGAGATAGGAAAATTACCGAAGATGGAATCATCAACTTTGGTCTTCTCGGCTCGAAGACTCTGGAGTTCATCCCGGAGAGTTTGTGTGATGTCCTTTTCACAGAACAACTCATCATTGAGATCCGAGATTTTTTGATCCTGGATTGTGATCTTTAGATCACGTTTTTCGGTGACCATGGAAGAGGATTCAAGAATGCTAGCAATCATGCGCTCGTGATCCGCCTTAAGCTTATTCAGCTCCCGCCATAAGTCGGTGTTCTCCACCTCTAGGGTCTTGAAGTTCTCGGCCTCTTCAATCATTTTACATGACTGTTTGACCAGTTCTGTAAACAAAAAGGAAATAGTTGACTAGAAATTCAACTATGAAAACAAAAATAGCAGGGATAAGGAGTGAAATGATTACCTCCAGCCTCATCCTTAGATATCTTCAATTAAGAATTTTTCAAGATGGAGAGTCAGAATTCTACTAAAGACTCGGACTAATATTTTACCTAATATGAGCACGAGCATTGGGGCCTATACTAGTTCGTTCTTTGGCATCCTATGAAAGCATAAATCCAGATTGTCTATCCAACTTGATGCTTGGGGGCTAGGGAATATGATATGAAATAAGATAAAAAAGTGAGTTGGAATTCCGACTTACATATTGTTCATGAGTAAGCCTGCTTAGACTCATGTTCACCTTAGTTGTAACTTTCTCGGCGAGAGTCAGCAAGATTATTGGCGGTGGCTGAGCCACATCGGCCATCAGATTCTCGTCACGAAGAGGAACTTGGTCAAGAAGCTTGGAGTACTTGACGTCCTCATCTTCTTGTGCCTCTTCCTCGGCGGTGATGTTCTAGCTCTCCAAGCACTATTGAGCTAGCCTTTGTATCTCTTCTGCAGTTTTCCGAGTAATGCCAAGTTTAGCGATACCCGGATTGCGTTATCTGCAAAAACCTCTGCCGAGGGATCATTACCCTGTACGGGTTCACCCTTATCAAGTCCCAAGTCACCCATGGTGACGTCGTTCTGCAAGCCGAGGATCGCTGGCTCAGATTGTTGACCTGGATCTTCCGCAACAGACGGAGATGGAGTAATCTCTAGTGTTGTAGAAGGATTTGGGGAAGGAGTAGGAGGCACTGTGGCAGGAGAAGTCAAATTTAACTTTGACTGGCATAGGGCTTTGCCGAGCTTCCCTTCTCCTTGCCCTTGGTGAGCTTCTTAGCTCTAAGGAGGTAATAGAACAAAGATCGTTACACTTCAGAAAGCATGAGAAATAAAATACAAAGACCTTGTGAGGAAAGTTACCTCTTCACAACGGGCACTTCCTTTATGCCTATATACACTGTCAGAGTCTTACGCTTTTGGGTAAGCACATCCGGCAGCGATCAGCTCTCCATCATCCTGAGAGAGCTCAGGAGGATATCCCTCAAGAGGAGCAAGCTCCGACTCGGGGATGTCAGCAAGCTAAAAAGAAGAAATACCTTAGTATTGCTAAAAGACACAACGATGTATAGATGAACACATATTCGAGTAATTGCTGGAAAACTTACTGGTGTCATGGGATCGTTAGCCGTATGCATATCCAAGGAAAGCTCCGGAATTTTCCTCTCGATCCGCTCCTTGATCAACCATTTGATCTAGGACTCGTAGTCCTTATCCGAATAAGACTTGGAGCATATCCGGAGAGAGTCCGTCTTGCTATTGGTGATTGAGTGCATAAGCCGGTCTCCATGATGTTGGATAGGCTGGATCTGGCGCGCCAGCTAGCAGTGGACCAAATCGGATCCTTTTAGAGCCTTGTGCTTCATCAAATATTTGATCCGCCTCTTAGCAAGAAGCAGATCGTCAGTGAGAGCCGGAGCATCTGCGTCCTAGGACTCTTGGGGCATGGTGGCGCCGTCGATAAAACCGTCAAAGCCGTGGCTTTGTCGGGAGCCGGTTTTTCCTTATGGTAAAAGAACGTGGATGACCACTTTTTCACAGACTCACTAGCCTTAATCCTAGGATAGACTCGCTCTCTCCTAACAGAAAATCTAAGAGTCCCGGTGATGTAAGGAACACCGGCAGTGATGGAATTTCTCCGGGTATGAAAGTAATACCGGAAAAGTAGAAGACTTAGACGAATACCGAGATACCCCTCACACAAAGATGTGTATGCGCTCATTTCTAAAAGTGAGTTTGGGGGAGATTGTGTAGTTCCACTCCATAGTGATCTATAACCTCTGAAAAGAAATCTAAGGGAGGAAAACTCAAACCTCTATCGAGGTGGGTGCCGAAGTGCACTCGCTCGTCGGCGTTGGGGTTGGGGATGGTTTCTCTAAAGCCCCTCCGCCAGTCGCCGGCGTGGAGGAGGCCTTCTTTCTCGACGACGCGGATCATGGCGTCATCGAGGGCACAGGGGATCCAAATCCCGCGGAAATTCTCCCTCTCTGTTGCTGTGGAGGTCGTCGCCGCTATCGCCGCCACGCCAGAGGATGAGGCTTCAACCATTCTATGAGCGGGGGTGACCTAGGATGGATGGCGATGTGAGCTTTGGGGGAGGCTGAGGAGCTTGTTCGCAGGAAGCGTCGAGGGGAAGGAGGACGCACTAGCGCTGGTAAGGAAGAAGGAAGATATCTAGACCCCTTATATCTCTCAAATGCACTGAGATTCGTGCAAAGATCAACAGTAACCGTACCACGCATCATGGAAGGAGATGGGTAACCTCCTCGCGAGGATTATGCTGCCTCGATCTCCACGCACGCATTAAATGACGCCTCGGTTCCACAAAAGGCGAACCCACCAACGGTCGTGCTGACATGAATGTCTGTCAGTGACATGACTTGACCTTGACTGATGTCAGGTTACGTCAGAGACGAAGTTCTGGCTTAAGTTTGAATTTCAGGCTAGAAACTCGAATAATGTACTCATAGGTCCGACTCGATTTGAGGCTCGGATCCTATCCTTTACTTTAAATTTTTAGGAACCCTTCAAGATTCTCAAGCCGAAGATAAATCAAGCTAGACGATGGTGAAATCCGACTCTAGATCTTGGAGGCTTCTAGGGGCTGCTATTGGGGATATACTTTCCGGGTATCCTCACTGTGCCTCACTGACCAGGGTGACTCACTTCGGATTAGAGCTTTGCTTCACGGGCGGCCAGTCAAGGAGAAGAGACAGAGTCCAGTCTGGCTACGGGAAGGCCCAGAATACTTACCGATATAGACATGTAGTGTTACTTGTAGTTCAAGATGTACTCTGTAACTGAATCTTAGTCGTAGCTGGCTAGGTCTCTCCTATAAACCCTAGGCCGGATATCTATATAATCCATCCTAGGACAAGCCTTTAGGGCACCCCACAATAGTCTACAATCTCACCTCACACATGCGAAACCCTAGTAACCCATATTCCGGCTCCGCCGTATTACTGAATTGCTAGCAGGAGTATGATTTGTCCAAAGCATGCAGATTCGAACCTGGGTAAACTTGTGTGCTCACCGCCCTGGAACATCGTACGTCTCACACCCCTCTCTTCCACACGCCTCGAGGATCCGACGACAGTTCGGTGATCCAATATCTTCTAACATGATGGTTTCTGGAAAAAAATTCATCTCCTAGATAACGTTGATATTAAAACAATTTTTCAATATCAAGAACCATGGAGGCAAGCATGATACTTAGATACTATCATTGTAATTTATTACGCTTGATTCAATACTATTTATTGAATTTCACGGAGTAAGTGGGGTTTTGCTAAAAGTTCGCAATAGTACTTTAAACTTTAGATTGACACTCATAAAACAATACGATACCAGTTCCTAAAGTAAAAATCTAGAATTTTAAAGTTCTATTATCTCAATTATAGCTAAATACAATGTAGTAAATGAATGCCAGTGACTACAACGAACTATGCAAATTCACTTCAATTTAGTTTATGATAAATTGAGTTCAAATCAATCCAGATTACTAAATGAACTCCCACTCAAAACAACATCCCTCGAGTCGTTTTGGTGATTACACGAACCAAATTCACTACACCATGTTTGGTCATCACGTGAGGTGGTGCAGCTACAATGGCGAGCATCATATGGACATCATATCATTTACATGACTCGTGTTTTACCTTTTGATTCATGTTCCGAGGCCATTTTTGTATATGCTAGGCTCGCCAAGTAATAACCTTAGTACTTGCATGTGTAAATTTGTCTTACACCCGTTGTATGCGAACGTAGAGTCTATCACACCCGATCATCATGTGGTGCTTCGAAACCACGAACTTTCCTACTGGTGCATACTAAGGAAGAACGTATTATTATCTTGATATTTAGTGAGAGAGATCATCTTATAATGCTACCGCCAAGTTCTAAGCTAGACATAAGCAAAATAAGATGCATAAAAGGGATAAACACCACATGCATATATAATATGTGATACGATATGGTCCTTTCTTGCACTTGATCTCCATCTCGTGCGTCATGGTATGATCTCCATCATTCCACCAGCGTGGCACCAAGGTCCATGGCACAAGCATCATGGTCATCTCCACCATTACAATATATCTTCCGGATATACATGAATAGCATGCAAGTCATAAAAAGATAGAAACAATCATATGGCTCCTGTCGGTTGTCTAACTTACAATAAATCTCATTGCATACAACAATTTGTGTATCAACGACCATATCACATCACATGCCCTGTAAAAACAAGTTCGACGTCTCTAATTTATTTTTGCATATTTTATGTGGTTGTGGGCTTTCTGGAAAAGAACCGCTCTACCTACGAACTTTAACCACAACAGTGATAATCAAGTTATTATTAAACCGTTGTAAATTAGATCATGACTATGCTGGAAGAGACACACACCCGCTGGGCCACTTATGCAATATAAGTTGCATGTCAAGCGTGGGACAAGTCTCATGTGCGAGGACATGTAAAGTTAGTCTAAGCCGCTTCACCCCAACATGCCAACATGATCTAAATTCATGAAAGTATGCCATAACATGATCATCAAGGTCCACATCTCTATGCGTTCTGGACGTACAAAGCATCTACGCATAGACATAGCTCTGATGAGGTTTGTTGCATAGAAAACAAAAATTTCTACGGTTGAAACTGCCAAGACTGAATCTAGGCGATACTTGTAACGGTTTCAGAAGTACTCACCCTCGAAGACCGTAAGCGGGATAACATTCCTGCAAACAAACATGGTTGGTGTAGAATGTACATGATCGTCCTCAAGGACGCGATGACTATAAGCACCACAAAGGGTAGTTCCTCCGTATTCGGTCACACGTACGGTGTACCGACGACGTCCGTCCCTTGCTCCATGTTGGGCAGCAGAAGTAGCGAATCCTTGGTAACTCCAGTAGCACTACGGCATGGTAGTGGGGGTGCTGGATAAGATCTTGAACAGGGCTTTGCTTAAACACCGTACTCGTTGCAATAGATAAGACTTGCAAGGGGAGGAAGATGTCAACCAAAGAGCATATGAGAGGAAATGGAGAAGTGTGTGAGAGAGAGGGTCACACCACCTCCTTTTATAGGGGCAGGGGGCAGACCCTCCCATTGTTGGTGGCCAAAGGAGTGCCCCACCTCTTCCCTCATTGATGTGGGTGGACACTCCACTCACAATAATTTATCTCCACTTTCTTTCATTAAAATTCCATTCAAAAAACCAAAGGTCTTTCCATTAAAGCACTTTAATTCACTTGGTTTAATGCCACTCAATTTAATAAACACTTCATTTAATGAGTACCTCATTTAATGAACACTTCATTTAATGAACATATTAAAATATTATCCCCTTGCAATATTTCGATACACCGTACCTATTCTGACAGATGTATCCGAATAATTCTTGTGATGTTCAGTATTTTCTCCTGTGTCCCCTAACCACTCAAATGTGTCGACTACCCTTAAGTGTGTCTCCCTACGGGCTCGTGAATTATGTGGAAATGATCGAGACTCTTTCCAATCAATAATCATTAGCGGGACCAGGAGATCCATAATGACTCCCACAAATTCAACGATGAACTAGTGATCGTGTGAACCTTTTTCGCAGTAACCAATTCTCTTTGTCTCGTGATATTTTACTTGTCCGAGATCTGATCATTTGGTATCATCTATACCTAGTTCGATATCATTACCGACAAGTACTCTTTTGAGTCTTTTCTCGTTCACGTGATATAATATTCTTAGTGATTTTATCACTTACTTACAAGCTATGTAATGTGATATCACCGAGAGGGTCCTGAGTTACCTCTCTGTCATCAGGATGGACAAATCCCACTCTTGATCCATGAGTCTCAACTAAGACTTTCCAAGTACTCACTGCCATCTTTATAATCACCCTGTTACGGTGTACCGTTTGATGGAATACTCTTCTAGAGTTAGTGATTGACGTGATCTCATGGTTTAAGGATTAGAGTTACTTTGAATCATGTTATAGCAATATAAACATAATGGCATGATTGTATAACTATACTTTGGGAGAATGTTCATCACATCATTCTACCAATGTTGTGACCTCGTTATTAACAACATCCAGTATCATGATCAGGAAACCTTGATCATCTGTTAATCAACAAGCTAGTGTATTGAAAGGCATTAATAGGAACTTTTTCTTTGTTTATTAAACACACATGTATTAAAGTTTCCGATTAACATAATTATAGCATGAGAAATAAATATTTATCATAAACATAGAATAAGATAATAACCATTTTATTATTACCTCCCGGGCATATTCCTTTCACGTAGTGCGCACACGCAATTTGAATCACTAGAGTTATAGTTGTTCCAAAAGTTTACAAGTACCAACCGATCATGGAAATAGTTGACCCAGAACTCGTTGTGCTATCTATGTTTGTTGAGCGCGTATTCTAGAATATTTAGTTTCACATCGCGGGTTTAAGGTTCTTTGAACTTCCTTATATACCCGAAGAAGCCAGCGTATGTATAGGAAATAATACTAGCCTTTGAACGTGCCCGACCTCACGTTCAGAGGATGGTGTTGTTTCCGTTTTAACGCATATTAGCAAACATGTGACCGTATTAATTTGTCTTTGATATGTACGCGTTTATTTTTCTAGCTTAGTGCGTATAACCGTGTCCCTAGAGACGCAGAGACAAGTGTAGTTTCCATAATGGTACCGAGAAAATACCTAGGGAAGAATCATTCTTTGAATCATTGTAGCACCCCGGGTAAAACCACTACTAGAAAATCACTTGTTATTTTTATTGGTGCATCATCATGATAGCATGCATGCCACATTGCGTTTAAGCATCATCATGTCTACATGCATATTTAACCTTGAAACTATTTTTATAAAATCCTATCTTTGTTTCTAATTATCTCCTTCTTTTTTCAAATTATAAAACCTCTGGTCTTACGGGATATCTTGTTTGTCTAAAAAGTATTTCCAAAAAACAATTAAAATATCACATAAACTAAATAATAAAAATGTTTTGTTTTCGGGAGACAACCGCATGCCTCCTAAAGGCCTAGCCCGCAGCCACCTACCACCCGATTGGCCCAGCCCAAACCCTACCTGGTCAAACCCTAAATATGTCTAGACAAAACCCTACCCTAATCCCTCACCCACACACCTACCTAGCCTGCCGCCTACAGCATACACACACGCTGTCATGCACGGTAACCCCCGATCAAACCGTCCCACCTCCCCACGACGCCCACGGGCCCCACCCTGGCCCCATGGTACCACGCGAGCCTCTCCCGACCGCGACCTCCCCTCCTCAGGATCTCCACCGTAGACCTGACCCCACCATGCTCCTCTCCTGACCCCACCTGCCCGCCTCCCTCGTGCCCAACCTCACCAACCCCCGCATCTCGACCCTGCCGCCTGCCTCATTTTCCCCAACCATCGAACCAGTGCCGCCATCACAGTTCCCCGCCGCGCTCTCCAGCCAACCCTAGCTTGCCGCATGAGCACGCCGCTGCCTTTCCCTTTTCCGCAATTCCCCGAGCTCGCCGCCGTTCGAGCTCCGCCCTGCCGCCAAGATCCACGTGCCCCGCCGCCATCCTTGCCCCTTCTATGCCTTCAAGCTCGATGTGGCCAGGACCCCGTGTGGCGCCGCCACCACTGGGGCCCAGCCCGGTCCCCTTCCATGGCCCCTCTCCTTCCCGTGCTTAGGGCCTAGTCCCAGTTCTGACACCGCCTCCTCTCCGGCCGGCCCCAACTCTCGACCCCAACCTCACCGGGCCCTAGGCCCCAACTCTGTTCCCTACAGCTCCACCCAACAAGCATGACCCTAACCGCAGCTGCTGGACACCGACAAGGTGCATGTCATTATTCTCGTGGGCACGCGATCATTTGCGCTGATTCCCTGAAGTACCTCCAGACAATCGTGTCTACATCTTGTTGTGGCACTTCTGTCCAATCGCCTTCTGGGGCTGTCCTCATGTGTGTATCATGCAGCTACATGAGTGTGGCTGCCCGTGCGTACCCAACAGCAGATGAACCAATAATACAAACCTTGTGTGACTCAAAGAACCACCGATAAGATCAGCCATCCCCGGACCCCAAGATCTACATCCCGGATCATCAAGACCGAACCTCGAAGACCGATCCCTCCCCCCGATCCGAACCCCAATGTGTGACCCTAAGCCCCTATTTTTCTCTAACACGATATTTAATTTGTGCATATTGAATTGTACATGCTCGCATCCATATGTTGTGATTTGGGGTACTTTATCGGATTTACCTCATAATTAAATATGGAGACTATATGCGGGCTATTCTAGTCTTATATTGGCTCTGTTTTAAGTTTTGTAGCGAACCGGTGCTATGTGTTGCCTTGTTTAATCAACATTTAAATTGCAGGGTAACTAAACAACTTGAACCATATTACTAATTGTCGGGACCACAGTTCCACTTAATATTTCCTAGTCGCATCAAATCTTTGCCATGTCATGCATCATATCATGAACATGCCCGATCTTCTGCTATAGTATTAAATAGTGCATCCGATGTTTCTTTTACTGCTTTGCTTCTTTGCGGATTAGGCCGATGAGTTGATGCGAGTGTCGACCCGATCTTTGGATGTATCTCCGCCAGTGTTTCTTAGGCGAGCATTCTTCCCTTTTCTACCTATTTTGCAGTTATAGTCTTTATTTCCTCATGTTGATCTATTGCTACCGTGTTGTGATGCTTTAGTTTCCGTACTATTTATATCCCTTGCAGCCTCTATATTGTATTGGACACCTCCTATTGCCTATTGTTTGGTAGATAGTTGACCTTGCGAGCCGTGGTTGCTTGCTCAAGTGTTGGTTCGAGTCATCGAGTTCCACCGTTGTTGGGAGGTTGGCAGATGCTTAATGGTGGAGATAATCATGATTTTAATTACAACTTTATAATTAAATGATGGAAGTAGACATAATTAATGAAGAGGCTCCGGTGGGTAATAGTTGAGATTTGGTTGTTAACCACCCACTTGTGTCCACCTTGGCCCGAGTTCTTGACACCTGTTCCGAGACTGAGTGCGCTAACCACATGTGGGGTGTCTGGGCACCCCTATCGGCTTATTACGTGATTTCTAAGTACTATACTGGGGGAAACAAACTTGTTCGGGATTTATACGTTACCTACTTTACCTATGCCATGTATGCTATGTTTATTACATGTTGCTCGATGAGCGTGTATTACTGTTATGTAGGTGCGGCACTCTGTCACGGGAATATATTGTCTATGGCCTCTGCTCGCGTGACTAGTCCATGCAACCTTAGGGTCCGTATGAGGAGGATTAGCTATACCTGGTACGAGTAGCTCTTTTCGATGGCCCCCATGTACTTGCTTTGGGTCTGGGAACACATCATGTCCGAAACCCTACCGACATACCGATGGGTGTATGTTAATTGATCTGGAAAAAAGGGTTGAAGTGCGTGTGGAAACTTTGGTGCACCCCTACAGGGTTAAATCTTTTGGAAAAGCAGGGTCTGCAGTTATGGACGACTTGGAGCACAGTTTCTCGATCATAGACAACTATAACTAAAGTTACTATTATAATTTGATTTGTATCTGATATGACTAGTAAGTTGGATAACCACCATGGAAAGGATGAATAAAACTGCCAACAATGTGAGTTTCCTCGGAAGGATTTCCTCGTTTGGTCTCGAGGGGGAAATACCAAGATGGGTATGTTTGGTGTTAGTAACAGGTTGATTTTGAATAGGTCTTTCGTATCCCCCTCTGATAGCCGACAGTTGTATCGAGTCTCTATAGGTTGTGTAGTGCATGCTTCGCTACCGCTTCAGTCTACCATACCTATGTAGGCGAGAGCCGCCGAGTTCTAGACTCGCCGTGTACTGGCCTTAGTACCGACCGCTCCCTTTTTCCTTTGCCCTTTGTCGGCACCGCTTTTGTTTGAACATGTATAAGTTCAACGTCATTAGGAGGGTTATCCTTCTGGCTTGGTCTGGGCAGGGTTATGGACGCCATCGGTGATTCTTCAAGGATCTTAGCCCCATTTGCATCTTATCCGTACTTGGATGTTGTATTGTTTTCAAGTTGATTTGGATCTTTATACTGTATATATCTGTATTCTTGACTCAGTGAGTCGTTGTTGCATATGTATGTTCTATGGGTTCCATCGAGGACTATTGTGTAATGATATTACCTTGTTTTCCACCCGCACGCAAGTGCCTGGTGGGCATCTTTGAATCGTTTCTATGCGGGTTTGGCGAGAATCGCTAAAACTTGCATATGGCCGATTCGAGGGTGTTACAAAGTGGTATCAGAGCTCAGCAGTTGCGATACCCCACTGGTCCAGCCTGTAGGATAACCTAGCTAACGGACGATGTAGAGTGTCAAAATTATTTTTCAAAATCGGTTGGATAGATCTGATTAGGTTTGCTTTTACCCCTTACCCCTATTCTATTATCCTCTTACCTCTGAGTGTTTTAAATCTTCCCTCTTATCTTTTCTTTGAGTCCAGGAATTCTCGTGATTGGGTTTCCATTGTACCTTCAGGGTTTCGCTTCCTTCCTCTTGTAACGGTGTTCTGCATCCGGTCATCACACTATCTGATTAATCTTTCATCTGTTGTACCTTTAAGTGGACCAAAAATTCACTAAAAATTTTCTTTCTATCCTCCGGTGTTTCCGACGTGACTATATCTTCTACGTCAGATCCGACGAAGAGCCTGCATCACCCTTTTGTTTCCGAACATCACTTGTGACGATCATTAGTCTAAATTCCGAGAGTGGTTCCATAATTCTTCTATTCATGTACGGAGTAATGCTTTGAGTGCGGGATGGAGTCGCGACCATACCACTACTCTTATGATTCGCTCTGCACATTGAATTGGTGGATCAATGCAATTTTACTCTTTCCACAAACCTTATCTTTTGATACCTTTACATTCGTCTTTGTTTCGCCGGAGTGTTCTATCGACGAATGTGAACAACGTCCTCTTGTTGGTGGAGTTGATGATTTCAAGACAGAGAAAAATCCTTCTTAGTGGTGTCACGAGGATTGATGACTGAAGTGCACAGATAGTTTGTAGCTAGTTTCGAAATAAAGATATCGATCCCATAGGGAGCAGGAGTCTGAAGTCTAATAACTCTTGAAATAGATACTACAATAGAAATGCTAAATAAAGTCCTAAGTGACAAGATAAAATGCGAATATTGCGTAAAGAGGTGTTTTGGGGTTTCTGGTATAAGAGCAACACTAAGTAAAGTAAACCAACTAAGCACAGAAAGTAAGTATGACGTATGTAAGAGAGATTGGAACTACGATAGGGAAAAAGCATTCTCAGGGAATAGCGGATACACCACTACCATTATAAAGAACTAAAGTAAAGATTATTATCATGTACATTCTCAACTATGTATGTGTGGGAGGAACTCCGTATTTGGACAAATAGGCAGCAACCACTGCTCACATCATCCTCATAACCACAACAGTCAGCAAGCGACATCAATCGAATTACTGCGCTATTAAGGGACGTAATCCCGTAGAACGTATCCCATGGCATGGATAGTGTTCAGTGAGTTTCCTCGGTTCCCAAGTTGATACGTAAAGAGTGCCAATAGCTTTATAGTCACTGTAAGTGCCAACATACCTCCGTCTACCAACAAGTAGTTCCCTCCATCAAGTCCCCATGAGAGGCAAATATTGAGAGGTCGACTTCTCTCAACATCAAGATGAAGACAATCTAACACATGGTCACATCGATGAATATCATAATAAACTTTATCTTATTTAAATCTCATACTAGGGTTTCTCCATCTCCCCAAGAACTAATGATCTACTCAGACATGGAGGCAATCAACATCATGTTAATAACAATGGAATCTATCATAGGTGAATAGTAGTTGTATAAATCCACAACTTGTACAGAAATTACAACAAGATCTAGACAAGATGTAGATGGATGGATGGATATGGTGGTGATGGAGCGTTGATGATGAAGATCGATGTCTTAGCCTCCCTGATCTACGCAGGGCGAAGATGGATCGCTGGTGGATGAGTTCCCCCTCCAGATGCCTTCCGGAGGTGAGGTTTCAGCGATTTCTGGTTGTTCTGTATGTCGTCTCTCTGATCTAGTTGCATGGGTTGAAACTATTTGAGGAGACAGTGGTGGCGCCAACTATACAGCGGGAACTATACAACCGGAAAATTTATTCCCGCTGTATAGTTGGTCATTAAACCGTTTGTGTGCCTTGATCACAGTATTTTGATATTTCCCAAATAAGCAATTTACATTGTTTTTGACTCCTTTTCTCCTTAGTACAACTGCTCCAAGAATTCTGTCCATTGTATCCATCATCTGTCCTAATCCTAGTGAAAACAGACATAAAATATGCGTGCGAGCACCGTAAAATACCAAGATCCTACATCTACAATGCAAAATAATAATATAAAACATGATGCAAATATGCACTCATCAAGGATCTACAAGAAGTGAGAAGATTCAGAACATCGGCCTTCTTCCCCGTACCATGAGGCGGATCTCAAGGGCGAGATCATCCCTTGTTAGTGGTGTCGAATTGTAGCACCCCGGGTAAAACCACTACTAGAAAATCGCTTATTGTTTTATTTTGTGCATCATCATGATAGCATGCTCATGTCATCATGCCACATTGCATTTGAGCATCATCATGTCTACATGCATATTTAAACTTAAAGCTATTTTATAAAAGCCTGTCTTTGTTTCTAATTATCTCCTTCTTTGTTCAAATTATTAAACCCCTGGTCTTGCGAGATATCTTGTTTGACTAAAAAGTATTTCCGAAAGACATCTAAAATACCACATAAACTAAATAATAAAAATGTTTTGTTTTCGGGGAGGCAGCCGCAGGCCAGGCCTAAAGGCCCAGCCCACAGCCACCTACCACCCCGATCGGCCCAGCCCAAACCCTACCTGGTCAAACCCTAAATATGTCTAGACAAAACCCTACCCTAATCCCTCACCCACACACCTACCTAGCTCGCCGCCAGTAGCATACACACACGTTGTCACGCACGGAAACTCCCGATCAAACCGTCCCACCTCCTATGCGCGCCCGCGGGCCCCACCCCGGTCCCACGGTACCACGCGAGCCTCTCCCGACTATGACCTCCCCGTATCGGGATGTCCACTGCAGACCTGACCCCACCATGCTCCTCTCCTCACCCCACCTGCCTACCTCCCTCGTGCCTTACCTCACCAACCCCCGCATCTCTACCCTGCCGACTGCCCCATTTTCCCCAACAACCGAATTAGCGCCGCCGTCGCAGTGCCCCACCGCCCTCTTCGACCGACCTGAGCTCGCCGCGTGAGCATGCCTCCTGTCCCTTTTCCGAGGTTCCCCGAGCTCACCGATGTTTGAGCTTCGTCCCGCCGCCCTAGCTCCACGTGCCCCGCCGCCATTCTCGCCCATGCTCCGCCTTCAAGCTCGATGCGACCAGGACCCCGTGTGGCGCCACCGCCGCCTAAGCCTCGCCCGTGCC
The DNA here is from genome assembly GCA_910589775.1 of Avena eriantha. Taxonomy (NCBI): domain Eukaryota; kingdom Viridiplantae; phylum Streptophyta; class Magnoliopsida; order Poales; family Poaceae; genus Avena; species Avena eriantha. Next base: position 187,369,273 of record OU342746.1, on the reverse strand, counting down.
CCTTCCACGGCCCCTCTCTGCCCCACGCTCAGGGCCTGGTCCTAGTTTCGACACCGCCTCCTCTCCGGCCGACCCTAGCTCTCGACCCGAACTTCACCAAGCCCCATGCGTCACCATCTCTCTTCCATCAGCATCGCCTCCATGTGCTCTGCAAGCATTAGCATCGCTGCCACCCCTCTGTTCGAGCGTTGTCGCCACCCCTCTGTTCCCTGCGGCTCCACCCAACAAGCATGACCCCGACCGTTGCTGCTGGACCCCGACAGGGTGCATGTCGTTATTCTCGTGGGTGTGCGATCATTTGCGTTGATTCCCTGCAGTATCTCCAGAAAACCGTGTCTGCATCTTATTGTGGCACTTCTATCCAATCGCCATCTGGGGCTGTCCTCGTGTGTGTATCCTGCAGCTACAGGAGTGTTGTTGCCCGTGCATCCCCAAAAGTAGATGAACCAATAATACAAACCTTGTGTGACTCAAAGAACCACCGACAATATTAGCCACCCGCGGACCCCAAGATCTATATCCAGGATCATCAAGACCGAACCTCGAAGACCGATCCCCGTCGAACCCCGAGACCCCGGTTCTGAACCCCAATGTGTGGCCCTAAGCCCCTATTTTTCTATAATGATATTTAATTTGTGCATATTAAATTGTACATGCTCGCTTGCATATGTTGTGGTTTGGGGGTACTTTATCGGATTAACCTCATAATTAAATATGGAGACTATATGCGGGCTATTCTAGTCTTATATTGGCTCCATTTAAATTTGTATAGCGAACCGTTGCTATGTTTTGCCTTGTTTAATCACCATTTAAATTGCAGGGTAACTAAACAACTTTAACCATATAACTAATTGTCGGGACCCCAGTTCCACTTAATATTGCCTAGTTGCATCGCATCCTTGCCATGTCATGCATCATATCATCAGCATGCCCGATCTTCTGCTTCTTCACGGATTAGGCCGATGAGTTGATGCGAGTGTCGACCCGATCTTTGGATGTATCTCCGGCAGTGTTTCTACTTTGGGGCTACGAGATGAAATAGTATTAACTCGAAAATATTTGTCCTCTTTCGACTTTGGGGCTACGAGATGAAATAGTATTAACTAACACAATGTCACCATGCTATATGAATCACGAACTTATTTGTCCCCTCTCGACTTTGGGGCTACATAGTTTATCATTTCATTGTATCGCCAAAGACCAATGGAAATAAATCATTCCACGATTCATATAACAAGGTCGCCCATGCTATACAAATAGTGAAGTAATATCTTTGCTTTTGACTTTTGGGGCTACAATGAGATATTTGAAACTACATAATTCACAATTCATTTAATTCACGCTATCTAATCTCTTTGTATCGCCAAAGACAAAATAAGAGAAATACTTCCACGATTCATATAGCATGGACATGATATGTCATGTGGTAAACCAAAGAAAGGATTCGGTCTCCACGACAACGACTCATTTCGAGTCGTAGACCTAGAATCATTTCCTTGACTTACCACTAGACATATTATGTCTATGTATATGAATCTCAAAAATATTTGTCCACTTTCGACTTTGGGGTAATTATCCACCTTTATGACCTTGCATAAAGATCTGAGAATAAGAGGTAAATAATACATATCCACTAGATCTATCTACCCTTCCACTAGATTTTATCTAGGAGGATTCGATGGAGAGTTTTCTCTCAGTTTTGCATAGAGATGCTATGCAAATAACTCATCACAGAGAGAATAACAGCCACCAAAGAAGATAGGGGAGTACCGGTGTGTATACCTACAGATGGGGGAGGTGGTCGTCGACGAGGTCGTGGCGTGGTGCTACTGTTGTGGATGGGGCAGGTGGTCGACAACGAGGGGGACGCGGGACAGCGATGATGGCGGTCGGTCAAAGGAAGAGAAGACGGGTTCAGGCTCGATTTCGAGTGCGTCGGCTCGATTCCTTCCTCACAGGGGTCTCGAGTGAGGAGCCGGTGACGCTGGCTATCAGGGGGACTGTCCCCGGGTACCCCAAAGACGCTCCAAGACAGATGAAAAAGGCAAAAACAGATAAAGAATAAAAGAAAACTGCAGTAGACAAGTTCTGGGCTGGCTGGAGCCTCCTAGCCGGCCCACGGCCGCATCACCCTCTCCTCCCAGCTAGGGCCGCCACTGCCTGGCTGGGCCATCCGGCTCCCACCGCCTGGCTGGGCCAGACCCTCGGCTGGGCCGCTTCCCTCTCCCCCGGATGGGCGTCATCCACCTCGCCCCGCGTGGGCCACATTAGGCCCTCCCGGCTCTGCCCAGCTTCCCCCGCCTGGGTCGGCTCCTGCCCAGTTGGGCCTCTCCCGTGCTACCCCCGGCTAGACTTCTCCACCCCGGGTGGGCCGGATGCCTCCGCGTTGCCGTCGCCTCCGCTTCTCCATCCTGCCCTACAGTGGGCGCTAACTATCGTTGTATTGGAAATGGCAGTACCTAAGCAGGTTAGATAGAGGTGTGGGGACTAGCAGAGAAGCTCTCGACAGCGTCCGCAGGCGGGATTGGATACGAGCAAGTGTAGCAAGACACAAGAAGTACCTAGGTTCGGAGCCCTCGTGGTGAGGTAAAGCTCCTACTCCTGCCGATCTGACTATGAGTGGTATACGAGCTACAATTGCTCCTTGAGCTGTATTCGATTGATGTCGATTGTTGTCTGTTGTGGTTATGAGGATGACGTGCGCAGCGGTTGCTGGCAAATCATCCATATACGGATTTCCTCCCACACATACATAGTTGAGAATGTTCATAATAATAATCTTTATCTTACATCTTTACAATACTAGTGGTGTATCCGCTACTCCCTGAGAATGCCTTTTCCCAAATTGCAGTTCTAATCTCTCTTACATACGCGATACTTACTTTCTGTATTATGTTACTTTGCTTTACTTTACTATTGCTCATATACCGAAAACCCCCAAATACCTTTTTACACAATACTCGCATTTTATCTTGTTACTTAGAACTTTATCTAGCATTTCCATTGTAATATTTATTCCAAGAGTTATTAGACTTCAGACTCCTGCTCCCTGTGGGATCGATATCTTTATTTCGAATCTAGCTACAAATGATCTGTGCTCCTGTAGTCATCAAGCTATTTTCTGGCGCTGTTGCCGAGGAGCTAAGCGTTGTAGGTCTTTTAGTTTTTGCTTATTTATTTTTGTCTTGCTAAATTTTGTTTTGAGTTACAGGTATCCACCAACATGATGGAGTTTGAGCATATGACTAGTGCTAGCCCACTCAACCACTTTGGGAAGCCCTATGATATTTATAAAAAAGACAACTCCAATGAGAAGACAAGGGGGTTTGAAATAAATCCTCTATTACTTAGTATTCTACATAAGAAGCAATTTACCGGAGATGTAGAAGATCCTGATCCATATGAGCATATTGCATGTTTTAAAGATATATGTGACACTTTTCTATTGACGGGATATACTACCAACGAGGTAAGGGTTAAACTTTTTAGTCAAACTTTGACAAGTACAACTCTTTCATGGTATAGATCTCTACCCCTGAAGCCACTACTACTTGGGATAATCTAGCTTGCGAATTTCTATCAAAATCTTTTGAAACAGGCGTGTTATATCGACTTGGAACAATCGTGCTAATGAAGGACTAGTAAGAGCCTATATTAGATTTAAAGATTTATTAAGATTATGTCCTCATCATGATTTGCCTGAATGGTATTTACTACATATCTTTTATGGCGGTTTAATTAAACCTAATAAAATTGAACTAGACTCTTTCGCCGAAGGAGCCTTTATGAATCTTCCTATACCTAAAGCTTGGGCTTTAGTTAATAGAATTCGTGATCATAGAGTTTCATGGAATTTTGGTCTAGGAAGTGAAGGAGGCATAGAAATAGAACATGATTGTATTCATGATTATAATAAAAAAGGCCACGTTAAAGAACTATCTAAAGAACTTTATTTAGATTTCGATCTTGTGTTGCAAGTTGTTAAAGCTTTTACATAACATATTAAAGCTCCAAAGGAGGGCCTAGTCAAGTATGATCCACCACCCGAACCAGAAAAGAAAAAAGAAGATGAAGCAACACTGGCCTCCGTAGAACCAATTAATGAAGCGCCTTTCCCTAACACTGCACAAAAGCATATTCTTGAATATGAGCAGGTCAAAGAAGTACAGGAAAAGAGGGAATAGGAAAGCATGCCAGAAGTCGTGGGACATCTGGAAGAAACCAAAGATGAAAAGGTAACCAAGGAAGGAATTATGGCTATGTACTCACACTGCAACATAGTTGAAATTGATATAGAGACTTCCATATTGGTTAAAGGTAAAACAAAAGTAAAAGATGTGGGTAAGCCTATTCTTCCCTCCATATTTAAAGAAACCTCTCATTACGGTTTATGTGATCTTAGCACCGAAGTTAATGTTATATCTTATGATTTCTACCTAGAAATAAAAGAAGAAATAGAACCGGCTACAATGGAAAATACTGATATGACAATTATGTTGATAATGTAACTGTCATAATCGGCAACAAAATATTTCCTATCGACTTCGTAGTTGTTGATATGCCAGCTGACACTCTTTGCCCTATTATATTTAGAAGAAGTTTTTGGGTGATATAGGTGCCTATGTCAATTTCAAGAAGGAGATTGTGACGCTTAAGCTTGGGGAGCGGAAAATAAATTCCATTTTCCAAATTTAAAGACAGGCCTCCACCAATACAAGAGGAAGAGAGAACTATTGAGGAAATGGCGGCTCTTTTCTTAGGTAATCAAGAAGAAGAAATAGATGAAGATCAAATTATGAAGAAATAATTATGGAGGACAGGTCCCTGGGAGAACTAGTAAATGAATTCGACTCACTACCCGTTTTGGGACCTCCAACTGATGAGACTTTTGAAGAGCCAGAGAAGAGAGGGGATGAGGAATTACCACCCCCGGAATTGAAGACTCTACCAGATAATCTTAAATACATGTTTTTAGATGATACCAATAAATTCCCTATTATTATTAGTGCTAAACTTTCAGGAAAAGAAGAAGAAGAACTAATGAGTACACTTAAGGAGCATCGTCGAGCCTTTGGGTACTCAATGGATGACTTGAAGGGCATTAGTCCCATGATAGCTATCCATCAGATATTCATGGAAGAAGGTGCAAAACCAGTTGCAGAATTCAATAGAAGACTGAAGCCTGAAATGAAAGAAGTGGTAAGAAAAGAAACTGTACGCCTACCGGACGCTGGTATAATTTATCCTGTTAAAGAAAGTAAATGGGTAAGTCTTGTTCATTGTGTTCCTAAGAAGGGCGGTTTTACTGTTGTCCCTAATGAAAACAATGAACTAATACCTACTAGAACTGTTGTTGGGCATAGGATGTGCATAGACTTTATGAAATTAAATAAAGAAACTAGGAAAGATCACTATCTGTTACCATTCATAGATCAAACTTTAGAAAGGTTAGCAAACCATACTCATTTTTGTTACTTGGACGGATACTCTGGTTTCTCTCAAATAGTTGTTCATCCAGATGTCCAACTTAAAAAAAATTGTAAGTCCTTACGGTTTACATGCTTACCGACATATGCCCTTTGGTTTATGTAATGCTCCAGCTACTTTTCAAAGATGCATGACTGCTATTTTTGCTGATTATATAGAACTTATAGTGGAAGTATTTATAGATGACTTTTCTGTCTATGGAACTTCGTTTACTAGTTGTTTAGATAATCTCAAAAGAGTTTTGCAGTGCTGTGAAGAAACTAATCTCATCCTAAACTGGGAGAAGTGCCATTTTATGGTCAAAGAAGGTATAGTCCTTGGACATTAGGTATCAGGTAAGGGAATTGAAGTTGATAGAGCTAAGGTTGAAGCAATAGAGAGAATGCCACCACCAAGGGATATTAAAGGTATAAGAAGTTTTCTTGGTCATGTGGGCTTTTATTGAAGGTTCATTATAAATTTATCTGGAATATCTAAACCTTTGACAAACCTCTTGCAAAAGGGAATTAGATTTAATTTTGATGATAAATGTCTTGAAGCCTTTGATAAACTCAAAAATGCTTTATCTCGCGCTCCTATTATTAAACCACCTATCTGGGATACAAACTTTGATTTAATATGCAAAGCTAGTGATGATGTTGTAGGAGTAACTCTAGGACGACATATTGGTTGTACATTGAATATTATATATCATGCTAGTAGAACTCTCAATGGTGCTCAAAAGAACTACCCTAAGGAAGAAAATGAACTATTTGCTATGTTTTTCTCCTATGATAAATTTCGTTCCTATATAGTTGATGCAAGGGTAAGAGTTCACACGGATCATGATGGCTTAAAAGAACTCCTCGAAAGGAAAGAACTTAAGCCAAGGCTGATCCATTGGATTCTTTCACTTGAAAAATTTGAGCTGCAGATTATGCAGAGGCAGGAAATAAAAATGCTAGATGCAGTGTCCATGATTGCCCCGCAAGACACTAATCTTATTGAGAGGAACTTAGTCCTGGTGATTTTCATTTACGAGAATTATTGAATGAACTTAGGTCAATTCCTCCAAAAGAGAAGAAGTCTTTGTTATGGGAGGAATTCTCCACCCTAGAATAAACAATGGTAAGTACAAGGTAAGTGTTTTTACCCAAATAAGTGATTTATTTTCACAGTTTTTACTCTTAAAAATTCTTCCTTTGAATTCCTTGCATTTTTCTGGAGTTTTAGAGAGGTTTTCCCAACTATACGGGCAGAGTTATACGACCGGAGAGGAAGCTTCCACCGAATAGTTGGTCGTTAAACTATCTGTATCATCTTCACGAAATTATTTTCGATATCTGATCCTATGCGGTCGCAACTATACGACTGGAGCAAAAATTCTGGTCGTATAGTTGGTCATTAAACTCTCAAATAGTTTTGCTTTTTGGTGTCTGTATCTATACAGTCACAACTATACGACCGGAGTAAAAATTCCGGCCGTATAGTTGGTCGTTAAACTCCCAAACACTTTTGATTTTTGTGTCTGTATCTATACGATCACAACTATACGACAGGAGCAAAAATTCCGGACGTATAGTTGGTCGTTAAACTCTTAGACACTTTTCCGTTCGATCTTTCGTTTATTCATCTAAAAAAATTCGTCGGTTCCAAATTGTGATTTAATCGACCTGGACTCGAGATATTTGGAAATATCTACCCAGAACCAACTATACGACCGGACCTATACAGGTCGTGCCCATATAGTTGGTCATTACGCGGCAGGTTACTTCCGAATCCGTGATTTCTTTTTCTATTCCGTTTGGATTCTTTTCTTGGACGACAATTTGATGTTTTTCGTGAGTTTTACCGACCTCTGACCCCCTTATATACTGACATTGTCTATCTCTCTATAATCATAATCTCCAGGAACAAATCTAGCAAAGCGCTATCTCGTCCCAGGCCGTGGAAAACCCATGGGGCTCATTGCTCCATCCAGGGGCCGCTCAAGTAGCCCGTCCATGGAGGATGACTGTGAGGAGGTGGAGAGGGTTAGCCCAAGTTATAGGGAGTACGTTGAGCCAAGCCACTTCAACAACGATCCCGACGATGATGTGGTTGATGTCTACATCCGGCGTGACATCTATGACCCACTAGGGATCAATTGGGCGGTGATGAAGAAAGCTCAACAAGAGAGAGAAGATCGCAAACCGCATGGAAAAGGGCGCGTGGAGACGGTCAAGTTCATCACTACGGATCAAAGGCCACACAAGTGTAAGGAATTATCTAATATTGGTGCAGGTGCTAGCAAGGGAGACGAGGTGCTACCCGCAAAGCCAACCATTGGTGCTCGCATTAAGGTCAAGCCTCAAGAAGAGTGGAGGTACGATTTCCACTTCCCCAATCCATCAATTATGGATGAGGAAGAAGAAGCTGTACCTAGGACCAAGGATCACGTACGGACATTGGATATATATCAGAAGAAGGATCTACTCCATCGTGTTGAAGTCCTCCACCATCTCGATGAGATGGAAAAGAAGGAAGATCTCTTTCCACTGGTGACTAAGCTTGTTCATAGGATGGATACTCTGCAGTCTGATTTGTGAAGGTGCTACAGCCGCATACCCACTTTGGAGGATACCAACAAGAAGCTACGCACCGCGGTGTTACATGCCATGGAGCCACGTTAATCTACAACAATCATGGCATCAAATAATCGCAAGGGATTATTTGATCCCACCTGGCTTGATTCCAAGCTTGGGGAGATCTTTATGACCGGCGGCAAGGAGGTGGCAACCACTCAATCGGAGCTAGTCGAGGGGGCTCCAACAACAGTACCGCCGGCTCCAGCAACTAGTGCCCCGGCGAGGGCGTCCGCATCATTCGCGCGCTTCATGGCGAGGGGTTTTCCGATCGTGGTGGAAACCCAATCTCCGCAAATGCCGGAGATCATCGATGAGGATGTTGGACCTCGTCGCGGGTGTACCTCCTTCGAAGTCCCTTCGACGGACGCAAGAGAACTTCAGAATTTGCTTGGTGCCGCCATTCAGGTACGTCCAGTCCCCAAGTGTCTAGCCGCTGAATTTCAGTGGCTAGGCACTGAGTTTCTTCTAGTCACCAGTCCCCGAGTGTCTAGTCGCTGAATTTCAGCGGCTAGGCACTAAGTTTCTTCTAGTCGCTAGTCCCCAAGTGTCTAGTCGCTGAATTTCAGCGGCTAGACACTGAATTTGTGTTTTTGCAGTTGCTAATTTTTCGTTCTGCTTGTAGGGCTTGCAGAGGGAGTCGGCTGATCGGCAGGCTGCAAAAGAGCATCTGGAGCATGATCTGCGCGGGGCGCAGGAGGAAAACCGGCGACTCCAGGAGACTGCCGGTGTGTACTTGTTTTACTTGGCGATTGCGAGCTGCTGATGTTGACGGAATGCTGACTGTTGTTACTGTTCTGTTCAGATGGTCTTCCGGCTGCCATTGCCAAAGCCCGAGAAGGGTATGTTCCAGCTGCCGAGCTGGACGTGGCGAATGGGCGTATCGACTCGCTGGTGAAGGAATTGGAGGAGGCGAAAGCGGCTGTGATCTCTTCTGAGGATAGGGCAAAGGGCGTAGTCGTAGCAGCTGAAGAGGAGCGGAAGGCTGTAGACTCCATCATCCTTGGGCTGCAGAGCGATCTTGCTGCCTTGGAGAAGCACGTCATCGAGCACTGCCAGAAGCTCCTTGGTGAGTCATTTCTCTTCTTTTTGACATGTGCGGTGAGTCCCCGAGTGGGTGAATTTGTGGTGGCACTGACGTCTGATGTTGCAGCTGTGATAGGTCAAAGTGATCTGGTGGTGCAAAACTTCAACACCTCGCAGTGTGTGACCGTGGTGGTGAACGCAGCCACCGCCTCGGCATTGTGCATCCAGGCAGTTCTTCAAGGAATGTCCCCCACCGAGGTTATACCTGGGGGACTGGCTGAAGTATCGCGCTACCTGGAGGAGGTACCCGGTGTCATAGAGTGGATGGCACGTTCGGCTTTTAGGCGCGGGGCCACCATAGCGTTGAGCCTGGGTCTCGCGCACTTCCCTGACGACTTCGACCTTGATGATGTCACCAGCGGCTACGCTTTGGTGACTGGCACGGTGGAGATGTCGGAGGTGTTGAGGCTGACCGCCAAGGCTGCCCCCTTTGTTGATCGGGTGCTGGCGATGGGGGACCTACTGTCGTACCAGGAGACGGTGGTGGCGTCGGGCGACCCCGAGCCGGAACATCGCGACCTGAAGTCGGAGCAACCCTTCCGGTCGGCGCTGTCGAAGTTGCTGTTGACCTACCCGATGAGCCCATGGCAGCCATTCGTCCGTGTAAAGAGTGGTGGCGATGCTTCTTCATCGGGGCCTGCGAAATAGATAGCTTCTCTGGGTAGTTTGTAAGATGTGCCAAGTGGCGACTTTTGTAATATGAACAATATTTGTGTATGAGAGTAAGAGGAGTCAATCGACTCGCAATGCAAGTTTAATTGTGTGGTGTGTTTAACTTTTGTTTGAGCAAGTCCTCGAGTGTGTCCGCCCTTTAGTTGAGTATAACTCGTTTGTGTACATATGTGGTTGCTTTGGATTTTTGTGTTGCTTGTCCCTCGCGACTCCGAAGGGGCGAGTCCCCGAGTGCGAGTAGAGTTGTTTTAGGCGAGTCCCCGAGCGTGTGTCTATTACAGGTTGTTGGTGCGTTGTTTGTAACGCGTCTCTCCCCTGGCTCGGAGAGCCAGTCGCGTGGCGAGTCCAAGGCAGCTCCCTTACTTGGTGTGTTCCTGAACAGCGTGAGGGTTTCTATTTGCGAAGTCTTCACACGTGGTACTTAACCGTTCGAGTCGCTTTGCTCGAGGATGGGGAGGACAGGTCGCTGTGGGAATCATATGTCGGTCGTCTTGGCCTGGTGGGCCAGTCGAGCGGGGCGACTCCTATGGTGGCTCTGGGTTGGCGTGTTCGTGGACGACACAAAGCCCAAATATTTTCGGTGCCCTTGGGTCGCACTACTTAGCCATGCCGGTCGCTCGACCAAGGTTGACTTCCGTAGGTAGCGTATTGCTTAATGTACGAGTGTGAGTGGCACAAGAGTATGGCGAGTGGACACAATTTGTGCGATCCGAATGAATTCCATTATATATCATCTGGGTACAAGTTTGAGTTCTATGTATAGAACTTTCGGAGAAGGTTTACATTCCATGGCCTCCCGACCTCAAGCTGGCCATCGCCTCGTATGTCGATGAGGTAGTACGCGTCGTTGCCGAGGACGCGTCCTATGGCGAATGGCCCCTCCCATGGAGGGGAGAGCTTGTGCATGCCTTTCTTGTCCTGGGACAATCGTAGGACCAAGTCGCCCTCCTGGAAGGTGCGGGTCCAGACTCGGCGGCTGTGGTAGCAGCGGAGTCCCTGCTAGTAGATGGCGGTGCGGGAGCGAGCCAGGTCGCGTGCCTCGTCGAGCTGGTCGATGCTATCTTGGCGGGTGGTCTCGTTTGTCACCTCGACGTAGTTGGCAACTCGAGGTGAATCGTGCTCCAGGTCGGTCGGCATCACGGCTTCGGCACCGTATACCATAAAGAAGGGCGTCAACCCCGTGGAGCGGTTGACGAAGGTGCGGATCCCCCATATTACGGAGGGGAGCTCTTCAACCCAGCATCCTGGGGTTCGCTCGAGGGGCACTTGGAGTCATGGCTTGAGTCCATGGAGGACGTTCTGATTGGCGCGTTCTGCTTGGCCGTTTGACTCTGGGTGGGCGATTGAGGTGAGGTCGAGTTGTATGCTATGCTCTTCGCAGAATTCTGCCATGGCGCCTTTGGCGAAGTTGGTGCCATTGTCCATTATGATGCTGTGTGGGTAGCCGTACTGGTAGATGAGCTCGCGGAGGAACTTGGTGGCCGTCTTGCCGTCACACTTTTTGATCGGCTTGGCTTCGGCCCATTTGGTGAATTTGTCGACCGCGACCAGGAGGTGGGTGAAGTCGGATGGGGCCTTCTTGAATGGGCCGACCATGTCCATGCCCCATATGGTGAATGGCCAGGTGATGGGGATGGTCTTGAGTGCCGAACCAGGGAGATGCATCTGGTTGGCGTACTTCTGGCACCCGACACATCGTTTGACGATGTCGGTGGCGTCGGCGTGTGCGGTGAGCCAGTAGAAACCGTGCCGCATGGCCTTTGCGACTAGCGACTTGGCGCCAGTGTGAAGGCCGAAGCCGCCGGCGTGGATATCCTGGAGGATCTTGCGTCCTTCTTTTGGCTGTACGCAGCGCTGGAACACGCCGGTCACGCTGCGTTTGTGGAGCTCGTCGTTGATTGTGACGAAGGACTTGCATCGGCGCACGATCATTCGTGCTTCCGTCTTGTTGCTTGGGAGGATCTTGTGCTCGAGGAAGGCGACATATGGTGCCGTCCAGTCGCTGGCCTCCACGATCATGGCGACTAGGGCCGACTCAGATTGTCGTGGTATCCCGACGTCGATCTCCTTCGGCGGGGAGACCGAAGGCTTATGGATGATGTCGAGGAAGATGGCTGCGGGTGGCGTTTGCCGAGCCGACCTGATATGGGAGAGGGCATCTACTTCCTCGTTCTATCGCATGTCGATCCACTCGACTGAGTAACCATCGAAGTGTCCTCCTAGCTGGTCTAACGCTTGGCGGTATCCTATCATTGTCGGGAAGACAGCGTCGCAGGTCCTGACGACTTGGTCGGCGACTAGATCGGAGTCACCGTAGCACCGTAAGCGGTTGATGTTCATCTCCTTGGCGGCTCACATGCCGTGAAGGAGGGCCTCGTACTCTGCCATGTTGTTGGTGCAGGGCTTGAAGTTGAGGTGGAGCACGTAGCGGAGCTTGTCTCCCTTGGGGGAGGTCAGTATGACCTCGGCCCCGGCGCCATCGGCGTTCTTGGACCCGTCGAAGTGGGGCGACCAGTAGTGGAGGTATGGGAGCTTCTCCGGCTGCTATGCTTCTTCCCAATCTACAAGGAAATCAGCCAGGGCTTGCGACTTGATCACTTTGCGGGGCTCGTACTTGAAGTTGTGGACGCCGATTTCGACGGCCCACTTGGCGACTCGCCCAGTTGACTCGCGATTGCATATTATGTCCTGTAGTGGCGCAAAGGAGACGACCATGATTGGATTCTCCTAAAAGTAGTGTGGGAGTCACCGCTGAGCTCGGAATACCGCGTATACCAGTTTCTGGTACTGCGGTAGTGATGTCTTGGGTCCGCCAGGACTTCGCTGATGCAGTAGACGGGACGCTGCACGGGGCGCTCCTTTCCTCCTATGGCCGTTCGACGACCATCACGACGCTGATGACTCGAGTGGAGGCCGCCACATAGACGCGCATTGGCTCTTTGTCGATTGGGGCAGCGAGGAGTTGAGCCGCGAGTAGCACTTCTTTGAGTGCTTTCAGTGCGTTGTCCGCCTCCACGTTCCATTGGAACGTGGGATTCTTGCGCATAAGGCGGTAGAGTGGTATTACCTTCTCACCGAGCCGAGAAATTAAGCGACTGAGAGCCGTGACTCGCTCGGCCAACTTCTGGACATCACGTAGGCACTCGGGTTTTCCGAGTTGCGCGATGGTGTTGATCTTGGTGGGGTTGGCCTCGATGCCTCGTTTGGAGACCACGTACCCCAGGAGCTGTCCGGTGGAGACGCCAAAGGTGCATTTCCCTGGGTTGAGCTTAATGTTATACCTCTATAGGTTTGCGAAGGTTTCGGCTAGGTCGGCGAGCAGGTCGTCCTGGCGGGTGGACTTTACCACCACGTCGTCGATGTAGACGTGTATGTTACGGCCAATTTGGCTTGCGAGGCACTCCTGCATGCACCTTTGGCAGGTTGCGCCGGTATTCTTGAGGCCAAACGTCCTGGCCGTGCAGCAGAAGGCGTTGAATGGCATGATGAACGCCATCTTCTCCTCATCCTCGACTGCCATTTTGATCTGGTTGTAGCCAGAATATGCATCGAGGAAGCATAGCGACTCCGATCCCGCGGTTGAGTTGATGATCTGATCAATGCGCGGTAGGACGAACTCCTCCTTTGGGAAGGCGTTGTTGAGGTTGGTGTAATCGATACACATTCTCCACGTGTTGTTCTTTTTCAGTACCAGGACTGGGTTTGCTAGCCACTTGGAGTATTTGATAGGCTGAATGAAGCCTGCGGCTAGCAGGCACTGTACTTCTTCGGCGATTGCTCGACGGCGCTCTTCATTAAAGGGCCGCAGCGACTGCTTTACTGGTCGTACTTTGGGGTCGGTGTTGAGTTTGTGCTCAGTGAGTTCCCTTGGGACACCGCGCATGTCAGATGGTTTCCATGCGAAGATGTCGTGATTCTCACGGAGGAACCCGATGAGCACGCTTTCCTATGCGGGGCTCATGTGTGCCCCAATGGTGACCGTCTGGATGGAATCGCCTGGGACGAGCTCGATGGTGCGGGTGTGTATGGTTGCCTCGAACGTGGAGCTCGCCGTGGTTGGCTTCTTCAAGATGGTGGGGTTGTCCTTGTTGATGTTGCCCGCGTATTTTACGAGTTCCTCCGCGTGGTCCGTCTCTGTGGTGATGATGGCATCAGCGAACTCAGTGCCTTTGTCTTCGCATTAAACGGTCATATTGTCAACACCCAGATTTTTAATCCCAGATGCCTGTTATGCCATACCTCGCAATCCCAGGATTACCATTTTTGCGAGACATAACAGATTGGATATCACAGTACATCATCCATTACAAATCATACATAAGGTCTTACACTAATAAGGATTTCATGATCCAGTCTTAATACAACAAGCAGCGGAATAAAAGATAAGCTTAGCGGTGGGGTCCATCTTCGGTGGCACAGGAAATGCTGACGAAGGTAGATAGTCCTAGTTAGCATAGCCATCCTGCTGGCCATCATCTTGGTAGTCTCCTTCATAGTCTGGCCATGAGAATAGCCAGGGACAAAAGCCATGAGTACTCTTTAAGTACTCGCAAACTACCACTAACAAGTAGTATAGTTCTAAGTGAAAGTACTAATCTAAGTTTAACTATCAAGTTAAGTTTGAAACCTAAGCTGAGTTCAGAAGCAAAGAAAGATAAAATAAAGTTCTAGAATCACTTAAGTTGGGAAGCTAGCGTCATAAACACAACCCTATTGTGGTCAAGTCAAGATTCGTCATTCCTTTCATAAGTTATTTTGAAAACATCTGACAACGAAACAATATGGCCATTCCAACTGTCCATAACCGCGGACGCGGCTATTCGAATAGTTTGACACTCTACAGAGGTGGTACACTTTCACCACAAGATTCGATACATCTATCAGGCATAACCTTGAATCATCATACTTAGTATGCAGATAATCAAACATAACCTTTCCTTTACACACCCTAGTATAAGCACCTCTGCTATGAGCATGGCCTCCCAATCATGACCATCTGTCATCTTGGGCACTGCATAGGTGGACAACATTGAGAGGTAGCCTCAGCTCAAACCTCTCCCACGAGGGAACTAATACTAATGCATATAAACTTCCGGCTAAGCCTTACCCAATTCAGGTATTGTGGTTGTACGGTAAATTTGGAATGGTATCGCATCCAAATCCACCCATCAGTTTTGTAAAAGGGTTAAGGCTCATGCCTCAACATTTTCACCATCATAAACCATTTGAGTTTCTCAACACATGTCAAAACATCTCAATAGAATGACTCATCATTCCAAGGTTTTCATAATTCATTTTCACCAAGTATTCCCACCTAAAGTGACTCAAGTTTTTATCTACTCTAAACTACTAAGTTAAGAGTGTTCACTAAGGTGGAAATGATGGGATCAATCTCATGCCATAGAATGACATCTAAAGATATCTAACTAGGTCAAGTTTTATACTCTATATGCTACCTTCAAAACAATTAAAGTTCTTTGTGAAAGTAACGGAAGTAAAGCTTGGAAAATAATACTTGAGGTAAGTAATAGTCAAAGTGGTATAACCAAAGCATGACTAATGCATTTTCTTAGATTATCTAGCTTGCAAGGGTTAGATTGTATTTTCAATGGTGGCTTTCCTTGTGCAGTGCAGTGGTTGAAGTTTTCTTCCTCCTCTTGATAGAACTCCTCCTCCTCGAAAGCTTGGTCGGTACTATCGTCTATAAATACATACGGAGTACACAATCACTAAACAATACTTAACTAGTCTAATTAGCACTATAACGCACACATTTGATGATCTATTATCATCATAAACATCACAAGTTCTATTAACTAGTTTCATTCCTTTTATTTAAGAAAAGTAATTTCTACTCATTGAAAAATTAACTAAGATTTAATATTCACCACTTAAAATATGGGATCATGTGGACACATGTCATCACCACATATTCTAACATGTGGGAATGTGATTTAAAGATTGGATCACAATTACTTTGATTTAAGCTCATTATTTCATGATTTAAAGTGACTAGAAATGCCTATATAGCACTATTTTGGTACTAGTCCAAAGTCACTGCATGTAAACCTTAATATTATTACATATTCATATAGGTATGGTGAAATGTGATTTTTGAGAGTTGGAATCAACTCAAAAGCTATCATGGTTGATTTTATAAAAATGTTTGAATGTGCAAAAGATTATGTCTTGTTATTTTTACTCAGAGAGATCTCTAACTCTAATTGAAGTAAATCCAACGGGCTTGGTTAGATCTTTTCAGTAGATTTCTAACAAAATTGGAATCACTCCATTTGGATTTGTAAATCTCTCTAAATTGATTTTTAAACTGGGGGCCAGAACTAAGTTTAAACTAAATAGAAAAATCCTAATTTGAATTAAATGGGTCGCGCGGGAAAGCTAACGGGCCGGCCTAGTGACACTCCGTGGCACGGGGCACCGCTGACAGGGGGGTCCACTGGTCAGCGGCTCTTAACACGCGAAGCGGTACGGAGCGATGTGGGCCGTTAGATTAGAACTAAGATCGACGGCTGGGGCTCGTCGTCGACAACGGACTGGTCACTGGCGAGGCCTAACCCTAGCGGCTCGGTGGGGGTGCTCAGGGGGCGTACCAGGGCTCAAGCGACGATGGCAAGGCGGGCAAACGAACTGGTTGACGATGGCGAACTCAGGGACGGTCGAGGCAGCTCCTAGGGTGGTCGCAATCGACGTCGCCTTCTCCTCTGCTACGGGCTCCTCCAGCCAAATTACGGCGAACAAGTGCTCGTGCTGCTCCGGCTAGAGGTGGGCAAGGACCCGTGAGGTGAGGGGAGTGGAATGGTGTGAGTGGATTGTGCTGGGGTGGGCTCTATTTATAGCTCGATGAAGCGACCGAGAGTGATGGGCGGGCGACTCCGGCGAGGGCTGCATAGCGGGCTAGCGGCATGGCTCGAGGTAGGGGACCGTGGCTGGTCTCCTGGCGGTGCTCTAGAGCTTAAATGCGGTCTTAGGGGTGGTGGCATTTGGTCGGGCGGTGCTCACGCTCTAAGCGGCAGAGGCGGCGGTCTCCATGGCGGGCCGTGGCTGTGGTGCGATTGGCGGTGAACGGGCATGTCTGGGGTGTTCCCTGGGTCGTGGCGGAGCGGTGAGCACGGGCTGCGGTCGAGGGGCGGCGTGTGCACATGTGTCGGGCGCGGCGCTCTGGCGCGTGCTCGGCATGGCGCAGACACTTAGTGCGCGGCGGTTCCTCGCTGGTCCAGGGGCTGGCAGTGCGCGTGGAGGGGACAGAGGGTGGCGGTGAGGTCTGGGCTAGCTCATAGACATGGCGAGAGAGAGAGGGGCGGTCTGCTGCGGTGATGGCAAGTTAGGCTGGCGAGCATGTCCTCGGGGTGGCATGGCATTGCTGCTAGGGATAGGGGATGGGGTGTTTATGGCTTGGTTTGATCAAGTGGACACAGAGGGAGTAAATGGAGATAAAATGAGGGCAAAACCCTGTAGAAAACAGTGAGCTAGGTTTAGAATTTGATTCTTGCCTGCCAAGTGTTTGTAAAAAATGGCCGCAAGAAATTTACTTTGGAATTTTGAAAAGATTTTTGGTGGGTGTGCTAGGCATAAGCTTGATACTCTGTGGTTGCTTGGATTTTGAAAATAAAGCTCATTTGAGTGGTTTTTGAAATAGTGGGATCTTCCCATATGAACTAGATTCAATTTTCAAATGCCATTTAAATTTAGTGTTTGAAAGTTTTTGGCAGATCACAAAGTGGGCCTTGGTACATCATTATATGTACTAACAAGGGGTGCAAAGATCCACATTTGTTTCTTTTAGGTTTTGAGTCCCAGGAATAGCCAAAGTAGGCATGTTGATTAAAATGGCACAAATGACCATTCTCTTCTTTTATTCATTTTGATTTGTTTTTCTTTGGTATTTGTTTGGGAATGATCTAGATGATGTTTATTTCACCTAAGAATCATTTTACAAGCAATGGATCACTTAAACAAGGCCATTCAAATCAACTCCTATTTTAAATGCACACACATATGAATGCTTTAATAATTTTAATTGGAAAAGTTTTTGTTAACCCTAATTTTGATGATTTGGATCTTAATAACCTTGGATTAAAGTTTTGGGATGTTACACATATCGGGGTCGCCGTGGACGATGATGATGCTGCTTGGCCCTAGAAGCTTCATCATGTTGTAGGTGTAGTGGGCGCCGCAATGAATTTGGCGAACGTTTAGCGTCCCAAGACGCAGTGGTAGGGGTTGCGGAAGTTCACCAGTTCAAACTCGATCCGCTTGGTGCGGTAGTTTGCTGGTGTGCCCAAGGTGACTGGCAGAGTTACTTTTCCGATCGGGTACGCCTTCCAACCGGGGACGATGCCGTGGAAGGTTGTCAGGGTCGGCTTGATTGCTGATTCTGGGAGCTGGAGCCTCTTCAACGTGTCCAGGTACATGATATTGATGGAGCTCCCGCCGTCCATCAATGTCTTGGGCAGCCTGTAGTCGGCCACTTTGGGCCTGACCACCAGGGCGACTCCCCTGGGTAATCTTCTCGCTCCCAAGTGGCTTCATCTTCGGTATGGTTGCTCCATTGAATCTTGAGAAACTTGATACTTTGGGTCCTGGTGGTTCTGTAAGCTTCTTCTAAGATACAGATGGGCACTTCATGATATGTCAGGTCATTGTTGATCTCCATAGCTCTATGATCGATGTTCTTGAAAACTTCAGTCTTCTCTGGCACTTCCAGGCATTTGCGAAGTAACGAGATATGGAACACATTGTGGATGGCTGACATCTCTTCTGGCAGTTCCAGTTGATACGATACTTCTCCTCGACGATTCAGAATCTTGAAGGGCCTAATATATCTGGGGGCTAACTTTCCTTTCAGACTAAAGCGTTGGGTTCCTTTCAATGGCGAAACCTTGAGATACACAAAATCTCCAACATTGAAAGCCAGGTCTCTCCTTCTCTTGTTAGCATAACTCTTCTGTTTGGATTGGGCGGTCTTGAGGTGCTCACGGACTTTGTGAACTTCTCTTTGGCTTCTCGGAGAATGTCGGGTCCAAAGATCTGACTCTCTCCTACTTGCGACCAATTCAAAGGGGTACGTCACTTTCTTCCGTATAGGAATTCAAATGGTGCCATCTGTAAACTAGCTTGATAACTGTTGTTATATGAGAATTCTGCGAAAGGCAGGCAGTCTTCCCATTTTGATCCGTATTCCAACACATAAGCTCTTAACATATCCTCTAGGATCTGGTTGACTCTCTCAGTTTGTCCATCCGTTTGCGGGTGATAAGCGGTGTTGAAATTCAATTTGGTTCCCAATCCTTCCTGAACTTTCTGCCAAAATCTCGAGGTAAACTAGGTTCCTCGATCTGATACTATGGTCTTGGGGGTTCCATGCAGACTAACAATCCTAGCAATATACAATTCTGCTAGCTTCGAACTCTGGTAGGTTGTCTTGACCGGGATAAAGTGAGCTACCTTGGACAGTCTATCAACTATGACCCATATTGAGTCATTTCCCCTACTAGAAGTAGACAAACCGGTGATAAAGTCTATTCCGACGGAATCCCATTTCCATTCTAGGATCTACAATGGTTGCAGCAGTCCTGCAGGTCTTTGATGCTCTGCTTTGACTCTTTGACAGATGTCACACTTAGCGATATAGCTTCCGATTTCTCTCTTCATCTTGTGCCACCAAAATTGCTCTTTCAAATCGTGATACATCTTTGTTCCTCCGAGGTGGATAGAATAAAGCGTATCATGAGCTTCTTTCATGATAACTTGCTTCAGCTCTGAATCTGCTGGCACATAGATACGTCCTTTGTACCACAGAACTCCTTCTTCGTCTTCAGTGAATCCACGTACCTTTCCAATACCAATACGACATTTGATTCCGTCGATACTTTCATTTCCCTTCTGTGCTTCCTTGGTTTGGCTGATTAAGGTGGGTTTAAGTTTAATGCTAGCTAAGAATCCTCTGCTAACTAGCTCAGTTCTAAACTTCTCCAACTCCTCATACAAACTTGGTTGCTTCTCCTTGATCATGGTGTTTAACCTACACGACAGTCTGCTAAGGGCATCCGCTACCACATTGGCTTTGCCAGGGTGATAGTGCATGTCAAGGTCATAATCCTTGATTAACTCTATCCATCTCCTTTGCCTCATATTCAGCTCCTTCTGATTCAAAATATACTTTAAGCTCTTGTGATCTGAGTAAATCTCATAGCGATTACGCATCAGATAATGACGCCATGTCTTCAATGCCAACACTACGGCTGCTAATTCAAGATCATGGGTCGGATAGTTTTGCTCATGCTGCTTCAGTTGTCGAGATAGATAGGCGATGACTTTGCCTTCTTGCATCAATACACATCTGAGACCAATCTTGGATGCATCACAATACACATCAAACGGCTTCTTGATGTCTGGCATGACCAATATTGGGGCGGATATCAATCTCTTCTTTAGTTCTTGAAAACTGGCTTCACATTTTTCTATCCATTCAAACTTCTTGTCTTTCTTTAGCAATTGGGTCATGGGTCCGGTGATGCTCGAGAATCCTTCTACGAACTTGCGGTAGTATCCCGCTAATACGAGAAATGCACGGACTTGTGTTTGAGTGGTTGGGACTTCCCATTCTTCGACATCTTTAATCTTGGCGGGATCAATAGAGACTCCTCCGGCAGACACAATATGTCCTAAGAATCCTACTTCTTTTAGCCAAAACTCACACTTGCTGAATTTGGCATATAACCGATGCTCTCTCAGGGTTTCTAGGATGATTCTCAAATGTTGCTCATGCTCTCCTTCTGACTTGGAGTAGATAAGGATGTCGTCGATAAACACAACTACAAACTTATCTAGGAAATTCATAAAGATCTTATTCATGAGATTCATGAAAGCAGGGGGATTGGTTAATCCAAAAGACATAACCGTATACTCGTATAAACCATAGCGAGTAGTAAAGGCGGTCTTCAGAATATCCGTTGCACGAATCTTAAGTTGGTGATAACCAGTCCTAAGATCAATCTTTGAGAATACCTGAGCTCCAGTCAACTGATCAAATAGATCCTCTATCTTTGGCAAAGGGTACTTGTTCTTGATGGTGACGTCATTCAACTTTCTGTAATCTGTGCACAAACGATTGCCTCCATCTTTCTTGTCGACGAATAACACTGGTGATCTCCATGGCGATGCGCTTGGTTGAATCAAGCCTTTTGCTAACATGGCATCCAACTGCTTCTTTAGTTCCACTAACTCTGAGGGGTTCATGCTATAGGGTCTCTGGGCTATGGGTCCGGTTCCGGGGATTAGTTCGATAATGAACTCAATATCCCTATCCGGGGGCATACCTGGCAATTCATCTGGGAATACGTCAGGGTATTTGCAGACTACTCTGACTTGGTCAATGGTGGGCAGGGCTACACTCTTGTTGCACTTGAATTGGCGGGGTAGGGTTTCAGATATATGCTCTACTATGACTCCAGAGCTACTGGTCATGGTGATGGATTTCTTAGCACAGTATGTCAGTCCCTTATGCCTTGACATCTAGTCCATACCTAGTACTACTTCCAATCCTTTGGTTCCAAGTACAATTAGGTTGGCATAAAAATCTATCCCATGTATTCTGATAGGCACAGCTTTGCAAATTTTTCTAGCTTTGGTGGTTGAACCGAGGATTTGAACTATCATGACATGCTTCAGGTTGGTTGGGTGAATCTTACTAGTGCATGCAAATTCTTCGGTGACAAATGAATGCGATGCTCCCGAATCAAACAATACCCTTGCTAAAACTGAGTTGATAGAAAACATACCTAGCACTACATCTGGCGCTTCTTGGGCTTCTTCGGCGTTCATGTGGAAGAGACGGTCGTTGCGGTTATGAGCGTTCCCTGGAGCAAATCTTCTCCCTGGTTGAACACGACGCTGCTGTTGAGCTGGGGCATTCACATTGGCAGTGGCGGCAGTCTTCTTGGGACACTCATTGGAATAGTGACCCTTCACTCCACACTCGAAACAAGTGATCTGAGACTTGTCCTTTACTGTGACGGGTACAGTATTGCTGCTAGTTCTGGGTGTAGTGTTGTTGTTGTTGTTCTTGGGAGGTGCACGGTCGAAGTTGTTGGCATTGCCGGAGTTGTGATTGTTTCCTCCAGACTTCACATTGCCTCCGCTACGGTTGGGGTAGCTTGGGCGAGACATTGGGGGTCGATTGTTCCTTGGTGCATATCCTGGTGAGGGGTTGGGACGATACTTTTGGTGACTGCTGGATCCAGATTGCTGCATCATACGACGTTTGCGGTTGTCGTTTGCCTGGTTAATCTTCCCTTCCATCTGAATGGCAGATTCAACTAGTTCTTCGAGATCCTGGAAGCGGATGTTGACAAGGATAGTCTGCATCTCGTCATGTAGCCCGTTCAGGAATCTCTCCTTCTTCTTGGCCTCCGTGTTGATCTCATCAGGTGCATACCTTGCAAGCGATAGGAATCTATCCCGGTATTCCACCACAGTCATTCTTCCTTGCTTCAGTTCTCGAAATTCATCCCTCATTCTAGTGACTAGACCCTGTGGCACGTGGGTGCGGCTGAATTTGATTTTGAAGGCTTCCCATGTCATCACTTGACCATGGTTCATGGTGTGAATACTGTTCCACCATGCTCTTGCATCTCCTACCAGATAGTGGGTGGCAAAAAGAACTTTCTCATTGTCATCAACTCCTGCAACTTCTAAGTTGTTTTCCATTGTCTGCAACTAGTCATCAGCATCTAGTGGGTTCTCTGAAGTACTAAAGATTGGGGGATTGGTATTCTGGAAGTTTTTGAGTTTGGATCCATGGTGATCCTGGTTTCCATGACCTTGGTTGTTTTGGGCCATCTGAGCTATCTGCTGCAATGTTGCTAAGTTGTCATGGCGCTCTACCCTGCTTACTTCACGGTCTACAACTAACATCTGCATAATCTGCAGCATTGGGTCTTGCAACGAGCTGCTCCCTCCTTGGTTTCCACGAGTCATCTGAAGATTGAGGTAGATAAGGGGTAAGAGGGAAAGTTCTAGGGTTCATGGTTTTGGTTTCACAGCTAAAACTTTGAGTTTGACTTGGGTTTTGCAACTCCATTTCATTCATGCAAACAAGCACACGATACAAACGCACACCACAACAACAAAGGAAAACAGATGGTTTGAAGAACCATTCTGTAAGCTACGATACAGCGGGACCGATACATCTCATGCTACGACAGTGCTCTAGTGCATCTACTCATCGTCGATGAAGTCAGAGTCCTCATCGTCAATGTAGAAGTCCACATCATCCTCCTCCAGAAAGTCATCATCATTGCTGAGGTAAGAATCCATGTCTCCCTGGATGTCTTCCCCTCATCTTCTTCTTCCTTCGCTACAAGCTGAGCTTCTTGCTCCTTGACGGTCTTCTCGAGGTCGGCCACCTTCTTGCGAAGACGGGCGATGATGCGATCCTTCTTCTCGCGCTGGAGGCGAAGATACTGACGATCCTTGACTAGCAGTGAGAAAGTCTGGGCCTTCTGGGCGGCAATGGCACGGTTGTGGTTGGCGAAATCCCTAGCATTGTCCAACTCCTTCTGAAGATCGTACAACAGGAAGTCGAGGTTCTCCACTTGACACTTCAGTTCTAGATGACTTGGCATCTCCATCGGCATTCCCATGAAGTCACGCCTTGCATAGTGAGCAAAGCGGGTTCCTTGGATTTGGTTGACGCTGAGGGCACATAGACGCACGAGAGCTTCATGCATTGACCTGGCTAATCCATCTAGCTAGTTGTTCTCTCTCACTGAGAACTGGATTCTCCCGGACGTTGGTGCTTCTATGCTTCCTCTAAGATCAGCGGTAACTAGCCACTGCAAATCTCCTCCTGGGGGTCATGGAAGTTGAGCTCCAAGAAACTCCGGATGTGGGTGCCCCAGTAACTCTGACAATGAATCCAGATCCCTCTCGAAGATCAGTTGACCTCTGTTTCCCAACTGGTAGAACTTGCTGAACTGAGTCTCTATCTACAAGAATTAAGGATGAGGAAATTAGTGAAGTGATCAAGTGTGTCAAATTTTAGGTAGTAATGTAATAATTTTGAGGAACATGAAATTTTGAGAAAGAATGAATTCCCAAGGATAAGAGAGGAAATAGTTTTTCATAAATACTCACTTTGGTTTTGAAACTAAGTTTTTGTTTGGACGTCTATTCTAACTAGGGTCTCCTATGGTCAGGATGGCTCTAATACCATCTTGTCAACACCCGGATTTTTAATCCCAGATGCCTGTTATGCCATACCTCGCAATCCCAGGATTACCATTTTTGCGAGACATAACAAATTGGATATCACGGTACATCATCCATTACAAACCATACATAAGGTCTTACACGAATAAGGATCTCATGATCCAGTCTTAAAACAACAAGCAGCGGAATAAAAGATAAGTGTAGCGGTGGGGTCCATCTTCAGTGGCACAGGCAATGCTGACGAAGGCTGATAGTCCTAGTTATCATAGCCGTCCTGTTGGCCATCATCTTGGTAGTCTCCATCATAGTCTGGCCATGAGAATAGCCAGGGACAAAAGCCATGAGTACTCTTTAAGTACTCGTAAACTACCACTAACAAGTAGTATAGTTCTAAGTGAAAGTACTAACTCTAAGTTTAACTATCAAGTAAAGTTTGAAACCTAAGCTGAGTTCAGAAGCAAAGAAAGATAAAATAAAGTTCTAGAATCACTTAAGTTGGGAAGCTAGTGTCATAAACACAACCCTGTTGTGGTCAAGTCAAGATTCGTCATTCCTTTCATAAGTTATTTTGAAAACATCTGACAACGAAACAGTATGGCCATTCCAATTGTCCATAACCGCGGATGCGGCTATTCGAATAGTTTCACACTCTGTAGAGGTGGTACACTTTCACCACAAGATTCGATACATCTATCAGGGATAACCCTGAATCATCATACTTAGTATGCAGATAATCAAACATAACCTTTCCTTTACACACCCTAGTATAAGCACCTCTCCTATGAGCATGGCCTCCCAACCATGACCATCTGTCATCTTGGGCACTGCATAGGTGGACAACATTGAGAGGTAGCCTCATCTCAAACCTCTCCCACGAGGGAACTAATACTAATGCATATAAACTTCCGGCTAAACCGTACCCAATTCAGGTATTGTGGTTGTACGGTAAATTTGGAATGGTATCGCATCCGAATCCACCCATCAGTTTTGTAAAAGGGTTAAGTCTCATGCCTCGACATTTTCACCATCATAAACCATTTGAGTTTCTCAACACATGTCAAAACATCTCAACAGAATGACTCATCATTCCAAGGTTTTCATAATTCATTTTCACCAAGTATTCCCACCTAAAGTGACTCAAGTTTTTATCTACTCTAAACTACTAAGTTAAGAGTGTTCACTAAGGTGGAAATGATGGGATCAATCTCATGCCATAGAATGACATCTAAAGATACCTAACTAGGTCAAGTTTTATACTCTTTATGCTACCTTCAAAATAATTAAAGGACTTTGGGAAAGTAACGGAAGTAAAGCTTGGAAAATAATACTTGGGGTAAGTAATAGTCAAAGTGGTATAACCAAAGCATACCTAATGCATTTGCATAGAATATCTAGCTTGCAAGGGTTAGCTTGCATTGTTAATGGTAGCTTGCCTTGTGCAGTGTAGTGGTTGAAGTTTTCTTCCTCCTCTTGATAGAACTCCTCCTCCTCGAAAGCTTGGTCGATACTATCGTCTATAAATACATATGGAGTACACAATCACCAAACAATACTTAACTAGTCTAATTAGCACTATAAGGGACACATTTGATGATCTATTATCATCACAAACATCACAAGTTCTATTAACTAGTTTCATTCCTTTTATTTAAGAAAAGTAATTTCTACTCATTGAAAAGTTAACTAAGATTTAATATTCACCACTTAAAATATGGGATCATGTGGACACATGTCATCACCACATATTCTAACATGTGGGAATGTGATTTAAAGGTTGGATCACAATTACTTTGGTTTAAGTTCATTATTTAATGATTTAAAGTGACTAGAAATGCCTATATAGCACTATTTTGGTACTAGTCCAAAGTCACTTCATGTAAACCTTAATATTATTACATATTCAGATATGTATGGTGAAATGTGATTTTTGAGAGTTGGAATCAACTCAAAAGCTATCATGGTTGATTTTATAAAAATGTTTGAATGTACAAAAGCTTATGTCTTGTTATTTTTACTAGGAGAGATCTCTAACTCTAATTGAATTAAATCGAACGGGCTTGGTTAGATCTTTTCAGTAGCTTTCTAACAAAATTGGAATCACTCCATTTGGATTTGTAAATCTCTCTGAATTGATTTTTAAATTGGGGGCCAGAACTAAGTTTAAACTAAATAGAAAAATACTAATTTGAATTAAATGGGTCGCGCGGGAAAGCTAACGGGCCGGCCCAGTGACACTCCGCAGCGCGGGGCACAGCTGACAGGAGGGTCCACTGGTCAGCGGCTCTTAACACACGAAGCGGTACGGGGCGATGTGGGCTGTTAGATTAGAACTAAGATCGACGGCTAGGGCTCGTCGTCGACGACGGACCGGTTGCCGGCGAGGTCTAACCCTAGCGGCTCGGTGGGGGTGCTCAGGGGGCGTACCAGGGCTCCAGCGATGATGGCGAGGTGGGCAAACGAACTGGTCGACGACGGCAAACTCTGGGATGGTCGAGGCAGCTCCTAGGGTGGTCGCAATCGACGTCGCCTTCTCCTCCTCCGCCGCGGGCTCCTCCGGCCAAATTCTGGCGAACAAGTGCTCGCGCTGCTCCAGCTAGAGGTGGGGAAGGACAAATGAGGTGAGGGGAGTGGAATGGTGTGAGTGGATTCTGCTGGGGCGTCCTCTATTTATAGCTCGACAAAGCGACCGAGAGTGATGGGCGGGCGACTCCGGCGAGGGATGCACAGCGGGCTGGCGGCATGGCTCGAGGTAGGGGATGGTGGCTGGTCTCCTGGCGGTGCTCTGGAGCTTAAATGCGGGCTTAGAGGCGGTGGCGTTTGGTCGAGCGGTGCTCACACTCTGAGCGGCAGAGGCGGTGGTCTCCACGGCGGGCGGTGGCTGTGGTGCGATTGGCGGCGAACGGGCATGTCTGGGGTGTTCCCTGGGTCGTGGCGGAGTGGTGAGCACGGGCTGCGGTCAAGGGGTGGCGTGTGCACGCGTGTCGGGCGCGGCGCTCTGGCGCGTGCTCGGCATGGCGCAGACACTTAGTGTGTGGCGGTTCTTCGGTGGTCCAGGGCTAGCAGTGCGTGGGGAGGGGACAGAGTGTGGCGGTGAGGTATGGGCTAGCTCATAGACATGGCGAGAGAGAGAAGGGCGGTCTGCTGCGGCGATGGCAAGTTAGGCCGGCGAGCATGTCCTCGGGGTGGCATGGCATTGCTGCTAGGGGTAGGGGATGGGGTGTTTATGGCTTGGTTTGATCAAGTGGAGACAGCGGGAGTAAATGGAGATCAAATGGGGGCAAAACCCTATAGAAAACAGTGAGCTAGGTTTAGACTTTGATTCCTGCATGCCAAGTGTTTGTAAAAATAGCCGCAAGAAATTTAATTTGAAATTTTGAAAAGATTTTTGGTGGGTGTGCTAGGCATAAGCTTGATACTCTGTGGTTGCTTGGATTTTGAAAATAAAGCTCATTTGAGTGGTTTTTGAAATAGTGGGATCTTCCCATATGAACTAGATTCAATTTTCAAATGCCATTTAAATTTAGTGTTTGAAAGTTTTTGGCAAATCACAAAGTGGGCCTTGGTACATCATTATATGTACTAGCAAGGGGTGCAAAGATCCACATTTGTTTCTGTTAGGTTTTGAGTCCCAGGAATAGCCAAAGTAGGCATGTTGATTAAAATGGCACAAATGACCATTCTCTTCTTTTATTCATTTTGATTTGTTTTTCTTTGGGATTTGTTTGGGAATGATCTAGATGATGTTTATTTCACCTAAGAATCATTTTACAAGCAATGGATCACTTAAACAAGGCCATTCAAATCAACTCCTATTTTAAATGCACACACATATGAATGCTTTAATAATTTTAATTGGAAAAGTTTTTGTTAACCCTAATTTTGATGATTTGGATCTTAATAACCTTGGATTAAAGTTTTGGGATGTTACACATATCGGGGTCGCCGTGGACGCTGATGATGCTGCTTGGCCCTAGAAGATTCATCATGTTGTAGGCATAGTGGGGGGCCGCCATGAATTTGGCGAACGTTTGGCGTCCCAAGACGCAGTGGTAGGGGCTGTGCAAGTTCACCAGTTGGAACTCGATCCACTCGGTGTGATAGTTTGCTGGTGTGCCGAAGGTGACTGGCAGAGTTACTTTTCCGATCGGGTACGCCTTCTAACCGAGGACGATGCCGTGGAAGGTTGTTAGGGTCGGCTTGATTGCTGATTCTAGGAGCTGGAGCCTCTTGAACGTGTCCAGGTACATGATATTGATGGAGCTCCCGCCGTCCATCAGTGTCTTGGGCAGCCTGTAGTCGGCCACTTTGGGCCTGACCACCAGGGCGACTCCCCTGGGTACTCGATCTTCGGTGTGTGGTCCTGGTGACTCCAGGTGATGCTTTGCTCAGACCAGTTAAGGAAGCGGGGGATATCGACCTACGTCACCGCATTGATGGCGACTGCGCAGGCGGGAACCTTCCTCTCGCGCTTAGTGCCGAGCCCGGTGAAGGTATGGAGTGATCCGATGGAGTTGCCAAAGCCGCCGGCGTTTCCATTATCCCGTGGCAGGTTGTTTTTGGGGTCATCCCGTGCCTGCCTTGCTTTTTCGATCTCCTTGAGGGAGTGGCAGTCGGCGGTAGTGTGAGTGGCGGGCTTTCCCTCCCTGCTGCGGTAGACGCAGGGTTAGTTGATCAGGGCGGCGGGG
This sequence comes from Avena eriantha, assembly GCA_910589775.1. Taxonomy (NCBI): domain Eukaryota; kingdom Viridiplantae; phylum Streptophyta; class Magnoliopsida; order Poales; family Poaceae; genus Avena; species Avena eriantha. The sequence goes on along the minus strand of OU342746.1, from coordinate 187,340,508 downwards.
TCGAATTTCGGCCTCGCCGTGTTGTTGGCGCGGTAGTTTCCACTGTCGCGGTAGTTTATTCCGTCGCGGCGGAAGTTCTCCGGTCGCGTTGACCATAGCCGGCATTGGCGATGAAGTCGACTCGCCCATCACCACGGCGCTTGCCAGTGATGCGAGTGTTGCTGTAGCACATGTCGCGCTATCGCTCGCTGTCGTGGGCGCTGACGCGGTGTCTTCCTCCTGACTCGTCGTCAGAGTCCTGGTTGGGGTCCTCTTCCGCGTAGCGCTTGGCGATCTCGAGGAGGTCGGGGATGTTGTCAAGCGTCCGGTAGACCCTCTTGATCTTGGCGACCAGGGGTTCATACCGGCACGCGTTCTTGAAGCAGTGTATCGCCGTGTCCGGGTGGATGCCGGAGGCAATGATCCGTAGCTCCTGCCACCTTTGGATCCAGTGGTGGGTCAACTCGCGTTGTCCCTGGATGCATCGATCTAGGTCCTCGATGGTGGTGGCGCGGGTGTAGGAGCCCTCAAAGTGGTTGACGAAGGCGTCCCACATCTCCTCCCACGAGTCGATGTTGTTGGCGAGGAGGGTGTTGATCCATTGTCGGGGCGCACCCTCCATCATCAGGGGGAGGTAGCGAGTGGCTAGCAGGTCGGTGTGGCCGGCGATTCCCATCGCCATGAGGTATGTGTCTAGCCAAACCACTGGATCATACGTTGGATCATACTTTTCGATCTCCTTGGGCGCCTTGAAGTTGGCAGGATACTTCTCGCCTCGGATCATAGGTCCAAAGCACTGGGGACTGACTCGGTTGACCGAGCCCCTGGGTTCGGGGTCACCGCGGTTGGTGAGGGTGTGTCTCAAGTTGTTGGGTTGGTGCGTCCGCCAAGCCTGGTTGTTGACGATGTGCGTTCGGGCATCGATGGGTTGCCCGTTGGTGGCGACCGTGTTGTTCACCGGTCGCGGCTCGTTGGTGGAGAGCGCGGGGTTGGTGGCCCGTGGCTGGTTCGCCAGGGGCTACGGTGGTGGGCAGGTCATGGCGTTGGCCACGGTTGGGTGATCGCTTGAGGCCGCCCTGCTTGCCGAGGAGCGGGAATACATCCGCCCCCACGGGTCGACTTCCGTGGCTTGTTGCTCGACGACCCTGGCGAGTAGGGCCTTGGCATACTGGATCTGCAGCACGCCTTCTTCCTGGACATCGAGGTTGGTGACTGCGGCGTCGGCCGCGACGACGTTGTCCATCGGGGTGGAGTACAGTGGGAGTCCATTGGCGTCGCGGGCCTGTGGCGAGATTATGATCCGCGGTTGGTCCGGCAGGGGCGCGTGACCAATGGGTGGTGGCGGGGCCCTAGTCGCTGGTGCGCCGGGTGGTGGTCGATTGTGCCACCTCGTCGCGCGTTCTCGCAGTACTCGCGCTCAGCCGCGCGTGCAGGGTCGCTCTCGTCGTTGAAGTTTAGGACGCGGCCCTGGACATTGGAGTTCAGGCGGGTCCTGATACGGCGCTGGTGGTAGAGCGACAGCTCCTGCACCATTGCCCGCTCAAGGCGGAATTTCTTGCGCTCGGCTAGCTCCTTGCGATGCGCCTCCTCCAGTCGCATGTGGGCTTCCTCCACCTCCATGGCCGTCGCGGTTGGAGGGATCGGTGTGGAGAATGGATCTGGCGGGGCAACCGTGCTGCCCGCCATGTAGATCGTGTTGAATCGATTGGATCTGGCGTGGAAGTCCTTGGGAGACTCCGAGCCGAAGTCGGAAATGAAGATCCCAAGGATTGAGGAGTCCTCGAAGTCCTCAGGGTTGGAGACCTGCGTGATGGAGTCCTCCTATGATGTTGCGGTGATGGATCCGTTGACCGAGGCAGGGGTCGCGCAGTCGGCGTCGTTGTGTAGGGCCACGTCGTCCGCGGCGGTGTTGGTCTCGGCCGCGTTGCTGGCGGCCGAGTCGTACTCCGGCATTATCGCGTTGTGGGTGACCGGGCGTGACGCCGGGATTATCGCGCTGTGGGTGACCAGGCGTGACGCCGGGATGTAGCTGCTAGGCAGGATCTGTAAGATCCCGCCGATGGCGATCATGCGGCCGGTGGCGATCGGCCGGTTGATCGGGAGTAGGGTCTCGCCGAAGAACTCAGGCTAGTCCGGCTAGGCCCCACGGTGGGCGTCACTGTCGTGGAAATGGCCACGGCAGTCGCTGTAGTAGGCAACAATTGATAGAATTGGGGCGAGAGCTGGCGGCCATCTACGGTGCGAGATGGGGGCGGATGCACATGGGTTTACCCAAGTTCGCCCCCCCCCCCCCCGGAGGGTAAATACGTACTCCTGCTAGATTAGATTGATGGAGAGCGAGTTACAGGGGTGGCGAACTCGGTGTCTAAGCAGCGAGTCGCTTGAAGGGGTGTATGATGGAACGTAAGTCCTCAGAGTACCCTAGGGAGGTTTATATAGAAGGCACCTCGCTAGGGTTTACAGTTTACAACCGAACAAGATATAGATTCGGAGGCGTTGACCTAATTCGACTGGGCTTCGAGTACGCTTCTGGGCCTCCAGTTTCCAATCGTCAGGCCTTTTCCTCAGTCGCATTCTAGCCGCCGTCCTACAGGCCCATTCGCTAAGCCTTTGACTCAGCCGAAACGTCCTGCTGGTCATACCCCATTTGGCATATCCCCATCACATGTGCCTAGATCTCACAATCATCCAGATCTATCAATTTTCGAATTCCATAAAAAATGGACTAATCTTCAGAATACACCATCATATTTCAAAGTGCGTAATCAATGAAAACAAAATCATGGGTGGAGGAGGAGGTTGTGATCGATAAAGGGGATGATGATGACTTCCATCTTTCTATGGATCTTCCCTCATTATAAATCGAAAGATTAGGTCGAAGCCTTCCAAACCATCCACTGGATTTTCAGCTAAACCTTATTTGGCCACTACAGGAGCAACTGTTAATGATCATTATGGAGAAATCCTTTACAAGGGGAAGACTGCCTTAACAAGTCAATAATTAATCACTAGATTTAGGACCACAAGCTGATGCTTTGCGTCGAACGGGTTAGTCTGGATCTAAGAGACCCCGCCTAGCTCTAAAATGGTTTCAACCTTTCCTCAGCTAGATAACACAACAAATATGAAATGGGGATGCCGAAAGACTGAATTTGATGTCGACGTAGGAACTTTTCTATTCAAATTTCTAATTCAAACCAGTGTAGTATCTTCCCTCTGCTCTTGATTTTCAAATCTTTTCTATTTAGTAGTCTAAGTTTCTCAAGGAGGACAATTAATTCGATCGTTGTGGTCGGACGCTATTATGGATTTCTAACCATACCGTTCTAAGACGTAATTCATAGGTTCGAATATGTTCATCAATGTCCATAGATTTAGACTCCTTTTCCTTCCCTTATATGCAAAAGACCGAGATGGGCCCGAACCAAACCGAGAACCCAAAAGGAAGCTAATTTGATCGCAATCTTAGTCATCCGATTGCCTTTTAAGCTGGATCCTTCGCTCTGTGGTGAGAAGCTAGGGCAAGGAGCAACTATAGACACTCGGGGAATGGAAAAGAGGATTTCGAGCAACTACCTTTCCAAACCTTTCATCTTCTCTTTTAAGATAAAACAACCTACCCATATTGATAGTGGAATTATTGATCTCTTCTTTAGGATGGCCCTTTAGGAATAAGTGTTATGGATAATGGGCTTGATCTACCAGTTGAATGGAATCTACCGTTCTTTATGCTCTCGCTAGCTTTGAACTTGTTTGTACCACTAATTAAACCCAGAATCTTATTTTAGCTGTATTATTAAGTATTCTTCTTTAGTTTTTTTCTTTATCCAGAAGTAGAATAGAATAAACTGGTTGAAGGGTAATGATAACCATGAATTTTTGCTGAATAATTCACTGAATAACTTGTCATATTTAGCATCTTCATGTGGTTCTGCTGGGCATGTAACTCATGTCGCTACAGGTGTTGTTTCACCGAAGCTAGGGTCGCGGCCGTAGGGCAGGCTGCGCCGGCGGTTAGCAGGGGAGTTGCGCCCTCTCCAGCCTCACCAAAAACTCCTAGTCGAAGGGCTATCTAGCAACTGCAGTCTCCTGGACGTGGTGGTATGGAGGGGACTGCACTTGGCTGGCCTTTTGATGAGATGAAGGGCAGTGATATGGTGCAGCATTCTGAAGCCGAGGTCATCGCGTTTGGAGGTGCGCAACCACCATCTGGACTTCAGACTAGTGAAAGGGTTCAAGGGCAAGCGTACGCGGACACTACGCATATGGAGCGGGCAATGTTGCTGGCCCAAAGGCGTAACGATGTGCATGCCCAAGGTACGTCGTCTGTGCCTAATAAATTTTCAGTTTTGTCTTTTTCTGAGGAGGAGATAGTTGAGAGGGCAAATAAAATGGGTGTAAGTTTGGGGGAAAATAAGGAAGAAAATGGTGCAACAGCTAAGTTAATCCTATATTATGAATTCGAACGGTCTTTGCTTATTTTAAATAAAAAGGAAGCTACGGGTGATGAACAGCTTCCAATCATTTGCTTGTCTTCTTAGGTGTCGAATTTATGTGATGACCTGATTGATGAGTCTAGTCCAAGGAGTGATGATGCTCATGTTGAGAAGGGCACGCGTCCTCGGCGTCGAAAGTCTTATGATAAGACAAATGTATGGAGAGTCTACACTTTATAACTAAGTCAAATAAATCTAAATGTCAGGATTAAAATAGATGATTTGGAATAGTGATGGTTTTGGTGATCCTGGAAAATATTTGTTTGTACACGATTCTATCTGGGACCATCATCTAGATTGTTTTTGCTTTATTAGAAACAGGTAGGTCCAATTTTACTGCTCCTTTTTTAAAACACCTGGTAGCAGGAAGAGATTTTATGTGATTTTGTCTACCACCTCATGGGAGGTCTGGTGGCATTTTAGTTAGTATTAATGTACAAACTCTTTAAGTTAAAAATGTGGAAACTGGAGATTTTTGTGTTAAAGTATGACAGTTTTGAGTGGATCCTTTTGCCAGTGTATGGAGCTGCACAGGATTCACACAAACCAGATTTTTTATCGGAACTTGTGCGTATGTGTGAGACAGAGTCACTACATATATTGTGAGGAGGTGATTTTAATATTATGCATAAATGGGAGGATAAAAGTAATGATAACTTTAATCCTCGATGGCCTTTTATGTTTAGTGTCATCATTGAAACTCTTCACCTTTGACAAATTTCTCTCTCGGAAAGACAATTTACTTGGGCTAATCGTAGAGATAATTCAACTTATGAAAAGTTGGATCGTGTTCTTGGAAGTGTTGAATAGGAGCAAAATTTCCACTTGTTTCCGTAAGTGCTTTACCACGCTCAGGTTTCGACCATACGCCGCTACTAATTGATTCTGACGATCACGCTCATTTAGGAAATAAAGTTAGGTTCTCATTTGAATTATTCCGGTTGCGTCAGGACAGTTTTCTTTAGACGATAAAAATTGTATGAGAATCTGTTTCTAATGGGGATACTCCTATTTAGAAATGGCAAAATAAAATGCGACACTTACTACCGACTCTCGAAAGGATGGGCAAAAAATCTTAGTGGCAAGTATAAGAAAGAAAAAAGTATTTTATTAATTATTGATGAGCTGGATGTTAAAGCTGAGACTGTTCCATTGACTGGAATAGAAAAGGATAAGCTAAGAAAGGCTAATGAGAGTGTTTGTAAAATTAGACGTGATGAAGATACTAAGTGGGCTCAACGTGCTAAGGTAAAACACGTTCAAGAGAGTGGGAATAATACTAAATATTTTCATCTTATCGCAAATGGTAAACATAGAAAGAAAAAGATTTTTCAGTTGGAACAAGATGACGGAACCATTGTGGGCGATGATAAGTTGAGAGTTTATATTACTGAGTGTTACAAATATCTTTTTGGTGAACCAAATAAGAGTAGTTTTTCTCTTGTCAGAGGAATATGTGGATGATATCCCTCAATTGTCAGCTGAAGAAAGTGTTCGTCTTACAACCAAGTTATCTAAGAAAGAAGTTTTGAATGCTATTTCTCAAATGAAACATAATAAAGCTCCGGGCCCTGATGGGTTTCCTGCGGAGTTTTACCAAACTTTTTGGGATATTATTAAAATTGACCTTATGGCTCTGTTTAGGAAATTCCATTCAGGAGATCTACCATTCTTTAAACTAAACTTTGGAGTAATTACTCTCCTTCTTAAGAAAGAGAATGTGGTACAAATTCAGCAATACATGCCCATTTTCTTACTAAACATCAGTTTCAAAATTTTCACAAAGGTGGCTACTAATCGCATTATGGACTTGGCTCATAAGGTGATTAGACCATCTCAAACTACTTTTATTCCAGGACGACACATTCTGGAGGGTGTTGTTGTTCTGCACGAAACCATTCATGAACTTGATCGGAGGAAATATGATAGGGTTCTTTTCAAAATTGACTTTGAGAAGGCATATGATAAGATTAAATGGATTTTCCTTCAACAAGTCTTTCGCATGAAAGGTTTTGACCCATAATGGTGTGAGTGGATCAAATGTTTCGTGCAAGGTGGCAGTGTTGGAATAAAAGTCAACAATGATGTTGGGCACTTTTTCCAAACCAGAAAAGAGTTGAGGCAGGGAGATCCACCGATGCAGCCCGTCCTGTGGACGCTCCTATAGCTCCACCACCAAGTCCCCCAAGTGGACCCATGACTCGTGTCCAAGCCGAGCTCCTCCAAGCTAAGGTGAATTCGCTCCTCTACTCATGTGACTTTGACACATCCTTGGATGCTTGCTACTTCATGCAAATACACTATGCTTTCTCAGCTATGAAGCCCCAATGCATCACCAAGCCCCTATGGATGAAGTGCAAGGAGCAGGCCAAGAAGAAGCAGCTGCTGGAGCTCACAAACCGGAGTCTCTGGTCTAGCAGACCAGAATCTCCAGACTGGCACACTAGAATCTCTGGCCAATCTTCAGACCGGCCTCCGGACCGAGGCTCGCGGACAGTCTGATACCCCCTCCAGAGACGGACCGGTGACAGACCGGAGTCTCCGGACCGAGCGTCGCCAGGCATGTAAAATCCTTTGGGCCTTCGGCCCATGTACCCCTTAGTCCGTGCAGAACTTGCCTTTTATCTCCAAAGTACCCTTAAATTAGTGGTTGGCCTATATATAGTCCCCTACATCTATTGTAAACCCTAGGCTTGATATTTGCAATTAGTGGACACCCCTTGTGGATCTCTCTAGTTCTTGCCTCATGCTCCTTTGATAGAGGAGCACCAAATATCACAAACCTCGTTGGTGTTTGCATCGTGCCTCCCGAGTTGTACAAGGCCTTGGCATCAGAGCCCCTTGCCAAGACGTCAAGACCTCACCAACCCTCCCCCTAGATGTGCCAGTTCGAGAGAGAGATTCTTGCCTGACCGATCCTAGGGATTACGCTGGACCGGAAGCCGCTAGCGTGAGAAATTGGATTGTATCATGTCTTCGTGGTGTGTGTTCATCGTATTATTCGTGTGTGAGTTCGTGGTTTTTCACTCTCTGCCTCATCCCCCACTCACTTCGCCCCGATTTCCAAGGGATTCGTGAAAGATCAGGCCATCCCCAAGGTTAGCCCTCGACATATTGGTATCAAGAGCTTTGTTGCTCATGAATTCCCCCACAAAATTTTCTTCTACCCACCAAAAAATCGAAAATCCCCAAAAATGAGCCCCAAATTTTCCTTTGGATCGATCTCTTGATTTGGAGTGTTATTTGTGGTTTTGATCCGACCAAATCTTGTCTTAGGTATTGGTCCAGCTTTATCATGCGTTTTGCTAGCCCAATTTGGCCAATTTTTTGCGGATTTGAGGACCCAAGGCGTGGATTTCCGCTCAGGAACACATGCAGTTCGAGCTCTGTCTCCAGACCGGAGTTTCTGGACCTACAGACCAGAGTCTCCGGCCCACACCGGAGTTTCCGGCCTGAGCACATAGGAGTTTTCGACCTGGACCGGAGTTTACGGCCCGAGACACCGGAGTCTCCAACCCTGACGCCTGATTTTGACAGTTTTGTCTCTTATCTTGCATTGACTAATTTTCCTCTTGTATGTTTGTGTCCCGTGTGTGTGTCGTCAACTAACATCAAGCTTCCGCATCCACCACTCCACGCTCATCGACACCACGACACTGAACATCATCCCAAAACACCGACCACAAGTTCATTATCACCAAGAAGGTATAATTTGTGTCACCCTGTTAATCCTATCTTCCTTTGTGTGTACATATCCCACGAGAGTGGCTCATCTTCTGTTTGCTTGAGCATTGTGAATTTATCCTTGGATAGTGAGAGTGTAAAAGCAATAGCAAGAGTGACTTGGTAGCATCAAGGTAGAGCAAAAAAAAGAAACAAAATAAAAAGATACAAAGAAAAAGGAAAATAGTCTCCCATAGAAAAAGAGAGTCTTAAAGATTGTAAGCAAGAGAGAAAGAAAGAGCGCCCAGGGAAAGTGCACATATCTGTTGCTCATTTTCCCTCTTTGCAAATGAGCCATAGTCTCTCCTTGCATTGGCACGACACCGAGCGTAGTCTTCGTTAGGAGATTTTAGTTGCTCATTTTCATAAATCTCCACGTGTGTGTATATAGTCGTAGGTTTCCATCACCCCTTTTGAGTTGTTGACCTTTGCCTTTGACTTGAGTTTTGTTGGATTTTACCTACTTTTGACTATCCCTTTTCTTTTGGTTGGTTCTTTGGCATTCCACAATCCTAAGCTACCACCAATAAGCTTTTGAGAGTTAGTTCTTTCTTTAGTGTGAGATTTCTTTGCGATTTCACTTTGCAAGCTAATAGCTCTCACTTGTGGTTTCTAGTTTGGTGCAGTCCCCAAGGTGAGGTAAAAGGCTAACACCACCATATTCCACTTCCATATACAATCTTTGTGTGTATCCATGATGGATAGGCACGGTGAGTCGAGTCAACCACCTCCCCAAGAAGAAGAACAAGGCACGTACATGACGCGCGCAAGCCACTTCATCATCTGACATGAATTTCGTGAACGCTGCGAGGCGCTTGAGAGGTGACAAGATGAACAATTCAGTGAGACTCGAACTGAGTTTAAGAACATCGACAACCGCTTTGATGGACCAGAATGACAAATGCATGCAATGCAACATAACTTTGGCCAGCAAAATGAAGCGCTTCAACGCTCCGTCACCGAAACAAATGACAAGCTTCAACTCCTCATCGACGGAATGACAATACCGTGTTCACGTGCATCAAGCTCTTCAAGCTCATCACGTCATCATTCTCCTCTTTGTCAAGATCATCATACAAGTGCTCCAAGATGCAATGACGCCCCAGTGGTTGAATATGGAAGTTCTTCGCAATATGTACCTTCCCCACGGCACGCTGCAACGTCAAGTTATGATGGTGATTTCTCCTCAAGGCCCCAAGCAAGGCGAGAAGGACACCGTCATCACGCAAGGGCACTAATGATCCAACAAGTGCAACCACAAGTGGAACCTCGAGTAAAACCTCAAGTGCAACGCCATCGCCCGTGACACATACTTGACACCACGAGTGATGACTTCAACTTGGAGGATCAAGCTCGCCATCACCGTCATGAACGTCCATGCTGACACCATGGTCATCATGAGGCGCCTCCTCCACCACATCATGACATGGAGCGTCAAATAGTACATGTTGAGTGACGCCCACCACGTCATGAGGCTCAAGACCATGATCTTCATCGTCAGGCCCAAGTGCCTAACCTGCAACACCAACCGAGAAACGAGCCTCCTCTTTGTCAAAAACCGCGTCAAGACGCTCCACATCCTCAACACCCTCATGAGGCCCAAGCGCCTCAACCTCGTCAACAACCACGCTAAGAGCAAGAGCAAGCTCCTCAACAAGGTCGCGAGAACCAAGTTCCACCTCCTCAACCGCAAGCACATCAACAAGGTCACCAAGAACGTCGCAATAACTACATGGAATATGAAGACCGTCCACACCATGTCAACAACCGCTACCGTGACCGCAATGATGAAGAAAATTTCGGCAAGCTCAAGCTCACAATTCCCAAGTTCACCGGATCAAATGACCCCGAAGAATACCTCTCATGGGCACTCAAAGTCGACAAGATCTTCCGCATGCACAATTATGGCAACGAGAAGATGGTCGCCATGGCTTCTCTTGAGTTTGATAATTATGCCAACCTTTGGTGGGAACACGTTCAAGTTGCTCGTGACGTAAGAGAAGATCCCCCAATCACAACTTGGCATGACATGAAGGCTCATATGAGATCCCGCTTTGTTCCTTCGCACTACATGCATGACCTCTTCAACAATCTTCAATCGCTTAGTCAAGGGACAAAGACCGTGGAAGAGTACTTCAAGCAAATGGAACTCAACATGATCCGTGCCAACATTGAGGAGTGCAAGGAGAAAACCATGGCACATTTCCTCATTGGCTTGAATCACCCAATCAAGCACATCTTCAAGTTCCAAACATACAACGACATGGTTGAGCTTGTGCACATTGCAATAAAAGTAGAGCGTCAAGTGAAAGAGGACATCAAGTACAACAAGCCCAAGATGTACTTCACCTACAAGCAAGCTTCAACCGCTACACCAACAACCTTCAATGGAAGCTCCTCAAGTACCTCCAAGCCTTCCTTCAAGCCCACACTTCCTCAAGGAAAACCGCCCCGAGTGGCGAGTATACAATGGATGCCATGCCTTTCAACGGCGAATGCTACAAGTGTGGAGGCAAAGGACACAAGTTGGCCGAGTGTGGAAACAACAAAGTATTGTTCATCCATGACAATGGCACCAAAGAGTACTTGAGTGAAGATGAACTTGATGCTCGAGTCAAGGAAGCAATGGCAAGGAAACGTGTGGAAGATGACCAAGAACTCCTCATGTGTGAACATGAGCAAGTCCATTGATTGTCGTCACAAGGATCTTGACCACTCAAGCACAAGAGCATGAAGATAAATGATCAAATATCTTCCAAACATGTTCTAGCATTAATGGGAAATCTATCAAGGTGATCATCGATGGAGGGAGTTGCCACAACCTTGCTAGCACCAAGTTGTGTGAGAAGCTCAACCTCACCCTCCATCCGCACAAGCACCCCTACCACGTGCAATGGCTAAGTGACTAAGGATCCGTGAAGATCAAGCATACCGTATCGGTAACCTTTACTATTGGCCCTTACAAAGATACAATGGAGTGCGATGTTGTTCCCATGACGGTTTTCCATATGCTACTTGATCGACCATGGCAATTTTACAAAGGTGATCTACATGATGGCCAGTGGCAGAGCTTCAGCCCAGGCTTCGGCTGTTAATATCCTTTGAGGTCTACCAAAAAGGATTAGTCTAAATAATATTTTCTTGGGCAAATTCTGGTCCAAACAGGCGCATCTAAACCTTAACCAGGCTCAACTATGAGGCAGGCTCCGCCACTGATGATGGCTGCACCAATGTGTACACCTTCAAATGGCTTAACAAGACTTGTGTGTTGTAATCGATGACTCCTAGCCAAATAATTGCGGACAATGCAAAGGATTTAACGAGGGCGCAATCCACAACACAAATTTATGAGAAGAGTGGTAAGCACAGAGAACCACCTCATAGAGATTGAGAGCCACAAGCCTACCTTGAGTGGAAAAACTAAGAGTGTTCTTCTTGCCACCAAAAGTGAGATGAGAGATGTGAGGAACAACCCATCCATTTTGCATTATGTCCTCATTTGCAAGGGACTAGCACAAGGAACTAATGACTTGACAAATATTCCTCCCTCTTTGATGATTGTCTTGCAGGAATTCAAGGATGTGTTTCTCGAAGAGCTCCCACATGGACTACCTCCTCTTCGCAGAATCGAGCATCACATTGACCTCATACTCGGCGCACCCCTTCCAAACCACACCGCCTACCGAACGAACCCGGAGGAGACGAAGTAGATCGAACGTCAAATCAACCAACTCGTCTCCAAAGGTTTGATCCAAGTAAGCACTAGTTCAAGTGTGGTAGCCGTGATTCTTGTTCCAAAATCGGATGATACATTGTTGTTATGCATGGACTACCGTCCAATCAATGTTATCACCGTGCGTTATCGACATCCCATACCACGTCTCGATGACATGCTTGATGAGTTGTATGGAGCCACTATTTTCTCAAAAATTGATCTTTGTAGTGGTTACCATCAAATACGCATGGCGGAAGGTGATGAGTGGAAAACCGCCTTCAAGAGTAAACTTGGTCTCTATGAATGGTTGGTCATGCCCTTTGGCTTATCTAATGTCCCATCCACCTTCATGCGCCTTATGAATCATATTTTATGTTCTCTCATTGGAAAAAGTGTTGTTGTCTATTTCGATGCTATACTTGTTTATAGCAAGTCACTTGAGGACCATGTTACACATGTCAAGGAAGTCTTGCAAATCCTTCGACATGAGAAGCTATATGCTAAACTTCCCAAGTGCACTTTTGCTAAAGACAAGTTATTTTCTTGGATTTGTCGTTTCTTCGAAGGGAATTGAAGTTGATGTTTCCAAAGTCAAGGACATACGAGATTGGCCCATCCCCACAAATGTGAGTGAACTCTGAAGTTTTCATGGGTTGGCCGGTTTCTATTATCACTTTGTGAAAGACTTTTCTACCTTTGCTTGTCCTCTCAACGAGTTGACCAAAAAGAATGTCACCTTCGTGTGGGTAAAGGCACAACAAAAAGCTTTTGATGATCTTAAAAAGAGGCTCGCCGAAGCACCTCTTCTTGCGTTACCGGATTTCACAAAAAACTTTTGAGATAGAGTGTGACGCTAGTGGTATTGGCATTGGAGGAGTCCTCATGCAAAATGGGCGTCCTATTGACTACCATAGCGAGAAACTTGATGGTGCTCGCCTTAACTATCCGATTTATGAGAAAGAGCTTTTTGCCTTAGTTCGTGTTCTTCAAGTTTGGCAACACTACCTTTGGCTTAAGGAATTTATCATACATTCCGACCATGAGTCGTTGAAATATCTCAAAGGCCAAGTCAACTTAAGCAAGAGACACGCTAAGTGGGTTGAGTTCATGGAATGTTTTCCGTACATTGTCAAGTATAAGAAGGGCAAAGATAATGTAGTCGTGGACGCTTTGTCTCACAAGCACACAAGACTTCTTACTCGACTAGAAATCAACGTGTTGGGTCTTGATGAAATCAAAACTTTGTATTCTATCGACCCGTTCTTTGGACGAATTTTCGCAAAGTGCTCCATTGACAAAGGAGTTGATGGTTTATATTTGCATAAGGGCTTTCTCTTTAAACAAAACAAGCTTTTCATTCTGAAGTCGTCTCTCCATCTTTTGCTTCTCCAAGAATCACGTGGTGGAGGCCTCATGGGTCACTTTGGCCATGACAAGACATTGGACATGCTTTCCACTCATTACTTTTGGCCCAAGATGAAGCAAGACGTAGAGCGCTACGTTCAACGATGCACAACATGTGTTCAAGCTAAGTCGCAAGCTAACCCTTATGGTCTTTATAGGCCATTGTTTATTCCTCATGCACCTTGGTCACACATTAGTATGGATTTTGTGTTAGGATTGCCTAGGTCTAAGCATGGTCATGACTCTATATTTGTTGTCGTGGATCGCTTTTCAAAAATGGCACACTTCTCGTGCCATAAGACCGACGATGCTTCACATGTTGCAAACTTGTTTTTCATGGAAATCGTCCGTCTTCACGGTGTGCCAAGAACAATCGTCTCCGACCGCGATGTCAAATTCATGAACTACTTATGGAAGACCCTCGTGGGCAAGCTTAGCATCAAGCTCCTCTTTTCATCCGCATCACATCCTCAAACCGATGGCCAAACTGAAGTTGTCAACTGAAGCTTCGGAACTCTCCTTCGTGTGTTGATCAAGAAAAACCTCAAAGATTGGGAGGAATGCATTCCCCATGCTGAGTTCGCCTACAATCATGCCAAGCACTCAACGACCAAGATGAGTCCCTTCATGATCATCTATGGTTTCGAGCCCCTCACCATGCTCAACATCCTACCGCTACCTCTTAATGAGCGCGCCAACATGGACATCGACAAGTGCGCCCAAGCTATGAAGAATCTTCATGAAGAAACAAGAGATAATATCGAACAACAAGTCCTTTGCCAAGCCTCAAGGTTAAACAAGGACAAGAAGGAGATGATCTTTGAAGAAGGTGTCCTTGTGTGGATACACTTGAGCAAGGATTGCTTCCCTAAGGAACGTGATTCCAAGCTCAAACCAAGAGGAGATGATCACTTCAAGGTCCTCAAGAGAATCAACAACAACGCCTACATCATCAACATTCCAACCTCCAAATACCTTGTGAGCAATACATTCAATGTCAAGGACCTCTCACCCTACCATGGAGATGTTGAAGATGATGCCCATGAAGAGTCGAGGACAACTCATTCCCAAGGGGGGAGCTGATGCAGCCCGTCCTGTGGACGCTCCTACATCTACACCACCAAGTCCCCCAAGTGGACCGATGACTCGTGCCCGAGCCAAGCTCCTCCAAGCTAAGGTGAATTCACTCCTCTACTCATGTGAATTTGACACATCGTTGGATGGCTCGATACTTCTTGCAAATACACTATGCATTCTCAGCTATGAAGCGCCAATGCATCACCAAGCCCCTATGGATGAAGTGCAAGGAGCATACCAAGGAGAAGCAGCTGCTGGAGCTCACACACCAGAGTCTCCGATCTGGCAGACCGGAATCTTCGGACTGGCACACCGGAATCTCCGACCGGTCTCCGGACCAGCCTCTAGACCGAGGCTCGCGGACAGTCTGATACTCCCTCCGGAGATGGACCAGAGACAGACCGGAATCTCCAGCCTGGATCGGAGTGTCTGGACCGCTACACCGGAGTCTCCGACCGAGCGTCGCTAGGCATGTAAAAGCCTTTGGGCCTTCAGCCCATGTACCCCTTAGTCCGTCCAGAATTTACCTTTTATCCCCAAAGTACCCTTAAATTAGTGGCTGACCTATATATAGTCCCCCACATCTATTGTAAACCCTAGGCTTGATATTTGGAATTAATGGACACCCCTTGTGGATCTATCTCGTTCTTGCCTCATGCTCCTTTGATAGAGGAGCACCAAATATCACAAACCTCATTGGAGTTTGCATCGTGCCTCCTGCGTTGTACAAGGCCTTGGCATCGGAGCCCCTTTCCAAGATGTCAAGACCTCACCAAGCCTCTCCCTCGCCGTGTTGGTTCGAGAGAGAGAGAGATCCCTGCCTGGCACCGATCCTAGGGATTGCACCGGATCGGAAGCCGTCGGTGTGAGCAATTGGCTTGTATCGTGTCTTCGTGGTGTGTGTTCATCGTGTTCTTCATGTGTGAGTTCACGATTTTCGCTCTCTCCCTCCCCCCCCCCACTCGCTCTGCCCCGATTTCCAAGGGATTCGTGAAAGATCGGGCCATCCCCGAGGTTAGCCCTCAACATCCCCTGTCTCCGATGCTTTTCAACATTGTCGTCGACATGTTGGCTATTTTCATTGCTCGTGCAAAGGCTGATGGCCAAGTAGGTTGCCTAGTACCTCATTTGGTAGAGGGAGGCGCCTCCATTCTCAAGTATATGGATGATACCATCCTATTTATGGAGCATGATTATGAAAAGACTGTTAATCTGAAGCTAATACTTTGCATGTTTGAACAATTGTTGGGTTTAAAGATAAATTTCCATGAGAGTGAAGTTTTCTGTTTTGGTAAAGCAAAGGAAGTGGAACATGAGTATAAGTATATTTTTGGTTATGAATCCGTTCTCTCCCTTTTTGGTATCTTGGTGTTCCTATCCATTATAGAAAATTAAGAAATTCTGAATGGGATCCTATAGAAGGACATTTTGTCTCTAAGATAGGTTGCTGGCAAGTCAAACTGTTATCCTAT
This sequence comes from Avena eriantha, assembly GCA_910589775.1. Classification (NCBI taxonomy): domain Eukaryota; kingdom Viridiplantae; phylum Streptophyta; class Magnoliopsida; order Poales; family Poaceae; genus Avena; species Avena eriantha. Next base: position 187,324,642 of record OU342746.1, on the reverse strand, counting down.
GAAGATCGGCTGGTCTTAATCAACTCGTTGTTGACTAGTTTACCCATATTTATGTTGTCGTTCCTAGTGATTCCTAAGGGGGTTAGAAAGAGATTGGATTTCTTTCGCTCTGGATTCTTCTGGCAGAGTGATGATAATAAGAAGAAGTTTAGGCTATCTAAGTGGAATATCATTTTCCGCCCTAAAGATCAGGAAGGGCTCGGCATAGAAGTACTTGAGATAAAAAATAGGTTTTTACTTAGCAAATGACTATTCAAACTCCTAAATGAGTAAGGAATGTGGCAGCAAATTCTCAAAAAAAAATATCTAGAAGACAAAACTTCTTCTCAAGTGGCTGCTAAACCTAAATATTCCCCTTTTTTGAAGGGTCTTATGCGGGTGAAAGATATGTTCTTTAGCGCGGACTTTTTCAAAATAGGATATGGCGAAAATGTTCACTTTTGGAAAGATGCTTGGTTAGGTAGTACATCATTAGCACATCAGTATCCGTCCTTATATAATATTGCTAATAGGAAAAATGATTTGGTTGCTGATGTTTTGTCGTGAACTCCTTAGAAGAAGTTTGACGGGCAATAAATGGACACGGTGGTTACATTTGTGTCGGCGACTAATGATGGTTCATCTTAATGATACTCCTGATTAATTTATTTGGAGACTCGCCAACACGGGGACATTTATAGTTAAATCTTTGTATCTTGACCAAATGAATGGTCATACAAGATATCTTCATAAGTATCTTTGGAAATTGAAAGTCCTGCTTAAGACTAAAATTTTGATGTGGTTCCTTAAAAACAAGGTTTTATTAACAAAAGATAACCTGGCAAACGGAATTGGCATAGCTATCAAAAATGTGTCTTCTGTGACTCTGTAGAGTCCATAGATCATATTTTTTTGTCATGTCCGTTCGCACGTATTGTTTGTCGCATGGTCTATTTTGCTTTTAACATCCCCCACCATCCAATACTACTAATATGTTTGGTAATTGGCTCAATGGGATCGATAAGACCACTAAGACTAGAATACGGATTGGTGTCTCGGCTTCATGTTGGTCCATTTGGGTGTCTAGAAATAATATAGTATTGAAAAACAATCGGGTACTAATTTCTTGCAGGTTATTCGTCTCGCGGTGCATTGGACTCAACTATGGTCTTTCCTCCTCCCGGTGGATCAGTGGGAAGGCATGCTTTCTGGATACAACCAGCTCCTGACAGTTGTTCAGGACTTCTTTTTTTGGGCTACATGTTGGCGGCATGCTAGTAGACTTCAGAATAGATAACTATCTGTTGCTTTTTATTTTTTAGATGGTTGATACATATATCGACCTTATCTGAACCATGATTGTAAGACTGCGATGATATTGGAATGTTGAAATAAAAGGGCTATGTGCATCTATTGATGCAGCCCATTTCAGAAAAAAAATTGTCTCAAACTAGATCTCATTCTTCTACCCTTTCCTACAAGGCACAGAAAACACTAACGTTTTCGCTCGGTTTCAACCACTGTCACTTTACCTGGGCACTGTGATGTTGAAACTTGCATATTTTCAAATGTCCTCGTTTCATCAGAATCTTGGAACAAGTGAAAACGAAGTTTTAACTCGTTTTTTCAGTGATCCTTGAGCACATAGTCCACGAGTAATAAGAAGCTAATATTGGGCTTAACGCTTAAGCCCGTGGAATAGCTATTTCGTCATGACGAACTTGTTTTCCAAAAAAAATCTTTTGTTTCTAGAACACAATGAAACTACGCCTAGCGTTTGTAGAGCTCGCTATAATGCATCACACAGAACTCCTTCTAGTAACTATAATCTCCACGTTTCATCCTGCCTTTCTGCTATGAAGTTCCTCTGGCATCTTTGGTTTCCATGTACGAGGCGCACATGTGTTGTTTCCCTTTTCAGACTGGGATGTAGCTCTACCACTGGCCGTACCTTGTGCTGAATGGTCCTCCCCCGAGCCGATGAGCAAACTGCACGACGGCCCTCCGCACGACTGAGTCCCACGTCTTGGCCATCCCCTCGATCGACCTAGGCTCCGGGAGTAGGCCGAGGGAGCGTCGAAATGCCATGTCCACCACCCTCGGAACCCCCATCTTCACTTCGCCGTCTCCGCCAAGAATCACCGGCGAGCTCATGGGATAATCACCGTGGACGAGCAGCTTCGTAGATATCTCAGACGCACAGATAATTTCCCTGAGTTTCGGTGCAAGCGACACAGCGTTGTAGGAGAGCTCGATCATGGTCGACCCGTCCGCCCCTCCAGCAGCGTCGTCCCCGTGGATCTTGATCTCGGTCTCGACTAGCATGTTTGACGTGGCTCTGATCTCGTCCAGAACGCTGCCATACGTTTTCCGCTTCTTCTGGCAGCTTTTCCCGCTGGATTCATCACCAAACCACATCCGGCTGCTGCTGCCATCCATGGTGTCCGACGACGTCGTGTGGTGGAAAGCGCGCTTCAAGTTCACCCCCATATCACTGGCCAGGCTGTGAATCGCCGCCGGTGATAAAGACCTCAATGCGTTGAGTCCGCGCTTGATCTGCGCCGCCTCCATGCCGACCGGTCTTTCAGCTTCAACCCGTGCCGAGTCGTCCTCTGTTTCGGCGCACACCGGGTGGGCGCTGTGAGTTTGTTCCTGAGCCGGCGAAGCTCCAGCAGGTTCAACCCTCTCTGTCAGCTGGGGAATTGCTTCATCTGCTGGATGCCTTTGCTGTATTTCCTGTCTACATGTTGTACCAGTGAATGGAGGCGTATCTCCAGGAAGATTGAGAGCCACCCGTGATTCAGCTTCACCTCTCACCGAACTATCCTCTGCTTCACCTGTCAGGTGGTGGTCGCTATGGTTCTGTTGCTGGGTGGGTGGAGTTCCAGAGGAGCTTCTTGCGAAGAATGCGACAAGGCCTCGGCTGCATGTTGCTCATGATGATTCTGCTGGCTATCATCTGTGGCACCACCACTGATGTTTACGCCCTGAGGTGGCTGTGGCTCGCGGCAATTCTGCGACTGGCGTTTCGCAGCATTACGGGCTTTCAATCCCCTGTAAGAAGTCACAAAACCATGTATGTCGGTTTGCCACTTGTCCAACCGATCCTTGGCTCCCTCGGGTATATTGGCTTTCTGAGTCTGTAGGAAGCTCAACGCTGCTTTGACCCTTCCTATGGTATGTGCGTATTTACATGGGGCTGCTTGCTCTTTATTAGGTAACGACTCTAGCTGCCTGTTTGCTTTGGCCTGAAATTGTTCCAGTACTCGGACGAAATCCGCAAGTTCCGACAAGTGAGCATTCTTGAGGGATGTGATCCTGCGAAACATGTCCTCCCTGCAATCCACTTCCCCCGCCGGGTGAAAGTTCCCGGACTGCTCGTCGTTCTTCCGTCCTCCACACTGCCTAGCCTGCGTGATGGCGACATTGCCGTGCTGTCCGTTGTGTGTTTGGTAACTCTGCTGATGGTCAGCCCTAGCTTGCTGATGATTCATCCTTGGCTGTAGCTGCTGCGTAGAGTTCTGAATCTGATGGAGCTGCGCAACCGGTGCCGCCACTGGGGGGAGTTTTGCTGGCTGTGCTTGGTTAACCCTCCTGACATGCGTGTTTTGCTGCAGCTGAGGTGGTGGCCTTACAGGAAGAGGAGGATTCGTAGCTGGTGCCGTCTGCGGCGTCGTGGCCGCTGAAGAATTAGCTGCAACTGCATGGACAGGACGCATTTGGTGTCGTCCCATTTGCGCCTGTTGGTCTGAAGAAGCAGCCTGCACAGCCGGTTGCCCTTTCTGCTCAAGAGACAGCATCGTGCTGCCTATGGTCCTGAGGTAATCTTCCACGTTGTCGGCAAGGCTGAATACATTGGCCTCATAATCGGAAGCAACTTTGTGGCGGCGGGAATCGTCGGACTGTTGCCATCGGGGGATTTGGGACAGATTCTTCGCTCTGAACCAACACGAGACAGACATACGAGAAAGAATTAGACAGGTATCGTACCAAAGATAGAGAACAGTATTCACAGCAACGAAAAATCTTCACGAGAATCTACATTAACCAAAACTAAGTACTATCATCTACTGGTGTGGCATTCTGAAGCACATGAATTGCACATAGATCAAATCACTCTTCCGGGAGATCAAGAAAGATCAGAGACCAAAACAGACCGAAAGTGACAATCTCCCCGCAAGAAATTAACCCTAGGCTTATCTCGCCCGTATTAATTCATCAATTATTGGTTGCATACATAGTCTGCTCTTACTACGAAAACAAATCAGGGAGCAAATTTTGAGGGAGGCAGAGCAACGGGGGACGGATGAGAAGTACGAGCAGCACACGTACATCTTCTCGGTTACTCCGGCGCGGAAGTGAGGAGGTGTCTTCTCTATCCAGTGTGCGCCGGCGGCGGGCTGGGCACCGTTCTCCATTGACCGGACGAGGGGGAGCGAGTGTTGCCGCCGGGTGCCAGGCGCGCGCTGGCGATCGGAGACGACTCGATCTGGGCGGTGCAGGTCGAATTGATCGTGAGTCGTGAATTGCCGATGGCTTCAAACCGAAGGAAACGTGGAAATTTATGGGGACTGGGCGCAAAGTGCACGAGCCCTAAGCCTGAGTTGTAGGCGAACTCGGAACAGTTCTTCTAAACGGAAAGTTTTAGAAGTCGGTGGCTTTGGGTTCTTCGTATACGAGGAAACTGCTCCCGACGCTCACGCGATTTGTACCCTGATTTCGCTTAAGTTTCTCAACGGTGGGCTCGGCCCGTTTATGCCCGAAGCTTTTTTTTTTAGGTACGTTTATGCCCGAAGCTAGTACACGATGGGAAACATGCCGAGCATAGCGTTCAGCCTCGCGTTTTTTCTTCGTGACCTGAGCGTTCCTTACAGTTTCAGGTCTGCACGTAGGTACGTGTTCTATTCTAACGATTTTTTTTACTCTCTCCGATACAAATTAGTTTACTCAGATTTGTTTAGATTCGAATGTATCTAGACTTATTTTAATGCTGTATTCATCCAAATATAGACAAAATTAAATCAATTAATTTGAATCGGAGATAGTATTTTTTTCTCTTCATATGTTTCTTCCGCTCTCTTTTCCTTGTACTTTTCCTATTTTTAAGTATTGTTTTTACTTTTTGTTCTCTATGATGTACATTTTGTTCCTAGATATATAAAATATGTTTCTCTTATTTTCAGAAAATTAGTTTCACAAAGGATTTCTTCTGAATGTTTTCTGATTTTTTTTCCAAAGTGCATAATTAATTGTTCATTTATTGGTTCCCCTTTTTCAAAATTAGCTCCACAATTTTGTTCCTAGGTTCTTTTTTTTTGTTTCTTAGGATGTTCCTTTTTTGCCCTTCATGTATAATTATTTGTTCCTTTATTCAAAAAGATTTGTTCATACCACTAAAATTTGTTCCTAGATGCACTTTTTGTTTCCTGTGATGTATTGTTTTGTTCCTAGTTTCACGTGTAGTCGTCTTGCAAACTTTTTCTGATGTATATCTAAAATTCTCGTTCAAAACATAGTCGTGATTTTGTTCCATTTAGTCTAGTTTGGTTCCGCTTGTGCAGATGTGATTTTGTTTTGTGGACCCTAAAATGTTGTTCCTCTATTACTCGCAAGTCACACGCAGAGCGCATGTGGGCAGTGTCCATGCAAAAAGAGCTAGAGATGTACGCGTGTTTTAATGCCAAGAACAAGGACATGCATGCACAATCGCCATTCGCCTTTTACGTTCGCCTTTTACGTTTCCCTTTTTAATTGTTAGAGCATCTCCGTTCCTTCGCTGATTCCAGACTGAAATCCGGCGCTATTTTGCGCCGGACAAATGTAATTTTCGGCCTGCGAGTGGCTTTTTCCCCACTTGCGTTCCTAGGCAAGTCTTCACGTTTGATCGAAATTTAATCAAATACGGCAAAATTTGGACGAATATAAACGATTTTAATTAAACAACGGCGAGTTCGTACAATAGTTGGCCAAATTCGGACATGTACCCGAATTTTGGCCAAATTAGGATAAACCAAAAACTAAAACAGTAAAATAAAATGACGATGCCGATGCAGACGTCGTCTCACATGCCAAAGTGGCGATAGAAGTTGGTGTAGTCGGGATCCGCCATGCCGTTGTTGTCGCCATCATCGTCGCCCGGCGTCTACGGGGGGCCGCGAGCTGCCCTGGCCTGGGTCGCCGTACCTCCACGGCTGGTAGGAAGGGCCGGTGTCATCGTCGTCGTCGTGGACGACAAGGGCGCGCCCAAGTAGGCGGGCTCAAGGCGGGATCGCGGCGCTCTCTGGCACGATGCTCGGCCTGCTCCTGCAGACGCTGCATGCGCCGTGCCACCTCCTCCTCCTAGTCCGCCCTGGACCAGGCGAGGATGTTCGACTCCGTAGACGGCGACGGCGGCGCGGCCTCGCGCAGAGAACGCTCGATTGCCATTTTCATGGCGAAGGAGTCCTCGTCGACGACGACGCCCCAGTCTGCGGGCTCATGCTTCGGCTGGCGAAGGGGAATCCGCTCGGTCGGCGGCGCCGCGTGTGGGGCTCGTTGATGACGATGCCGCGCGCGCGTGTCCTCGGCGGCGAGGTCCTCGGCGTGTCGGCCTCGCGCTTGGGAGGCCGAAAGAACTCGCCGCTGTTGTGCGGCGACTACGCAGGAGTTGATGCCGAAGAGCTCGACGCGGAGGAGGAGACGGAGAGGCTGGCCATCCTCCTGGGCGCCCAGCTCGCCAGAGGTTGGCGCCCGCGGCGAGGGGCGGCGCCGGGGAGCGCGGGAACCCCAGTCGGGGGTTGTTGCCGGTGTGGATGTGCTCGAGGACGGCCTCGAGCGTGCGCCTCGGCGCGCTCCACCATCGGTAGCGGCTCGCCGCGTTGTTGCGCTTTGGCGACGAGCCTGGAGGACCCGGGTGCGTGGCCAGCTCGGCGAGGCGACGCTCCTCGAAAACGTGCTCCCAGCACGTGAGGTTGCCGGGGTCCTCGGTGAGCTCCGGATCCGGCATCGCCGCGATGGCGGCCTGGATCTCCTCCACCATCTCGTCGTCCGTCGGTACCGGCGGCACTGGTATGCCGCCGGTGCTAAGCCTCCACCTGGGGGTAGCGGAAGTCCGGCGGCGCCATATACCTGGCGTCGTGGAGCATCTGTAACGCCCCAGTTTTAGCTAATCTTAAAATAGGATTTTTTTTTGTGCATTCATGAGCATCATTATTTTGTTAAGAAATAAAAAATGCATGCAAAGAAATAAAGTTAAACCCTAAAACCTATTTCCTTCTCTCTAGAATCAATTCAAAAGATGTTTTGAATTTTCGAAAAGATCAAAAGTATGGAACCAAAATGGTTATAATGGGTCCCATAGTATTTTTAAATGTTTACAACAACCTCTGGTATTTTGAAAATACTCAAAACAGAAAATAAATTGAAAATACAAAAGAGAAAACAAGAAACAGAAAAGAAAAAGGTTTTACATAAAAAATAGAAACTCTAAGCAATTCTGGGCGCAGCCCAAACTCCTCCCTCTCCTATCTGTCGCCCACGCGTAGTACCCACCAGCCTCCGCGCAACCTTTCCCGCAGCCCAGCCTGGCCCATTTGTAGCCTACCCCTGGCTCGTACCGCTTCAGCCTCATTTGTCTGTCGTCGTCTTCGTTCCCAACGAAGAACCACCTCGCTATCGTCGCCTCCGCCACTCGTCTGCGCCACAATTCCCGCCAGCGCCATGATGACCGCTACCGACGCGCCGACGTCTACAAGATCCTCTGCCACCGCCACAAACGAACCCTAGCTTCCTTTTCTCTCGTTTTCCCCCTCTTCGGCCCGAACCATAGCCGGACCCCGCCGTCAATCGCCACCGTCTCCGGCGTCCCCTCGCCCAGCTGAGGTGCCTACGAGCTCCGACTCGCTGTCCTCGGTCTCCATGTCGAAGCGCGCATGCCGGGAAGGCCCCACCTCGCTGGAATCGAGCTCCTCCTCACCGTCGGCCACCGTCGTTCATGCCATCGATTCTCCTCCGCCCGTCCTCCTCTGGCCACGACGCACCCTCCATCGTCCTCCTAGTGAGCCGCTGGTGCTCGTGCACTACTTCTCCTTTTCCCTCTCGCCCCCTGTCGCTCTGTCGCCGTGCACCAGCCGCCGCCGCTGCTCGCTGTCGTCGTGTCGCCGTCTCCGGTGACTATTTCGGAGCGGCTCCACCAGTTTCTTGCTCCCCGTGTTCGCCCGCGTCGATTGCCCCACTCCCGCAGCCCCGCGCGCTCTCCAGCGTCGCTGCCGGCCACCGGCTGCCGCGCAGTCGTGGTGACATGGTGCTCACGTGGCTACTGCGTGGTGCCCGCGTGGCACAGGTCCCACCGGTCAGCCTCTATGGCTAGCCTCTGCCCCGGTGAGAAAAGATTAGGGTTAGGACATGCTGACGTCAGCTATGTGTCATGCTGACGCAATAAAGAGTTTTAATTGTTTTAATAGTTTCAGAAAAACGTTTAATATTGTAAAATCAATAACTTTATTTCTGTAAGTCAGAAAAATACAAATAATATATCTAAATGTTCAGAAAAATTAGATCTTTACAATAGACTCAAAATCATGCATTGTTAAGCAACTTAAATGACAAGATTAATTAGAAAACTAAATCAACCCCTCACAGGTGTTCCAGGGTTCCCCTGTCCTAGGGTTTGTACCCTTCAGACCCTGTTTAAAATAACCAAGCATGCCCTAGGGGTACATTTCAATGCTATTTAACCTGTCATATCATCATCCTTGCTTGAGCATTGCATCGATGCCATGTATTGCTTGTTGTTTCCCCATTCTTTCTGGTGTTTGCTTATTCCCGGTAGAATACGATATCGAGATCGAGATCGAAGACCGAGATCAACACCATCGAAGATCGACGAACAATACTTGACCAACTATAATCAAGTCAAGTACAAGGCTTCTGGAGATCTATATCTGGGTATCAACAAACAAGGAAAGCATAGCCCCACACATGATATAATCGTATGCTTTCAAAGTATTTCATTCCTACCGTGTGCATACGATTCTACCGTGGTCTTTTATTGATAGATAGAGTATCCTATCCGTTGCATTACTCCCTTGAGCTTATATTACCTGATCCACTCCTCCTAGCATAACTAGGTTTGGCTTGTGTGCACAGCTAGAGCTTATCTGTATCTTGCTTAGCCATGCATAGCTGTTAGTGCTGGTTCATCCAGAAGATGTACCAAATGCAGAGAATCTAGTATGACAGGAGAACGAGGTATACTGATGAGGTAAGATCTGTGGTAAAGGTTAAACATGCTAAGGCTTGTATGGGAGGCCACGGTGGGATGTGGTTTTTGTAGTCCCATGCTCGCCACTACTAAGACCCGAGTTCCTGCCTTTGGAACCGAGACAAGCGTACAACCACACGGGGCCTAGAAAACCTCACGAGTAACTAGCTTGCCTAGTAGATTCCATGAGTAACATAGTTCGGCGTTTCATTCGACATATGTATAGAAAACGTTTTGAAAGATTTGGCGGGTGAAGGTGCATCATAACATGTAGGTAAGCGTGGCCGGGGTTGCTTGGGGTAGATGGCGCCCCTGGTAAACCAACCCTGACTCACATCTCTAGGGACCGGCTTCGGGATTTGACCCGTTATGGCGGAACCATCCTTAGGGCGTGACTCATGGTCTCGACAAAAGAAAGGTAAAGGTCGTGTCCAACCACCCTCTGCGGCCTTCCAAGGAAGAGGGTTAATGATCTGGCATTAAGAGTCGGTTGGTACGTGTGGATAAAGTTGTACACCCCTGTGGGGTTAAATCTTTTCGAAAAGCTGTGTTCACGGTTATGAATGCTTGGTGACCGAATTCTAAGATCATAGAGAACATGAACATAATCGTAAAACTTGGCAACTAATGTTTGTTAAGGATGCTTCCTCATGGGTACGAGGGGATGATCCTAGTTGTGAGATGAGGATTACTTTGGTGGATATCAAGATGATGATCAATTCTTCGGAGATGTCGCTCTCTTATCCCCTTTTAAAATATTGTGATTAGACGAGCTTCTTCTCTCCCTCTGGTTTTACAAACAAAGCTGGCTTTATACAAAATAACCCCACCAGCCATAAGTCTTGCGGAGTACACCCTGTACTCACCCTTGCTTTGTTGATACTTTTGTAGCAGAATAAATGTTTCCCTGAAGAAGAGTTCCATATGACATCAACACCGACGAGTAGCTTGGGGTTCCCAGCCGACAGCCTGGAATCTATGGGTTGGGACGTCATCGTTATGCTTCAGGCCTCTTAGGCCATTTGTTAAGTTTGCTATACTTAATAGTATAATTTGCCTTCCGTTGTTTGATGTTTGTGGTCAGTGACCTCTGCTTGTAATATTTTGGTTCTTCCCTCAGTTATGAGCTTGCTGTAATAATTTTTGTGTCGCAGGGTTACTGTTGTGTTACCGATTTCTCACTGGATATCCTCGAGTTCTGGGTTAAGCTTATGTCAGGCTAAGGTCTGGATTTTTTAACCCTAATCCCGGGGGTGTCATAGTTCTTGGTATCGGAGCAGTACCGACGGTAGGAAAACCTTGCTATTGGTCGATGTTGAGTCTAGTGCTTGAAAAAAAACTATTTCAAAGATGAAAAGTATTTGCGAAAACTATATTATGCTTCTTTTTCTCCTTATCTAGTTTCGCTCTAACTCTAGGTCATCTTATCGTGTTTGACTTTGGAAAAGTTTTGATATCTCTTCTAGTCTTTCAAAAATTAGGTGCCTTCTTGGAATGTCGTTTCTCAGACAGTTGACCTAGTGTAGAGTTCTCTAGAGTTGTGTGTTGTGAATTCCTTGTTTCCCTTTGCTCTGATTCAATCGAGAGATTCCTTTCTATCGTGATCTCTTTATCTTATGGGTCCACAACATCATGTTGATGGTTCCACAGTATTCTGTTCTAGGTCTCAAGGTTTCCTTTTGCCTTGTGTGCCTCCTTTTTGTTTGTTTAGGTACTCCAGAAGTTCTTTCTTCTCTTGGAAGCTACCTTGTGATTGCTATCTTGCAGTGTATGTTGTGTCACTCAAATAGTAGTAACTTCTTTCTCGGGTTTTAACCCTCGGACTTGAACTGAAGATCCCGGATTGTACTGGATTCTGGTGTTGCGAATCTTGTACATGAAGCTGATCTTTAACCCAAGGTCCATTCCATTGTCCCCTGTTGTTAATGTTCAAACATTACCTCAGTATGGTTGGTACTACAATTCTAGCCTTTAACTTGTGGTCTTTGTTGCGATTGAATTGTGACAGCTAAGGACTTCCCTTACCACTAGCTATGGCAGATGTTCTTTAATGGAACCAAATAGATCACGACAAGAGTACTCCTCGTGAGTCTCGCATCTATACTCATGACTCTGCCACACCTTACCTCTTTTGTCAATTGGTTTTCGGAAGAATGATAAACTATGCATCCACATCTCGGGATTCCCTCCTGAGCATGTTCTTCTTCCCTTGTTGTTTCCGACCTTTGTCTACCAGTTGGTAGCCAAGTAGTAATTTGCATTGGTGTCTCCCGATGCAAGATACTCTTGTAGTCCGTCATGACAAACCATATCGGGATGTCAGGAGAAACAAACTCTAGTACCTTGTCATATCTAGGACCAGGTCAAAGTGTTGTAATCCGCAGATTAGGAGGCATGAATAGCTTCTATCTGTTCTACCTAAGAGTATCACACTCTTTTATACTAAGAGGTTGTGCTAAGTTTCATGACCCCTTAATGAAGTGATGCTCTCACACATATTTACCCACCCTTCTTTCAAGCTTTCACGCTCGTGAATGATGCGTGTGCATAATGACGTGGCCATCTGAGATTCCTAGCAACTTTTATTGCTTAGAACTTCAAGGACATTTGTGTCATCTTTAGCGTGATTGGTTAACCCTATCACTAAGCAAAGGATGATTGTGCTACCAAGTCCGTTAGTCCGCTAATTCCGATACACTCTCATCAGTCAAAGAGTTAGGCTTGTGCCCAAGCTCTAAGACTATGTCTTCTTGCCTTACCAAGCAAGTTTCCTCTCAAACTAGGTGACATAACGGTGGTCCGTGATATTCTAGAAGTCTACTAGAAGTATCACCATGTTGCCACATGACTGTGTTGTCAAGTTCTTGAGCAAGCAAGTTCTCTAAATTGCTCCTTTCTCCAAGGATCCATTTTGGATACCCTTGAACTAGTTGGTTGAGCTTACACAACAACTTGGAGAGTTGTAAGACAAAAGTTCTATCTAACTTAGTTTATCTAAAGGGATGTTTAGTGTTGTTCATGTTGAGGAAAGATAGTGTTTCCTTCATGGATATGTTATCTTCCCCCGCCTTTGATTTGATCTAGGTTATCGTCAAATCAAACTCAGTTCCAAGGACTATCTTGATGATGCTCCTCCTTGTGATGTTTCACTTGAGTACATATTCATGTTCTTTGGTCTAACCAATACTCTGACTTGTTCAAGTAACATATGAGTTCATCCAAATGGAGTATCTTGATAAGTTTGTTGTTGAGCCCATCAACAATATCCTTATTTTCTCCATGTTAGACTTGATTCATATGGAACATTTGGCATTAATGTTGGAAAACTTTGTAAGAACCTTCTTCGTGATATCTCGAAGTACATGTTTTGGATGTTAGAAGTAACCTTCTCCAATTCACGTGCAAATGTAGAAAGATGTCGCCGTGGATTTGAGTAAAGTTAACTCCGTATCTTAAGGACAAAGTTGTATTTTGTTGCAGGTACTTGATGTATGAGTAGTCGTCTTTTGACAAGTTGTTAATACATGAGTCTAGCAATCTAGCTCAGTCTATTGGAGCTTGACACTGAAGTCCATGTCTTGAGAATCTAGTAACTTTACCTTTGTGGTAAACGTTGCAAGCTTTCTATTCGGACACGCTGAGTCTGAATTATCTTTTCACCTAACCAAATATGAATCTCAAGCAGATATGATGGTTGGTGTTCTTCAAGGTTTTGACATTTGTGTCTTTGTAAATCCGACAAGATTGATGTAATGGTTGACACCACTAGTATAAAGACCTATTGTCACATTCTCTTGAATCAGCATTCAACAACCACTCTTCATGAGGCACCTTCTATGATTCATTATAGGAGTTGTGCTTATGTTTCCTTTGTATCCGAAGTCTAACCTTTACTTAATATTTGGTGTCTCGAACATTAAGGAGAACATTTAAAGTAGTGTTGCTAAATGTCTCTCGGTCAATCCTCTAGACCCTTTATGTTGGCAAGCATCCCGTTGTGCCAAGTATTTGAAGTCTGAGAATGAAGTTTCTTTTTCCTCGTGTCCTCAGGAATCTTCTTAATTATCTGGTGGTGTAAAGTGATATCATGATCTTTGGCAAAGATTTTGATAAACCTGGATGAATAAAGAGTTTCCTTCGTATATCGATCATGTTCACATAGTGACTATGATTTTGGTAATCAGAAATTCCTCTTGTTACATGTTCCTTATGACTCTTACGAGTCCTCGCCACAAAACACCTTTCCATCTTAACCTTCGATTGAAGGAAGAGTGATCCTTCTGTATCAAAGGTAGTTCAACAGCTTGGTTACCTGTATCTCTATATCCCTAGAAACTCTACTTAAGCCACCTAGTAGAGTTTCGTATTTCGAAGTCTGTGGTCATGTTCTTTCTGTTGAAAGCTTTTCTCTTCAAAAGTTTAAACTCTTCTAAAACTCCATGGTCTCAATCCTTATGAAGACCAGTTATCTGTTACCTTGAAACCTTCTCCTCTTGCTTCCTCCTTTACCTTGATGTGTTTCATGTTTGTCATTTCAGAGTTGTTTTGAACACTCCTTTTACGAGTTGACCATGAGATACTCTGTGTGTTGTTAGTGTGCTTCCCTCTTATCCTTAGAGTGGCCCTGTTTCTCTGTCTCTCTTCCTACCTTTAGAATCTCGGGTCGAGATTCTCGTAAGGGGGATAGAGCTATAATGCCCCAATTTTAGCTAATCTTAAATTAGGGTTTTTTTGTGCATTCATGAGCATCATTATTTTGTTAAGAAATAAAAATGCATGCAAATAAATAAAGTTAAACCCTAAAACCTATTTCCTTCTCTATCTAGAATCAATTCAAAAGATGTTTTGAATTTTGAAAAGATCAAAAGTATGGAACCCAAATGGTTATAATGGGTCCCATCGAGATCGAGATCGAGATCGAGATCAACACCATCGAAGATCGATGAACAATACTTGACCAACTATAATCAAGTCAAGTACAAGGCTTCCGGAGATCTATATCTGGGTATCAACAAACAAGGAAAGCATAGCCCCACACATGATATAATCTCATGCTTTCAAAGTATTTCATTCCTGCCATGTGCATACGATTCTACTATGGTCTTTTATCGATAGATAGAGTATCCTATCTGTTGCATTACTCCCATGAGCTTATATTACCTGATCCACTCCTCCTAGCATAACTAGGTTTAGCTTGTGTGCACTGCTAGAGCTTATCTGTGTCTTGCTTAGCCATGCATAGCTGTTAGTGCTGGTTCATCTAGAAGATGTACCAAATGCAGAGAATCTAGTATGATAGGAGAACGAGGTATACTGATGAGGTAAGATTAGTGGTAAAGGTTAAACATGCTAAGGCTTGTATGGGAGGCCACAGTGGGATGTGTTTTTTGTAGTCCCATGCTCGCCACTACTAGGACCCGAGTTCTTGCCTTTGGAACCGAGACGAGTGTACAACCACACGGGGCCTAGAAAACCTCATGAGTAACTAGATTGCCTAGTAGATTCCATGAGTCACATAATTCGACGTTCCATTCAACATATGCATAGAAAACATTTTGAAAGATTTGGCGGGTGAAGGTGCATCATAATAGGTAGGTAAGCGTGGTCGGGGTTGCTTGGGGTAGATGGCGCCCCTAGTAAACCAACCCTGACTCACATCTCTAGGACCGGCTTTGGGATTTGACCCGTTACGGCGGAACCATCCTTAGGGCGTGACTCATGGTCTCGACGAAAGCAAGGTAAAGGTCGTGTCCAACCACCCTCTGCTGGCCTTCCAATGAAGAGGGCTAATGATCTGGAATTAAGAGTCGGTTGGTACGTGTGGGTAAAGTTGTACACCCCTGCAGGGTTAAATCTTTTCGAAAAGCCGTGTTCACGGTTATGAACGCTTGGTGACCGAATTCTAAGATCATAGAGAACATGAACCTAATCGTAAAACTTGGCAACTAATGTTTGTTAAGGATGCTTCCTCATGGGTACGAGGGGGTGATCCTAGTTGTGAGATGAGGATTACTTTGGTGGATATCAAGATGATGATCAATTCTTCGGACATGTCGCTCTCTTATCTCCTTTTAAAATATTCTGATTAGACGAGCTTCTTCTCTTCCTCTGGTTTTACAAACAATGTTGGCTTTATGCAAAATAACCCCACCATCCATAAGTCCTGCGGAGTACACCCTGTACTCACCCTTGCTTTGTTGATACTTTTGTAGCAGAATAAATGTTTCCCTAAAGAAGAGTTCCGTATGACATCGACACCGACAAGTTGCTTGGGGTTCCCGGCCGGCAGCCTGGAATCTATGGGCTGGGACGCCATCGTTATGCTTCAGGCCTCTTAGGCCATTTGTTAAGTTTGCTATACTTAATAGTATAATTTTCCTTTCGTAGTTTGATGTTTGTGGTCAGTCACCTCTGCTTGTAATATTTTGGTTCTTCGCTCAGTTATGAGCTTGCTGTAATAATTTTTGTGTCGCAGGGTTACTGTTGTGTTACCGATTTCTCACTGGATATCCTCAATTTCTAGGTTAAGCTTATGTTAGGCTAAGGTCTGAATTTTTTTTAACCCTGATCCCGGGGGTGTCACAGTATCCTCGCCTCCCACGGTTGGAGCGTGCGCCGGCCGAAGCCGTTCGCCGCCGCGGGGTCACCGGGGAACCTCTCCGCCGTCTCCTTTCGCCGGAGTTCGTGGTGGTGTGAGAGGGCAGTGTGGGCGTGCTTTATAGGCTGACCTCGGGTGGCGAAGGTGGGAGGGGTGTAGCGGCGTGGTGCGAAAAGGTGAAACGGTGGGAATCCAAGGCGGCGGTGGCGCGCCATTACGCCGATGCGTGGTCGACGAGACGGGCAGTTAATGTCTCGCGGTCCTTCGCGGGAGCCGAGGCGGAAGGATGATGATGACCGGCCTCCAGTCGCTGACTGGGCGGGTCCACGCGCCGAATCGTTTTTGTCCCGTCGAGTTCGCTATGTCCGTTGTTCCCAGCGCGTTCTCGTCGCCCTGGGAACATCCTGGGATCTCCGGACGTATTTTGGGTCGAATCCGGACGAAACCGGCATCCTGGGAATGCGGCTGGGCCAATTTTCGGCGTCTAGACGAAAAATACTCCCTAGGATCGGTCTGCTGGGAACCCGAGTGGAGATGCTCTTACAAAGTCATGCACCGGCAATGCACACGATGTGTTGTCACTTCTCATGGACCTGACAGAGGAAGTATTCAGCCGTACGAGCGTTGTGTTTTATTTTGAATGAGGAGCGTCCTCGAAGGGACGAGGAAGCTTCACATTAATTCCAAGCGGTGGATGTACAAGAAGTTACAAAGGACCCCGTGAAATAAAAAATAATACATAGGCCCCTGATATTTGCAGAAAAGACCTCACTAAATGATGAAAAACAACAAATCGATCTTTCTCTTTCTCCACCGCCGAGCCGGAAGTCAGACATACCACCGTCAAACTCGGAAGCAGGGACAAAACCACTTGCTTCCGTGTAGACGTGGAATGCGGCCGCTGACCTCGAAAGGGGCCTCACCGAGGAGGTTGAACAATTGCCGGGACCCTTTGTCGGCTTCTGGATAGGCCATATTCTGGCCTTGGATGTCAGACCCCTATCACCTGCCGTCGAGTTGGTGCTCGAAAAAAATCGCTTGCCAACTCCACTACTACCCAATCGACGCCTCCAAATTCCGCAACCATTGCGCCTGCTGGAGGAAGAAGAGGACATGACGAGCAAAAGGGACCTGCAGCAGAGGGTTCTTTACTGGCGCCGGAAGGCGGAAGTGAAAGTCGGCCTGCTGTCAGACTCACCACTCCTGCCACGGGTGGGAGTAGGCAGGCGTAGAGAAGCGGCCCAAGAAATAACCCCACAAGCAGGCTTATTCAACCAGTAGCGGACAAAGGTCACTGCTGAGGAACTCCCCCATGGAGCTCTAAAGAACGACGAGATCAACCACTCCAGCGGCATTACTGCACCGCCGATAGGATAGCTGCTGCGAATCCTCATCCACGCGCGCATGCGCCTCTCCCCCTCCCCACTGAGGCCGGCCAGGAGATGTACAGGAGGCCTGAACGAGGAAATTGCTGATGCAAAGGACATCGCGGCAGAATCCCACTCCCCCTTGCCGCCTCGGCCGGCCGAGAGTAGGACCAGAATGCTGCAACACTCAACCGTGTGCCTCCCACACTCACCACCATGGCCGGCCAGTGGAAGCTCCACCGTATGCATCAGCAGATCAGGCCAGTACCAAACTTTCCCAAATCCCCCGTCACCATGACGGTCAGATGTGGGAGCGGCGACACAGACAGCCCAGCCCCAAGAACCACCACGCTTATTTGACAAGATTCGGAAGATATTGCCTCCACTTGTTTCTCTAGCCACAGGAGCAAGACGAAGAAGCAAATCTTCCATGGACCAACACCGCGCGCAGGCATGGCCACCACCCCAAATGGCATAACGCCTGAACCCCGATGTGGAGGTGGCGATGTACTTTGCACCAGAGAAGATGACGAAGCCCAACAGGATCCGCGATTGCGAGACAGAGAGGGAGGTGAGTTACATCAAGAATAGAAAATTGGCGGCAAAGTTCGGCTAAAAACATAACCTCGAAATAAATAAAAAGAAAATGATCGCCAAATAAATATAAATGAGGAAACTTCCCCAAGCTTATGCTTTTGCAAGCCCTTTAAATCATTGTGGTGGCAGGAAAAAGTCGTTACTCCAGTTCGCAAATTGAGTTGATAAATTACTAGTTGTTCCTCGGAGGTTCAATGAGAGGCTATGCATCCTCTTCACAGTCCCTCCAAGTTCTTGGAAGTCTTGGTATGTAGCGAACCGGGTTAGTGGCTGCTCCTCTTGATAAGGAACTTCTTAGTCCTCATCCTCATCCAGAATCTCCTCCTCGGGTTGGTGTTGCTCAACCTGCAAGTCATATAGCAAACGGCCTTCCTCGATAGAGAAAAGACCATTAGGCATAGGAGCGGGGTAGAGACACCCAGCTCCAGCAATATGCAAGTAATAAACACCACCTCTCCCAGTGAGCATTCTACAAGCCTTTAAAGTAGAGAAACCAACACGTCGCTCACCTAGCACATGTTGCAACTCACCTAGGTCGATACCTAGGGCAATGGCAAGCACGGTGACGATGCTTCCACATGTGATTGGTCCTTGGCTTTGGGAGGATTGGTGCTCCAGGTAGCGCACAAGGATTGCGCCCAAGTTGAGTGACAAGTCGCAGTTGTTGTAAGCAGCTTTTGCAAGGACTAAGATGTCCTCCTCATTGAGTCTCGTGAACTCATTTCATGCATGCAAGGTATTAGCAAAAACATAGAACAAATAGCGAATTGCAGGATGTTGAATATTCTTCCCCTTGCTCACTCTAGAAGTGAAGCTCATTCTATTGTAATATTGTTCCGGAGAAGGGTCTAAGCCAGTAAAGGATGCACGCAAGTCATTATCATTATTGTTTGGAAAATTAAAGCATGCGCACCGTTCATCTAGTGTTAAAGTGTAATTGTTGTTTCTAAGTCGGAAAGAAATCGTGTCCTCTCCATGCCATAGTTTAACGGTGCTTTGCAAAGAACTTAAAAATTCAAGAGTTGACCGGCGATAAGTAGGAACATCATTGAATACAAAGTTTTGCAGGCTAACCCTATTGCAAAATAAATTAAAGTCATTAGAAATACCGAGTTGGTTCAATATAATAGGGCAAGCCCACTTGGTGGCCTTCACTTCTCGGTTCTTGATCTTATCGAAGAGATCATGTTGGAGCTCATTCCTGAACCGTATCCCTATGCGTTCTTGAGCGACAGCCCGAGAAATGGTAGCGGCGACACGAGCACGAGTTTGACTCCTTGTATTCATCATCTAAAATAATAAAGAAAGAAAAAAACAAAACTTTTTGATATAACAGTAATAAGTATAACATATTCCTCATCATAGCACACTAAAGAATCCCCTCAAAATAATAATCTAGACAAGAGAATCATGTCAATTAGTTCATAGTAGGTCTCACCCTAGATTGATAATGATGATAGATTGAAGATGAATTTGTAAAAAGTAATTAGAGGATCAGAGGAGAAACATACCATAGATCACTTGTGTGTGAGAAAATCGAACGAAATTGAGTAGATATGAAGATCCCTTGAGGTTTTGATAGAGTTTGGAGGTTGAAGAGAGAAAAGGGATGGAAGTTTTGGGGTTTGAGGTACCTTCCTGTGGCGTTTTTGTGGTCGGACGCTACTATACGGGTAAACTATACAGCCAGAACAATGTGTTCCTGCCGTATAGTTGGTCTGCCATCAAAAATTTAGGGTTTCCACTTGGTGGCGCAACTGTATGGCCAGAACTATACGGCCGGAACAATTTATTCCCGCTATATAGTTGGTCGTTAAACCCTCTGTACCTGGAAAACAAATTGTACGAAAGCATCGATATCTATATGACCGGAACTATACGGCCGAAATTTTTATTCCCGCTGTATAGTTGGTCGTTAAACCGTCAGTACTTATAAAAGAAAAATTGTCGATGACAAAAATATCTATACGGCCGGAACTATACGACCGGAATTTTTATTCCCGCCGTAGAGTTGGTCGTTAAACCTTCTGTATTCATAAAAAAATCTATTTCTTCGAGAATTCTTTCTTATCCTGAAACTTAGCGAAACACCTCGTTTTTGACAGAAAAATAATAGTAAATGTTGTCGACCAACATCAGCATGTATTAAGCAGGATTTTTAGTACTACCGAACTTCTTCTCCTCAATTGGAGCTTTCTAGCACTCTTTATTAAACATAAACTTAAACTAAAACATAAAAACTTAACTCAAACCTTTATTTCACATGGGTTGCCTCCTATAAAGCGCTCTTTTATGGTCAATAGCTTGACCTCAATTTTGCTCACTTAGGCCAGATGAGTGGGACACCCACTCCAAAATAGTTGGCCTTCAAAGTGATCTCCTCCTTTTCATCGTGCTTGGCTTTCTTTTTCCTGGGGAAATGAATAACAAAAGGATCCTGTGAAGGCAATTGAAGCTTCACGTTCCCTTCATGTAGATTAATCAAAGCCTTATTAGTTCTTAAGAATGGACGCCAATATAATAGGAGCAGTAGCATCTTCAGGCATGTTAACAATAACAAAATCAATAAGAGTAGGACAACCTTTAATGTATACTAAAGTATTCTCCTTAATTCCTACAACTTGTTTCTAGGTAGAATCTGCTAGATGTAATTTTAACTCGGTGATTTGAAAAGAGCCAAGATTTAACTTATTAAAAAGACTTTTTGGAATTGTTGAGACGCTTGCACCTAGATCACAAAGTGCATCTATCTCATTGGTCCCAATTTTAATCTTAATAGTAGGCTCAAATGTATCATCAAGCTTCATAGGTAATTTTTCAGCAATTTGCTTATATTCTTCCTCAAGCTCACGTACCTTTATTGCTACCTGATTAATGAAGTGTTGGTACATAGCTTCCTCATTTCCTTCACTTACCGGAATCTTGACATTGATCTTTTTTACAAGATTTTCAACGGTGTAATTTGGTGAAGGAGCATTAATATAATCAAGTTCTTCAGGCTCCTCCCTTTGGATTCTTATCATCTTGAGGTCTGAATAGGATTGGGTTCAGCTTTACCTGCAAATTTAGCTAGAATGAGAGTTTGACTCTCGGTTATCTTTCCTAGCTGTGCCTCAACAATCTTCGTTCTTTCTTGGAGAGCCTGTAAATCATTCCTCAAACTTATAGTTTGGTTAGATAATTTACCAAGCATAGCCTCATGGTTCTCCGTTATTTTAACAAGAATATTGTTTTGCTCATTTTGTGAGTCTATAAAAGACTTAAGTGTTTCTTGGAGACTACTATTACTAGTTCCCATATTATTATTAGAATTACCTGCAGTACTACAATAATGTTTCTGAAAATTAGGATTATAATTCTTCTTCCAAGCAGGGTTATAATCATTACGAGCTATGAAGTCTATTTCTTCAATATTTGATTCAAGGATATCTCTTACCTGGCTTTCCTTACCTTTTACGGCTAATATGAGCTCATCCAACTTAGCATTGAGTTCTTCATTTTCTTGTGGTGAGACATAGTTCACCTTCTTCGTGTTTGATCTATCCACATGCCATTGGGTATGGTTGTCTTGCATATTGTCTAGCACCCTCTTTGTTCTGGTAATATGTTTACCCATAAATGTCCTCCAGCTGCAGTATCAAGCATAGACTTAGACACAGGGTTAAGAGCATTATAAAACAAATGGAGAATTAACCAGTCTTCCATCCCATGGCTATGGCAATTTCTCATGCATTCTTTCATCCTCTCCCATGCAAGTGCTAGTGGATCACGCTCTTCCTATCTAAAACTAGTAATATTAGATCTTAGTTGCATAGTCTTTGCAGGTGGAAAAAATTTAGTCATAAATAAAGAAGTACATTCCACCCATGATGTAATAGTATTTCTAGGCAAATATAGCAACCATTCTTTTGCTCTTCCTCTAAGAGAGAAAGCAAATAAGCGCAATTTTACCACATCAGGGTCAACATCTTTTATGCGCATCATATCACCTATTTCAATGAAAGTATTCAAGTGCATACCTGCGTCCTCAACAACAAAGCCTCCAAATTGATTATGTTGAACAAAACTTAAATAGTGGGGCTTAATTTCGTAATCATCAGCAGCAATTGTTGGTTGGGTAATAGGAGTACGCAAATAATCATTATTGGGAGTAGCAAACTCCCCAAGCTTCTTTTCAGCCATATTTCCTATGTTTTGGGGTTTTCTTAAACATCGACTTATAATAGTAAAAGCAAGAATTTAAACACTAACTAATTTTTTTGGGGTTTTCAAATAAAGACTGAAGCAAACTAAAAATTAAAAATAAGAATTAAAACTAGCAAGGCTCCTACTAACCTCACCAGGGTAGCTATTGCTCCCCCGGAAACGGCGCTAGAAAAAGGGTTGATACCTTCGATCCAGATTACAGATGTAGTATAGCTCTTTTCCCTAGTAGTCCTAGGTTTATCGAATCCTCGGGAAGCAGAAAGTGTAGTGAAGTTACTTTAATGGACCT
Source organism: Avena eriantha (assembly GCA_910589775.1). Taxonomy (NCBI): domain Eukaryota; kingdom Viridiplantae; phylum Streptophyta; class Magnoliopsida; order Poales; family Poaceae; genus Avena; species Avena eriantha. Next base: position 187,302,365 of record OU342746.1, on the reverse strand, counting down.
TCGGGAGTTTTAGAATTCCTTTTCTGTTTTTACTGGACCAAGAGTTTGTTGTCTTTTTTTGTTGTCGATAATGGAGAGAGAGGGCCTAGGGCTTTTGGTTTCACATGTAGTTGTGCAAAACATATGATGGAAATAAAAGATAATAATAAATTATGCATGTAATTGTTAGAGCAAGAAAAATTATATGTAGGCAGTGCATCCATAATTGCTATTGCCTCCGTAACTTCTTATAGCAATAACCTACTAGTGTCATCCATAAAAGAAAGAGAACTAATGATATGCATAGTGATGTCACCATTAATCCCAAGTAAATCCCTCACATACAACCGTACTACCCCTTCTGTCACTGGGGTTCTCAACCTGCATATTAGTGATTACTCATACTCCCTATACCTGGCTCGGTCCTCGTGGTCTTGGGTATATGACAAGTCCTTGGATTGAGGCAAGAGAGGATACAATAATGATCATGTCATACAAACTAATACATGATCCCATCTATGATAAATAACATGCACACAAGCTACATGGCTAGGCCAAAGCCCTTAGCCGAAGGAGGATTACTCACATATAGAGATGAAATCAAAGATCATAAACATTGCAATGGGAATCATGAGATTGATACCAATCGAAGATGAGATCTACTATTACAAGTGGTGGAATATGGCTATGGTGGTGGAGAATGGTTTGGAGATTAGATCTAAGTCTATTCCTACGGTGGCTCTTCGGTGTTGTGGATGCAGGGTTCTAGTCACGAGGGGGCGAGGCAGAGCGAGAGCGAGCGAGAGAGGCCCTTTTCTCATTTCCCGAGGCTTCTTTATATAAGAGTCCCTTCACGAAAGTTGTTCTGTTTGAACTAGCGGTGGTCGTGGCAACCATACGACCGCAACTATATGGCCGAAATTTTATTCCTGCCATATAGTTGGTCGTTAAAGTGTCTGTCTCCACTTCACGACTCCTGGTTTCTTTGGGTTGTTGGAAATCTCCTATCTTTGACTTTAATGTAGTGATTCCCATCATTAAACGTCATTATCTGCATAGGGAAAAATTGCTAGAAAGGTTGCATACCCTTTTGATCATTAGGCATTAGTGATAGGGTTTAGAGAGATATTTCATCAAAAATATGAATAATATCCAGTTTAAATGTGGACATAGACGGCTATATATCAGAGCCATCAGTCATCCGAGTCTTCAATCGTCTATGCTGCGTCAGGATGCTTTCTTTTCTCGCTAACGGGCGCCACGCAAAAATCTTCAGAACAAGCCAACGGAAGAGACTGCGTCCTCAATGAAGATTCTGGGATAGACGTCTCCATCTCTTCATCAGCAGCAGTCCCAGTCATAGGAAGATCGCCGGATGCAGAAAGATCGGCTGGGAGCTCACCGCTTTCGGGGAGAGGAGGCCGGGAGGATGGATAATCATAATCCTATATGACAAAGATCCATAATCACAAAGGAGGATAATAATAGAAGAACAAAATCAAAATCGTATAAGAATAGCAAAGCAATGGGAAGTTTACCTCTAGAAGGCGGTTCTTCTTCTCAAATGGCTCTACACGGCAAGTGGACGGAGCCGAGACTTTCTTGGTCAGCGTTGTGAAGTTCCGAACCCTTTTTTATAGGCCTTGAAGGTAAGATCATCCGGTGAAATCCTCATCGGGTACTTCTTGCCAGTATACACCCACATACCAGCAAGCCTTGCCTGAAGAGGTTGCACACAGATCCGCAGAAAATACGCTAGGATTTGAAGTACCGACAATTCTTTACTAACCTCATGACATAGTTTGGAAATTCAGGAAAGAGGGAGCTCAGTCTTTGTCATTTATTCAGGAGTTGGATGTTGATCCCAAGAATCAAGTTTGCGACAAGGTTTTTTGGGGTCAAAAGGGGCTAAGCCGAAAGATTAACCCTCGACTGACTGATCTTTGATGTAAAACCACTTGGTTTTCCATCCTTGAACGACATTAGTAATCTGAAAACCAAAGTAGTCAACATCAGAGCAAACAAAGAAAATGGCTCCACCAACGTCATGGACAATGGTGTTGGTGGCATTCTGACAAACATAGAAGAAGTACTTCCACAGGACCCAATAGGGATGGATGCCGAGGAAGCATTCACAAAGAGTCACGAAGCAAGCAACATGAAGAATAGAATTTGGCGTGAGATAATACAGTTACATGCCATAAACAAAAAGGAGACCTCGAAGGAATTCATGGACAGGGAGAGAAAGGCCACGAGACAAAAAAGAGAGGAACATTAGCTTGAAGGTGCCCTCCTCGAGGTGGCCAGAGTTCCATGCCTCGCGCAAATCTCACACCATGCACTTCGAAGGGCCCCATCTGATAGCCCTCTTCCTGGTGGCCTTGGAAACCGCAGCAGAAGTTCCCATTCTTCTCTTGCCCATGGTGGTTGAAGAGCAGACCTAGCGCATGGAGGAAAGCAGGAATAGGCGAAAGAGGTAGAGGCAGGCAAGGGCACAAGGAAGAAGATGGAGCAGCCTCATCCCTGGGGAGCTTGAAGGTGCCCTCCTCGAGGTGGCCAGAGTTCCGTACCTCGCATAAATATCGCGCCGTGCACTTCGAAGGGCCCCATCCGATAGCCCTCTTCCTAGTGGCCTTAGCGACCGCAGCAGAAGTTCCTGTCCTTCTCTTTCCCATGGTGGTTGAAGAGCAGACCAAGTGCACGGAGGAAAGCAAGAATAGGCGAAAGAGGCAGAGGCAGGCAAGGGCACAAGGAAGAAGATGAAGCTATCAATGAGGAGGTAAAAGCAGTAAAAGAAATCCCCTCTCCCTCATAAAGAGACAAAGCATATAGCCTAGACCATTCGATGTAAAATCGAACCGTCAGAAACGCACAAGATTGTGATGCGTGTCAAAAGATTCCCTAAAGGAAAAAATCTTAAGAAGTTGTTACTGCGATAAAAACGGGAGAACCCCACACTACGCCTTGATCTTTGCGAAAGGGGACGTACAGTCAAAAAACTCCGCTGAATATGCCACCCATGCGTCATCATTACTGCTGCACGGTCTCACGTTTGACACGTCCAATCGAGACGTGTCTTCTGGAAATCAACGGTGTAAATTTGTCATCAATGATGTCATACAATGCAAGTCACACAGAGAACTGTGGCCCTATAAAAGGACAAGGAACTGAGGAAAAGAAAATTCGGAGTCGAAGTAAATTCCTTAACGGAAGGGACTTTGAGACTACAATCGAATACAGATATCTCGACTGTAGCCTCAGGGGCTACTCCTATTAGGAGCGCTGGTCGCGCACCCGACAAAATATTCAAAGGAATATTAGCAGCGTAGATACTGTACAAGTTTTCAAGCCTATGTCCCGATGAATACAGCCAAACATAGCCTCGGGAGCTACCCCCATCAGGAGCACTGCCGCGCATCTGACAAAGAAAAAACAAATAAGTATCCTTCAATGATTACTCCTATCGGGAGCGTCTATAGAAATTAGAAAACTTCAAAAAATTCCAACAGCTAAACAGGACAGCCCATAAAAAAATAACACAAATATCTCGGATCGTACCCGATGCGATAAAACTCCAAATGTCGTGTCCAAGACATGAAGGTAAGACCTCGGGATTCGTTCTATGTGGCCCAGTAATCGTACAAGAATACGCTTTACCAGTAAAATATCCGTATTAACGATACGATGAAAAATCACGACGGATGCGTTGGCTACCTGATAAAATAGAACTAGGATTCAGTATTCGACAAGACCTCAGCGGCTCGAACTGAATTACGCAAGTTATAATTTCGAGTTTTGGCCTGGGGACTTGAAGTTGATGTAGGTCAAAATTATTTTTTCCCAGGAGCAATTAATTGATTCCTGATCCGTCGAAAGCATCAGGCTTGTTGTACCAAATCCCTATAAAACTAAAAATAATAAAAACAATGCAAAGAAAGGAAAAAAACTGAAAATATCTTTGAGACTCAACCAGAATCTACGAATCAGGTAGAGTCTCGAGGGCTACTAACATAGGTACGATTACTCGGGTGCTTATGATTCGCTACCCTGACTGCATAAAGGCTCACAATCCATGAAGATCCAAGATGATGGACCAAAGAAGCAACCGATAAAAGCCTTAGTTGTATTAGAAAAGGAAATATGAACCGACATTATGTTGGTGTTGTGATCATATATATGTAACCTATCTGTATACGACTTTGAGACCCGGTCTATTATATATAGGACGTGAGAAGCCTATGAGGAGGTACCAAAAAAACCCCAAGCAATTTGTAATAGTGTTATTCATCAAGTATTCAGGCGACTTCGATTCCCTTGTTTGCCTAAAATCCGATGAAACCCCCAACGTTCTTTTTTCCGAAAAACCCTAAGTCCATCACCATGGGCATTGCCGAGGTTATCTCTCGTAAAATAGCTTCTTATAGTTTTCCTTCTGTTGATTTCCCTCTCCCAACTTAGTGGGTTAAGAACATGTGCTATTAAAAGTGAGTACAAAGCTCGCACCTTGTGACAATTTCGTTGCATTCTTAATGGAACCGGGATGCCTTTTGCTCCTTTTTATCTAAAAAAACATGAGAAAAATTGCGTGCTCAGTTAGTTGTCTAATTCTCTGTAGGTCGCTAGGGTCATCTCTTCACTTTGGAACATAAGGGCAAGTTGGCACCTTCATGCCTCGTCTATCATCCACATCTTCATCCAATCCGTGAATCTGCAAAAAGGCGGTGCTTCATGCTGCCAAATCTGTCATCAGGCTCTCATCTTCTGTCGGTGTGTATGTTGTAACATCATGCTTGCTAATTAATATTTGTAGACTAGGTAGAGATAGCCGCTGACCAAGTGTTGTGATTTTCAGTTTGACACCTGCAGATGGGAAGCCAGTGGCCAACTGCTATGGTTTGTGGATCAAATGGAACAAGGAGAGAAATACAAGTATAATTTTGACAACCGCACATTTGATTGGCATAAAGCAATCCCACAAAAAATCACTAGAGAGGCAGAAATGAGTACACCATTAAAGCTAATGTGAGTTTGTTTGTTTATTTCTTTCTTACCAGTCACTTGTCCATTTATGTCCTTCATTCACTGGCATATGCTTGTTTGTTTGTTTTTTGTTTGTTGGTTGGTTGTCTCATAATATAATTATTTGACATGTCTCAGTTGCTAAACTCAAAAGGTAGTGTAGTGTCATAATATTTGCAGCTGACATTTCAGGTTACGGTTCACTTGTTGGATGACAGCACCGCAAAATGCCACTACCTCTACCACCAGGGGCATTATGATCTTGCCATTTTTGAGGTTAGAGTGAATGAACCAATTCAGTTTCCCTCTGTCAGTTGGAGTGTGCATTGTGGTCAAGACGTTTTCCGGCTTGGAAGGGATGACCGTATGAACTTAAGAATAACCCATGGTAGGATGGAATATTGGAATCCAGGAAGTGGTGAGAGGCATCATTACATCTATCTTTCTCATCATGAAGCTGATAACCTTTCCAGTAAAAAAATGATGGTTTCCTTTCCCGTCAAAATAATGATGATTATCTGGTACGTAATGCTACTTAACTCTATGTTTTGTAATTCTGTGTTGCTATTTGGTTAATGTAAATTGTAATTGTCACTATTGTAGTTTGATTGTGATGACAATGGAGGGTCTATCATTGATTTGGATGGGAAGGTCGTGGGACTGGTTAATAAACACGTTAACAAGTCTTTTATACCTTCTTGTATCTTGGATAAATGCGTGGATTTGTGGTCGGAGTTTCGGTATGACTTTTCCCCTAGTTCTGTGAAAGCTTATGCATTCTTTTTTGTTTTTTCTGCTGTTATTTGAGTTGACAAACACCATTGACTTGACTGATGATTGTTCCCATACATGGCTCGTACATTTCCGCCTTGATTAAGGAAATGCATAATCTGCAAATAGTCATATTCTTCCGTAGACTATATAGATGTGTTGTTGTGTTAATGATTATGTTTGGTAAAGGTGCATCCCCCAGCTCCATCTTGGAATGAAATTTACTTCCATCAAGCTTCTAGATCTAGTACATGTTGAGAAGATGTGGCGCATGTATAAATTCGAGGATGGTCTTGTTGTTGAAGAGGTATGGTATTTATTGTTATTTATTTTGAAAACTCGTTATTAGTATTCCTAGTAGTGTTCTCATATGCATATTGTCGAGTAATCATGGTCCATTGGACATTAGGTGTCGAAAGAATCGGCCGAGAAACTTGGAATCTGCCTTGGTGATGTTATTGAACGTTTCAATGGAGAATGTATTTCCACTACAATTGAGGTAGGTGCATTCTATATATATTTAGTTTCAGATAAAATGGATATTGACTTTTGTAATTTTGCCAGTAAGAAAACATGTTGCTGGGCAGATGCATGGACCATTTGGATCAAGGAAATCACTTGAACATCGACATAGATGTTTCAGTAAGTTGCTTTTATGTTTTAACTTTAGCTATGATTTGCTTGATTTATGCTGATCATAACAGTAACAAATAGTATTTTTGAATTTGCAGATTCAAGTATTTCACTTGGAGGAACGTCTGCAAAGGACGATAAATTTGACCGTAAACGTATCAGATAGTGTAGAGATCGTAATAAGAAGTAAACATCCCCTTTTGACAGAGTATATCAATTCTGATGTGAATCTGAAGTTGTCACATTTACCTCTTCTAGAACATGTTTGGCCGATAGATCGCTTGTTATGACTTGTTACTCTGTGCATCAGTTAGAGGTGCTTGACATTATGCAAAAAATGTGTTGTAAATGAAAATTGTTTTCAGTTTACATGTTTGCAGACCATTCTGTCTAAATAGAGATGTCTTTTATTTGTGTAGGGACTTGCCCCATCACAGAAAGGACGTCTACTTCAGTGCAATCTATCCAACATGTGGCAGGCAAGTAAAGTAAATGTGCACGTACAATGCACACATCTTCTAATATTAGCAAAATGTATTACTCTTTCCGTCTCGAATTAGATGTCGGAGATTTGTCTAGGTTAGCATGTCTAACATCTAATTCGAGACGGAGGGAGTACATCTTGTCCATCTCGCAGATTCTGTCCCATGATCTTTTTTTTTAGCAAATTCTTCAAACGTGACATTTCATCGAGTTGCCTTGGCCATACAGATGATCCTTCGCTACCAAGACCAGAACTTACTTGGGAGGATCTGGCTCGGCGCTATTATAGTTGAATGTGTTTACTGTAAAGGTACGGCGTACAGAACAAAATGAATGCCCCTTCCATCAGTCTTTGGTCATATTTATTTCTCTTAATATGTTTGATGCTAGTAATGTCTCATGTAAAAAAAATTTAAGGGAATAATGTAACTCTGAAACATCTTTTTTTTATTAAACGAAGCATCCATGAGCGCAGAATATTCAAAAAACGGGCTCCATGTAGCCCGGGTTCCACAATGCCTATTTCTATTTGTATAGATTGGTTCCTTTATAACTAGTTTAGAGATTTGCACCAAAGAGATGTTTTTTTTTAAGATTAATCCTGCTGTGTGCCGTTCAAAAAAGGGTTTGAGATCAATCGTGTCTACACGATTTTTGCAGGTTCTCAATGCGAGCAGTGGACACGAGGAGGAGGAGGTTGGAGCGTGTTGGTTTACTTTTCGTCTTGCTGCTAGGGGCTGGCTATGGAGAAAACCTGCTGTTCCGTGCGTCGGCTGCGCTATACTAATTGAAACATGGGGTAGAATGTGTAGCTTTACAGGGTACCTAAACTATGGTTCAGAAATGCAAAGATGCCTTGGGCAGTGCCGAATCAGGACCCGTGTATGAACTACTAGTTCCTAATCGCATCAATCCAATGCACATGACCTGGTCGTCTTCTTCGATAGTAACACTATTTCTGGAGTACGTGAAACAAACAAGAATCAAGCACGTCTAGTTTTTCTGTCTGGCCTCCGTGCTGCTTCTCCCTCAACCCTTCCCTCGTTGACCTTCTCCGTTCGGCCTCTCTCCTCCCGTCGCGGGTGGCCACGATGGCTGGCGGTGAGGGGGAGGGAGGTTAGGATTTTTTCGTTTTTCTTCTCACTAGTAAGCGTGTACGTGCAACGCACGTCTATGTGTCTTTCGCCATCTTTGAAATTTTGTCTCACACTCTTATTATTCATTTCCAAGTCGACTAAATTAATAGCTTTTGTCCTAAAATTGTGTCATATGAGCTTTTAAATAAAACAGCAGTATCACATAGAATAAGTATTACTGTACCAAGTGAAACACATGTTGAGAAATGTTGGACAAAACATCCCTTATGGAGCAACATCCACAAAATCATGACCTACATCATTAAGGAATTTTAATGATGCACTTATCATTATAATCTATCAAAACAATTACCTAAAATATACGAGAAGATTTAATTTTTTTAAAACAGACGTAATGTTCAAAATTGCCATATAATCCTAATGTTTGATAGACCAAAGCGATTTACTAACGTTATTTTCGCTCAAATTGAAACTAAGATATTTTAGCTTTTAGCCTATTTCTAAAATCTTGAAATTGATAATAATTCTCACGACGAAGTGTTTGAATTGCTTAAATAACTCACTTAGGTAAGTAGAGAATAAAAAAAAGGAGAGATAGGTGATGAGGTCGGACACATCGCCCCGCCCAGTCCTAAAAAACAAAACAAAAAACTCCCGAATCACACACACCGCTCAATCCTCATCGTCTCACTCTCTCTCAAGCTCCCTATCTCCTCGATCCGCGTCAACTCCAATGCCTCCCCTCCGTCGGCGCTGAGGGCCGCTCCCTCCCCTACTTCCCCACGTCCGGCGAGAGGACCTCCCCTGCCCCTACGTTCCCCCGCTGCCGCGAATCCTGACCCTCCCCAGTTGCCGCAAGCCAGTGACGACCAGTAGTTCCCCTGTCTCCCCGCTACTGCGGCTTCTAGCTCGGGGTCGTTTGGCCTACCGCGAGCATGTCGAGCTTGGCGCCGCCTGCTCTCCAGAGAATCTCGAGTGCCTGCTCTCCAGAGAATCTCCAGTGCCTCCTCGTTGGAGGGCTCCATGGCGCTGGCCTTCTCCTCCCGCGGGACAAGCGACGATGAACTGTGGCATGTGTAGAGGACGCTGACAAGGATGCCCTGCTCCAGGTCTATCGGCTACCGCTTCCACGCCTCTCCCACACTCACGCATCTCCACAAGGTGAAAAAGTGTAGTTCCATAAATGGATGTATTCCACCGTTTGTAGTTCATCTGATTGAAGTGTGATAATCTGACTAATATTTGCTATTTGGATATTATTTTCTTAATTCATATGCTTGCCAAATTAGTTTTTAAAGCTTAATTGCAAGCCGAGCTTGTTAAGCATTCACGTGTTTAATGTTTCGGTAATAATTTCCACTCTGCAACTTAGGTTAAACTTTGAGTTTTTACCAATGATTTATGCAGGATGATCAAAGAATGTGTAGAATGCCTACAGTTTGTCTCATGTTCTCATTTACATCACAAATCAATGATGCACACAAGTCGCCCTTTGTGCAGTATGTTGCTTGCCTTGCCATGACCGAAACATTGAAAGATTTGTCTGGTGCTAATGTAAGGGTTTAATGCAGCACCATTATACCTGTTTTTCCTTATGTATATGTGATAATAATTGATTTACGGTGAATATTTTCACAATGCCAATTTCTTGGTTACGACTGTAGGTTGTTTAGTGTTTCTACGTGGCTACAGAGAATATGTTGTAGACTGAATAATGCAGGTCATGCCTTTGGTTCCTTTGACTTATAGACAGTACCAAGATTACTTCAACTCACCATGTTATTACTGAAAACTGCTGGGTATGATGATTTATAGTTTGATGCATCACAATGTCATGTTCCAACTGTAGTAGTGACATTTGTTCTGAAAATGGTGTTGGTGTGTGCAGTGGAACCCAGGCAGTCCATTTGTGCAAGTTGCTGAGATAGATGCCCACCTATCTGCTGGTTATCCAATAACTGATCTGGAGATATTTATGCATTCTGCAACTCCAGTCATTGGCCACGTTCCTTTGTGTGAAAATCAACAACTATTCATAGAATCAATTAGTTAGGAGCTCAATTTGTCAGCAATACATGCCAAATATTTACCTAAGGAATATAAGGGAGTTGTATGAAGAGCCAGGGTACTATGGTTGGAAGTAAGAGTTCACAATGAACTCAGTTCTATTACATCACACCCCACTAATTCAGAGTTATGTGCATATTTTGTACCTTATCTATCTAACATCCAGTTGTTTCTGTGGTCTAGAAAGAATATGAATAATGGTTTTGGTGTAGAAGAGGAATATATGTTGGGGGCATCAAGTACGACCAGCCTTTTGAGTTCTCAACATGTGCCTGCGAAGTTGCATAAACCATTTGAGCACAGTAACACGTTCTTTTCAGAATCATTTTTCTCCGCACATGATCATTGAGAACTTGTATTAGAGAACTTCAAATTAGAGCAGCCTTCTTTTCGACCTCCACAGTTTGAAAAGTAAGCTGTTTTTGAGTATTTCGTTGTGCTTACAGATTGTAAGCATGACTTCTAAAATATTCTGATTTGAACCACTACTTTTACGTTATCCTTAAGATCCTGGTGTCACCGGTTCTTTTAAAGTATTTATGTCTCTTCAATCCAGTGTCCTCTATCTGCTCGAAAATGCTTATATGGTTTTATGAGCGCAACAGATTCCCATCAATTACTTTATTGAAAGCAGGCAAGGATGCTTGACAATTCTTATGGTCTAATACAGGCAAGGATGTGTGCATATATTGATCCTATTGATTTTTCTGAATAATGTGTCCCTATTTTGATTGTTGTGGAATGATCATTGCTCTGTCTGATATTATTGTGCCCCCTCTTTAGTGTTGTTTCATGAGATCCTTTGACACTTGAGTGTTGTTTCCTGTGGTGCCACACTTGTAATTAATTATCTCACTAACTTGATGAAATTTTGCATATGCAGATTATAAAAGATAAAGAAGCAAAGACAGAGCTAGATATGATGATGGACTTAGTTGGTTATATTGATCTGGTTGTATCTGCCAGCTCAGCTATCTAATGAAATGCCATGAACTGAATCACCCATTTGCAATGCTGTCGTGGTGGTGTCACGGCAGATGCCATGGATAGGCTAAAGGTGGGGACTAATATGCACTAGAGGAATCCAGAGAGGGATAGTGAGGTGATTCCTCACACAGAAGTTATATTTGATTCACTTCCAAGGTTTACAAGTGCTCCTAGAGCTGTCTTGGGGAGAGGAGGAAGAAGGGGCTCTCTTACTCTCGCCACTAGCTAACCCGTACAAGACCAACCCGTAGAACCTAACCTCTCTACAGAGGCCCTAGCCCTCCTTATATAGAGGTGGCTAGGCCTCCACTTAGGGCATACGTGGAGGCATATTCCAGCCACCCAAGATAGTAAACCGATCGGGTTACTTTTTCCTTGCGTCATCCATGCAGAGGCTACGTGAGCCTCTGCGGCGCCTGTGTCACCCGGCATTGGCTTTGTCACCTTTGTCGGCCACGCCTCGCTGGTCCTCCCTTTGTCCGCTTCGCTCATGCCGTGCGTACCGGGGCTACTTTTGACTAGCGAGATTCCGTCCTTCTCCTAGAAGCTTTGACATGACTCGGATCGTAGTTGATCCGGCCACACCCGTTCCTGCATGAAAGTTAGATACATCGTTCTGACTTACGGCTTAAGTCGGTTGAGACCTAGTTAGGTGGACGCCCCTGGTCCGGGTTACTCCGTGATTCGGCCGCCTTGAGGTGGCTCGGCCAGCATCCGCTTTGACCTTGCTGAACCTCGGCTAACTCGGCCTTTATACCCCGGCGTGACCCTACCCGGGGGTATCTCCCAACATTAGTCCCCGAAGCTGGTGCGGTCTTAGCTTCCTTGGCCGCTAAGGCCACATCAGGTTCCATTTCACTGAGCTTAGGATCTTATTTCCGAGTTACCTCCTTATCTTGGATTCTGTGGATTTACTTTCCCTTGGCACATTCCAAGTTTTCCCTTGCTGGCCGGGTTACCACCTTCTTATCCGGGTTGTCCTTTCTTCTCTTGTACGCTTCCCCACGTGGAGGCTAATCATCACATCGCCTCATTTTAAGGGCCAATCACAGTAACCGCCGCAGTTACTGTCAGGAGTTACTGTGCGCACGTCACATCACGCCCACCTCCTCGTTAACTGCATCAATGCGTCACGTCATGGGATCTGCTGCGCCCTGTGACCTTCCGTGTGGCCTGATTCTGATTGGCCAATCCGGTGTGTACACGGCCACACCGTGTGGCGTAACCGCAAAACACGATCCCACTTCCCCACAAGGGAGTAGTTAAATAGGGGAGGGGCACGCCCCTTAGGTCTTTTCCCCCTTCCGTGCCCCTCTGCCTCTAGTTCCTCTTCTTCGTCTTCTCCCGCGACAGCACCGCCGCCACCTCTTCTAAGTAGCAGCGCCGCCGCCACACTGCTTCCACACGCCTCTGCGTCGCCGCCGCCGCTGCGCACCTCCTCCGCCACGGGTCGCTGTCAGTCTAGGTCGCTGCCCCCACCATCGCTAGCGCCAGCGAGGGCAGTGAACTCGAGATGACAGAGGAGGAGCTCGCCGTCGCCGAGCAAGAGATGGAGGAAGACGCCGCCACGGCGGACCGTGGTGCGTGGGCCGGATCCTGGGTCTGCCAGGATGACCTGGACTGGCTCTACCGCACCAGGCGCATCCCCGCCGGAGTCACCGCGCGCCTCGCCTCTGAACTTCCCCCTCATCCAATCCGGGTGAGTATGTGGTGTTCTTGTCACACTTTCAACGGGGTTTCGGTTTGCCGGTCAGCGATTTTTTCCATGATTGGTTGAATACCTACGAACTCCAGCCGCACCACCTTCCTGCCAACGCAATCACCTCTCTCTGTGCTTTCGCCTCCACGATCGAAGGCTATGCCGGATTATGGCCCACGAAGGAGCTATGGATCCGGTTTTTTGGCCTTCGTCGCAACGTCATTCGAACATTCAGCTTGACCCGGAGGACAAGCAGCTTACGCAGTTCGGGGCTGCGTCCATCTCTCCCCGGAGGCTATCCGTTTTCCCCCAAGTCACCGGGCTGGAGTCCTGCAAGGGATGGGCCCGGACTTTCTTTTATGTCCGGAACGCCGACACCGAAGACTTGATCCGGCTGCGCCCCTATACTCCGGGTCCTCCTAACCCAGAGTTGTGGGATGTCATCCCCAAGAAGCCCACGGCCTTGGCCAACCAGGTAAATAAAAGGTTCGTTGAACTGAAGAAGCTCGGGTTGCGCAACGAGGACGCCATGATCACGTTCGTCCGCAACCGGATCTCCCCGCTCTAGAAGCGCACTCACAAAGTGTGTCACATGAGCTAGGGCCGCGACCCCAACCGGACCTCGTCCTTCGAGTTGAGCAACACGGAGATCTATCGCCGGTTCAATGCTCTCTTCACCACCCACAAGGACTTCTCCTTTGAGTGGACGTGGGGAATCGAGCACTTTTGCCGTGATAGGCTTCCTCCCGCGGTAAGTTTTGTGCCGCAAACTTTCTCCGAATTAAACCTTATGTCGGTCGCTGTTGTATTTTTAACTCTGCTGTCTATTCTTTTCCGTAGCTATTCCTTCAGCAGACCCTCGAAGATGGCACCGATCCTACCCTTAAGTGGGCGCCTGACCGGGGGACCTCGGATGAGGAAGAGCCGGATCAGGAGATGTTCCTTCCAATGACCGACGCTATGAAGCAACCCACCGGTAAACTCTCTTCCATTAGAGATTGGCCCGATGATGAAGATGACTCGGATGTCGAGGTGATGGAAGCTCTTGACGCTGTCCCCCTTTCTTATGCTTTTCCGGCATCAGCTAACCCCGATGGGTAGATCCATGAGGACCCTCCCCTTGCCGTGGGTGACCCTGTTCCGGTTGCACTGAAGAAGAAGCGGGGAGCTGCATCAACTTCTTCCTCCGGACCTTCTCCGCCTACCAAAAGGCGAAAGAAGTCCGGGGACAAAACTGCCTCCAAGCCTATAACCAAGGCCCCTGCACAAAGGGCTCGGAAGCCTAAGGATCCCCTGACCTCGGATGCGTAAGCCTCTTTTCCCTTAGCCACTTACTTGCTCTTGTACTGTTTTAGTTACTCATCCGACATTGTTTGATTCGACAGGGCCGCGGTGGAGGTCCCCAGAGTGGGTCTGGCATTGCTTCGCCGCTCTGACCTAGCCCTTCTCCCCCTCGTGGCGACGAGCCACGCCCGCTGAGCCCTATTCTAGAGGGTTCTGCGGCTGCTCCGGGTTCTGCTCCACCTCGTCAAGAGGGGGGCAACCTTGAAGCGGGGGAGACTGGCACAGCCGAGGCGGCGACATCCACAACTTCGGCTCCACCGCAACCAGCTACCACCGAGACTACCTCAGCACCAGCACCAACACCAACTCCGGCACCAGTACCAAGAGCACCAGTGCTAAGCTCCTCCGCCTCGTCCGAGACTTCTCAGTCTCGGCGAGAAAGTACCCAAACAGCTCCCAAGAGAAAATCTGCTTCAACCACTTCCTCCTCCCAGCAGCCCAAGGGCAAAAAGGCCCTTGACGCCACCAGGACAGCGTTCGTCGAGGCTGGACAGCGCACTCTCGCATCCATGCTTCCCAAGAAGCCTCCAGCACCGAAGGACGCCCCTACCGAGCCAGCTGATGCGCAACAGATGGTTTTGCACACCAGCCCGACCCTTGCCCTGGTTGAGAGGAGGGAGGCGCATGCGAAGGGCTTGATGGCGCCCCATATGCCCACCGGTGAGCGATACCCTCTAAGCCTGATCGAATTCATCATGAATTGGAACAAGGCGGATTTCGTCCATAACGACGATCTTCCGGAGAAGTTCGGCCCCACTGAATTTTCTGCTCAAATGAACACAGCCGCTAAGGCAATCAACCTCGCGGGTCGAATGATGGAGGTACGTTACTTCCTTAGCATGTTTTAGATATTGATGACATAAACATTAGTCCCCGAGCCTCCGAGGGAGTAACTTGTTACTCGGCCGGATGCTCCTTAGAAAACTAACGTAGCTCCGTGATAACTTCGAATATGCACACACCTAGAGCCGGGTTAAGTTCCACTTGGCCCAGATTTTGATAACTTCGAATATGCACATACCTAGAGCCGGGTTAAGTTCCACTTGGCCCGGATTTTGTACACTTCGAATATGCACACAGCTAGAGCCGGGTTAAGTTTCACTTGGCCCGGATTTTGTACACTTCGAATATGCACACACCTAGAGCCGGGTTAAGTTCCACTTGGCCCGGATTTTGTACACTTCGAATATGCACACACCTAGAGTCGGGTTAAGTTCCACTTGGCCTGGATTTTGTACACTTCGAATATGCACACACCTAGAGCCGGGTTAAGTTCCACTTGGCTCGGATTTTGTACACTTCGAATATGCACACACCTAGAGCCGGGTTAAGTTCCACTTGGCCCGGATTTTGTACACTTCGAATATGCACACACCTAGAGCCGGGTTAAGTTCCACTTGGCCCGGATTTTGTACACTTCGAATATGCACACACCTAGAGCCGGGTTAAGTTCCACTTGGCCTGGATTTTGTACACTTTGAATATGCACAAAGCTAAGTTGTATTTTTGTATTCTTTCCAGGTGACCACCAACCGCCGGAGCGCTGAGTTTCAGCGTCTCCTGGACACTCATAAGATGTTGCGCGCCAAGCATAACGCACTCCTCGCTGAACACGAGAAACGAGGTAGGTTTCTTCCTTGACACTTCTCCATTTTCCTTCATCTTCTTCTGCCGAACTAATCCCTCATTCGGTTTTCGCAGCTGGGGTGGAGGCTGAGAACAAGCTTATGAAGAAGAATCTGGATCAGATCAAGGGTAAGTTATATCTACTCAACCTTGCTATGCTTCCCATCTCCATTCCTCCTTGGCTCGGCAAACATTCATACCTCAGTTTTGCCGGGTTGACAAACTATTTCAGTATCGCTGGAAGATAGTGTGCCCGTGCCTGATATGATGCTGCATTTTCTCGAACAAGCAGGGCAGCATCGGGCCGAGCTTAAAAAGAAAGATGATGAGCTTGCCCTCCTCCGGACCAAGGATGATGAGATCGCCAAGCTTAAAGCCGAGATGAAAAAATTGAAGGCACAATATCAATCCGAGCTCCAAAAGGCTGGCCAAGACTATACCGAGGAGCGCGAACGCCTCAACCTCCAAATTGCCAAGGACCGGGAACTTCTCCAGGAGTTCGACATCAAGCTTGAGTCGGCGAATGCTGAACCTGTGTAGCTTCGCAAAAGACGTGATGACTGTACCAGGGAGTTGACTCGGGTCCTCAGCCATATTTCACGTGAGTTCCTTTCCCTTATCTGGCATATTTCTCCGGGTTACTTCACATGTCTTTTCTTTATCTGCTTCTCTTATCTCGCTGTCAGGCAAATTTCCAGAGGGCACTGCCATCGCGAGCGTTGCTGTTGCTGATTTCCGCCGAGAGAGGGGTACTCCCGTTGGTCCTGACGCTGAAGAGATTCCCTATGACATGGAGGACCTGCTGGTCAGCCTGTCATCTCGCGTGGAAATCATCAAGAACTATGGCAAGGATATCCTTGACGCTGAAGTCCGAGTCTTCAACACGTTTTGGCATGTAGAAGACACTCCGGAGGGAACCACACTTCTTGTTGAAAAATTGATGGAGTGCGAGATCCAGCTCGACCTTTGGAGGGAATCCGCTGGATGCACCGCAGGTGAGACCATTCTCCACTACGTACTCACGTGGTACGAGAAGATCGACCTCAACCTCTTAACGCGCATGCGCACCGGATCCAAATGGACCAGTGACCTGGAGTGGGTAGCTCGGCGCAAGGCTTGCGCCCACAGCCTCATCGAATATGCTCACATTCACGAATGGACTGAGGGACCGAGCTTCCTGGAAGCCGCCGGCGACGAAAACGCTGAAAACGTTGAAGATGGCTCAGACAAGGACGAAGAGGGCGACGCCTCGGACATTGAAGACAGTGAAGATGACGCTGAACTTCCTCCTCCTGCTGCTCCTTAAGTGAAAGAACTTTAAAGTTTATCAAATCCCTGGTATGCCGGCTGGAATTGTATCCAATATACATGTGATATTTTGCTACTAAGTTTTTATGCCGGATTAACTTGGGCATAGTCCCCGAGTTTCATTTTCTTGTTCGTCCAATCTTTTGGCTCGGCTCGTGTCTACCTTGATTCGGTTTTACGACTTACGA
The DNA here is from genome assembly GCA_910589775.1 of Avena eriantha. Classification (NCBI taxonomy): domain Eukaryota; kingdom Viridiplantae; phylum Streptophyta; class Magnoliopsida; order Poales; family Poaceae; genus Avena; species Avena eriantha. Next base: position 187,285,164 of record OU342746.1, on the reverse strand, counting down.
ATCCGAGCTTCAAAAATTGTCTTAACAATACTAGGAAACTTTTAGGCTTAGCTCAAAATAAATCAGCATAATAAATTAAAAACATACAAGGTTAGTTTGAAAAACAAACGTCGGCTCGATTAAGTTCTTTTCCTTAGTCGTTTTTCATGTGCTACGCAATTTCAAACTTGTTCTCTTGCTTGCCATGAAGTCAATTCTTGTTGGATAGCAGCAAGTCAAAGAGTTGGGTTTTTGGTGCTCACACACTACTAATCCGAGGTAAGTAGAACAACTTACTCCAGCTGATGTACAAACAACAAAAGTCAACAAATATTATTAAGGCAGTCCCCGAGTTACTGCTCAAGGTGTCAACATCTCATTGATAAGCTCATTGCCGGCATACATACCGACATATGAGAAGACTCGGATACATACACTTCTCTGCTAAGTGTAGAAAGGACGAAGTAGAGCTACATTCCACGGACGCTTAGATTCCTCGTCGGACCTGTCCGCCTTGTTCTTTTCCTGTGGCTTTGCATCTATAAGGTAATAAGAATCATTGTGCAATGCTTTGCTCACAATGAATGGCCCTTCCCATGGAGGAGATAATTTATGCATGCCAGCAGTACGTTGTACCAACCGGAGCACCAGATCGCCTTCCCGGAAAACTCGGGGGCTTACTTTTCGGCTATGATAGCGTCGGAGATTTTGCTGATATATGGCGGATCTGGACAATGCCAATTCTCTCGCTTCTTCTAGCAGATCAACATCATTTTGCCGGGCTTCTTGCACTTTGGCTTCTATGTATTGGGTGACCCTAGGCGAATCATGCTCTATGTCGGCTAGTAATACAGCTTCTGCCCCATATACCAGAAAAAATGGCGTATACCCCATTGATCGATTCAGAGTTGTTCTTAAACTCCATAGTACTGCTGGTAGTTCTTCTATCCAGCACCCCGCTGATCTTTGCAGTGGCTCAATGAGCCGGGGTTTTATCCCGGATAATACTAATCTGTTGGATCTTTCCACTTGTCCGTTTGAAGCAGGGTGGGCTACCAAGGCAACGTCCAATCGGATCTTCTTATCCTGGCAGAAACGCGCAAATGCTCCTTCCGCAAAGTTTGTGCCATTATCAGTTATGATACTGTGAGGATAACCGTATCTCAAGATGATGTCTTTGAGAAACGTCACGGCCGTAGCTCCATCACATTTTCTTATTGGCTTCACCTCGATCCACTTTGTAAATTTGTCCACCATGACCAAAATGTGAGTCATATTTCCCCTTGATGGTTTAAACGGGCCCACCATGTCCAAACACCACACGGCAAATGGCCAGGTGATTGGTATGGTCTTGAGCTCCGACATTGGCATATGTGTCTTGGTAGCATACCTCTGACAACCATTGCACTTTCTCACCAGATCTTCTGCTTGTTCTAAGGCATTTGGCCAGTAGAACCCATGCCGGAAAGCTTTTGCCACCAAGGCTCGGGACGAGGCATGATGCCCGCACTCCCCTTGATGTATATCTCGGAGGATGTCAAGCCCTTCTTCTGGGTCAACGCATCGCTCGAGGACATTGGTCACACTCCTTTTGTATAGCTCGGAATTGATGATTGTGTACGCCTTTGCTCTCCTCTGAGTTTGCCTGGATAGCACCTCCTCAGTGGGCAATGTTCCATCTTTCAGGAATCGAAATATAGGCAGTGCCCAAGCTGGTATGGCTCGCACAAGGAACACGTCCTCATCAATTTTCATCTGATCCACCGGCATAACTTCAACCGGATCTCGCTGAGCAATCCCTGGGTCTCGCGAAGCAGTCCCCGGGCTCGCCGAGGCAGTCCCCGGGTTTTGCGCACCACCTCCTGTGTCCATGTCCATGGGCACGGCTTCGGATTCTGTATCCTCCGGAACGTAAATTGAGTCGGTTTCTGGGGACGGCCTGATAGACGGTTTTCTGAGGTGTTCCAATGCTACCCCCGGTGGGATTGCTTGTCGGGTTGATCCGAGCTTTGACAGTACGTCAACAGCCTCATTTTCCACCCGGGGTACATGGTGAAATTCATATCCCTCAAAATAACCAGATATCTTCTGCACATGAAATTTGTACAGCGCCATGCTTGGATCAAGGGCGTCCCATAGTCCCGACACTTGCTGTACTACCAAATCTGAGTCGCCAAAGCATAGGATCCGACGTATCCCAATTTCTTTTGCCACTTTGAGCCCATGCACAAGTGCTTCATACTCAGCGACATTGTTTGATGCCGTGAAATGGATCTGTAGCACATATTTCAGCTGGTCCTTCTTTGGCGAGGTAAGTACAATTCTGGCGCCTAGCCCGGTTTTTGTTTTAGACCCGTCAAAGTGCATCCTCCAGTAATTCGGATCTGGTAGCGGTGGTTCGTATTGTACCTCGGCCCAGTCCACAAAAAAGTCGGCCACAGCCTGAGACTTGATTGCTTATCTTCTGTCATATTGTGGTGCATAGGGAGCTAGTTCAATTGCCCATTTTGCAATTCTACCACTTGCATCCTTGTTACTAATTATCTCGGATATGGGAGCCTCACATATTACCTTGATGAGATGCTCCTCAAAGTAATGCTTCAACTTCTTAGCTGCCATATACACACCATATACCACTTTCTGATAGTGTGGGTAGTTCTGCTTTGAGGCAGACAACATCTTGCTCAGATAATATACTGGCCTTTGCACTGACTTACCCTCTTCGTCGCGCTCTACCACAATTACTGCACTTACAACTCGGTTGGTTGCGGCTATATAGAGCAGCATTGGCTCCTTTGATAGTGGAGAGGCTAACACTAGTGAAGTGGCTAACATCTTCTTTAAGTGAGCAAAGGCTTCATTGGCCTGCGGCGTCCAAACGAACTTATCTGACTTTTTCATGAGTTGATAGAGAGGCAATGCCTTTTCTCCCAACCGACATACAAACCGACTTAACGATGCCAGGCAACCGGTGAACTTCTGGACATCGTTAAGACACTTCGGCAGTTCCATTCGCTCGATGGCCCAGATTTTAGTTGGATTAACTTCGATACCTCGGCTGGAAACAAGAAATCCGAGTAATTTTCCAGCCGGGACACCGAAGGTACACTTTTCCGGGTTAAGCTTCATCCGGAACCTTCTTAAGTTCGCGAACGTCTGCCTGATATCATCAAGGAGCGTTTTGCTTTCCTTGGTCTTGATAACCACATCATCCACATACACTTGTACATTTTGACCTATTTGGTCGTGCAAACATTTCTGCATACATCTTTGGTACGTTGCTCCTGCATTACGTGAACCAAACGGCATGGTGCGATAGCAATAAGCCCCATACGGGGTGATAAACGCAGTCTTTATTTGATCATCCGGATTCAGAGGTATCTGGTGGAAACCAGAATATGCATCAATGAATGACAACAGTTCACATCCAGCAGTTGAGTCTATGACCTGATCTATCCTTGGTAGTGGAAATGGATCTTTTGGACACGCCTTGTTCAGGTTCGTGTAATCGATACACATACGCCAAACCACTGCCACATTCGGATCATCCTTCTTCTTCTCCACCAGCACCGGATTAGATAACCAATCCGGATAAAGAACTTCCATGATAAATCCTACGGCCAACAATCGAGCTATCTCATCTCCGATGACTTTCCTCCTATCTTCGGCGAAGCGGCGGAGAGGTTGATTCACCGGCTTTGCTCCGGGTCTCACATTCAAAGAGTGCTTGGCCAACTCCCTCGGAACACCTTGCAAGTCCTGTGTGGACCAAGCAAAAATGTCCCGATTCTCGCGGAGGAAGTTGACGAGATCGCTTTCCTATTTGTCATTTAACCTGGCACCAATTGTTACGGTGCGCTCTGGGAACATTTCATCAACAGGCACCTTCTTGGTATCTTTCGTGGCTTGGAATGAGACACTCCCATGCGGGTTACTCAGCGGCGGCATATATTGCTGCGCGGACTGAGCCAATGCCGCCACCTCTTGAATTTTTCTTTTCTCTTGCGTGATCACGAGTGTCTCGGCTAGATTAGACCCGGCCGACGCACACTCAATGGAACGTCGGAAATCTCCAGCAATAGTAATCACTCCGTTTGGCCCGGGCAACTTCATCTTTAAGTAACTGATGTGACAACTTGCCATGAACTTGTTCAGTATTGGTCTTCCGAGTAACGCGTGATACGCACTTTCCAAGTTCACCACTTCAAACTCCAAATTCTTAGTTCGGCAGTTATCTCTTGTGCCAAACAATACGTCAACCCGAACCTTGCCTATGGGTTCACAAGAAATGCCGGGCACAATACCATGAAAGTTGTCCTTATAGCCTGGAGCATGTTCTCCGAGATACCCAACTTGCGCATTGTATCCGCATACATGATGTTAATGCTATTGCCATTGTCAATCAGTACCTTGGAGAACCTTACATTGATGTTAAGCCCAATGAATGTCGGATCCAGCACTAACGCATACGAACCAGGACTTGGCATAAGCTTGGGATGATCTTTAATGCTCCAGGTGATTTCCTGGTCCGACCAAGGCATATACCTCGTCACTGCTGGCATTACCGCATTCACCTCCTTATGTCGGCGCTGCAAGCTCTTTCTGTCTGTTTCCTCAGTGGTAAACACACAGTAACTCTGATGATGCTCTTTGTACTCATTCCTCCCCTCATTTCCGGGGTACCTCTGATCCGACTGATGCTGGTTTTCTACCTGATGCACTGCATCCCTTCTCTCATGGTTATCATACCTCGGCGGAGGGGGAGGCAACATTAGCTGTTGCGTGTTCGCTCCGGAGAGCAATTGCTGCCGAGGTAACTCCTACCGAGGTTGATCATTCCGGGGTGCCTGAGCATTCCCCGAACCACCTTGTTCTATTTTACGCATCCACTCACCTTGCCTCGTCATATGACCCACCGGGTTACTCAGATTTGGCGTGTGAAATTTACACGGCTGATCCAACATCGACTCATAAGTGTACCTCGGACGGTCCTTCTTTTCTTGCCACTCTTTCTTCTTCTCTGGCGTCCAAGTTTTCTTGCCATCATTTCTCGGTGTCCATTGTCCCCCTCCAGTTTTCTGACGTTGATTGCCTCCTGCTCCGGGCTGATATTGATTCACAGCTGCAACTTGTTGCGAACTGTACCGGTGATCCGGTCTGTCATCTCTTCTTTTTCCTCTGTAATCATTCCTCCGGGATGATCCGGCTCCATCTCTCTGGTAGTATTCCTCATTTGACTCGTTTGACACGAGCCTGGGTTGAGTCGGATCACCCAAAGCATACGAATCAGCAATCCGGATCATCTCTGCCAATGTGGTTGGCATTTTCCTTTGCAACTTCTGCCACAACTCACTTGCATATCTGCACCCTTGTACAAACCACGCTATGGCCTGTGACTCTATCACACCCTCACATGAGTTTCTCATGGCACACCACCGGGTTAAAAACTTCCGGTCCGTCTTGTTCGGTCTCTGCTTACACATAGCTAAGGTCTGTGGCCTATTTGGCCTCTGATACGTACTTGAGAAATTGCTGATAAACAGTTCCTCAAAATCGATCCAGCAGTTAATACTTCTAGGCGGCAAATTGTTCAGCCATACCCTTGCTGGCCCCTCCAACATCTGGGGTACGTATCTCACAGCCCATCTCAAGTTGCCTGTAGCAATTTTCACAGCTGTAGCATAGTTTATCAACCAATCCTCCGGCTTAGTACTGCCATCATACGTCTTTGTGCCTCTGGGTAACTGGAAGTTAGGTACTGGCGGCTCCTTCATGATCCGGGGCCCAAAACACGCAGGACCCGGTGGACCTTGACATTCGATCTGTTCCGACCTATACAGTCGATCCAGTTTCAACCTGGCATCATCAGGCATCAAATCCCTACTTCCCAATCTTGACCCTATCACATGATAGTCTGCCCTTGGGTATCCTGCGTTCACCATTTCTGAATCTCCATCGTTATACTGGTCTTGCTCTCGTGGAGCAGCTCTCTGTTGCATACCTCGGCCGACACTTTGCTCTTGCCTTGGTATATTCCGCTGCTGCGGTTGTCCTGCTCCTGCCGAGTTTTGCTGTCCGGCATTGCCGTTTACAGCATTTCCTTGACCGGCATTGCCTTGGTCGCAGTTACCTCGGCCAGCTTCACCTCGGCTCACACTTCGTCGATCACCATTCTTCTGTACTTCTTTTCCTTTCCCTGACCTCGTCGGGTCGTATGGGACGATCTGCTTGTTTCTTCTGGCCGAGGTTACTACCTCTTCTCTCCTAGGACCCCCATGAGGAGACGATGCGGCTCCAGCGGATTTCTCCGGGTTACCCACTGCCGAATGAACGATCTTGGAGGCCCCAGCTCTCTCCGGGTTAGCCCTGAGCAATTCCTCATTTTGCCTGTTCACGATCCAAACCAACTCATTGACCCTATCTTGCTGTCTCTGACGGGCCTCACCCGTTAGACCCTCTAACTCAGATGCATCAACGTCTGCTGGACAAACAGTTCTCTGACTCCTCAATCCTAGTGTCTCCCTCTTTGTTCATTTCGCTTATGAGGTTTCTCCCCTTTATTTTTACAGCATCAACTTTGTTTGCCTTTGCGTACTCACGCAGTGTCATGTTCAACGACTGCTGAGCCGCGGCTATCTTTTTCGCACCCCCTAGTATTTTTTGCCTAGTTTCCTCTAGCTCGGCCTGTGCCTGAGCCGGATCTACTGCTGCTACTACAGGGTTTGCCAAGCTATCCATCGCTTCCTATAGCACATTTTCATGCCTCTCCAGTGGAGGACCTCTACCTTTCCTCGGTGCCTTAGGCGTTACCTCCGGATCTGGTGCCGGGTCCTTGCTTGCGCCTGTACCAGGCGCAGTCATCATCACCTCAGCACGGTCCGGGGAGCGAGTGATACGCGCCCCGTGAACCACGCTAAGGGGTGGCTCTCCTGCCTCGACGACGTGCCGCGGATGAACGCACGACACATCGACAACAACGTAGACCTTGTACGCGCCAAACTTGACGAAGAGGCCGTTGCGCGGAAGCGGGCGCGTGCAGAAGCAGCTAGGGTTGTCGCTGACAAAGTCCAGCGCTCCAAAGCGCTGAACGAGCCGGAGACGACGCGTTCGCCGGTGCCGATGAGGTTTCCCGTCCGGATCTTGACCCCTGCTAGCGCCGCTAGCCCCACGGTGGGCGCCAACTGTCGTGGTGGTGTCACGGCAGATGCCATGGATAGGCTAAAGGTGGGGACTAATATGCACTAGGGGAATCCAGGGAGGGATAGTGAGGTGATTCCTCACACAGAAGTTATATTTGATTCACTTCCAAGGTTTACAAGTGCTCCTAGAGCTATCTTGGGGAGAGGAGGAAGAAGGGACTCTCTTACTCTCGCCACTAGCTAACCCGTACAAGACCAACCCGTAGAACCTAACCTCTCCACAGAGGCCCTAGCCCTCCTTATATAGAGGTGGCTAGGCCTCCACTTAGGGCATACGTGGAGGCATATTCCAGAGAATATGCCTCCTCCCAAGATAGTAAACCGACCGGGTTACTTTTCCCCCGCGTCATCCACGTAGAGGCTACGTGAGCCTCTGCGGCGCCTGCGTCACCCGACATTGGCTTTGTCACCTTTGTCGGCCACGCCTCGCTGGTCCTCCCTCTGTCCGCTTCGCTCATGCCGTGCGTACCGGGGCTACTTTTGACCAGCGAGATTCCTTCCTTCTCCTAGAAGCTTTGACATGACACGGATCGTAGTTGATCCGGCCACACCCGTTCCTGCATGAAAGTTAGATACATCGTTCCGACTTACGACTTAAGTCGGTTGAGACCTAGTTAGGTGGACGCCCCCTGGTCCGGGTTACTCCGTGATTCGGCCTGCCTTGAGGTGGCCCGGCCAGCATCCGCTTTGACCTTGCCGAACCTCGGCTAACTCGGCCTTTATACCCCGGCGTGACCCTACCCGGGGGTATCCCCCAACAAATGCTCAGGAAAATCCAAAGGACCCAAAAAAGTGTCATGGACATCTTGAAAGGAGCCTCGGAAAGTTCAGATATGGGCAACGAAGTAGCATCTCTCCAGCAAGCACGATACAGAAGGTTTGTTGCTGTTGAAAGACTCAAATATTGCATGCATGTTTTATTCCTTCCATAGATCATGGATAGGCACTAAAGTAAATGTTCTTACTGGTTGAGAGCTAACATATAATATGGGCAAACAGATGGAAACATCAAACATGTCGCTTCCATGATGCAGTGAACATATTATTATCTTTATAGGTGTGGAACCTTCTGAATTTACTTTATTTATATCTATGCATTAGTCACGGACATGTCCATTAAAGCAACATAACACAAGGCAGAGAACTCTTGGCTACAACAGCACCACTACAGGTATATTCTTCTTTCATCCATTGATTTCACATGTTGTGGATGAGTTTCAAAGTAGATATGCAATGGGACATCATCTGAATAGAACAGTCTATGTTTTCTTTCTTCTTCTGCAACGAAGGAAAGAAATAATAAAACTTCAAACAAAATCATTTCAACTGGAGTAAAACTATGATCACTTCCTCCGATGACATGCCTTTTCAATGTTTTGGAAACATTTTAGTAACAAGGTTCAGAAAAGCATGATCACCTCCGATGACATGCTTCTTCAATGTTCACAGATTACCATGGGTAAGTTCTGGAATCAGAAAACAAATATTGTTAGCATGAAAAGTATGTGTCTATAATAATATAACGTAGATGCAAATAAGTCATAGAAGAAGGCATCTGCCTCACCCCTCCAATCTTCGTGTTGCAGTAGAAGGCTATCATTACTTTGGGTCATGGACATAGGTGTATGTGGTGCATTTTGATTTTCATTAAGTAAGGATGTTGAAGCATGTTTCTTTTCACCGGCTTCACGTCGTCTTTTTCGAATAGCATCTTTATTGCGTGCAAAATATTCTATCCTTTTGCCTCTTCAACTCTCTAGGGTCAGTGTAGATACATACTATTATTTAGGACGACATCAACAATAATGTTCATTAAAATTAGAAAACAATAGCAATCAGAAGGCACTGATTGCTGACGGTAGTTAGCCAATGAGCATGTGTTGCTTATATCCTGAAATGGGGTGCGTTCCCTAGCTCGAATCGGAGATGACCTACGAAAAGCTTAATCCTATCGTAGAAATCTGCATGTAATTAAATCTTTAAACACATGGATAGTGTGACATATAGGCAGCACAAGGCTACAACATGAATTTTTGGTTGCACAAACTTGTATGATCCATGTAACATAGCTTGAGCGGAAATACTCATATGTCTATAACAAACTACATATGTTGGCTAGTTCTGTTATTGTTGCCCAATTTTGGAGCACTTGACTGCCGGAGATAGCTACATAGAAAAGGCTTGTATGAAGTTTTGGAAAAATCAAGGTTGGTATGAAAAATCAGAATTTGGAAGATCCCTCATTGCAATCTTTGCATGTAATTCAAAATTACTGATACATGATTTTCTATATTCTCTGCATTTAATTAAAAATAGCTGACACATGCTTTTATATATTCTCTGCGTATAGTTCAAAATAGCTGACACATGCTTTTCTATATTTATCCAAAGCAATTCAGAAGGGACAAGAGCATCAATTGAATCTTCTGTGCAGAAGGTACAAGTCTTACTATACAGAGGGAATTATACTTGCAGAAAGGCCATGGTAAGGAAGCGAATGGACTCAACTGGAAAGACATACATCAATCGAATTTCCTGAATGCCATGTACCTGCACCACAACGGCGACTACAATGTGTCGATTGCAATATGACTGTGCCCAGCGAAGAGGAACTCCAGCGATGGGGGCTAGTTAAATTGTATTCCAATGGTGGCGGCCTGGTTCAGCTGTCACGGTGAGGGCACCGCCCAGTCAGATGACGCGGGCTGAGGGCGTCGTCAAGGAACGCGACGCATATGGTGTGGTCAAGGTTCTGTGTGAGGGCGTCGTATTGGATCTCGGAGAGGACACCCTAGAAGGTCACGAGCGGTCCATCGCGAGAGGTGATGGCGAGATTGGCGTGACCAGTTTTCTTATTTCCTGAGATTGCCGCGATCAGTTTTTTTCCAAGATTGCGTGATCAGTTTTCTTATTTTCCTGAGATTGCCATGATTTTTTTTTTGAAAGCAGCGAAGCGTTGTATTCTGCTATGCTGCGGGGATAAGTAGTCCGTCCGGTGATGTATAAATTGCTATACGCACATGGGATCTGATTAGTGGGCCCGAGTGTGTGGTTTTAGTCTGTTTGTGTATAGTTTATGGGGTATATTTAGCGAAACTCTTGTTCGTCTCTTTATAAGTAGTAGAGATTAGTTTTAGAGATCCATGTAAAGTAGATCTCAGGGCTCCTTTCTCCACCCTGATGTTTCTTTTGTAGGTCCTGGTTCAACTCCTACATCCCACCATTGTTTTAATTTTTCTGAGCTCTATTTTTATGGCAAAGCTGTTAAACTCGAACGTCCACGGACGGGCTGTCAAAAGAAACATGATTTTTTTCTCTAAGTCCAACCGCGATCTCGCTGGCCTTAGCATAGCTCGTACTACTGGTCTGGACCGTGGACAAGGGCCGTAGCCAGAGCCCAGAGGTGATCCGTTTCACGCGCTAAGGGCATCAAGTAGGTAGAGTAGTATACTTGGACTGTGTCTGTTCGTCAGATCAATGTCATCTACTCGATCGAAATGTTCGAGCATTAAAATCGATTGACATACAAAGACAACGAGACATATTCTTGAGGTTATCTTATTCGTGTAGTCTTAAGTCTTAAGAAGAAAGTCAACTTTTGCTTACCATCATACCTTGAAGTTATGGACTTAGGGAAAAAATCATGTTTCTTTCGACGGCCCACTAGTGGATGTTCAGATACGTTAACAGCTTTGCCATAAAAATAGAGCTCAGAAAAATTAAAATAATAAATTGGTGGCATCCAAGTACAATTTAACAGCTTTGCCATAAAAATAGAGCTCAAAAAATTAAAACAATAAATTGGTGGGATGTATGAGTCAAACCCAAGACCTACCAATCAAGATCAAAGGGGTCAACCATCAGGTCTAAGAAAAACATTTGTCTAGTATAGATGCACACCATATATAAACAATAGTGTAGCGCCTATCGCTCTACACTTCGTCCTGTAACGTCTTATGCCGAGGCGCTACCGGAGCGGCCCCTAGGCCCCGCGTGCCACGCTCGCAAGGGGTGTAGCGCCTTTTATATAGACGCTACACTGTGTAATGTGAAGCCTTTCTGTTAGGCGCTACACAAAAGGGTGAGCAGAGTAAAATAGTTTCACTACGAGTTTAGTTTGTGAATTCCTTTTAAACTTGGGTTAATTTTGTGCATACTAACGCGCGCCCGTGCCACCGTAGCTCACCTTGCGTTCCGTGCCACCATCAACCAATTTTGCCGTTCTTCTTGCTACACTTTGATGCTATTTGTGTTCTGCCGTCTGTGCCATTGCCTCTCAATTTCACTCTGGTGTTTAGGTGTCCAATACATGTTCGACGAAATTCTTGCAAGAGTTTTGGTTCAGATTTTTCTACTGGCGTCTCTGATTCGGTACCGTTTTGTCTGGTTCATACTTTGTCAAGCTTGGCTCCGCTTCCTCGTGCCACACTAGATTCCATTGGCTGAGACATCGCCCCTCTGACAAGATCTTTCTCGGTGTCGACTACTTTCGCCACCTCGATTGCAATCCGAAGATGCTTTCTCCACATCTTCGATCCAAGCTGTGAGACCTCTCCCATATCTTTTTTATAAATACCATATATCTTGTTGCATTAAAATTACTCATGTGCATCATGTATAATGTGATTTTGGGGCATTTAGTCATTCACCTAATAATTAAATATGGAGTGTATATGCAGAACATTTTGTCTTATCTCGACTCCATTTAAATTGTCTAGCTTATCTATGTCATGCTCTTGATATGTTAACAATATTTGATCTATGAGGTAGCTACTAATTAATTGGAGGCTTCCGATTTTGATTAATTTTGCTAAGTTGCATCGTGTTTTACCATGCCATGCATCATATCATAAAATGCCGGATTCTCTGCCGTAGTATTAAATATGTACCTGGTGTTTTTTGCTAGTGCTTTGCTTCTTCTTGGACATGCCGTTGAGTTGATGCAAGATACAACAAGCCTTCGGATGCCCGACAATTATCCTCAGGCGAGCATCTCACCCCCTTCTACCTATCTTGCATTTCTACTCTGTACTTTCTTCTGTTGATATATTACTATCCTTATTGTTGATGCTTTAGTATCGTTCCTTTATTCACATACTCTAGTATATGGCTTTGGTTATCCTATTGCCTTGTTTGACTAGATAGCTTTGACCTTGCGAGTCTTATGCCTGCTTAGTACCACTCTCATACATGTGGAAATTGATATCTTGATAATGTTGGTGATATAATAATATGATGTTGTTGGTTATGGCTTCACCTAATGACAAGGCCCCGACAACGACCACCTTTTGGGACTGCTTGAGTCGACCTAAGAACCGTTCGTTCTACAACACCAGTTCTGAGTTGATCATGCTAACTAAACGTGGGGGCCTTTGGGACCCCCCGGCTCAACTATCAGAGCTATTCGTTTATCTAGAGGGTTACATATTGGTTTTCCATTTTGTACATATGCATATGTCCTCGGACATGGGTGTGTTGAATATGTCTTTGGACTTGATATTTTGGTGGACTATCATGACATTGCATACATAAACACGATGCGACCGAGAGGTCATCTTTCGTAGTGGAGCTCCGATCCTTCTCGACCGTGGTCGCAAATGTTGTACCTCCCTAGAGAATCGGCGTGCCTCATGGTTGGGTTAAATACATTAGGTGACACCTCTGGATACACGCGTAGTTATGGGACAATTCTTGTTGTGAGATTCGGAAGGCACACGTAATATGTTTTAAACATGTGTTTGGGTATAGTAGTGCACCCCTGTAGGGTAAATCTTTTTGAGAAGTCGTGTGTCCATAGTTATGGACGTTTCATGAGTACAGTGTCATGATCGTAGACAATACCACTAATGATTTGCCTCTAATTATATGACTAGTAATTATCCTTACCAACTAAATAATTAAATAATTAAAATTGAAAAGTGTGTGACTTTCTCGACTGGTTTTCGAGCGGGAAAACTTTGGTTGGGTTATGCTTGGTGTTATATTCATGTTACCGTATAGAGATCTCTTATCTCTCTCTATTATCCTAAGTTGTAGCGTGTCTTTATAATTTAGATAGTACAAACTTTGTTGCCAATAAGCCCATCATACCCATGTAGGCAAGAGCCGTAGAATTCTAAGACTTGTCATGTACTGGCCTCAGTACTGATCACTCTTTTTTTATGTGCCCTTTGTCGACATCGATTTGGTTTTGACAGGTATGTGATTGATGATGTTAGAAAGGTTACCCTTCCGGCTTGGCCTGGGCAGGTAAAAGAGCATGTGAGCCCTGTGGTTTTGATAATTAATGACAATCTTTATGGACTAATGTTTGTATTAAGTTACATTTGTAGGATTTATCCATTGTCATCGCTCGGAGCATGTGTTGGCTTCAAGGTAGAAGAAATGAATAAGATGTGTTGTGCAAGCTCAAGAAGCGCCATCTCTAGAATATCTCATGCTTGAAGCTTGCCATTCTCGGTGGTCATCGATCGATGAAGACAAGGTCAATGAAGTGGCTATCAAGCGAGTGGGTGCAAGAGAAATCAAGAAAGGTGTCTAGCTCAAGTGGATTTCTCAAGGCTAAGGTATAATATTTATAGGTTTTCCCTTTTGCCGGTCTCATATTGGTAGTTGGGAGACCGGATTTAGGATAAATAACCGTACTATCAAGAGGGGCTCTCGAGTGAGTAACTCGATCATATCGTTCGGAGAGGGCTCAAACCATTGCATTCTTAGCATCATCTTTCTTGGTTGTTTGTTGGATATTATCCATGTTTGGTTTTAGAGCTATTGTTCAATACAAGTTCTAGTTCATCAAAAACGGATTTCTCTTTTGTATCTTCTTGCGTTTTTGATCCTACAGGCTTTCCGGATTCTCACCAAGGAAGGTATCTCACTTTAAAATAAATGCAGTATTTTCACTTGGTGGTATCCAATATTTTGTTGGGTAGCTCTTGTCGTCCTCTTTCCAACAAAATTGGTTTCAGGTTCGGAGTTTCGTAACTCAAGTTATGTCTATTTGAGTTTGCCTCTTATTTGTTTTAAAAAGAAAAAGTTCTTTTTTCTGGGGCCAACCGGTAGTACCGGATCTGCTATCACACGCCACTGCGCGCGTCCCGTTTTCCCCTCTTCTCGGCCTGGTGGTGGGTCTGGCTCAAGACCAGCAGTACCAGCCCAACCAGTACTACCGCCCGGGCTGGCCGGTAGTACCGGGCCGGCCTGCCTAGCGCTCGCCAGGCTCCCTGCTGCCGCCACCTCTCTCTCTGGGCTGCGCCTCGCTGCTCCCTCCCCCGCCTCGCTACTCCCACGCGCGCTCCCACTTCCCAGCCGTCGCTCGCCCCGATCCCCTCATGCGTGCGCGCTCGCCAGGTCTGTGCCGCCTTGCCGCGCGTTGACCTCGCTCGCATGTTGGCTGCCTGCTTTGATTTTCTAGATCGGGAGCAGTAATACCGGGCCCATCCGTTACTACCGGCCCAGGCAGGAAAAATGCCCCAACGGGCTGATTTCTAGCCCCCCTTTGAATATCCCCTCTCCCTTTTTTCAATTTGTTCTTGTTCCTCTATTTTCTTCAAGCTTTGCCCCTTTGTTCTCACATCTCTTGAGCTTGATTAATCTCTCCTCCTCCATTGATTCTTACCAATATTTGAGGGGAATATAGAGGAGATATAGATCTACATTTTGACCAAACCAAATCACTTCTTTGTGAGTGAATCTTTGGGATCTAGATTTTGGGGGATTTTGTGTTCTTCTTGTGTTCTTCATCTCTTGTTCCCCCAATTGCTTTAGTAGCTTTGTTGGAACTTGAGAGAGATGGATTGGAGCATCTTTGTGGTGTTCTTGCCTTTTGCATTAGGTGCATCGGTTTGAGTTCTCCCCGGAGGATTTGGTTGGTGAAATCAAGAAGTTTGTCCCTCTTGGGTTCTTGGAACCCTAGACGGTGTTGTGGACTTTGTGGCATGTTCTTGGGGCCTTCAATTAAGTTGTGAAGCTTTCCCCAAGATTGAGGCCTTGGTGGCGATTATTGAGAGCCTCCAATTAAGATGTGGAGATAGCCCCAATATTGTACGATTTTGGTGACCGCCCTCAAGTGTCCCATAGTGGAATGGGTGCTAGCTGTATGGTGGGTGCTCGGGAGAATAGGGTGAGGCCTCTTGTGGCGTTGGTGGTCTTAGTACCGCCCACCCCTCCAACGAGATGTACTCCCTTGTTGGGAGGAACTCGATAAAATATCATTGTCCCCGCGTGCCTCGGTTATCTCTATATCCGAGCTCTTTACTTATGCATTTTACATTGTGATAGTCTTCATGCTTAAAGTAATCTATCTTGCTATCACATTGTTGCTTGTCTTGCTTAGCATAAGTTGTTGGTGCACATAGGTGAACCTTAGTATATCTAGCCTTTGTGCTTGACAAAACAAAACACTAGTTTTATTCCGCCATTGTTAAGCCCATCTCGTAAAAGTTTTAAACCGCCTATTCACCCCCCTCTAGGCAACATCCGTGATCTTTCAGTGGGGTCTTGGATGTAGCTTGGTTATTCTTCAGGACTCTTAGTCCCATTTGGTTCTTATCCGTACTCGGATACTATTTTTTTCTTGAATTGTATCATTTGTATTCTTGACTCGTCGAGTCATTGTTGTATATATGAGTTTCTTTTGGGTTCTACTGTAAACTATTATCATAGAACTACTTGTAATAAAATCCACTGCACAAAAGTGTCTAGTAGGCATCTTTGAATTGCTCCTATGTGGATTTTGGCGGAAATGCTAAGATCAGCATAGACCCGATTCGTGGCGTTAAACGTCGGGTGTCGCCTGGGAATGTTGGATGAAAGGAAAAATGGGTGGGCCAGCCCTACTGGTGAGACATCCTATTTCCCTACCTAGATTTGGCTCTCCCGTGACACAAAGCCCTCTCCACCCACCCTCGACGCCATGTCGCGTCGGCACTGCCCCACTCTACCCCACCAACCCCACACTGATAGAAAGGTCCACCACCGCCGCAACACCCCTTCCCTCATTATTGGCCTTGTTTCGCCTTCTCTCGGCATCACTGGTAACTCTATCGTCGGATTGAAGATAAGGACGCCATGAGGGGGTCCTCAAGGCATGGGAAAAGGTGGGGTGTGAGACGTATAGATGTCCGGGACGGTGAGCACAAAAACTTACCCATGTTCAGATCTGACTTCGGTGGACGAATCCTACTCCTGCTAGCAATCCAGTATATCGATAGAGCTGGAAGTACAACATATTACAAGGGTTGGTTTCGCCTATGAAAGTTGAGGTTGGTGATTGTGGTTGTTGTTTCCCTAAAGGCTGATCCCTAGGACGGCTTATATATTCATCCGACCTAGGGTTTATAGGAGAGTCCTATCTTGCTATGATATAGAGTCAATACAAAAGTACAACTTGGACTACAAGCCTAAGTCGGTAAGTCTTCTAGGCCTTCCCGTAGCCGGATGGGGTTCCATCTTCTCTCCCTGACTGGGCCACTAGTGGAGCACAGCTCTAACCTGTAAATGGGCCACCTTGGTCAGTGAGTCACCGTGGGTATACCCAGAAAGTATATCACCAACAAGATCTATTCCACGCTCATGTCCACCTCGCCCGTGAAGTGTTCGGTGTTTTTCCTACTCAGCCATGGACTCCGACAACAAGGAGATGTTCGCCATGTTGTTGGAGGAAGAAAACACCGCATTCGTCAAAGATGAAGAGCATATGTAGATCCTCGGCTGCCTGGCCAGATTGTACACGGAGAATGCATAGCCGTAGCATGGAGTCTCCACGAAGGGAAGCCGGAAGTGCAAAGAAATTAAAGGCAGCGGATGGAGGGCTACTACATGTTGTACGCCAACTACTTCACCGACAACCCGTTGCACGAAGAGTCTGTGTTTCTTCATTGTTTTAGGATGAGCCAAAAAACTCTTTCTCGAGATCGTGTATGCCATCCGGGAGTTTGACCTCTACTTCATATGCAAGGAGGACTACACCGGCATGGTAGGGTTTTCCTCACTACAGAAGTGCACGATGGTGATGTGGTTGCTTGCATATAGAGCTCCGGGTGACACAGCCGATGACTATCTACGGATGGTTGAGTCCACTGCCATTGATTTTTTGTACACATTCTATAGAGAAGCGTTGGCAGTGTTTGGGACACTGATACCTTCGATCTAGATTCATGGATGTAGAATAATAGCTTTTCCCTAGAAGACCTAGGTTTAATCGAACCTCGGAAAGCACTGCTAAAAGGTAATAGAAAACGACACATCTACAAGACTTTGTTTGTTTGTTTTACCTTAGTTGACTAGACCAATCTAGTTTACTTTATAACGGGTTTGAATTAATGGATGGAGATAGGCCAGGGTTGAAGTTCCACCTACAACTACACATCAAATGGGATAAAAGATCATAATAAGCATAGTCATGTATAATGTTTGTATGGAGATAATCTCTTGTGGGCAACACATCCTAATATTCTAGAGCCCCCGTGATGCAGCGGGCATAGCAATAGACTTTTAATCCAACCGAGAGTACACCGAAGCCACGAGTTACAAGTGATTATTAAGTGTAAAACACAAATCAAAGCTTTAAGTGGTGATGTTGTTGTTGATCTAGAATGGGGCGCTAAGCAAAGACCATACTACCTGTCACTGAGGTTCCTATGAGATCGCCGCTAGCCAAGTATCTCACCTCAAGCCTTTATCAATCTATAGGATCTTGGATACCTACAAGTCCATAGATCGAGACAAGAGACGAAGAAACAAAAGATACAAATCTCAATTCCAAACAAAATACAATTCTCCCATGACCTAGATGCACATAATCACTGCAAGGTTTCTCCCCAACCCGCAGCCTGCGAGGACTACTCACTCATAACAAATAGATCGGAGATAGAAAACATCATGCAAATACTTAGATTGATATCAAATATTCTTACAATGGTCGCCAAATCACAAGGAGATCTAAAGTACAAAGCAATGGCTATGGCTAGTGGATGGATGGACGGGGGAAGTGATGAACAATGGTGTGGATCTCGTTTGGTGGTGTTGTGATGCAATCTGAGAATGGTGGCTCTCTGGCCAGCGGCTGGAGTCTCAAAATATATAGGCATCTTCATGAAAGTTGTAGGGTTTGACGAGACAAAGCCATCGCCACCTAGTACGGGTGGACCGCGCCCATACCAGTGGTCGTTAAGCTTGTAGACATCCTAGAACGCCTCTCCAATTACTTTTCCATTTGTACTTCCTCAAAATCCTTCATTATGACTCCTTATTTCGCATTAAAATCCGTGATTTCCTGCACAACATAAACCAAAGAAGGGATTTGCATATCTTTGCAATTATTAGTCATTAGTGGCAAGAGTTGAGAGTTTCTTTGGCAATTGCTTGACCAAAAACAACGTTTAAGCACAGTGGAAGATGGCAAAAATCGGAGGCATCAACTTCCCCAAAGCTCAAACCTTGATCGTCCTCGAGCAAGAAGAACCAAAAGAACTATAAGGAATTCAGAATTTAAACTGCAAACAACAAGAATAAGAGTTCACTTACAGTCGGTTATACCATAGATCGTTCAAAAGCTAGAGGAGTTGTTGGCATCCAAAGGTGTGTGATACATTGCAAATGAATCTATAATTTTGATGTTCCATGCTTGGTTTTATCTACTTTCTTGTGTTTTGTCCACACTTTGGAGTACTTTTCATATGATTTCTTGGAATAACCTATTAACAAGAGCCACAGTGTTAGCTGCCTGTTTTCTGCTGTTTTTGGTTCCAGGAAAGTCAGAAAATGAATATTCTCGGAATTGGTCGGGACAAAAGCCAAAGTCGCTATTTTACCGGAAGGCATCTAGAGCCAGAATACGAGACAGAGAGGGGATGGGACCTGGCCCCACCACCTGGCCGCACGGCCAGGCCTGGCCCGTGCCAAGGGGTGGTCTGACCGACCCCAGCACCCCCTCGGCCTCTCCTTCCGCCTATATATTGCCTTCGGGACCAAAACCCTAAGTACCCAATCAAAAATCCACGAAAGTGTCTATAGCTGCCGTCATCTCCATCCCTAGATCGGGAGGGATCTAAAGCTCTTCCTGGCACCCTGCCGGAGAGGGGATTTCACCCTGGAGGCCTTCTTCATCATCATGCAAGCCTCCGGTGTGATTCGTGAGTAGTTCATCTCTGCACTACGGGTCCATGTAGTAGCTAGATGGCTGGTTCTCCTCCTTTGTGTTTTCATGTCTAGATCTTGTGAGCTCCGTTCATGATCAAGATCATCTATTTGTAATTATGCATGTTGTGTTTGCGGGGATCCGATGGATATTGAGATGCTATTTCAGATTGATTATTGATTCTATCATGTCTTTGTTATTTGTGATCTTGCATGCTTTCCATTGTTAGTAGCTATCTTGGCCAAGTAGATGCTAGCAACTCCAAGAGTTAGTATTTATGCTCGATAGTGGGTTCATGCCTCTGGTAATCTGGGGAAGTGACAGAAATCTCTAAGGTACTAGATGTGCTGTTGCTACTAGGGAGAAAACAACAATCCTTTGTTCATAGAACAATCGTATTGTTTACATTACACGCAATTCATAAAGCAATAATCTGTTGCTTGCAACTTAATACTGGAGGGGGTTCAGATGATGACCTGAAGGTGGATTATTAGTCATAGATGCAGTTGGACGGCGGTCTATGTATAATGTTGTAATGCCCAATCACGTCTCAAAGGAGTCAAGATGATTAGTATATGCATGTATTGCTTTCTCGATGTTTGTCAATTGCCCCGCTGTAATTTGTTCACCTACTATGTTATCTATCTTAAGGAGAGCCACACTAGTGAACTATGGACCCCGGTCCTTTCTTTTACATACAATCTACAAACTGTTTACTGCTTTGTGTTTACTTTCTGCAAACTATTACTTCCTTCCATTCGATACGTTTAATCCTTTGTTTTCAGAAAAACCGGGGAGATTGACAACATCATCGCAAGTTGGGGACAGAGTTCTAAGGTTGTGTTGTGCAGGTCTCCACGTTGCTACTAGCACCGGTAGTGCGCCCTGCCAAGGCTTAGCTAGCAACACCTTTGGGGTGTTTCCTTGCTCCTACTGGTTCGATTAAACCATGGTTTCATAACTGAGGGAAACTTACTGCTGTGCTCATCATACCTTCCTCTTGGTGTTCCCCAACGAGCTCGTTAACACACAGATGGTGATATTATTAAGCTGAAATTGTTTCCTTTCTCTTTGAGAGGAAAATCTAAAGAATGGTTGAATTCCTTAACTAGGAATAGTATTGATTCTTGGACTAAATGCAAAGATGCTTTCATTGGAAAATACTATCCTCCTGCTAAGATTATATCTATGAGAAGTGAAATAATGAAGTTTAAACAATCTGATAATGAACATGTTGTTGGAGATATGCCCAAGAGGCAATAATAAAGTGGTTATTATTGTATCTTTATGTTTATGATAAATGTTTACATCCCATGCTATAATTGTATTAACCGGAAACATTAATACTTGTGTGTTTTGTAAACATAAAAGAGTCCCTAGTAAGCCTCTTGTTAAACTAGCTTGTTGATTAATGGATGATCATGGTTTCCTGATCATGGACATTGGATGTCGTTAATAACAAGATCATATCATTAGGAAAATGATGTGATGGACACACACCCGTAGTAAGCATAGCATAAGATCAAGTCATTAAGTTCGTTTGCTATAAGCTTTAAAATACATAGTAACCTAATCCTTCGACCATGAGGTTATGTTAATCACCATCACCGGATGGGTACTTTGATGACATCAAACACCGCTTTGTAACTAGGTGGTCATAAAGGTGTCATTGGGTATTCTGAAAGTATGTGTTGAAGCGCATGGACCAAGATTGGGATTTGTCCATCCATATGACGGATAGATATGCTCTGGGCCCTCTCGGTGGAATGTCATCTAATTAGCTTGCAAGCATGTGACTGGGTCATAAGGGATGACATAACATGGAACGAGTAAAGAGTACTTATCAGTAACGAGGTAGAACTAGGTATGGAGATACCGACGATCAAACCTCGGATAAGTAGAGTATCACGTGACAAGGGGAATTGGTTTCGTATGTTAATGGTTCTATCGATCACGAAGTTATCATTGAGTATGTGGGAGCCGTTATGGATCTCCAGATCCCGCTGATGGTTATTGATCGGAGAGGTGTCTCCATCATGTCTGCATATTCACGAACCGTAGGGTGACACACTTAAGGTTCGAAGTTGTTTTAAGTAGATATGGAATGTGCGTTGGAGACCGAATGTTGTTCGGAGTCTCGGATTGGACCAGGACATCACGAGGAGCTCCGGAATTGTCCGGAGAATAAGATTCATATATTGGGGATCATTTTCTAAGTTAGGAAATGTTCCGGAAGGTTCTGGAAGATTTCTTGGAGTTTACTTGAAAACCAAGAAAGGATCAAGGAATCATTGTGGGGTAAGACAAGGATTCGTGGGGGAGTAGGACTCTCCCCCCACCTCCTTGATCCGCCGGCCAAGGAAGAGGGGAGTCCTACAAGGACTCCACCTCCCCATGGGGCCTCCCTCCTTTAAATAGAGGGGTGGAGGCGCCACCCCCTGGCCCCTCCACTCTTGCCCTAGCCTCCTCTCTCCTCCTCCTTTCTTCTGCTCAGGCTTAGGCAAAGCCCTGCAGAATTATCTACTCCACCACCACCACCACCACGCCGTCGTGCTGCTGGGATTCCGTGGAGAGATCTACTACCTCCGCTGCTCGCTGGAACGAGGAGAGGAAGGTCTGCTTCGACTCCGCACGTGTGACCGACTGCAGAAGCGCTGCCGGAACGCGGCACCGGAAGGATCGTCTACTCGAACTTGAGATCGGCAAGTGATCGACTACATCAACCACGAGATCCGATCTCGTAACGCTTTCGGGTCTACAAGGGTTAGTACAGATCTATCTCGTTGCACATGTCTAATAGATTAGATCTTGGCTTTTATCTAGATTAGATCTGGGTTTTGTTCGTTCTTGCGGTAGAATTTTTTTGTTTTCCATGCTACGAACCCTTCAGTGGTATCAGAGCTGTGTCTATGCGTAGATCTGTTGCACGAGTAGAACACAATGGTTTTGTGGGCATTGGTGCTCGTGCCGTCTTTTGCTTTGTGTACTTTGCATCTTGCGGTATGGTGGGATGAAGCGGCTCGGGCTAACCTTACATGTCATCGCACATGAGACTTGCTCCACGCTTGACGTGTAACTTGCTTTGCACAAGTGGCTTTGCGGGTGTCTGTCTCTCCCACCATAGTATAGATCCAATCTACACTTTGCACTTGATAGCACTTGTATCAACGTTGTGGTCCATATTCGTAGGTAAGATCCGTTCTTATTCGAAAGCCCCAAGCCACGTAAAACATGCAGAGAAGATTAGAGGCGTCTAACTCGTTTTTGAAGGGGTTTTGTGATGTGATATGGCCATTATGTGATTGTGATTATATTTGATGTATGCAATGATCCTTATTGTAATATGGCAACCGGCAGGAGCCTAATGGTTGTCTTTAAATTTTGTTTAAGACCTGCGTGTCTATTGATCATGTAATAGCTTTATTTCAAGTAGTTGTAATAGTTGCTGTTGGTGATGGACAACCATGAAGCGGCGCCACGGACCTTGACGCCACGCTGGTGATGATGGAGATCATGTCCATGCTTTGGAGATGGAGATCAAAGGCACAAGAAGAAAGGCCATATCATATCACATATTATGAATTGCATGTGATGTTAATCCTTTATGCATCTTGTATTGCTTAGATCGCGACGGTAGCATTATAAGATGATCCCTCTCACTAAATATCAAGTAATAAAGTGTTCATCCTTAGTTGGCACTGTTGCTAAGACTCGTCGTTTCGAAGCATCTCGTGATGATCGGGTGTGATAGACTCTACGTGTGCATACAACGGGTGCAAGGCAGATTTGCACATGCGGAAACTAAGGTTAACCTTGACGAGCCTAGCATGTACAGACATGGTCTCGGAACACGGAATACCGAAAGGTAAAGCATGAGTCATATGGATGATATGATGAACATGTTGATTGTTCGCCTTTAAAGCTACATCATCTCACGTGATGATCGGACTTGGTGTAGTGGATTTGGTTCGTGTAATCACTAAAAAAACTCGAGGGATGTTGTTTTGAGTGGGAGTTTATTTGTAATTTGGATTAGTCGAACTCAATTTATCATAAACACAATCAAAGTGAATTTGCGTAGTTTGTTGTAGTCACTGGCATCCGTTCACCACCTTACGCTTAGTTATAGTTGAGATAGTGGAACTATAGAAATTCTGGATATTTACTTTACGAACTGGTATCGTATTGTTTTGAATGTCAATTTAAAGTTTATAAGTCCTATTGCAAACTTTCAGCAAACTCTATTTGCTCCATGAAGTTTAATAAGTAGTATTAAATCAAGAGTAACAATTCCAGTGTTAGTATCTAATGTATCATGTTTGCCTCCATGATTCTTGATACTCAAAAGATTGTTTTTAATATCAAGTTTATCTAAGAGCTGAAAGCAATGTTTCAGAAACCATCATATGTGAAAGGTATTGCGATATCTAAAACAATGTGTTGGTTACAACATGATAGAGTATACGTCCTCATATTTGATGAGAATTTGTGAAGGTTGGAGACGCTAGTCGTCCTAATCCTCCAAAGGTTTTGAAAAAGAAACATTATACTCGCAATTCAACTTTATAAGCTATAGCAGCTTGATCATGAAAGTTGTCATGATAAGGATGAATAGAAGATGTAAGTAAAATGTTTACTACACTAAAAGATTACTAAAGAATGGATTTTTGAAAGAACACCAAACATTTGATGATGGTGATCCACCTCAAAGTGCAAGTCCAAAGGTATTAGTGGTTGACTATATACGCTTTGTACCATGTGTCATGTTGATGACACCACTATTGATGTTGATAGATTCTTTTAAAAGAAAAGGAATTGCTGAAAGAGAATCTATAAAATATTTGGCAGAAAATAAAAGGTTGGAGATGTCCAACTTAGGCATATAGAAGATATACATGTTATGGTTGTATTCCTTGCTTGTTAAACAATGTGGTTCTCCGGTATTGGATACCGAATTGGTTGGTATGAAGTGTCATACAGGACAACACAATTCATGAACTGCAATGGCCTAAGTAACTAGCAAGAGAAAATGTGATGATGTTCATCGAAAAAAAACAAAGGGTTGTTGTGTTGCTCGTTAACATCAAAGCTTGCCTTCAAGATTTGTTTCAATAATTGTTATTTTGATCAGGTATTATGACGACAAAAGGTTGTTCAAATAATTACCGTATTCCATAATAGATGGATAATATACAAGTCTGGTAGGAGAAATAACGACCATAAAACTAATGCTAAATGTCACAAGACAAATGATTGAAAGATCACTTGCGAAGTGACATCGCCGTTTAAATTATATTGAAAGGGATACATGAAGAAACTCCATGTTGATGGATTTTTGGAGTCTTTGATTTGGATCAAATGACGCTTGTGATACTTTCCTGGAGATAATTAAAACTCCGTTCGTAGGCGAAAAGAGGAACGGACGACTAACTGATTGGAATTTGTACATATTGATGTATATAGTCCATTATGTGTAGTCGTGGGCGATGGATTTCAACTTCATATGCTTTCTCTGAAGATTTGAGTGAGTATATGTATATACTTACTCAATAAGGAAGAAGTATGAAACATTTGAAAAATGTTCAAAGACTTTCAAGATGAAGTGGAAAATCATTGTAACAAGAACAAGAAAATAAAAGAGTTTATGATTGGATCATAAAGAAAGATGTTTGAGTTACAAGTTTAGCAAAACACCTAAGATTTGAGGAATCGTTCCATGGATTTGCATTTCCCAAAACACCATAGGAGTATGGAGTGTTCGAGATATGTAATGAAACCTTGTTTTACATGGTAAGATCAAAGGTGTCATTTATAAAACTGCCATTATATTTTAAAGATTAAAGCTTTAGTGACTACCGCTTTTATACTGAAAAGAGCTCCATCGTGATCCATTGAAATGACACCATATGAGTTATGGTTTGGGATAAAACCCGAATTGTCTTTTCTTAAATTTTGGTATGCTATGCATGAGTAAAATGTTTACAACCAAAGTCGGATAAGCACGTCTTTGTAGGTTATTGCAAAGAATTTGTTGGGAATTTCTCCATAATGCCAAGGACAAAAGAGTTTGTCGCTTGGAACATCAAGTTTCTTGAGAAGGAATTTTTCGTGAAAAGTTAAGTGGGAGGACAATAGAACTTTGATAAGGTTGTTGAACCTTAGCTATATGTGCTAAGTAGCGCAGCGCCGGAAAGTGTCCCGGTGGCGGCCACAATGCTCATGGCTCTCGTGATTACAAAAGGTGTGATCTCAGAGATTAGAGTTCCTATAGAACCGTGTGGGTCGGTACGAATCAAATAGTAAGATTTGATAAGCAAGTCGTTATTGTTTTGACAATGATGAACCGACTACATGCAAATAAGCGATGATGGGCCCTGACTCCATAAAATGACTAGAAGTCATGGAATCCGTGATAGTATCCATACACGAGAAATCAAGTTTCTGAACTTAGAAGACCCTCCGGAAAGGCGTGAAGCCTATCGGTCGTGTTTGGATCTATAAAGAAATAGACATGGATGTTTCAAATCTATGAAATAGTCGACATGTCGGAAAGAGTTTACGACAATGTTCAAGGAATTGACTATGATAAGATTTGATCTTTCATAGCGATATTTAGTCTGGACGGATTAATGTAGCAACCACTACATATATTTTGGTATATGGTAGTTGAACAAACAAAACAAGTTCTTCTAAAAGAATGGTTACCTAGGACGTGTACATGAAACGAACCAAAGGGTTTTGTTAATTCAAAGGATGCTAAAAGAGTATGCAAAACTTCAATGGTTGAAGTGAGCATCGCGGAGTTGGAATCTTCACCGTGATGAAACCGTTAACAGGTTTAATTTCATCAGAGACGATGAAGATGTTTGCATTTTGCAAGAAATTAAGTGGAAGCGCTAAGACATATTTCTAATACATTATGTGAAAGACATATTTTTGATTAGAAATAATGTATCTTTTATTGACACAGGTTAAGAATTTCATTTCGATGAAAGACTTAGGCATAACTAGAGAATTAGGCATCAATGTCTATATGAATAGATTGAGGCGCTAATATGGTTGTGCCAAATGTACATAGATAAGATGTTGAATGAGTTCAATATGGAAACAACAAGAAAGGTTCTTGACGCACGGAAAGGACTAAATCAAGATTCAAGTGTGTTGACACGAGATTCAAGTGTTTTGACACTTGGTGAAATCACAAGAATATTTTGATCAATCATTCTTTGAGATGTACACATCCAGATATGTCCTATGCTCTAAATGTTATGAGCATATACCAGAATGATTCATAAGATGATCATTGGACAATAGTAAAGATATTCTTATGAGCTTTGGAAGAACTAAGAATATATCATGTATAAGTGACAAATAGTTAAAGGTAGTTCATTGTGAAGTGTTACATTGATACTAGTTTTGTCACAAGGTACAAATTAAATTTATCTCAATTTAGACTATGGGTGGCACAATATAATGTAAAGGATGTTCCATGATGGATTTGGATGAGTTCCAAAGTTGAGATATTGTGACGGATACTACAACAAAAGGCTAAGTATATAACTACTATAGTAGCAGCAAAGGAGGGCATTTGTGTTAAGTAGTTTGTTATCAAACTAGGTGTGGTTCATAGCAGGATAATACTATGAAGATACATTGTATGACAATTGTATCAACATAATTTAATCCCAAGGAACTAAAGGTCTCACCAAAGGACCAAATTTATACAATGCCATCTCATTGGAGAATGAGTAATGCGTAGAGACGCAAGGACATGCAAATACACACGGACCTGGAAGTGTCAGATCCGAAGATTATGTTTACCACTAGAAATAGTGTCTATACAACACCAGAATGCCATAGGTGTTGAATGCACAAGTTTTTAACTAGATTATTGACTCTAGTGCAAGTGGGAGACTGTTGGAGATATGCCCAAGAGGCAATAATAAAGTGGTTATTATTATATCTTTATGTTTATGATAAATGTTTACATCCCATGCTATAATTGTATTAACCGGAAACATTAATACTTGTGTGTTTTGTAAACATAAAAGAGTCCCTAGTAAGCCTCTTGTTAAACTAGCTTGTTGATTAATGGATGATCATGGTTTCCTGATCATGGACATTGGATGTCGTTAATAACAAGATCATATCATTAGGAGAATGATGTGATGGACACACACCTGTAGTAAGCATAGCATAAGATCAAGTCATTAAGTTCGTTTGCTATAAGCTTTAAAATACATAGTAACCTAATCCTTCGACCATGAGGTTATGTTAATCACCATCACCGGATGGGTACTTTGATGACATCAAACACCGCTTCGTAACTGGGTGGTCATAAAGGTGTCATTGGGTATTCTGAAAGTATGTGTTGAAGCGCATGGACCAAGATTGGGATTTGTCCATCCATATGACAGATAGATATGCTCTGGGCCCTCTCGGTGGAATGTCATCTAATTAGCTTGCAAGCATGTGACTGGGTCACAAGGGATGACATAACATGGAACGAGTAAAGAGTACTTATCAGTAACGAGGTAGAACTAGGTATGGAGATACCGACAATCAAACCTCGGATAAGTAGAGTATCGCGTGACAAAGGGAATTGGTTTCGTATGTTAATGGTTCTATCGATCACAAAGTCATCGTTGAGTATGTGGGAGCCGTTATGGATCTCTAGATCCCACTGATGGTTATTGATCGGAGAGGTGTCTCCATCATGTCTGCATATTCACGAACCGTAGGGTGACACACTTAAGGTTCGAAGTTGTTTTAAGTAGATATGGAATGTGCGTTGGAGACCGAATGTTGTTCGGAGTCTCGGATTGGATCCGGGACATCACGAGGAGCTCCGGAATTGTCCGGAGAATAAGATTCATATATTGGGGATCATTTTCTAAGTTAGGAAATGTTCCGGAGTATTTGTATGGGGATTCTAGAAGGTTTCGGAATGTTCCGGAAGGTTCTGGAAGATTTCTTGGAGTTTACTTGAAAACCAAGAAAGGATCAAGGAATCCTTGTGGGGTAAGACAAGGATTCGTGGGGGAGTAGGACTCTCCCCCCACCTCCTTGATCCGCCGGCCAAGGGAGAGGGGAGTCCTACAAGGACTCCACCTCCCCATGGCGCCTGCCTCCTTTAAATAGAGGGGTGGAGGCGCCACCCCTGGCCCCCTCCACTCTTTCCCTAGACGCCTCTCTCCTCCTCCTTTCTTCTGCTCAGGCTTAGGCGAAGCCCTGCAGAATTCTCTACTCCACCACCACCACCACGCCGTTGTGCTGCTGGGATTCCGTGGAGAGATCTACTACCTCCGCTGCTCGCTGGAACGGGGAGAGGAAGGTCTGCTTCGACTCCGCACGTGTGACCGACTATGGAAGCGCTGCCAGAACGCGGCGCCGGAAGGATCATCTACTCGATCTTGAGATCGACAAGTGATCGACTACATCAACCACGAGATCCGATCTCGTAACGCTTTCGGGTCTACAAGGGTTAGTACAGATCTATCTCGTTGCACATGTCTAATAGATTAGATCTTGGCTTTTATCTAGATTAGATCTAGGTTTTTTTCGTTCTTGCGGTAGAATTTTTTTGTTTTCCATGCTACAAACCCTTCACATGTTGCTCAAGCTTGCGAAAGAATGAAATCTTTGGTAAAGAATTGTCCCACTCATGGACCGACTGCTTGGATGATCATCCAAACTTTTTATGCAGGATTGAACTATTCTTCAAGGAACCTATTGGATTCTGCTGCTGGAGGTACCTTTATGACCATTACTTTGGGTGCTGCAACAAAGCTTCTGGATAATATGATGGTTAACTATTCTGAATGACATAATGAGAGAGCTCTACAAGGTAAGAAGGTAAATTATGTTGAGGAAACCTCCTCCTTGAGTGATAAGATTGATATTATTATGTCTATGCTTGTGAATGGGAAAGCCCATATTGATCCAAATAATGTTCCTTTAGCCTCTTTGATTGCTCAAGAAGAGCAAGTTGATGTGAAAAGAAATAATAATTTTGGCAATAATGCTTATAGGAATAATTTTGGTAACAACAATTATAAGCCATATCCTCCCAACAATGGTAATGCTTATGGAAATTCTTACAACAATAATAGGAGTGCTCCCTCTGAACTTGAAGTTATGCTTAAAGGAATTTATTAGTAAACAAACTGCTTTCAATAAAACGATTGAGGAAAAACTCTCTAATGCTAAAAGAAATATAGCATCACTTGCTGAAGCTCAATCTTCTTTGAATAAAAAGGCTACTAAACCTAAAAATATTGATAATCCCTTTGCAGCTACTAATGCTATACAAGTAAGAATTGATGAAAATGTTAGACTATTATCTGAGTTACATGCTAAGTGGGAAAGAGAAGATGAAATTGCTAGAAACATTAGTGTTTCTACTATCACCACCACTAGTGTTAAGGCTAGTAATAGTTCTACTACTTTAGATGATAATTTTGATTTTGATCTTGATGGTTGTAATATCTCTGAAGTTATTAAGTTCCTACAAAAGCTTGCTAAAAGTCCTAATGCTAGTGTTATGAACATGGCTTTTACAAAACACATTACTGATGCCCTCATAAAGATTAAAGAAGAAAATATGAAACATAAAGCTTCTATTCCTATTAAACAAGAAGATGGTTGGGAACCCATCATTAATATGAAATTGAATGACTTTGATTTCAAACCTTTATGTGATCTTGATAGTTGTGTTTCTATTATGCCTAGAAGGATTTATGATATGCTTGATTTGCCTCCACTTGAAGATTGTTATTTGAATGTCCCACTTGATGATAATTCTAAAAATAAACTCATGGGGAGTATTAATGATGTTATTATTATGGTTAATAATGCCTATGTCCCTGTTGATTTCTATGTTTTGGATGTTGAATGCAATGCTTCTTGTCCTATTACTTTGGGAAGACCTTTTCTTAGAACTGTTGGTGCCATTATTGATATGAAAGAAGGCACCATTAAATATCAACTCCCACGCAAGAAAGGTATAGAACACTTCCCTAAGAAGAGAGAGAATATTTCTTTTGCCTCTCCTATGAAAACAAAATTTGATTTTAATGCTTCTTCATTTGAGAACACTTGACTCTTTTTCTTGCTTCTTATGCCTAACTTAAAGGCGTTAAAGAAAAGTACTTATTGGGAGATAACCCAATAGTTTTAGATGGGTCTTAGAAGTTATTACTTCAGTAATAACCACTCCTTATCCTTTTTATTTTCTTTTTGTTCCAAGAGTAACCTCTAATGAGAGAGAAGTAATGATTGGGAAAGTTGCTGTCCCGAAACAGATTTCTGTGCTTCACCGTAAAAATTCGTGCAAAATCTCTGAACGTCCTTTTGAGGAGTGAATTTTTGTGCTTCTGCCCAAGGTTGTTATCTAACTTTCGTTAGTTCAACACGTTTTGATTTGCGCAATATAAGGTTTTCGAAAAAATTCGTCTTTACCTGCTGGTCTGTTTTGACAGATTTCTGCCATCTTTTGAATTTGCTTCTTGTTGGTTCCTCTTTGAGTTCTTTTGGGGAATTGAGATTTTTGAGGGAAGTGCTACAGTATCTAGTGTTCTAATTGAAGTTTATTGGTGTTATAACTGAACCTAAAAGACTTATTATCTTGAGTGCACTAATGTTGCTAATAAAGATTGTGTGAAGTTTTGTATGAAGGAAAAATTTCAGGTGGATGGAAGGAATGAGTGATGAGATGAAGGATAGACTAAAGATCAAGCTTGGGGATGCCACGCGTGTCACCCCAAGAAATATCCAAGAAGTACAAGCGTCAAAGCTTGGGGATGCCCAAGGCATCCCCTTCTTCATCAATAAAAATCCCAGGTTTCTTCCAAACGCTTCATTTTTATTGTTTCATGCACAATTGTGTTGTTCTTGGAGCGTCTTCTTTTTTGTTTTCGTTTTGGTTTTTCATTTGCTTTGTTTGCTTAGTTTTCTGAATAAATTGGTTGGACCCCCTCTTTCATACATTGGTTTTCAAATAGTTTGGTTTGGTTTGGAAAAGAGTAGGAAAGTTCATGCTTAAGTGGTAAAAAGAGCTTGTTTTTGACTGTGGCCTATGCTTTGTCATGCCATGCTTGATATTGTTTTGGATTTATGCTTAGTATTATTTGATGTAGCATGACTTGTTATAAACAATTGAGATTGCTTAATGCGCCTTGGATGAATCATGCGTTGTTTTAGCATATTAAAGCATAGTATAGTGGTATTCTCCTTTGATGCTTTATTTGAGTTGACTTGGCGCATGCTCACACCATGTTATGACTCTCAAGTCACCATAGCCGTTATGATCCTTTAGTTTTCAACTTGTAGTATCACTTTATGCTTTGATCAATGATGTTTTGTCGCTCTGCATGATTATGGCCATTATTGCTCTCTTAGTTTGTCACTCCTAGTCTTTTGCTAGCGTCCACAACCAAGTATGAGTTCCACTCATGCATCCAAATCCCTAAACCAAGTTATTCCAAAGAGTCCATCATACCTACCTACTAGATTATGCTATTCCAAGTATATTCATGCTTTTGTTTACCTTCCAAATTAAACTTGTTATGAGAAAACTAGTGATTAAAGCTCTCACGAACTTGATGGCACACTTTACTTTCTGCATTCAATAAACTTGAACCATTGGGTCCTTCTTTGTTGCGTATATTCTTGTGCTTTATAAGTTGGAATTAGCAGAACCATGTATCATGGGGAACGCTTTCAAGATTGCACTTGTACTTTGTACCACGTTGATATCATATTCTTTTACTTATGGATCCCGGCGTTGTGAAATAAAAGTGGAACTTGTAAGATCATGGAGTGTGTATGTGTGTTATAGAAACGCCCGGGCCGCTAGCCTAAGCCATGCCTAATCATTGTGGAAACTTGCAGCATCACCATAATGAGCACTCTATGAAGCATCCTCTATAAAAACCTATGCAAATAGCAAATAAAAAGATCGCTGAGATGCTCACTGTCTGCTGCCTTGTCATTTTGATTATGGGATAGCTCTTGTATCATGTGCAAGTGTCGTCAGATTGATGACAAGTACGCCATGAGGGGGTCCTCGAGGCGTGCGGAAGAGAGGAGTGTGAGACGTACAGTGTTCCGAGACGGTGAGCACACAAGTTTACCCAGGTTCGAATTCGCCGGCTTTGGACGGATCCTACTCCTGCTAGCAATCCAGTAATACGGCAGAGCCGTATGGGTTACAAGGGTTCGCCTGTGCGAGTTGAGATTGTAGACTATTGAGGTGTGCCCTAAAGGCTCTCCCTAGGAAGGCTTATATAGATATCCGGCCTAGGGTTTACAAGAGAGATCTATCCCGTTACAACTAAGAGTCGGTTACAGAGTACATCTTGAACTACAAGTAACATTATGGGCCTAAGTAGGTAAGTCTTCTGGGCCTTCCCGTAGCCGGATTGGACTCCATCTTCTCTCCCTGACTGGGCCACCCGTGAAGCAAAGCTCTAACCCAAAGTGGGCCACCCTGGTCAGTGAGGAACTGTGAGGATACCCGGAAAGTATATCCCCAACATCAGCCCTCGGAGGGCTCCAAGATCCAAAGTCGGATTCATCATCGTCTAGCTTGATCTTCGGCCTACAGAATCTTGAAGGGTTCCTGAAACTTCACAACAAAAAATACGATCCGGGTCTTAAAAATAAGTCGGACGTATCAACAGGTTACTCGGATTTTCTAGCTTGATTTCAAACTAAGCCGAAACTTGGTCTCTAATGCCACCTGACACAAGTCATGGTCAAGTCACGTCATCTGACAGACATCCTGTCAGCACGACCGTTGGTGGGTCCGCAGTTCGTGGAACCGAGGCGCCGTTTCAATGCGTACGCGGAGATCGAGGCGACGTAATCATCGCGTGGGTCCTTCTCAGTTCCTTCCACGATGCGTGGCGGTTACACTGTAGCATTTGCACGAATGTTGGCGCGGTTAGGTGGATATAAGGGGTGAGGATCTCCTCCTCCTTTCTTCACCTGTCCTTTGCCTTTTCCTCTCCTCCAAAACTCCCCCGCGCGCACAGAGCTCTTCTGCTTTCCCCCAAAAACTCCTAGCACCGCCCATCTTAGGTTATCCGCTCACCGGAGAAATGGCTTATTCTTCCTCTTCCGGCTTGGCGGCAGCAGCGGCGACGGCGATGACGGAAGCGGCGGCTGAGAAGGAAATCTTCCGCGGGGTCTGGATCCCCTGCGTGTTAGATGACGAGAAGCTCCGCGGCGTGGAGACAGAAGGGCTCCTCCGCGCCGGCGACTGGCGGAGCGGCATCGGAGAGACTATCCCCAATCCGCACACCGACGAGCGGGTCCACTTCGGCACCCACCTCGACAGAGGTTTGTCATTCCCTCCCTCAGAGTCCTTCTCCGAGGTGATTGATCATTTTGGTGTTCAACTCCACCATCTTCCTCCCAACTCTCTCTTAGATATGAGCGCTTATGCTTCTTTGTGTGAGGGATTTCTCGGCATTAGGCCGAGTTTGACCTTATTTCAGTACTATTTCCATGTCCGGAGAAATTCTATCATTGCCGGTGTTCCTTACATCACCGGTACTATTAGTTTTTCACTTAGACGCGAGTGCGCATATCCCAAAATCCTAGCTAGTTACTCGGTCAAACAATGGCCAGCCACATTCTTTTATCATAGGGATATTCCGGCTCCCGGCAAAGCTACTGCTTTGCCGGCTTTAATCGACGGAGCCGCCACGTCCCAACCGTCTTGGGATGAGGCTCCTCTGTCTCTCACCGACGATCTGATCCTCGCTAAGAGGCAGATCGAATACTTGATCAAACACAAAGGTCTGAAGGGATCCGACTTGGTCCAATGCTGGGTATCGTGTCGAATCCAGCCCCTTTAGTACCATGGAGACCGACTGATGCACTCCATCATGTCGTCCAAGAAAAACTCCCTCCGCATCAGCCCCAGAGCCTACACCACGCAAGGCTACATAAGCCAGATAAAATGGTTGATAAGGGAGCGGATCGAGAGGAGGATCCCGGAGATTTCTCCGGATAGGCATACGGCGGAAAATACCGTAGTGCCGGTAAGCTTCTAACAGTAAACCTTTTTATGTGTTTCAATCTTTAACTTATATTGCAATACTGATATGTTTTCTTCTTTTCAGCTTGCTAACCTCCCTGAGTCGGAATTCGGTCCACTCGAAGGATATCCTCTAGAGTTTTCTCAGGAGACAGAGGTGGTACCATTGCCGGATGCTGCGCTCAAGAAGCGTAAAGCTCCGACAGTGGCTATTGGCACAAAGGAGGTGCCCGTCGTGAAGAGGTAACTTTCCATCACAACTTCTGCCTTTTCACTTTACTCGAATTTCCTTCCGAGATGTAATGTTTCCGGCTTTATTACATTCTCAGAGCTAAACAACTCATCAAGGGAAGGGGAAGGGGATTTCTTCGAAGCCCCTGCGACAGACGAAGCTTACCATAGCTTCGCCTGCCATGGCTCCTCCGACTTCTGCCCCTCAACCTTCCGCAATGCCGGTGATAATTCCTTCTCCAGCTGTCGCAGAAGATCCGGCTCCTTCAACGGAGCCTGCGGTCCTTGAATCGCAAAATGACGTCACCATGGGTGAGTCAGGTTTAGATAAGGGTGAACCCTCTTTGGGTAATGATCCCTCGGCAAAAACCTTCACCGAAAACCTTCTCAGCAATCCGGGACTTGCCAAGTTTGGCCTATCCCAGAAATCTGCTGAAGAGATCCTGCGGCTGGCCAGGCAATGCCTGGAGAAAAGAAACTTATCTGCCGAAGAAGAAGCGCAAGAAGCAGAGGATGTAAAGCACTCTGACCTTCTTGAACAAGTGCGTCTTCGCAACAAGAGGATCAGGTCCGGGGAGCTTCCAACTACTCCTATGACCCCTCTGACTCTCGCCGAGAAGGTTGCAGTTGAAGTGAACGCGAGTTTGGATAAACTAACTCGCGAACAATATGTAAGTCGGAATTCCAACTCCTATTTTTCTTTTATTTCATATCATATCCTCTAGCCCCCAAGCATGAAGTAGGATAAATAATCTGGGTTTATGCTTCCTTGGGATGCCAAAGAACGAACTAGTGTAGCCCCCAAGGCTCGTGCTGATATTAGCAAAAATATTAGCCCGAGTCTTTAGTAGCTTTCTGACTTTGGGTATTCTGACTTACGGAAAGTATATTCCTATAACCAGGATTTGTTGAACAATGTCTGCGATAAGCGGAGAGAGATCAAAGCTCTCCGACTTAAAAATGCTGAGCTAAAAGTTGCCAAGGATGAGGCCGAAGGTAAACATTCCGAGACTCAAACCTTGTCTTTCATGTTTTCATAGTCGAATTTTTTGCTGA
This sequence comes from Avena eriantha, assembly GCA_910589775.1. Taxonomy (NCBI): domain Eukaryota; kingdom Viridiplantae; phylum Streptophyta; class Magnoliopsida; order Poales; family Poaceae; genus Avena; species Avena eriantha. The sequence continues at coordinate 187,249,514 of OU342746.1, read as the reverse complement.
ACTGTTGTTCTTTTTTCACTTACAGCGCTAGTAAAACAGTCCTACACCATGATTGAAGAGGCCGAGAACCTCAAGACTTTGGTGGTGGAGAACAAGGAGCTTCGCCAAGAGCTGGACCAGCTCAAGGCAGATCATGAAAAGAGCATTGCTCAAATCCTTGAGTCCTCCTCCATGGCTAATGATGAGCGTGATCGCAAGATTGCTGCTCAAGATCAAAAAATCTCGGACCTCAATAATGAGCTTTGCAGAGAGAGGGACCTTTCCGAGGCTCTCCGGGCTGAACTCCAGAGTCTTCGGGAAGAGAAGACCAAAATTGACGACGTCATTTTCGGTACGTTCCATCTGTCTGACTTGTCTATTTTCTTTGACTTCTTTCAATGTCGGATTTTCTTTAACTGTCTTTGTTTACAGGTCCTCTGAACTTGACGGACTCCACCTCTGCTAAGCCCCACACCCACCGGCTTACCCAAGTCGGTGATCTGCTTCATGACTTCTGCAAATCCCTTGAGGATATTGGTGAAGCTCTCAAGATTCCGGACATGCATAGCATGTCGGATTTTCAGGTACGGGACAAGGCAAAGGAGATGCCGCAGCTCATCCAAGATTGGAACATGTCCTACGCGTGAACCGCGGCGCAGAACGCTCTCACCATGGTCATGAGCCACCATGGAAACATGGAAATATGGCAAGTGACCAGAGGGTACTGCAAAGTAGATGAAGATGGCCAGGAGCAGGACATCATGGACTCCTACGCCGGATATGGGTGTCACGTGGCTGATTTAACCAGCTACGAGACTCCTTTCTTCACCCGCATGGACACTCCGCCTCCTCCTCCAGAAGATTCAGCAGAAGTTTCCGACGATGAACGCACCACTTCGGATGCGGACATCTCGGAACGATATCAAGGCGACGTATCCAGCAAGCCAGCAGCTCCTTCCTCTCCTGCATCATAGAATCCCGAAAACATTTATGTTATTCTGAAAAACATGATGGGCCTGTAAATATGCAGTACTATAATTTTGCTAGTGCTAAGCTTTTGATCTATTCAGCACTTTTGGCTTTTTAAATTTTTGCATGCCTGAAATGTTTACATAAGCACTTGTACTTTTTCGTCTATACTTATCATTTATCTGGCTTTCCGCCTCATCCCTTTCGTGAGCTAGCTGAACCTTATGCCGGAAACTTTGCCGAGCAATGGAGCTCAATTGCTAAACTAGTTTAAACTCGGAAACAAAGCCGGCTTCCAGTACCAACAATTCACTACTCGGAAAATGCATGCATCCAACAATCAGACAAATAACCAACGTAAAGACTAGAAACTTTAGAGTTATACCCGAGGGTAGCAGTTTTAGAATCGGAAATCTAAACCAGAACGAACATGAGCATATAGTACTTTCAAGCATTCTAGGATTTTCGACTATGACATGATCATTCGGAAATAAGATGGTAAAAACTTCTCAGAAAAACTTGAGGCAACCAAAACTTTTATTTCTCACAGAACATGTACATATATATGATTACAAAGAAGGATAAACTAAGAATAAAAGGGACATAGCTGAGCAATATTCCATGGTCTGTCTAACTCATCCGGATTTGTACTGCCTCCAGCTCTCTTTCTCTTCTTAGTAGCAGGTCTTTCTTTGACTGGCCTCATGTCAGTTAAGTAGTACGATCCATTGTGCAATACTCGACTAACTAAAAAGGGTCCTTCCCATACTGGGGAAAGTTTGTGCTTTCTTTGTTGCACAAGCCAGAGAACCAAATCACCTTTATTGAAAGATTTATTTCGAACTCTCTGGCTATGATACTTGCGTAACTTCTGCTGATAGGCTGTAGATCTCATTTCAGCAACGATGCGAACTTCTTCGACTAAGTCGAGATCATTTTGTCGAGAAACTTCGGCATCCGCTTCCATATATGCGGCCACTCTAGGAGAAGTATGAAGTAAATCACTAGGAAGAACTGCTTCTGCACCATAGACCAAGAAGAAAGGTGTGTATCCGGTTGACTTGTTTGGGGTTGTTCTTAAACTCCATATTACAGAGGGTAATTCCTCTGCCCAAGCCCCCGCAGCATGTCATAGTGGTGCTCCGAGTCTCGGTTTTAGGCCTTGTAGGATTAAACCATTTGCTCTTTCGACTTGTCCGTTAGCCTGTGGATGTGCGACTGACGCAATGTCAAGCCGGATATTTTGCTCATTGCAGAATTCAGCCAATTCTCCCATAGAGAAGTTACTCCCGTTGTCCGTGATAATGCTATGTGGACAACCATACCGGATTATAACATCCTCGACAAATCTTTTGGTTGTTGCTCCATCACAACTTGTGACAGGTTTAGCCTCATTCCATTTGGTGAATTTATCCACCATCACTAAGAGGTGAGTAAATCCACTTGGAGCTTGTTTAAATGGTCCTACCATATCAAGCCCCCAGACCGCAAAAGGCCATGTTATAGGTATTGTTCTCAGCTAATCAGCCGGGACATGAGCTTGTTTGACGTACTTTTGGCAGCCTTTGCATGTCTTGACTAATCGTTCGACATCTGCCTGAGCTGTAAGCCAGAAAAATCCGTGTCTAAAAGCTTTTGCCACTAAAGATTTGGCTGCAGCGTGGTGACCACACTCGCCTTCATGGATTTCCCTTAAGATTTCCACTCCTTCCGGAGATACGCAACGCTGAAAAACCCCAGAAACACTCCGCTTATAGAGCTCACTTTTAACTACGGTATAGGCTTTTACTCATCGGATGATCTGCCAGCTCAGCACCTCGTCTTCGGGCAATTTGCCATCTACCAGATAATCTAGGTAGGGTTGAGTCCAGGTGGGAATTATAGCCAGAACTGCTATTAGAGGTGAGCCGGATTTGGTCGGATATTCCTCATCTACTCCCTTTATTGAGGGAACTTTGAGGTGCTCTAAAAAAGCGCCATCCGGGACTTCTTTCCGCGCAGAGCCTATCCGAGATAGTGCATATGCTTCCTCATTTTCTGCTCGAGGGATGTGTTGAACCTCAAACCCTTCGAACGATTTAGATAGATCATCCATGATAGCTTTATATGCTGCCATGTGTTTATTTGCATTACAAATATCTAACACTTGTTGGGCAACAAGATCCGAATCTCCGTAACACATGAAACGTCGGATGCCAATATCCTTAGCAATCCGGATTCCTTGTAGCAGTGCTTCATACTCGGCAATATTGTTTGTCGCTGTGAAGTGGATCTGCAACACGTATAGAAGTTTATCTCCTTGGGGTGATTTGACCACCATGCCAGCCGCCGAGCCCCCATGAGCCTTAGACCCATCAAAGTAGAGGGTCCAATGTTCCGACTCAGGGAGGGTCATATTTTCCTTCGTCTCTGTCCAATCAGCAACAAAGTTAGCAAGGATTTGGGATTTGATTGCTGTCCGGGGTTTATACTCAATATCGAAAGCTAAAAGCTCTATGCCCCATTTGGCAACACGTCCTATGGCATCACTATTGTTGATTATATCTCTCATGGGAGCTGTGCTCACCACGGTAATTGGATGCTCTTGAAAATAGTGTCGTAACTTACAAGATGCTAGAAAAACACCGTAAGCCAACTTTTGATAGTGCGGATACCGCTGTTTTGACTCTGTCAGGACCTCACTGACAAAGTAAGTCGGACGCTGCACCAAGTGTTCCTGATTTTCCTCTGGTCTCTCCACCACCATGACGATACTAACAACCTTATTTGTCACAGCAAGATAGAGCAACATCGTTTCCTAAAGTTCTGGCGCTACAAGGATAGGAGCAGATGAGAGTACTTTCTTCAGGTCTTGTACTGCAGCTTTAGCTTCGTCAGTCCAAACAAAATCCTTGGTCTTTTTCAGTAGTTTGTATAATGGTGCGGCTCTTTCACCAAGCTGGCTTACAAATCGACTGACTGCAGCGATGCAACTAGTCAATCTTTATACGTCCTTCAGGCGAGTTGGCCTGGAAATATTGAGCATAGCCTTGATTTTGTCCCGGTTCACCTCTATGCCTCTTTGAGACAAGATGAAACCTAACAATTTTCTTGCTGGTATTCCAAAGAAGCATTTCTTCGGGTTAAGCATGATGTTGTATTTTCGTAGATTGGCGAACATTTCCTCGAAGTCGGAAATCAACGTTTCCTTCTTTTTGGACATCACCGCAATATCATCCACGTATGCATGTACATTGCATCCGAGTTGGTCATGGAGGCAACGTTGCATCGTGCGCTGGTACGTAGCTCCTGCGTTCTTCAGCCCAAAGGGCATCGTAACAAAATAGAAGGTTCCGCAGGGGGTTATGAATGAAGTTTTGACTTTGTCAGATTCCTTCATCCAGATTTGGTGATAACCGGAATATGCGGCGAGAAAACAGAGGAGTTCCGAGCCTACTGTAGAATCGATAACTTGATCAATTCTAGGCAGAGTGAACGGATCTTTTGGACAATCCTTGTTCAAGGCAGTATAATCAATACACATCCTTAAATCAGTGGTGTCCTTTTTAGGGACCATTACAAGATTGGCCGACCACTCAGTGTGGATGACCTCTTCTATGAATCCGGCTAACTTGAGCCGTGCTAGTTCCTTAGCAATTACCTTACGCTTTTCATCGCTAAAATGTCGTAGGGACTGTTTGACGGGTTTAGCGTTCGGGTTTACGTTTAAAGAGTGCTCGGCAAGTTCCCTAGGTACTCCAGTCATGTCAGATGGCTGCCATGCGAAGATATCTTGATTTGCTTGGAGGAACTTGATGAGCGCGCTTCCTATGTGCTACCTAGGCCTACGCCTATCTGGGTCACCTTGGAGGGATCATCATCCTTCAAAGGTGTCGTCTTCGTCTCTTCTGATGCCTTGAACTCCGGATTTGGCTTTGTCACCTCCTTCTTCGTTGCGGGCATCTCAGACGGATCTATGCTCTTCTTGATCTCCTGGTACTCCTGGGTGTGCAGCACGGCTTCAGCAAAGGCGGCATTTCCATCCTCGCACTCTCGCGCTTTCTTCGGGTCTCCCCTGATAGTGATTACGCCGTTGGGACCTGGAATTTTCATCATATTGTAAATGTAACACGGACGAGCCATAAAATCCTAGTAAGCCGGACGTCCGAATATAGCATGGTATGCGCTCTTGAACGGGACCACTTCGAAGGAAAGTGCCTCCGTCCGATAGTTCTTTGGAGTTCCAAAGGTAACATCCAAAGTGATCTCTCCCAAGGAATTGGCTTGTCTTCCTGGGACAACGCCGTGAAAAATCACAGTGCTGTGGTTCAGCTGGGTCTCCGAGATCTTCATCCGGCGTAGCGTTTCGACTTAGAGAATATTGATACTATTACCACCGTCCATGAGGGTCTTGGAGAAACCATAACCGTCAATAAGTGGATTGACGATTAAGGCGTATTTTCCTCGCCTGTGCAACTTAGGCGGATGATCAGCGCGGTCAAATGTGATTGCCACTTCCGACCAATCCAGAAATTGGGGAACGGCCGGAACTGTTGCATTGAGCTCATGTAGAACTGCTTTCTTGACCTTTGCTGGTTGAGATCCGAGGAAGGTGACATAAGTGTCTTTTTTGGTCGGAAAATTTTTCTTCCCTTCCGGCTTGGGATTTGAAGCATCAGCTTCCTCCATGTCGGAATCTTCCTTGGTCTCCTTATCTTTTTCGGGATTCTTCTTTCCCTTCTTCCGCTTAGCTTTGTAGCCCGCGGTGTCATCTCTTTTGATGTCGTCATTGAAACGACATTCAATGTTAGTGTGGGACGAGCCCCATTGGCGTCTAGGTGATGCACACATGGGTTATTAGCAATGTTGGCCCAAGAGTAGGTTTTGCCTGGTTGCTGGTCTCCTCTACCTTGGACCCTTGAAGTCCCACGGGAACACCTGCGGCCTCCGCCGCGTCCTCCTCGTCCTCCAGACCCGAAAGTAGCAGTGACCACTGCTGTTTCCGTGTTGGGTTTCTCTTCCGAGGTATTTTTGCGCTTCTGAGCTTGTTGCTTTGGTTGTTTTGCTGACTGAGGCATAGCTAGGGCATTGAGTAATCCCTCTGCATCGTCGTCAACATCTATGTACTTGCTCGCTATATCTATCATTTCTCCCAAATCAGTGACCTTGTCACACTTTAAGCGATGGCGCAGTAGACCAATTGGGAGTCCTGCGATGAAAGCTTCAATCGCAGTTTGATCGTTTACTCCTTCACAGGAGTTCTTGGTGTCGATCCATCGTCCGAGGTAATCCTGGCAGTTTCTCCGGCCTTCTGGGTGCAACGCTGTAGGTCTCTGATCGTACAGGGCCTCCGATATGTGCCTTCGAAATTCTGAAAGAACGCACTTTGCATGTCATACCAGTTGTGGATGGTGTTCTCCGGAAGTTCATTGAGCCATGATCGTGCCGTCTTCCGCAACTTAAGTGGGAGATATCGGGTTGCGACCAGGCTGTTTTCGCCTTTGGCGATGCAGCAAGCTTGGAAAAATCCTGTAGCCAGGTATCTGGCCAAGCAATGCTGTAGTAGGCTTGGATATGCCTTGAAATAGCAAATCCTTCCGAGAATCTTGTAGCTCTGATGCGTGGTCCGAAGCATTTTGGGCCCACGTAGATATCATCGTTTTCGTAGCGCCGCGCCTCTATGTTGGAGTTGATCCTGTGCCTTGCATTGTTCGGGGACAGAGATCGTCCCGAATGTCAGTTGTGGTTGCGGTGCCTTGGAGCCGGACTTTGGCTTCTGCCGCCACCTCCTCCGCCACATCGTCCTCCTTTTCCCCCTTGAGAGCCATTGTGATGACTGCTTGGTGGAGAGGGTGGGGCAGCTGAATTGTTTCCGGCTGATCGTCGGCCCCCATCCGGAGCGTCATTATTCTGGTTTCGAGGAGGGTCTTCACTACGACGAGCCCCCTGTCGGCTTGTGCCAGCATGGTTTCTGTCGTTCCTTCGTCCGTCATTCCCACCACGGTGAGGGTCAGCCGGACGGCTTGCATGTCTAGGTGGTGGTATTTTTTGACGATCCTCCTCCCGATGTCTCTCTTTATCTTCTCCCCTTCGATCGTTTGACTCTCGTCAGGGAGGATTCCTCGGATACAGTGCAGCAATGGCCTCTTGCTCGGCCGCTGGAGCGACGTCACGCCAGCTGCGTGCAGGTTTGTGATGCTGTCCTGATGATCAGGTTCTAGAGTAGTTGTCTTCCCGTCGGTCGGAACGGCGATGCTGTTCCAGAATGCGCTGGGGCCTTATATCATTCCAGGCTGAGTCCGTGTGACATTGGTCGGATTTGGATACCAGCTTTCCACTTCCGGATTTCGCAGCCATCTGTTGCTCCAGACCCTTGGTGAGTAGCTTGATGCCCAATCGAACCTGTTTTGGGCCTGGGTTATTTGACAGGATATCCTGAGCTGCGACAGTGTTCTGTACTGGTGTCGGATACACTAGATCTCCTTTGCTATCGAGACGAGGCATCCCTGGATCTCCTTCAAAGAGGACCATGTTTACTTCCGGAAGTTGCCCATCACGCGTGTAATGTTTCCGGGTCTTCTAATGCAACCGAGACATGTAATCCTTGGTTGACATGCGTTTCTTTTCCTCCTGGATGTTCTTGGCTTCATCCAGGAGTTGTTGTCGACGCGCTTCTAGGGCTTGGGCCCTTTCTTCCAGCTCTTCAGCAGTAAGTTCTGCAGCTGTAGGGATAGGTGTGGTTAATGCAGCATCGATGAGTTTACGCGCACCTTCTGTGATCACGTGTCCATCCACCGATTCTTCTTTTTTCGGCTCGTCTGGGATAAGTGCTCCATCTGAGTCTTCTTCGTATTCCTCGGCAATCACCTCTTTTGCCAGAGGGTCTTTTGCCGGGGTCTTGCTCTTCTTGTTCTTCTTCTTTGCCTTCTTGGCAGCGCCGGTAGCAAAGACGGCTTTGGGTCCGTTTCTCGGAGTCAAGCTCTAATCGGTACTTTCGGACATCTGGACTTCGGGATTATCTCCGACGTCCATGTCATCCTGCGTTTTGGGAGAGTGTTCCCCGGATCCTTCATCCATGGCTTCTCCTTCTTCTGCAGCTTTGGAGTTATACTCCTCTTCATATTCCGCGGAGAACTTTTGGAAGTCCGCTGACGTCATCGATTCATCCGAGGATGCGGGTACATCGGTGTTTGTTCCAATCGCCTCCAACACATAGTCGGTGTTTTCTCCAGCATCGGCAGGGCCGGATACGGATCCAACATATCCGACGAAGTGCGACGCGTTCCTCCTGAGGTACCTGCGGCTTTCGCGATCAACCATGTTGAAACTTTTGATGGTTTCAAGAATTGCATCTGCGCTTGTGCCTTGCAGTATCATACGTCGCAGTGTGTACCTTAGGAAAGGCCTGTCTGTCCCGGCGTCATCAGAGCCGGAACCAGTGTCATTGACTTGCTCCTCCTGAATTTCGACTTCCACAGGTGGGTCGATCTGGGATCCGACTTCTCCAGGGAGATCCACTCCAGATTCGACTTGGACCGCTAGGTCTTCTTCAGGCTCGGATTTCTCCACTATCTCTGCAATTGGTGCGGGCTGGGTGGGATTAGGGTTTGCTAGGATCCGAAACTCTGCCACCTCTGCGGACAAAGGGGACCCAGAAGATTCTTCTGCCTCTATCATCACCGCTGGGGTGGGTGGGGTAGTTTCAGCGAAACCAATGTAAACATCAATCTCGCCAAAAGACATGGTTGTGTAGGCAGTCACGGCCTCCCTAGCCGGAATACAAGTCTTGTCGAGAACGATGAGAGGGACGTCGCTGGCGTAGAGGATGCGACATACGGCGATAGTTTTGCCGATTCCGATTCTTGCAGATTCCGCTCGAAATGCAGATCCGAAGCTCACTTGCCCCATGGTGGGCGCCAACTGTCGTCGAATTGATGACAAGTACGCCATGAGGGGGTCCTCGAGGCGTGCGGAAGAGAGGGGTGTGAGACGTACGGTGTTCCAGGACGGTGAGCACACAAGTTTACCTAGGTTCGAATCCGCCGGCTTTGGACGGATCCTACTCCTGCTAGCAATCTAGTAATACGGCAGAGCTGGAATATGGGTTACAAGGGTTTGCCTGTGCGAGTTGAGATTGTAGACTATTGAGGTGTGCCCTAAAGGCTCTCCCTAGGATGACTTATATAAATATCCGGCCTAGGGTTTACAAGAGAGATCTATCCGGCTACGACTAAGAGTCGGTTACAGAGTACATCTTGAACTACAAGTAACATTATGGGCCTAAGTCGGTAAGTCTTCTGGGCCTTCCCGTAGCCGGATTGGACTCCGTCTTCTCTCCCTGACTGGGCCGCCCGTGAAGCAAAGCTCTAACCCGAAGTGGGCCACCCTGGTTAGTGAGGAACTGTGAGGATACCCGGAAAGTATATCCCCAACACAAGGGGTACCCCGTTGGCGGTTCTTTATGATACATATGTACTTACAATGACAAGAGCTTACTCGTGACTAAAGTTGAGTAGCATGAGGTTTGGTCTTCGTAAGTAAGGGGCATGAGATTTCGGCTTATAACTTGTCAAGCATATCCTCTTAGTTGTGTCACTTTAACCTTAATCACCTTAAAGATGCTTATGATAGGGGCAATGAGATCTAAAAGCTGACAAGTACCATAATTTTTGGAAGCTCTTTATGAGACTTGAATCCCTACATCCTTCTATGAAGGCCTTTCTTCCACCATTACATTGAGTCTCCACCTTCTTTGAGGGCATAGTGGCCATTCTTAGTTCTATGTGTGTTGTCCCAAGACTAGTAGATTGATGCATAACTTGATATTGCTTGTTTTAAACTATTTGTATCTAGTCACTCTTATGAACTTTAAAGGTGTCTTATGCATTTATATTTGCTACTCTATGAGGGACAAGCCGAATACTATTTATGCTATGTTTTCTTTATGTGAAACAAACAAACGTCTTGCAAAGCATTGTTATTCATGAATCTTTTGTTTGTGCCTTGTCATGTTGCATCATAGTTTCTTTGTCTTATTGCTAGAACTTTGTCTTTTATGTTATGATTGAAGTACTATGATCCCAACTTTGAATGTTTTACAAGTACTTTGATCAAGTTTATGATGGTGCATGTCACCTCAAAAATTATTCTTTCTTTTTATCACTTACCTACTCGAGGACGAGCAGGAGTTAAGCTTGGGGATGTTGATACATTGTAAATGTATCTATAATTTTTGATGTTCCATGCTTGGTTTTATCTACTTTCTTGTGTTTTGTCCACACCTTGGAGTACTTTTCATATGATTTCTTGGAATAACCTATTAACAAGAGCCACAGTGTTAGCTGCCTGTTTTCTGCTGTTTTTGGTTCTAGGAAAGTCAGAAAATGAATATTCTCGGAATTGGTCGGGACAAAAGCCAAAGTCGCTATTTTACCGGAAGGCATCTAGAGCCAGAATACGAGATAGAGAGGGGATGGGACCCGACCCCACCACCTGGCCGCACGGCCAGGCCTGGCCCGTGCCAGGGGGTGGTCTGGCCGACCCCAGCACCCCCTCGGCCTCTCCTTCCGCCTATATATTGCCTTTGGGACCAAAACCCTAAGTACCCAATCAAAAATCCACGAAAGTGTCTATAGCTGCCGTCATCTCCATCCCTAGATCAGGAGGGATCTAAAGCTCTTCCCGGCACCCTGCCGGAGAGGGGATTTCACCCTGGAGGCCTTCTTCATCATCATGCAAGCCTCCGGTGTGATTCGTGAGTAGTTCATCTCTGCACTACGGGTCCATGTAGTAGCTAGATGGCTGGTTCTCCTCCTTTGTGTTTTCATGTCTAGATCTTGTGAGCTCCGTTCATGATCAAGATCATCTATTTGTAATTATGCATGTTGTGTTTGCGGGGATCCGATGGATATTGAGATGCTATTTCAGATTGATTATTGATTCTATCATGTCTTTGTTATTTGTGATCTTGCATGCTTTCCTTTGTTAGTAGCTATCTTGGCCAAGTAGATGCTAGCAACTCCAAGAGTTAGTATTTATGCGCGATAGTGGGTTCATGCCTCTGGTAATCTGGGGAAGTGACAGAAATCTCTAAGGTACTAGATGTGATGTTGCTACTAGGGAGAAAACAACAATCCTTTGTTCATAGAACAATCGTATTGTTTACATTACACGCAATTCATAAAGCAATAATCTGTTGCTTGGAACTTAATACTGGAGGGGGTTCAGATGATGACCTGAAGGTGGATTATTAGTCATAGATGCAGTTGGACGGCGGTCTATGTATAATGTTGTAATGCCCAATCACGTCTCAAAGGAGTCAAGATGATTAGTATATGCATGTATTGCTTTCTCGATGTTTGTCAATTGCCCCGCTGTAATTTGTTCACCTACTATGTTATCTATCTTAAGGAGAGCCACACTAGTGAACTATGGACCCCGGTCCTTTCTTTTACATACAATCTACAAACTGTTTACTGCTTTGTGTTTACTTTCTGCAAACTATTACTTCCTTCCATTTGATACGTTTATTCCTTTGTTTTCAGCAAAACCGGTGAGATTGACAACCTCATCGCAAGTTGGGGACAGAGTTTTGTGGTTGTGTTGTGTAGGTCTCCACGTTGCTACTATCACCGGTAGTGCGCCTTGCCAAGGCTTAGCTAGCAACACCTTTGTGGTGTTTCCTTGCTCCTACTGGTTTGATTAAACCTTGGTTTCATAACAAACTTACTACTGTGCTCATCATACCATCCTCTTTGGGTTCCCCAATGAGCTCGTTAATATACGAGTCAACTGTGTGCATTAGAGACATAGAACATAGTTGTCTCACTTGTTTCTCGTTCTTTTTTTTGAGCTAGTACCGCGGTTTGATCCACAAGGTTAGCTTTGGCATGCATCACAATTACCACTAGGCTTTATTTCAATCAAACAACTCCTTTCATGAGTGCTGTCAAGACTATCAAAATATCTATGGGGTTAAGTATCATCAAGGGGAATGTTCGTTTGCGGTACCAAACTTCTGGGTGAGTGCACCACGGTTCCCGAGTTGTCATCAATCGTGCGGAGGGGCCATAGTAGAATCGCCAATTGTCCAGAAGGGCCAAATGGGGGTGAATACAAATATAACGGCCAAACGGTCGTTTGAACCAGACGAAAAACTGTTAAACTCAAATACCGCCGTTAGGTCAACTCTTCTTGGCCTGCCATGTCAGTATTCCTTGTTATCTTTTGCGGTCGTGGACTAGCTTACCCCAGCGTGGACCAGATCGTTGAGTGGACCAGATCTATTTTTTCTCTGCTCTGGTCTTCTCCCCTGCTCCCCTCCCCATAACATTTGCTCAGCTCCGGCTACTCATCTCAGATCAGAGCTTGCACTTGCTCTAATTTGCATCCCCGCCATGTCCGGTCAACCTCCCATGCCTCTAATTCAAGCTCGCAGTCGTCACCGTCGCATCGTCCGCCGTATCGAAGCTTCGCATCCCCGGACTAATATCTCGCACCTGGCTAGTCCTTCTCACACGGCGGAGCGTGTCCTGTCGGGCGATCCAGGCCGGCGACCGGCCTTGGGAAGTTGCGTGTTGCCGCACACCCCAGGCATGGTAGCCCTTGCACAGCAGTTCGACGACTATGCTCTCATGGACACCATGCTGGGCGTCCGTCCTGCCGTGTCGCCGGCAGAGTTGCTGTCGGCTTTCAGGTCTCGTTTTGGGATCAGACGAAATGAGGTCAAGATTGAGGTATGCGCGCCACCATTCGATTTTTTCGTCCGGTTCGAGCACAGCGCAGATACCGAGCGCGTTCTGCATTCTTCCTGTTCTTTCGAGTGCTGTGGGGAGAAAATGAGCTTCATGCGTTGGCATCACGCCTGTGGGTGGGACGATCCCTTGGGGCAACTTCGTTTCTTCTCCAAACTCGTCTTTGACGGCCTCCCATTGGGTGCTTGGGAGATAGAGGCCCTCAAGCAGGTCGTCAGTAGCCTTGGCGGCTAGCTGGTGGAAATTGTGCCACCGAGCGACAAATGGGTCATCGAGGTAAAGGCGTGGCTGAAAGATCCTGACGCCGTTCCTAAGATGTACGAGGTGCAGATTCCAAGCAGGGCATGGCGATAGCTTTGCTGGAAGCACCCGGTGATCATCCACCTGGAGGAGGTTCTGGAATCGGTACATGGCATTGAGGGCCCCGAAGAGGCTGCAAGAAAGCGTCCTCGTCACCTGTAGTGTTGGCCTGGAAGGATCGATGGCACAAGACCACCACCGTTTTGCGACGGCGCACATAGTTTCGGTGGGGGAACCGGGCTTGGACGTGCTGGTGGTTCTGATTTTCCTCGAGTGAAGATAGAGCTATAGTGAATTGCCGTGGTATGTGTGGCTAATGAATTTGTAGTATGGAGAGCATAGCAGGAAGTTAGCATCGACTAAAATGTGTAATAGTTTGAATTGATGTAGTACGTGTGTGTAATAGTTTGAAGTGGTATGTGTGTGTAATAGTTTGAATCGATGTAGTATGTGTGAGTAACGAATTTTATGTAGTGTGTGTGTAATAGTTTGAATCGATGTAGTTGAACACCGTGCTTTATAATTTCTGTGAATAACCAAGGACAGCCTCATGAAAAGAGGATGGTCTGGCAATGAGCAATGTCAATTCTGTGGATGCTAGGAAAATGTAGTCCATCTCCTCTTCAAGTACAAGGTAGCTACATTTGTAACACGTTGAACTGCAGGACCATTTTGCAGGCAACACAAGACAAAGGAAAAATGGTTTACAGCACAGACAGCAGACGCAAAATCTATAGTCTGGGATAAAAAGATGCCAGTTAACTGGATTTAACCATGACTAGTAATTGAATGAAATAGATACTTGATAGTATTTTCTTACAATAGTAGTACTTCCATACAAAAGGGTCTTATACCTGCACAAAAGTGGGCTAAACTTCCTACTAGTTTATAGAACAGTTCGTCAGCATTTCATCTACAAAAGCCATTCTTCAGTCTAAACTTAATTATTCTACACTGAATAAACTACAGATCTCCACCAGAAAAGTTGGCTGGCCAATTGCCTTGAGAGGACATAAGTTCTTTGATCATTTAACCCAAACTAATCTATTGTCTTCCCGCCAAACTACAAGAAATCTGCATCGTTCATACACGAGCGATATGCGTGCGCCAGTCCCGGTTCAGTTGGACCATCCGCGCCGCCGCAACGATTTCTTCGAAACTGAAATTTGGCATCTCCTTCTCGGGATCGTAGGTCCGTGTGAACTCGAACCTGAATTCTGGGGCTAAGATGATGCCCGCCGCCGGCTCCGGCTGTCGAACAATCCAGCATGCTGAGTGTAAACGCTTGGTCGCCGCCACAGTAAGGCCTCCGACGGTGCGTAGGATGGATCGTCTTGGCCGCAGACGGCGTGCTCCCAACCTCCCCTACTGCGGTAAGGTAGTCCGCGCCGAAGCGTGGACACGAGAGTTCCTAGACCGACACTGCCCTGTTCGAGGGTGTGTACCCTCGGCGACATGCTCTTGTGAACAATTTGATACGTACCTTGTTCCCACTGCCTAGAGCATGCCATAATGCTGCCGCGCGATTTCTCCACATCGCTCTCTTGGCCCTGCTTGCCGCATCTGGCGCCGACGATGCCGCCATCGCTGCCGCGGCCGATTCGGCACATTCGGGGAAATCATCCACCTGGCAGGGAAATGGGAGACCGGCCTTGAAGTAGAGCTTCATGGCCTGCCTTAGAGTGGCTAAATACCCCAGTTTCAGCGGCTGTCGCGGTGACAGCGGCGGCTGCTTAGGCGGGGCCATGTTACCCTAGTTGGTGCGGCACGGAGGAGCTGCGCAAGGTGAACTGTGCTTTGTCGGAGAAGGGGAGTGAAAGTCTGACATTAGGTTTGGACTATGGGCACGAATGAAAATAACCATCTCCCATTTCCTTAGAGGGTAATAATTCGACACTCGTTGCATTAACTGCTCAATCTTTATTTCCCTTCTCAGCATAAGAGTGCGAACGTATTAAAAAGATCGGTCGTGGCTATCCACCACATTGGGCAATGTAGCAGGACAAGTAGGAGACGGGACCGGGTTTCATTTTAGAAATGTTGACGACTGTGCCCTTATGTTTGTACGATATTATTTATATGCCACCATGTACCGTCAATTATAGCAATACCATCAGAAACAGGGGATGACGACGTGGCGTGTTTTCTTTTTTTAAAGGGCATAAAAAACAGGGATGCCGACGTGGCATGTTTTCTGACTAGCGTGCCCGCCTCCTCCACCTTCGACGGCGCGCATCCCAGGTTCGAGGGCTATTGCCACCCACCAATACATTATTGTGCAATTTTCTATGTGCAACCTGAATTCCAGCGCTGAGCTGATGCCCATGTCGAACACAGAGAATTCTGAAAAAAGCTACTAAAAATAAATACTTTGAATTCTGAAAGTACTAAAATTAAATACATTACAATTTTGTCTGAAAGGTAATACGCATACTGCTGATCAAAATAATATAAATACAGTACAAATTTATACTTCGAAAAATAGACCTGAAAATGCTAGCAAATAACCAAGGATGAATATAGGATTCATTCTCTCCTATATATTTCGTCGTCGGCGGCTCCCGCGTGCTGCAACACATATTCAGATAACTCTTTCCGTCTGCAATGTGCTGCCAGTATCTCGTCTAGAGGGTAAGGCCTCGGTGTAGGTTCCAGACTGAAGCCATACGTCATTGTTGGTTACTCTTCCCAGGCTTGAACCTCATGATCGTACAATCTGATATAATTCCTATAGTATATGCAACCGGGTTTGACTGTGGGTTGTAACTTGGTGTCAATGGAGATAGACCGATTATAATCAACAAAGAGAGCATGACTTCCAATGTCACCGATGGCCTCGAGAGAGCGGTTCTCCGTGTCCACCCGGTACAACACTGGTTGCCCTTTGGCGAAATCCCCGTTGAACACAAGAAGCAGATCACCATCTGACTCCACATGGTAAAATTTGTAAGTTCCGCGTACCCATTCAAAGACTGGGGCCGAAATTATTTTGGCCATCGCGACAGTGCACACGCGCTACTCTAACTGGATGTTGGTCGACAAGATGTCTCCATTCTCAAGTAATGCATATACTTCCCCTCGGAATGTCGTCAAGCAGTCCAGAAGCATAGCAGGAGGTGGCGAATACAATCCATCTCCAAATGATTCATTGATTTGCCCCATTGGGGTGCTCTCATCGGCCCATGAAATATGATATGGATAATCAGTGCAAACGAACACCATCGTCGGGGACTTCGTCATGACGACAGATGGCAGAAGATCAGATGGTATGTGTGCTTGAAACTCAGTGTTAGACTTATGAGTGATTGGGTTCAGAAGCCGAATCTGGTACAAATCCACCCTTTGAGCAAGCACGATGACGCCACGAGAAACACCGACGAAGTAGAATATTTTGGAAGAAGAGGGCATCAGTTAGCACTAAGATGTTTACAATGGAAAATACCAATAAATATCAGATGTGAATGTGAACCTGTGATGGACATCCATTAGATTTGTCCTGAAGCAACAACCAGTGGCGAGGTTGAGGAAGGTGAAGTCGCCAACGCCTGGAAGTGTGTGACCTATCATGATCCAGTTGTTGAGATGGAATTCGAGCACTTTTAAAGTGTGGCGCCAATCGGTGCAGACTTCCCGACAAGCAGCATAGGTGTCGACGTACTCCTCTTTCTCTAGCAAGTACTCAGCGATCTTGCAAAGTGGGTCGGCCGGGAGATCGGACCAGTTCCCCTTCATCCGGCTACTGGCCATGGCTTACGTGCGGGAATATTTTGATCGAGGAAGAAAGAAGAACTACCACTACGAGGAGAAGAAGAAGCAGATAACCGACGAGGGAGACGAAGCAGAAATGCCACTTTGAGGAGACGAGGAGACGAGGGAGAAGAAGCGGAACTGCCACTTCAAGTTCGGATCAACGGGCTTTTTTTTGGAACTAGCGCGTGAACCAGCCATGCACTGCATGCAAGTTTTTATCAAACAGACTGACATGTGGGACCTGCTACAAAATTCCATGAAGTGCTACCATGCATAGTGCGATGACAGGCGGCATGTTTTCTGACTGGCGGGCTCGCCTCCTCTACCTTCGACGGCGCGCGTCCCAGGTTTGAGGGCTGGTGCCGCCCACCAACACATTATTGTGCAATTTTCCATGCTTTGTCGCAACCAGCTCCGCTCCGCTCCTGCCTCTGCCACTCTGCTCAGTCATGCACCACTCTCGTCATCCCCTTGGGTCGACATCCTCCCGCCCTCCCCTCCCTGCCGTCCCCTGACGTCCCCTCCCCTGCCCTCCCTGTCCTGTCTCCTTGCCGCCGTCTACCGCCCAGGCGCGTCTAGAAACGAAAACCAAGGGTCGGCCATTGGGTTAGGGGCCCAACGACGCTAGTGATCCGGATCCCGCTCGGAGATGGATCCTGCGAGGCTTGAGAGCACGGATATGGGTCCTGCGCGGCTGGAGAGCACGCAATCTCCTTCAAGTATGGAGAGCACAGAGGACAACGAAGCAGGGGGAGAGGAAGCGAGGTGCAGAGCTTTGGAGGTGTGGAGCCCGGAGAAGGTGTCGTGCGCCCACATTGAAGGGTAAGAACTGTGACTCCTTTTCTGCATACCCTAATTAGCGTTTCTAGTGTATGGCAAGGATATGTGTTGGTAACCACAGGACGTTTGTACAGCTTGTCCTTGAGCATGATGCTTTGTCAAGCGAGCACCAAGGCACTGAAATGTGTGGCGGTGCGGATGATGATGAGAAAGCATATCCAGATGTGGATGCTGACCCTGATAGGATGGAGAGTAGGGAATATTTGGTTGATTCAAACTTTGAGCTTGACTATGGGAATGATGAGGAAGAGGAATGTGAAGATGTGGAAATGGGATGTAGACACGACGACGAAGACGAGGACAGGCCAGTGATACACTTTGACAGGGACAATCCTACAATTGATGAGGGGACTATCTTTGATAATGTGGAGGACTACAGATATGCAGTTGCAACCTATGCAATCAGAGTTGGGTTCGAATTTATCATTGAAAAGAGCGACCAAAAGAGATTTAGGGTGCACTATAGGGAAAGTAATGTGTGTAAATGGAGATTACATGCATCTCAAATGCGGGGTGGACACCCATTTCAGGTTGCAATAGCTACATTTAGTTTCAGTCTTTCTCATATTTATTCTGCTGATAACTAGCTCCGAATTATTTGGATTCTTATCGAATGTAGATCAAAGTAAACATGAAGAAACACAACTGCCCTAATACTTCTTTAAGTGATAAAATTAGACCGACGACTACCAAGTGGATTGCTGCTATTGTACTTGACTGGGTGAGGCAGGATCATGACATTGGACCTGCTGAACTCAGAGCAAAGATTAGCAAAAAGTTTAACGTTCTGATTCCTTACCACAAAGTCTTTGATGGGAAGGAGATGGCTATAGACTTCATTCAAGGCAAGTGGAATGACAGTTTTCATATGTTGTATAGTTTCAAAGCTCAGGTAGAGAAAACATCACCTGGTAGTGTTGTTGACTTCGATTACGAGGTTGTGAAAGGAAGAGAAAAGGTCTCGAGGGGGGTCAGGTATAAGCAGGCAGATAAGATATGCTTCAGGAGATGTTTTGTCTGCCTGAAGGCATGCTGGAAGGGGTTCCTAGATGGCTGCAGACCATACTTGGCAATAGGCGCAACTTCTTTAATAGGGAAGTTCAGGGGACATGTTGCTTCTTCTTGTGCTTTGGACGCGCATTATTGGCTTCTACCCGTAGCTTATGCTATTCTTGAGGGTGAATCAAATGAAAGCTGGACATGGTTCATGCAGAGACTACGGGAAGTAATTGGTCACCCTGAAGGCTTGGTGATACACATCGGTGCATGCGAGGGTCTTGAGAATGCTGTTGATGCTATGTTTCCTGGGGTTGAGCATAGGGAATGTATGCGGCACCTCGCTACTAACTTCACAAAGAAGTTCAAAGGAAAGATCTTTGAAGAGGACTGGTGGCGATCAGCATACACATATACCCCAAGACCGCATGCTACTTACTTGCAGAACATGTATGTAGTGCCAAAGGTGAAAAAATACCTTGAAGAACAGCACACCAAGCTATGGGCCAGAAGCAAGTTTGGTGAGTTAAGCAAGGTGGATTTTGTTTGCAATAATTTGGTAGAGTTTCAATGATAAGATTTCGGGCATGAAGACACTTGGAATTGTTATTTTGTTGGATGCAATAAGACAGTGCATAATGGTGAAGATAGATTTAAGGCAGAGAATTTGTGCAAGAAATTTTTTAGGCCATAAAATAGTTCCAAAGGTGGTTATGTTACTGAATGCAAGAACCATGGCAATGAGAATGATAAATATGAGGATGGTCAGAAGTTCCAGAACATTGGCGGAGGTTTATGCAGAATACAAGCATGGAAGTGAATGGAGGTACATTGTAGACATTGGAAACAAGACTTGTTCATGTCGGCAGTGGCAGATTACTGGTCTACCATGTCACCATGCAATTTACTTTATCTTAAAGCTTAGAGGTAGCGGAGCTGGAATAGAGAACTATGTCGACAACTATTTCTCCGTGGACAAGTTTGCTGCAACTTATGCAGAAAACGTACCACGTATGGCCGATGAAAATGATTGGGAGATTGAAGATCTAGGGTTCAAACTTCAACCACCAGTTCTTAGGAGGCCACCTGGGAGGCCTAGAAAGCTAAGGATCGAAGCCTCCACCGATAAAGGTTCAAGGCTGGGAGCTAGGAAAAGGAAATGCAAACGTTGTGGCGGATTCGGCCAAGAGGTTGTGCAAAAACCCAGTTACACATGATATTGTCCCTATTCACACCCCGGTGGCAGAAAATGAGGCTTCCCAGCCAGAACTAGAGGAAGAGCAGCGCAAAGACGGTGATGAGCACTCGGAGGAAAACGTAAGTAAGCAGCCAATTTATGAAAAAGTGGAGGTGCCGGCGAGAAAAGGGTGTGAAAAGAAACAAAAGGGTAAGCGGAACAGGGAGGAAAGGGCAAATAATGGAGGTGAATTAGAATATGAAGAAGTTGTAGGGGTGATTGAGGATGTTCTTGAGGATCTTTTGGCTAACTGCAGGAGAAATAATAAATCCCTGCCAACTTCATCTTTGTACGATTCTCCAGATGAAAGGTAAGCTTAAAAATTGTTTTATTTGCCAATTTATTATTTTTTATCCTCATCAACTGATGCTTAATGCAGCGTGGGCTAGCAGACTAATAAGAGGAGCAGAAAGATGCGGGCACAGTAACATTGTATGTTGAATTATATTATTGAAACTAAACTAGCCGTGTCGTCTTTATTTATATCTGGCGCGTGCAACGTGTCTGTGATAGGGTCATGTGGACCAGATTACAATTTTTTAAAATATTATTACATTAAATTTTTACCTGCGTTTGGACGAGGCTACTAGTTCCCATCTCCCTTGCATTCCCATCTCCTCTGGCGCACTCCAGAATTATGGCTGTGACATCAAGTAGCAGAGTCAGCGTATTGTCCCATCAGATGTGAACACAATGACTTTGTTTGTTTAGAATTTGACGACTTTTGATTAGTTTGAAAAGACATAGAAACCTAAAACATGTATCTAGACATGTTTTGGATATAGACACATTTATTAAATATCGAAAAAAACTAAGTCAGTTATATCTGGACAGGAGTAGTACACTATTACAACACGCTCGATCCCTTCTCCTCTGGCGCACTCCAAATTATGGCTGTGCCATCAAGTGCTGGGAGCAGAGTTAGCATATTGTCCTATCAGATATGCCAGGAACGCGCGAACTTTATTTTCAGGATTGGACGAGTTTCGATCGACTAGTTTCAAAGACAAAGACAACTAAAACATGGCCAACATATATAGATTATGATGATAATCTACCATGACTCAAGTGACCCAGATCCAAAGAGCGCATTAAGATACCGTACATAGATTTAATTTATCCTTAAGTGGCCCTAATCGACTATGATGCTCCCGCAGTCTCCATCATTGATGATGTTGTCTGTGTCGCCGCCAGCCTCCTCCGTGTCGGAATCGATGCCGACGTTCCCGACAGCGTTCCTCCTCCTCATGTATTCTTCACGGCGCGCTGCATCGATAAAGGTGGAGGTTGTACGCCCAAGCACTGCCCAGAAGCGCTGCCTCCCTTCGGGGTTGCGTAGATCCGGGTGGATCTCCCGCCGGTGGGTTCCGCACAGCTCAATCAACACAGCCCGCTCCTTCTTGAACAACTTTCGCCAGTACGCGCTCGTGCGCGAGTACCGCGCCATTGCCCTCTTCCGCTCCGACAGCTGGCGGTGGCGCACCTCGATCTGCCTCGCCAACACATTGTCACGCAAGAGCGACGCGACAGGAACCCCAGCGTAGCTGAGCTCGAAGCCGGCCGAAAGCCTCGCGAACGGCGAGGCGAGTATGTCGTACTAGGCGAACATGTGAGCCTCGTGCAAGCTGAGTTTGGGACTCTCCCTCTCCATGGAGATGAAGGAACACGATCTGATCTTCGGCCCCGAGGTTAAGGGGATAAGTGCAAGGACGTAGGGCCAGCGTCGTTTCCACTACCAATCAGTTCGCAGAATAGACTTCTCGGGGATTGCCCTCGCGAAGGACATCCTTATCGTCCACGCGCCCTGATCCAACGGCGCCTAACAATCGGGGATCGGGTCTTCTAGAAGTCCAGAGTGGTTGCTGGTTAGCTCTGCGTCCCGATTGTTTGTGGCCAATGGCTGTAGCTGAAAATAATACACATTTCAATGACATTGGTGGATAAATATGTGGTCTCTAAAGAGAACACACATCCAATGATTCTAGCTGTGGTTAATGAGAATAACACACATTTCAATGACACTGGTGGATCCATATGTGGTATGTGAAAAGAATAGTCATGAAATGACTCCAGTTGTTGTTAGTAAAAAGAACACACATGGAATGACACTGGTGGATCCATGTGTGGTCTCTGAAGAGAACACACATGCAATGACTATGGCTGTTGTTAGTAAAAAGAGCACACATGCAATGACACTAGTGGATGCATAAGTGGGTTGTGAAAAGAACACACATGCAATTACACTGGTGGATCCGTATGTGGTATGTGAAAAGAACACACATTCAATGACTATGGTTCTTGTTAGTAAAAAGAACACACATGCAATGACACTAGTCGATCCATAGGTGGATTGTGAAAAGAGCACACATGCAATGACACTAGTGGATCCATATGTGGTATGTGAAAAGAACACACATGCAATGACTCTGGTTGTTGTTAGTAAAAAGAACAGACATGTAATGACACTGGTGGATCCATAGGTGGATTGTGAAAAGAGCACACATGCAGTTGCACTGGTGGATCCATATGTGGTATGTGAAAAGAACACAAATGCAATGACTCCAGTTGTTGTTAGTAAAAAGAACTCACATGCAATGACACTGGGGGATTCATGTGTGGTCTCTAAAGAGAACACACATGCAATGACACTGGTGGATCCATGTGTGGTCTCTGAAGAGAACACACATTTCAATGACTCTGGTTGTTGTTAGTAAAAAGAACACACATGCAATGACACTGGTGGATCCATGTGTGGTCTTTGAAGAGAACACACATGCAATGACTCTGGTTGTTGTTAGTAAAAAGAGCACACATGCAATGACACTGGTGGATCCATATGTGGTATGTGAAAAGAACACACACGCAATGATACTGGTGGATCCATAGGTGGATTATGAAAAGAGCACACATGCAATCACACTGGTGGATCCATATGTGGTATGTGAAAAGAACACACATGCCATGACTCCAGTTGTTGTTAGTAAAAAGAACACACATGCAATGACACTGGTGGATCCATGTGTGGTCTCTGAAGAGAACACACATGCAATGACACTGGTGGATCCATGTATGGTGTTTGAAGAAAACACACATTTCAATAACTCTGGTTTTTGTTAGTAAAAAGAACACACATGCAATGACACTGGTGGATCCATGTGTGGTCTCTGAAGAGAACACACATGCAATGACTTTGGTTGTTGATAGTAAAAACAGCACACATGCAATGACACTGGTGGATGCATATGTGGATTGTAAAACAGAAGACACATGCAATGACTCTGGTTGTTGTTAGTAAAAAGAACACACATGCACTGACACTAGTGGATCCATGTGTGGTCTCTGAAGAGAACACACATTTCAATGACTCTGGTTGTTGTTAGTGAAAAAAACACACATTCAATGACACTAGTGGATCCATGTGTGGTGTCTTAAGAGAACACACATGCAATGACTCTGGTTGTTGCTAGTAAAAAGAGCACACATGCAATGACACTAGTGGATCCATAGGTGGATTGTAAAAAGAACACACATGCAATGACACGGGTGGATCCATAGGTGGTCTCTAAAGAGAGCACTCATGCAATGACTCTGGTTGTTGTTAGCAAAACGAACACACATGTAATGACACTGGTGGGTCCATAGGTGGATTGTGAAAAGAGCACACATACAATGACACTGGTGGATCCATATGTGGTATGTGAAAAGAACACACTTGAAATGACTCCAGTTGTTGTTACTAAAAAGAACACACATGTAATGACACTGGTGGATCCATATGTGGTATGTGAAAAGAACACACATGCAATGATACTTGTGGATCCATAGGTGGATTGTGAAAAGAGCACACATGCAATAACACTGGTGGATCCATATGTGGTATGTGAAAAGAACACACATGCAATGACTCCAGTTGTTGTTAGTAAAAAGAACACACATGCAATGACACTGGTGGATCCATGTGTGGTCTCTGAAGAGAACACACATGCAATGACACTGGTGGATCCATGTGTTGTCTCTTAAGAGAACACACATTTCAATGACTCTTGTTGTTATTAGTAAAAAGAACACACATGTAATGACACTGGTGGATCCATGTGTGGTTTCTGAAAAGAACACACATTTCAATGACTCTGGTTATTGTTAGTAAAAAGAACACACATGCAATGACACTGGTGGATCCATGTGTGGTATGTGAAAAGAACACACATGCAATGACTCTGGTTGTTGTTAGTAAAAATAGCACACATGCAATGACACTGGAGGATCCATAGGTGGATTGTGAAAAGAACACACATGCAATGACACTAGTGGATCCATATGTGGTATGTGAAAAGAACAAACATGGAATGGCTCTGGTTGTTTTTAGTAAAAAGAACACACATGCAATAACACCGGTGGATCCATAGGTGGATTGTGAAAAGAGCACACATGCAATGACACTGGTCGATCCATATGTGGTATGTGAAAAGAACACACATTTCAATGACTCTGGTTGTTGTTAGTAAAAAGAACACACATGCAATGACACTGGTGGATCCATGTGTGGTTTCTGAAAAGAACACACATTTCAATGACTCTGGTTATTGTTAGTAAAAAGAACACACATGCAATGACACTGGTGGATCCATGTGTGGTATGTGAAGAGAACACACATGCAATGACTCAAGTTGTTGTTAGTAAAAAGAGCACACATGCAATGACACTGGAGGATCCATAGGTGGATTGTGAAAAGAACACACATGCAATGACACTAGTGGATCCATATGTGGTATATGAAAAGAACAAACATGGAATGACTCTGGTTGTTGTTAGTAAAAAGAACACACATGCAATAACACTGGTGGATCCATAGGTGGATTATGAAAAGAGCACACATGCAATGACACTGGTCGATCCATATGTGGTATGTGAAAAGAACACACATATCAGTTACTCTGGTTGTTGTTAGTAAAAAGAACACACATGCAATGACACTGGTGGATCTATGTGTGGTCTCTGAAGAGAACACACATTTCAATGACACTGGTGGATCTATATGTGGTATGTGAAAAGATCACACATGCAATGATATTGGTGGATCCATAGGTGGATTGTGAAAAGAGCACACATGCAATGACATTGGTGGATCCATATGTGGTACGTGAAAAGAACACACATGCAATGACTCTAGTTGTTGTTAGTAAAAAGAACACACATGCAATGACACTGGTGGATCCATGTGTGGTATCTGAAGAAAACACACATTTCAATGACTCTGGTCGTTGTTAGTAAAACGAACACACATCCAATGACATTGGTGGATCCATGTGTGGTCTCTGAAGAGAACACACATGCAATGACTCTGGTTGTTGTTAGTAAAAAGAGCACACATGCAATGACACTGGTGGATCCATAGTTGGATTGTAAAAAGAACACACATGCAATGACTCCAGTTGTTGTTGGTAAAAAGAACACACATGCAATGACACTGGTTGTTGTTAGTAAAAAGAACACACATGCAATGACACTGGTGGATCCATGTGTGGTCTCTGAAAAAAGAACACACATTTCAATGACTCTGGTTGTTGTTAGTAAAGATAACACACATGCAATGACACTGGTGGATCCATGTGTGGTATGTGAAGAGAACACACATGCAATGACTCTGGTTGTTGTTAGTAAAAGAGCACACATGCAACGACACTGGTGGATCCATAGGTGGGTTGTGAAAAGAACACACATGCAATGACACTAGTGGATCCATATGTGGTATGTGAAAAGAACACACATGCAATGACTCTGGCTGTTGTTAGGAAAAAGAACACACATGCAATGACACTGGTGGATCCATAGGTGGATTGTGAAAAGAGCACCCATGCAATGACACTGGTGGATCCATATGTGGTATGCGAAAAGAACACACATGCAATGACTCCAGTTGTTGTTATTAAAAAGAACACACATGCAATGACACTGGTGGATCCATGTGTGGTCTTTGAAGAGAACACACATTTCAATGACACTGGTGGATCCATATGGGGTATGTGAAAAGAACACACATGCAATGATACTATAGGATCCATAGGTGGATTGTGAAAAGAGCACACATGGAATGAAACTCGTGGATCCATATGTGGTATGTGAAAAGAACACACATGCAATGAATCCAGTTGTTGTTAGGAAATAGAACACACATGCAATGAAACTGGTGGATCCAGGTGTGGTCTCTGAAGAAAACACACATGCAATGACACTGGTGGATCCATGTGTGTTCTCGGTATCTAAAGAGAACACACATTTCAATGACTCTGGTTGTTGTTAGTGAAAAGAACACACATGCAATGACACTTGTGGATCCATGTGTGGTCTTTGAAGAGAACACACATGCAATGACTCTGGTTTGTTGTTAGTAATAAGAGCACACATGCAATGACACTAGTGGATCCATAGGTGGTATGTGAAAAGAACACACATGCAATGATACAGGTGGATCCATAGGTGGATTGTGAAAAGTGCACACATGCAATGACACTGGTGGATCCATATGTGGTATGTGAAAAGAACACACATGCCATGACTCCAGTTGTTGTTAGTAAAAAGAACACACATGCAATGACACTGGTGGATCCATGTGTGGTCTCTGAAGAGAACACACATGCAATGACACTGGTGGATCCATGTATGGTGTTTGAAGAAAACACACATTTCAATGACTCTGGTTTTTGTTAGTAAAAAGAACACACATGCAATGACACTGGTGGATCCATGTGTGGTCTCTGAAGAGAACACACATGCAATGACTTTGGTTGTTGATAGTAAAAAGAGCACACATGCAATGACACTGGTGGATGCATATGTGGATTGTAAAACAGAAGACACATGCAATGACTCTGGTTGTTGTTAGTAAAAAGAACACACATGCACTGACACTAGTGGATCCATGTGTGGTCTCTGAAGAGAACACACATTTCAATGACTCTGGTTGTTGTTAGTGAAAAAAACACACATTCAATGAAACTAGTGGATCCATGTGTGGTGTCTTAAGAGAACACACATGCAATGACTCTGGTTGTTGCTAGTAAAAAGAGCACACATGCAATGACACTAGTGGATCCATAGGTGGATTGTAAAAAGAACACACATGCAATGACACGGGTGGATCCATAGGTGGTCTCTAAAGAGAGCACTCATGCAATGACTCTGGTTGTTGTTAGCAAAACGAACACACATGTAATGACACTGGTGGGTCCATAGGTGGATTGTGAAAAGAGCACACATACAATGACACTGGTGGATCCATATGTGGTATGTGAAAAGAACACACTTGAAATGACTCCAGTTGTTGTTACTAAAAAGAACACACATGTAATGACACTGGTGGATCCATATGTGGTATGTGAAAAGAACACACATGCAATGATACTGGTGGATCCATAGGTGGATTGTGAAAAGAGCACACATGCAATAACACTGGTGGATCCATATGTGGTATGTGAAAAGAACACACATGCAATGACTCCAGTTGTTGTTAGTAAAAGAACACACATGCAATGACACTGGTGGATCCATGTGTGGTCTCTGAAGAGAACACACATGCAATGACACTGGTGGATCCATGTGTTGTCTCTGAAGAGAACACACATTTCAATGACTCTTGTTGTTATTAGTAAAAAGAACACACATGTAATGACACTGGTGGATCCATGTGTGGTTTCTGAAAAGAACACACATTTCAATGACTCTGGTTATTGTTAGTAAAAAGAACACACATGCAATGACACTGGTGGATCCATGTGTGGTATGTTAAAAGAACACACATGCAATGACTCTGGTTGTTGTTAGTAAAAATAGCACACATGCAATGACACTGGAGGATCCATAGGTGGATTGTGAAAAGAACACACATGCAATGACACTAGTGGATCCATATGTGGTATGTGAAAAGAACAAACATGGAATGGCTCTGGTTGTTTTTAGTAAAAAGAACACACATGCAATAACACCGGTGGATCCATAGGTGGATTGTGAAAAGAGCACACATGCAATGACACTGGTCGATCCATATGTGGTATGTGAAAAGAACACACATTTCAATGACTCTGCTTGTTGTTAGTAAAAAGAACACACATGCAATGACACTGGTGGATCCATGTGTGGTTTCTGAAAAGAACACACATTTCAATGACTCTGGTTATTGTTAGTAAAAAGAACACACATGCAATGACACTGGTGGATCCATGTGTGGTATGTGAAGAGAACACACATGCAATGACTCAAGTTGTTGTTAGTAAAAAGAGCACACATGCAATGACACTGGAGGATCCATAGGTGGATTGTGAAAAGAACACACATGCAATGACACTAGTGGATCCATATGTGGTATATGAAAAGAACAAACATGGAATGACTCTGGTTGTTGTTAGTAAAAAGAACACACATGCAATAACACTGGTGGATCCATAGGTGGATTATGAAAAGAGCACACATGCAATGACACTGGTCGATCCATATGTGGTATGTGAAAAGAACACACATATCAGTTACTCTGGTTGTTGTTAGTAAAAAGAACACACATGCAATGACACTGGTGGATCTATGTGTGGTCTCTGAAGAGAACACACATTTCAATGACACTGGTGGATCTATATGTGGTATGTGAAAAGATCACACATGCAATGATATTGGTGGATCCATAGGTGGATTGTGAAAAGAGCACACATGCAATGACATTGGTGGATCCATATGTGGTACGTGAAAAGAACACACATGCAATGACTCTAGTTGTTGTTAGTAAAAAGAACACACATGCAATGACACTGGTGGATCCATGTGTGGTATCTGAAGAAAACACACATTTCAATGACTCTGGTCGTTGTTAGTAAAACGAACACACATCCAATGACATTGGTGGATCCATGTGTGGTCTCTGAAGAGAACACACATGCAATGACTCTGGTTGTTGTTAGTAAAAAGAGCACACATGCAATGACACTGGTGGATCCATAGTTGGATTGTAAAAAGAACACACATGCAATGACTCCAGTTGTTGTTGGTAAAAAGAACACACATGCAATGACACTGGTTGTTGTTAGTAAAAAGAACACACATGCAATGACACTGGTGGATCCATGTGTGGTCTCTGAAAAAAGAACACACATTTCAATGACTCTGGTTGTTGTTAGTAAAGATAACACACATGCAATGACACTGGTGGATCCATGTGTGGTATGTGAAGAGAACACACATGCAATGACTCTGGTTGTTGTTAGTAAAAGAGCACACATGCAACGACACTGGTGGATCCATAGGTGGGTTGTGAAAAGAACACACATGCAATGACACTAGTGGATCCATATGTGGTATGTGAAAAGAACACACATGCAATGACTCTGGCTGTTGTTAGGAAAAAGAACACACATGCAATGACACTGGTGGATCCATAGGTGGATTGTGAAAAGAGCACCCATGCAATGACACTGGTGGATCCATATGTGGTATGCGAAAAGAACACACATGCAATGACTCCAGTTGTTGTTATTAAAAAGAACACACATGCAATGACACTAGTGGATCCATGTGTGGTCTTTGAAGAGAACACACATTTCAATGACACTGGTGGATCCATATGGGGTATGTGAAAAGAACACACATGCAATGATACTATAGGATCCATAGGTGGATTGTGAAAAGAGCACACATGGAATGAAACTCGTGGATCCATATGTGGTATGTGAAAAGAACACACATGCAATGAATCCAGTTGTTGTTAGGAAATAGAACACACATGCAATGAAACTGGTGGATCCAGGTGTGGTCTCTGAAGAAAACACACATGCAATGACACTGGTGGATCCATGTGTGTTCTCGGTATCTAAAGAGAACACACATTTCAATGACTCTGGTTGTTGTTAGTGAAAAGAACACACATGCAATGACACTTGTGGATCCATGTGTGGTCTTTGAAGAGAACACACATGCAATGACTCTGGTTTGTTGTTAGTAATAAGAGCACACATGCAATGACACTAGTGGATCCATAGGTGGTATGTGAAAAGAACACACATGCAATGATACAGGTGGATCCATAGGTGGATTGTGAAAAGTGCACACATGCAATGACACTGGTGGATCCATATGTGGTATGTGAAAAGAACACACATGCCATGACTCCAGTTGTTGTTAGTAAAAAGAACACACATGCAATGACACTGGTGGATCCATGTGTGGTCTCTGAAGAGAACACACATGCAATGACACTGGTGGATCCATGTATGGTGTTTGAAGAAAACACACATTTCAATGACTCTGGTTTTTGTTAGTAAAAAGAACACACATGCAATGACACTGGTGGATCCATGTGTGGTCTCTGAAGAGAACACACATGCAATGACTTTTGGTTGTTGATAGTAAAAAGAGCACACATGCAATGACACTGGTGGATGCATATGTGGATTGTAAAACAGAAGACACATGCAATGACTCTGGTTGTTGTTAGTAAAAAGAACACACATGCACTGACACTAGTGGATCCATGTGTGGTCTCTGAAGAGAACACACATTTCAATGACTCTGGTTGTTGTTAGTGAAAAAAACACACATTCAATGAAACTAGTGGATCCATGTGTGGTGTCTTAAGAGAACACACATGCAATGACTCTGGTTGTTGCTAGTAAAAAGAGCACACATGCAATGACACTAGTGGATCCATAGGTGGATTGTAAAAAGAACACACATGCAATGACACGGGTGGATCCATAGGTGGTCTCTAAAGAGAGCACTCATGCAATGACTCTGGTTGTTGTTAGCAAAACGAACACACATGTAATGACACTGGTGGGTCCATAGGTGGATTGTGAAAAGAGCACACATACAATGACACTGGTGGATCCATATGTGGTATGTGAAAAGAACACACTTGAAATGACTCCAGTTGTTGTTACTAAAAAGAACACACATGTAATGACACTGGAGGATCCAGATGTGGTATGTGAAAAGAACACACATGCAATGATACTGGTGGATCCATAGGTGGATTGTGAAAAGAGCACACATGCAATGACACTGGTGGATCCATATGTGGTATGTGAGAAGAACACACACGCAATGACTCCAGTTGTTGTTAGTAAAAAGAACACACATGCAATGACACTGGTGGATCCATAGGTGGATTATGAAAAGAACACACATGCAATGACACTGGTGGATCCATATGTGGTATGTGAAAAAAACACACATGCAATGACTCAAGGTTTTCTTAGTAAAAACAACACACATGCAATGACACTTGTGGATCCATGTGTGGTCTCTGAAGAGAACATACATGCAATGACACTGGTGGATCCATGTGTTGTCTCTGAAGAGAACACACATTTCAATGACTCTTGTTGTTATTAGTAAAAAGAACACACATGTAATGACACTGGTGGATCCATGTGTGGTTTCTGAAAAGTACACACATTTCAATGACTCTGGTTATTGTTAGTAAAAGAACACACATGCAATGACACTGGTGGATCCATGTGTGGTATGTTAAAAGAACACACATGCAATGACTCTGGTTGTTGTTAGTAAAAATAGCACACATGCAATGACACTGGAGGATCCATAGGTGGATTGTGAAAAGAACACACATGCAATGACACTAGTGGATCCATATGTGGTATGTGAAAAGAACAAACATGGAATGGCTCTGGTTGTTTTTAGTAAAAAGAACACACATGCAATAACACCGGTGGATCCATAGGTGGATTGTGAAAAGAGCACACATGCAATGACACTGGTCGATCCATATGTGGTATGTGAAAAGAACACACATTTCAATGACTCTGGTTGTTGTTAGTAAAAAGAACACACATGCAATGACACTGGTGGATCCATGTGTGGTTTCTGAAAAGAACACACATTTCAATGACTCTGGTTATTGTTAGTAAAAAGAACACACATGCAATGACACTGGTGGATCCATGTGTGGTATGTGAAGAGAACACACATGCAATGACTCAAGTTGTTGTTAGTAAAAAGAGCACACATGCAATGACACTGGAGGATCCATAGGTGGATTGTGAAAAGAACACACATGCAATGACACTAGTGGATCCATATGTGGTATGTGAAAAGAACAAACATGGAATGACTCTGGTTGTTGTTAGTAAAAAGAACACACATGCAATAACACTGGTGGATCCATAGGTGGATTGTGAAAAGAGCACACATGCAATGACACTGGTCGATCCATATGTGGTATGTGAAAAGAACACACATATCAGTTACTCTGGTTGTTGTTAGTAAAAAGAACACACATGCAATGACACTGGTGGATCTATGTGTGGTCTCTGAAGAGAACACACATTTCAATGACACTGGTGGATCTATATGTGGTATGTGAAAAGATCACACATGCAATGATATTGGTGGATCCATAGGTGGATTGTGAAAAGAGCACACATGCAATGACATTGGTGGATCCATATGTGGTACGTGAAAAGAACACACATGCAATGACTCTAGTTGTTGTTAGTAAAAAGAACACACATGCAATGACACTGGTGGATCCATGTGTGGTATCTGAAGAAAACACACATTTCAATGACTCTGGTCGTTGTTAGTAAAACGAACACACATCCAATGACATTGGTGGATCCATGTGTGGTCTCTGAAGAGAACACACATGCAATGACTCTGGTTGTTGTTAGTAAAAAGAGCACACATGCAATGACACTGGTGGATCCATAGTTGGATTGTAAAAAGAACACACATGCAATGACTCCAGTTGTTGTTGGTAAAAAGAACACACATGCAATGACACTGGTTGTTGTTAGTAAAAAGAACACACATGCAATGACACTGGTGGATCCATGTGTGGTCTCTGAAAAAAGAACACACATTTCAATGACTCTGGTTGTTGTTAGTAAAGATAACACACATGCAATGACACTGGTGGATCCATGTGTGGTATGTGAAGAGAACACACATGCAATGACTCTGGTTGTTGTTAGTAAAAGAGCACACATGCAACGACACTGGTGGATCCATAGGTGGGTTGTGAAAAGAACACACATGCAATGACACTAGTGGATCCATATGTGGTATGTGAAAAGAACACACATGCAATGACTCTGGCTGTTGTTAGGAAAAAGAACACACATGCAATGACACTGGTGGATCCATAGGTGGATTGTGAAAAGAGCACCCATGCAATGACACTGGTGGATCCATATGTGGTATGCGAAAAGAACACACATGCAATGACTCCAGTTGTTATTAAAAAGAACACACATGCAATGACACTGGTGGATCCATGTGTGGTCTTTGAAGAGAACACACATTTCAATGACACTGGTGGATCCATATGGGGTATGTGAAAAGAACACACATGCAATGATACTATAGGATCCATAGGTGGATTGTGAAAAGAGCACACATGGAATGAAACTCGTGGATCCATATGTGGTATGTGAAAACAACACACATGCAATGAATCCAGTTGTTGTTAGGAAATAGAACACACATGCAATGACACTGGTGGATCCAGGTGTGGTCTCTGAAGAAAACACAGATGCAATGACACTGGTGGATCCATGTGTGTTCTCGGTATCTAAAGAGAACACACATTTCAATGACTCTGGTTGTTGTTAGTGAAAAGAACACACATGCAATGACACTTGTGGATCCATGTGTGGTCTTTGAAGAGAACACACATGCAATGACTCTGGTTTGTTGTTAGTAATAAGAGCACACATGCAATGACACTAGTGGATCCATAGGTGGTATGTGAAAAGAACACACATGCAATGATACAGGTGGATCCATAGGTGGATTGTGAAAAGTGCACACATGCAATGACACTGGTGGATCCATGTGTTGTCTCTGAAGAGAACACACATTTCAATGACTCTTGTTGTTATTAGTAAAAAGAACACACATGTAATGACACTGGTGGATCCATGTGTGGTTTCTGAAAAGAACACACATTTCAATGACTCTGGTTATTGTTAGTAAAAAGAACACACATGCAATGACACTGGTGGATCCATGGGTGGTCTCTGAAGAGAACACACATGCAAGGACTATGGTTGTTGTTAGTAAAAAGAGCACACATGCAATGACACTGGTGGATCCATAGGTGGATTGTAAAAAAGAACACACATGCAATGACTCCAGTTGTTGTTAGTAAAAAGAACAGACATGCAATGACACTGGTTGTTATTAGTAAAAAGAACACACATGCAATGTCACTGGTGGATCCATGTGTGGTATCTAAAAAGAACACACATTTCAATTACTCTGGTTGTTGTTTGTAAAAATAACACACATGCAATGACACTGGTGGATCCATGTGTGGTATGTGAAGAGAACACACATGCAATGACTCTGGTTGTTGTTAGTAAAAAAAGCACACATGCAACGACACTGGTGGATCCATAGGTGGATTTTGAAAAGAACACTTATGCAATGACACTAGTGGATCCATATGTGGTATGTGAAAATAACACACATGCAATGAATATGGTTGTTGTTTGTAAAAAACAACACACATGCAATGACACTGGTGGATTCATAGGTGGATTGTGAAAAGAGCACACATGCAATGACAATGGTGGATCCATATGTGGTATGTGAAAAGAACACACATGCAATGACTCTAGTTGTTGTTAGTAAAAAGAACACACATGCAATGACACTGGTGGATCCATCTATGGTCTCTAAAGAGAACACAGATTTCAGTGACATTGGTGGATCCATGTGTGGTATGTGAAAAGAAGACACAGGCAATGATATTGGTGGATCCATAGGTGGATTGTGAAAAGAGCACACATGCAATGACACTAGTGGATCCATATGTGGTATGTGAAAAGAACACACATGCAATGACTCCAATTGTTGTTAGTAAAAAGAACACACATGCAATGACACTAGTGGATCCATGTGTGGTGTGTGAAGGGAACACACATGCAATGACTCTGGCAGTTGTTAGTAAAAAGAGCACACATGCAATGACACTGGTGGATCCATAGGTGGGTTGTGAAAAGAACACACATGCAATGACACTGGTGGATCAATATGTCGTATGTGAAAAGAACACACATGCAATGACTCTGGTTGTTGTTTGTAAAAAG